>OX377204.1:70018689-70631457 GCA_947396885.1 Heligmosomoides polygyrus polygyrus | reverse complement strand
GTTAATGCGCAATACAAGTTGAAGTTTTACTTGATAATAGACGAATGAAAGATAGTAACGCAGAACGCTGAGAACTTTCCGGACAACCTAATAACATGAGTTTGTTGGCTGAAAATTTCAGTACGATTTCTTTCATGCTTTCATTCACTTACTCAAAAACTGAACACTTCGTTTGAAGTTTTATAAAATTCTTATTTTTTGTAGAAAATAATGATTTATATCCTGTTCTAAAGAGTAGAACAGCGGCAGTTTTAAGTGCCAAAAGGGATTGCGAAATGCAATGTTCAAGACTTCGCTGTTTTTATTCGATTGATAGCAAAATTGCTGTTTGCATAAAGTCTTACGCCTCTAAACAACATAACAAAGAAAATTGTAAAAAACACATATTCTCACCTCGATACTTCATGTAAGCAGAGTTCACACTGTTAGGGGGGGTGGGCAAAAGTAATGAGACAAACTGGAAAAAAATTCTTTATCTCTTTATAACTCAATTACAAATCAACGATGCTGAGGAGTGTGTATGCCATTGAGGTCAGTGACTTGCTGCCATCGCTCAGCCAACTCCCTGATCCCATCCTTCCAGAACTGCTTGGGCCTGGTGTTGATCAACTGCTCGATATGGTTGTCAAGGACTGCTTGGGTTCTTGTGTTCCTTCCGACCATGAAGTCCCGTAGGCCCAAGAAGTAGTGGTAGTCGCATGGAGAGATGTTCCGCGAATACGGTGGGTGAAGCATGTGAACGTAGCCCAGCTGGGCAAGCTTATCCATGGTCACTTGTTCCCGATGGGGTGCGGCGTTGTCGAAGAAGAGGACGTTCTTGACGCGCTGCGACTGAATAAGTTCGAGTCGCAGGTCCAGCTCTTCTATTTCGTCTACCATGGCCTTGGAGTCCATCGTCATGCTTTGGTAAACAGCTTCCAGTGTACCGGGCCATCGGCGCAAACCCAAAAGCTCTGAAGGTGCTTCTCGCCGAGAACACCTACTTCCTCATCCTGCGTTAAGATTGAGTCCTGGCTGCTCGGGGTGGAGAATTGGGAGAGATTTGCGCGACACAGGTCGACTCGTCAGGCTGGGGTTTCGGCATGAGACACACTGCGGTTTTGGCATGCTTCTGGAAGGAAAGGGCGAAAGTGGTCACTTCTCAGGTGGCCTTCAGTACGTAGCATACAAACATACAAATACGATAAAGCACGAAACCGGACTGCAGTCACGAGATATATGGACACTGCATGGAGTGTCTCATTACTTTTTGGTCCTCTCTAATATCAATCAAATAAAATTCGGGGTGAGCCTTCCAAGTGCAGGGCGCAACCTGGTCTTCGATGCACATCGTTGAAATAAACAAAATCAGTTTAAGCAGCTGCAGACTCATGCATATTTTCCTACCAAATTTGGTACGAAATGAATTGTCGCAGCCAGGAAAGGGTCATAAACAGCAAGAAAATACAATTTAATTAGGTTTAAGAATTTTAAAATTCAACTGGGCAGCACAATTTGCGCCTGGGGACATAATTAAGCGAGACTCGGCGACGGTGTTGGGTCCGGTCACAGCAATTAGGACCCTCCTTAATTGCGGCACTGGTTTTCAGGCTTCCATTCACTTTTTAATGGCGGTTGCATGCCCGCTGGTAGGTAGGATGATGCTAGGAGCCCTTGTAAATTTTGGTGAGAAAACCTTTATTTTGAACAAAGTTATCATGATGCGACGCAAAAAACGCGTTTTTGGTCGCAAACGTCGTTTGGTTGAGTGTTTACCGGCGGTACTGTAATGTGTATAACGGCTGGCAGAAGTAGGTTGCACCATCTGGAATGGTCATCAGGCGATTTTTTTTCCATTGGGCACCTCCGACAGGTCCTTAAATCCAGGCCACCTATCGACAAGAAGGACTGCCTATCCTTACTTGACACTGCTTATCAAAATTAGTTTCGCCCCCACCTGGAACCAAGACAAGGAGAATGCTTTAGGCTGTAGGAAACGATTTGGGAAGAACGCTAGCAACAGAACGCTTGGGAAAGCAACTTTCCTGTACTTTGACATATCATTGCCAGGCTTTTAATTGTATTCTTATTAGTTCTTCAAAGTGAATAGACTCAGAGGGGGTCATCTTGTGGGACAACCCTGAACAACGTTTTGTGTTGCACGAAATTAAGTTGTATGCAGCGCTGTTGTGCTTAACCCCATGAACTGATTTACTTAATTCAATTCAATTCTTAACTGTAACCCAGAAACTTCAAACAGGTTATTTCTGATGTAACCACACAGATATGTAGCTAGACGTGTCTTCCTGCCGAGACGAATTAACACTAACAAGGGAACTGTCTGAACGGTGCCGGAACGGCAAGAACGAGTACTATATATAGTATAGTATAGAACGAGTACTATATGACACGAAGCTTCACTTCTAAAACCCACATATCTAGATACCGTACAGCATAACTCGGGAGTTTGGGGAGCTCCGTTTCCCCCACTAACAGCCCACCCGGGAGCGATGCGTCAATGACGATTCATCGCGCGTGCGGCACAGGCCGCCGGGCGCACGGCGAAAAAACTGTGTACAGTGTCTGTATCTACAGTGTACCCTTCCCTTAGCAGTTATTTCGCTTAACAGTGATCCATCACCCTTTCAATCATCCCTTCCGTTCAGTCTGAACTCCTCTCTCAAGCATGTCAATTGTGTAATGAATAGCCATGCCCAGCCCACAGCCGCAGCGGCGATATTTCTGTCGGTTTTGCTCTGTGGTTGTCTAATAATAAACATAATAGAAGCATCTGTTTCCGCTGTATTTTGTTGTTACGTCCTCAAATGTTAATGTTATCCAATAACAAATCGTGGTAATAAATGGTGATCCAAACGATGAATAACGTTAGGCAATAATTAGTAACTATAGATAAAAATATGTATATAATAATAAACAGCTGAGAGAATCAACAAATAATAATAGCATGCGGTAATTAATAATTACCTTATATATAAATAATAATTAACAATTGAGTGGGGGACAACCGCAGGAGGTGTGAAGGTCTTCGTCAGAACGTCGGCTCCTTTGATCTTGCTAACGACGTCCCAGACTAGTGGAGGGACAACCGCTTAAGGAGTGCAGGTCTTCCCCAGAACATAGGCTCCTCTTTACTCGTTGTGCTGCCGACGTCCTGAAACCCTGAAACCTATCCACCCTCTTTCGCACTTACGCCGATGTATTCCCCGAAGTACAGATTCTCTTCGTGGCGAGGACCGATTATGATACTCTTGTGAGAGCTCTATACCGCTAAATATCCGACGGCAACAATAATCCTCCGATTCCCGAAGTTATTCTCCCCCACCCCCACCCCCCCCCCCCACCCCCGACAATAAAGACAATAAACAATACCCCTTACCCATGTGCAACCAGAGACAGGCAGAAAAATATAGTGAGCATCAGTCACAGTGAGAGTGAGAGGCATGTACACGCACATGCTCGCTGCCAAAGGTCATCTGAAAATCCAACTCATGCTTCGTAATAACAAACAAAAATAAAAAGAACACTCCGACCATCTTCTTATCCTCTTTTGGCCTTGGCTCATTCATTACAGAAAAAACTAGTTTTCCTATTAAGAATAGTATAGAGGGATACGGCGGGGCAGAGTCTTCAAAACTGCTCCTATGGGGCCTGTCCACCCCCTATCGCACGTGAGCGATTCATTCTTTGAAGTACTCGTTCTACACATGGCCAGGAACAGATAGAGGGAGTCTTAATCCGAAGTGCTTGATCTGCGGAAACACAAATTGATATTCGTAGACCGCTCGATACTGTTCACTGTCCGATGGGAATAATATGTATTACTCCGATTCCTTTAGTCATTCTTCATACCTCCCCCTCACCATCAAGTACTCGCACACTCGTTATTGCACGAAGCCTTTAAAAAGCCATCTGAAAATCTCACAGATGCTGTGCAAAGTCCTGTCTGTCACGTCTTCTGGATCCGGATGCACGTTGGATAACGTCTGTGACACATTTGCTGAGTCCCGACGCATGTGTCTCGACGTCTATGAAACGTCTTCTGCATCCGCACACACGTGGCACGACGTCTGTAGCACGTCTTCTGGCGCCATGTTGGACGGCACTGAGAGGAAATACTGGTCCCCTTATTGTCCCTTTCACCGATCCCCTTCACTATTCCTACTGGTACATCACTGGCACCCCATTTATTGGTCCACCTTTCACTGGATATCCCCACCCCCTCCCTTCACAGCTTCACCGACCTCCATTACTATTACCACCCTCACTGGTCACCCCTTTAGTGGTACTCTTCACTGGTCCCCCTTTATTGGTCAACCCTTCACAAGTCTTTCTTTTCCCTGGACCCCATTCCTTCTCTTCCTCACTGTTCCCCGGCCCCTTCTCGGTCCCTACTACTGCTCCCACTATCAACGGACCTCCCTTTACTGGCCCCCTCTTCACTGGTCCTCCTTTATTGGTCCACCCTTTACAAATGTGTATTACTGGTCCCACCCTCACTGGTCCTCCTTCAATGGTCTACCCCTTTCTGGTCTCCCCCTTCTGGTACCCTCCCTCCCCCTTCACCGGTCCCTATTACTGGTCCCACCCTAATCGGTCCCCCTTTACTGGTTCCCTTCAGTAGTCCCCTTTCACTGATCAACCCTCTATCGGTCTCCCACCCCTTCAATGCGCCCCTCCCTTCACCGTTCCCCATTACTTGTCCCACCTTCCCTGGTCCCCCTTTACTGGTCTCTCCTTTATTGGTCCCCTCTTCACTCCCCTCTTTATTGTTCAACAATTTGCCGGTCCTCCCCTCTACTGGACTCCCATTCTTCACCGTTCCCCATTACTGGTTCCACATTTACTGGTTCCCTTTACTGGTCATCTATTACACGTATTCGGAACCCGAAAACCCTTTCGCGACATTGATGACACCTCTTCTGAAGTCGCACATCTCATGGACGACATCGTTGACATGTGTTCCCCACCCCGACAACCATTGCGCGACATAGATGACACGCGGTCTGAATCCAGTCACCCCTTCCGCGATATCGGTGGCACATCTTCTCAAGCCAGACACCTATCTGATGAACGACGTCGGTGACATCTCTTCTGAACCCGAACGCTTGATGAACGCTGTCAGTGAGATGTCTTTTCAACCCAGACTCCCTTTGCGCGACATGGCGACACGCTTTCTGACGCTCGCAACACGACGTGGATGACATCTTGTCAGAATCTGGACGTCGAACAGAACGTCTATGAAAGGCCAGATGGACTGACGGAAGGAGGGATGGACAGACGGTCGGACAGACACAACCGCTTAATCTTTTATATATAGTAGGATTTATTTTACTTAAGCAGCCAGATTTAACACTGTACTCAACGGAAACTTCTTTTAGACATATTCTGCGAACCTTTCGTTAGAACAACTACATCTTTCCTCGCTTTGGTTCAGCAAATCTACTTTACGAACTGTGTCCGTTTGTCGTAAGGATGGCGCACTCGTTTCTCATCAGCCACCCATACAAAAACTTGGGGAAGTGTGGATCTGTACTTCTGTATAGTAGCAGTCCGGTGCATTCCAGAGTAAACTAGTCTTTAGGCGGGTGTAGTGCAAACATGAATTTTTCCTTCTTGCTCATTCATCAGCTTCAAAATGGAATGGCAGAGTTTATGATGTTGTGCTTGCTTTTATTATAATTCGAATGTTATGCGATCACTCAATAACTTCATTCCTCTTCCCGTTGACCGATTAGTGGGCACCAGGTATGGACGGAATTTCTGTTATCTTTTTTTCTGAATTTCTCGCGGACAGTTTTTTCTGTTCTCTGTTTTCGAGTAAAATTGGAAAAACCGTTAAGTAACCGGAAATTCTCAGAGCTCAGAGACCATCGACCGTTTCGCTACCGTTGAGCAAGCCCACAGGGACAAAAAAGTCACGAGTCCCTTCTTTCTAACATCGTTCAGGCCAACCATGCAATGTCTTCAGGGGTATGCTTGATCGACAAAGACGTTTTCCTTATTCCTCGAGTGGCTGTTACTGAGGCTGTAAACTCTTATAACGATGCCAGTCCACAAGTAGAGACTGACGAGGAAGGTCAAAGAGGTCACCGTGGAGTTTCTCAAAGCGACCTATATAGTGTTGTAGGGCGTTGTCTGGGAAGCACCATAGTGGTTTCCAAATTTCCTGCGGACCTCTGGGTAGGTCAAGAATGGCAAAAAACTCTACCGCTTCAGTGCGGGCGGATAATGCAAAACTGACGCCTGGAATACCCTTGTCGTACCCACAAATAGTCCTGCAAAGGTTTGGAGCTTCAATCACTTCTAGAACCTAGAAATTGATTAATTCCTAATTGAAGCGAGACGGCGCATTCACGGGAGGCGAGCGCTACTACGCCGCCAGCGACTGGATGGCCGAGTGGTTAGCGTGGCGGACTTGCGGGGGAGAGGCCGAGGGTTCTAATCCGTTGGTGTGGTTTCTGCATTGCTGGGCGCACATCTTGCGTTTTTGCAACCATAAAGTGCTTTTCTGTTACGACTAGGTGTCATATTCAATTTCCAAACCTGATTTCAACCTTCTGTGATATGATTTTACTTCAAAACACAAATCACGCTAATGAATATGCAATAAACTGTTTAACAGTTGTGGTAACGTTCTATAAAACGCAGAGCAGCTTCTGACACCAGCAGCAGCGGATGAATCCAGGGAAGAGCAGCCGGAAGCTTCCTGGCAAGACGTGTCGACAGACACTTCATCGAAGGCGTAGTCCGCCGGTGTTGAGAAGTGCCCCGGATGCGTGTCCACATATCCATCTGCCACCCACGCGTACGCAAAGCACCTTCGGAATACCGGAGCGCAGAATTGCCTATGCGTCTGACTGACCACCTGCAAGGACGGGTGCCTAGAAAATTGCCTTAAAAATTTAAACATCAAGTGAGCTGGTCCGAAGCGATTCATGATTACTTTCAAAGTATTGACTCTTGAGAAGCAGTTGAAATCCGGACGGAAGTGGAGCACATGTTCATGAATTCGCCGGATGATGGATTTTGCAGGAGGCTAGGGATCGTTTCCTCAATGCGGTCCTAGTCGGCACCAATCCTTCTTATAGTGGCAGGAACGTATCACAGTAGGTTGAAGTCAGGGTTGGAAATCGAATAAGACACCTAGTCGTGACAGAAAAGCACTTTACGGTGGCAAAAGCAAAAATGTGCGCCCAGCAATGCAGAAACCACACCGCCGGAATAGAATCCTCGGCCTTTCTCCCGCAAGTCCGCCACGCTACCGACTCGGCCATCCAGTTGCTGGCGCCGTAGTAGCGCGCGCCTCCCGTGAATGCGCCGTCTCGCTTCAATTACGAATTAATCTCTTCCTAGGTTCTAGCAATGATTGAAGCTCCAAACCTTTTGCAGGACTATTTGTGGGCGCGACAAGGGTATTCCAGGCGTCAGTTTTGCGTTATCGGCCCGCACTGAAGCGGTACAGTTTTTTGCCATTTTTGACCTATCCAGAGGCCCGCAGGAAATTTGGAAACCACTATGGTGCTTCCCAGACAACGCCCTACAATCCTATATAGGTCGCTTTGAGAAACTCCACGGTGACCTCTTTGACCTTCCTCGTGAGTGTCCATTTATCGTCCACTGACTCAAGGAAGGGCAGCTGATTATTGCACAAGTTTTGTTACCCCGCTGTTCCTCAAAGGTACATAAATCGACTCAATGATGTTAGCCTGAATTGATTGAAGCACATAGTTATTAGAGTTTAAAATACTTGTTGTTTTGATGTTAGAAATAAAGATTTTCTGCCGGCACATTTGGATTCAATGATAGGTTTTTTTTTCAGGATGCCAATAAAACGATAGTTTTGTGCCTGAAAGAGCAGCATTTCTGCCATAATTTGCACTCTACAAAATTTTAAGAGTTAGTTGCTAATGATGCATACTGCACTTGCCTGTGCGGTTTTATTTTACTGGTTACAAAAATAAAAGCAATTGGAGAAAGTACATATATCCTTATATCACTACTCCAAGTTATCAGCACCTACGCAATTAATAAATTGGAAATCCCAACGAACTCGTCGAGTGCATGGTGGGATCTCCCCTTTTAATAAGATAAGGATTGCTGTCTTTCAGCACTCAAAAAATTAGAGCTTTTTTCTTTTCGAATAGAAATTTCGCTAGATTGTAAAAAGTGTATTCAATTATTGTAATAGGTGGACTAAAAACTTGGAAGAAACATCATACTATTTTTTCAATGCTTCTTTCTCCTTTTTTAAGACGCTTTTTTCGATATGCGAGATATTCAGTGTGATTTCGAAAGCCTCAAGCTTGTTTAGAATATTGACCAGTTTGATCTGAAAAGTGTCCAAATTCTGTTTGAAAAAGTCCAGTTTGATTTTAGAATGTCCAGTTTGATTTGAAGGTGCCAAAATTGACACAAAAATAGTAATATGCCGAACTCTCTGCTCATGTCCAACATGATTCTGTTGAGATTTCAAGTGCTGCAGCGGTCCTACTCTGCTTAGCGCTTCCTTGCTCATCAACTTATACTTCCTGAAACAGCTCCATATTCGAATTCTGTTCATTCACTGCTATCCTACTATTATGAAGGCGTTAGTCCGTGTGTCCGTGTCTGTGTCTGTTCGTATGCCATAAACCTGTGAAACGTGTCGAACATATGAAAGCAACGCGCACGTAAATGTATAGAATCTCTCAAGCTAACCCTTGCTTGCAATCGTTAAAAATGGGCAAAAATTGGCGGAAAACGGTCAGATTCAAAGAAGAGGGTGGACGGATTCGATCGGATGACAATGTCGATCGATTTTATCGATTTTTCGCCGGAATTATCGGTTTCGCCAGATTTTGGCGTTGAAATCACGCGATTGTGATGGTCGTTACCAATATTGAGTTCACAGACTTTTTTTGCAGATTAGACTCTTCGGAAGAAGGGAAGGAATTCACGAGAGCGTTCGACGATAGGTAAGCCTGACATCAACCGTTCTGAGGACCTTACTTTAGGCCCCGTTTATACTTCGTCGCGGCGCGACGTGATGGCCACGCAATGAGGCCAAATTGATCGATCGCGTCGCACAATCAATATGGCCACTATACGTTGAATCGCTTCGCACCGCGACGAAGTATAAACGAGGCCTTACCCTAGCCTTTGTAATAAGCAAACCAAGTTTTTGCTTTCTCTTGGGGAATATCTACAATCCGCGTTGTTCTCTTTTCGGAGTTTGGCACAATTGAGCCATACAAGCCGACCTCTTCTCATAGTGATGCACCGCGAGAAACAGAATATAGTGCATACCGCCTTCCTCAACCTCGAGAAGGGCAACTTTCGCGTACCGCGCGAAGTAATAAGGCCCATTCGCACTGTTGCGACATCAGCACGCGGCAAGTGGGGCGACTGTGTATCGCCATCCTCGACTCGGAGAAGGCCTTTGACCGCGTACCGCATGAAGTGATATGGTGCGCCCTGCGACAACATGGAGTTCCTGAAGAGCTCATAAAGTGGGTGCGAATTCTCTACTCTTGTCCAAAGAATCGAGTTCAAGCTGCAGCTGGTGTAAGGGATGCTTCTACAATAAAATAATGAACATAATGAGTCATCAGTTTAGGTCGTGCCAGCGGCGACCGTGAGCGAGGCGGAGCGATCGAAGAGGAAAACCAAAACAAAGCGATCGAGAGAGCGGACCGAGGGACGACGGGAAGCGGCGGCGCGTCTCGATAGGAGACCAACGTCGCCACTTGTCAATGCCTTTTTAGTGTTCTCAATAAATCTTAGTTATTCACTTTCTCTGTGCACGCTGCCATTACTGGTAGCAGCGAGTGCACCTCTACCTTACTCCTTTTCCTTTCCGTTTTTTCTCCGTTTCTATTCTTTCCCATCTCACTTTATCCATTACACTTTTTTCACTACCCATCGTCTTTCTTCACTAATTTTTTGTAGCACCTCTTTTGTAGCGCTGGTCCTCTTGCGTTTTTTTCCGTGCCGCGATGTGTGCACAAGCCTGGCCATCTTGTGTGCGCTCCTTGCACTTTCTTATCTCCCCGCGACCCTGCCATTTCGCTGCCGCTCCTTAGTTGTGTTCCCTCCCGTCCGCTCTTGGTCAACAGCAGCCCACACCCTTAAGACCGCAGTAGGGACTGCATGCTTGGCTTGCGAATTACCGGTATTCTCCTTTTTTAATGCGTACGCAAATTCTCTTCTACTTCACCCCTTTTTTCCTTATTTCCCTAGGGTTTTCTCAGTGCACTCTAATTTGTTTCGCATTTTCGAGATTTGCTCATTTAGGACCTAGGTCAGCGTGTCGTTTCAGTTCTAGCACGCGCGCCGTTTCCAGTGTATGCACCGAAATAAGTGAGGCATCATTTTCGAGCCAGGAAACTAAGTAAGAGAACACCAAGTGGTCCCACAAGCGGAGTTATAAGATGTTTTCGACCCTACTCTCGGGAATAGGTTCCAAACCCCCGGAGAGTGGGCGTTTTTAAGTAATCGGTGCTACATATTTTTTTCTCGCTCTCTCTTCTAAGACCTGGTTAGAAACTCTGCTTTCTTACATTTTTTTTTGAGTCTAGTAAGAACTTGCGTTCTCACCTACCGTTTTTCTGAAACAGTGGCTTTTCATAAATAATCACACTTCTGTTACTTTCTAACAATTTGTTTCACGGACAGGTACTTTCCCATGGGATTCTTTCTACATCTCGGAAATCTTCTCATCTCGTTGTTTCTCCAATGTCTCGAACTCTCACAACATTCCTCAATTCCCCGATATTACACCCCTTGTATCACATTTACATTCAAAATATCCTCTTATCGTCGCTCAGTATTAGTTCCTTAGTTTCTTGGGCTCCGATTTTTTAGGCAAGCCGCTTCCCCGCTTCCTACGTTCCGCTCCCTCTGATGACATACTTCGTCAATTCGACACCGCTTCGCTCCGGCCACCCAGTATCACATGACCGCGGTCGAGAACACGGTTACCAGCTCACGGACACCTTCTCCAACGACGCAACATGGGACATCACCTCTGAGCGTCTGTCCTCGAGCAATCCACTCCATGAGTAGCGGCTACATCACATGTAACAAATTCTAGCCACCGTCTTCTCAACCCAAGTAAGTGTCTTCCCTCATTTTGTTCCCATTAAAGTCCGGGACGGACTTTTCCTGTGGGAGGGAGGTGTAAGGGATGCTTCTACAATAAAATAATGAACATAATGAGTCATCAGTTTAGGTCGTGCCACCGTGAGCGAGGCGGAGCGATCGAAGAGGAAAACCAAAACAAAGCGATCGAGAGAGCGGACCGAGGGAGACGGGAAGCGGCGGCGCGTCTCGATAGGAGACCAACGTCGCCACTTGTCAATGCCTTTTTAGTGTTCTCAATAAATCTTAGTTATTCACTTTCTCTGTGCACGCTGCCATTACTCTGGAACCTCGATGGAGTTTCCCATCTCTGTCGGGGTACACCAAGGTTCTGCGCTTTTCCTACTCCTCTTTGTTATCGTGATGGATGCCATCACACGAGATCTTTAAAAGCACATCCTTTGGAGGTTGCTTCATGCTGATGACGTATTGCTTGCGAAGATAAAGGTGAACTCGAGCGAGACGTGCAAGCTTGGTGTGATCGCATAGAGCATTTTGGACTCAGATTGAGCTTGAAGAAGGCCGGGCATCTAACGACGGACTACATATGGGCCTGAAGGTTGCTGGACGGGAAAGGTGGTGTCATGATACAAGAATGGCGGACCCAACAAAGCGGAACAGACGCTGAAGAAGAAGAATAGGAAGAGGGAGAAAAAGAAGAAGAAGAAGAAGTTCTGTTTTCGTAGTTTGGAGACGAAGCCCCAATG
Source organism: Heligmosomoides polygyrus polygyrus (assembly GCA_947396885.1). Taxonomy (NCBI): domain Eukaryota; kingdom Metazoa; phylum Nematoda; class Chromadorea; order Rhabditida; family Heligmosomidae; genus Heligmosomoides; species Heligmosomoides polygyrus. The sequence continues at coordinate 70,619,632 of OX377204.1, read as the reverse complement.
CAGACGTTTGCCGGCCGCTAGGCTTAATAGTCATAAATACACAAACTCAGTAACACATTAGGTAGATTTAGATACAGGCACTCTTGATAGAGTTCGTTCAACCCGAATTGGTTGAAAAAAAGCGTTCAGCATTATAAGGCTTTCACGACAATCTGTTTTTAAAAATGAAATTTTTTCAGCTGGCGATTCTTTATTTTCCTTGTACGTCCAGTCTCGAAAATTTCAAACAGTGTACAATCGCATCAGAATACTTCATCGACCTTTAAAAATTTGAACTGGAGATGCCTCTTAGCTTTGAAGGAACCCATACTTACCTCAAGGTTGCCTTCTTGAGCTTGAAGGATATGCACTGCCATCTTAAGCAGTTCACGAAATAATACTGGCCTAGTTTTGCTATTCACAGCAAAGGACTCGAGGAGAATACTGGCACTTCAAGTACAGTTTGAACAGCCTTTATTTCTGCTTTAACGTCAAACATTCTGTGCTAAGTCAATAAAGTTCTTCAAAACAGCGAGTTTTATCCCCCCCCCCCCACATAATGGACCGTTGAGTGATATCCAACATTGAGGCGAGGTGCAGTTTTGACGGTGCAAGTATTGATTTTTATTGTGTATAATGAATTCAAGCTATGTTCTGTCAAAATATAATAGAGAAGTTTGGAGAAACGGAATTCTTGTCGCCTCCTGCGAACATTTCCTGACTTCTTGACCCACCAGACTGCGGGTCCACCGCAAAATAAGGATAAACCGAACAAGGAGGGAAGCAACACGACCAGCACACGGGGAGAGTATTCTTGTTGAGGTGGGGCATGTAAAAAGTAATCCATCCGTGAGGAAGACCTTCCAGAAAGTGTGCCGATGTTTATTTCGTACTGGTCAAATGACTCGTTTTCTACTTGGACCTTCAAATACACTGCCAACTTCACTGCAAGCTGAAAGACTACTGGAAAACGACAACAATTATGGGCCACGACATGCGCGACAAGTTATGGTAGGGGATGAGAGACTCCATCCAGTTAAGGTCAGTAGCTTAACTAGCCTTTTCAATGGATCATCTCTTACCTCCTACTCTCCAGGGTTCTCAAATTAAAAAATACAGAATCGAAATTTACTACGACTAAGTTTGAGCATAGACGAAAGTTTATTGCTCTAAGTGGAACTTCAGAATCAAATCGCCTCTTGCAGATGCAGTCGGTTACGAGTGGTTAGTAGTCCGTACGCATGTTCGCAATCCCAGGCTCATTCACGGCTTTAACTTATAATAATAGCGTCACAGTTGGAAAAACGAAAAACGCGAAAAGGTTTAGTTTATACGGCTCTTCATTATTGACGTTATGCCTCCTATCTCTGTGGAATCGGTCTTCACGTTGAACTTGGCAATTATGTTCAAGCGCTACGTTGTTATATGCATTAAGCTGTCACCAAGCAATATTGTTTGCAGCAACTTTTCGAGCAGGTTTCATCCCAGCTATCCGGAAATCGTCGTCTCATACTATTCCAAACCCATTTCTCACCGTCATGTAGTGGCTGCAGGCGAATCAATCCGTAATGAATGGGAATATCCAACAGTACTTTGCAGCTGTGTACACAATCCCTCCGGATCTCTTTATTTCCCACAGCATGCACTTGTGGATGGTTCAGAAAAAAAATCACGCTATAAAAGCTTAGTCAGCATGCAAATGTCGTACGCAAACATCATGCTTCTCATCAATACCGTAAGTCTCTTCACTGCTCCAGCATTTCATACCCTGCCTCCCATAAAGGAAATTTCCAATACGTCTGCATTGCCTTTTTTAGGTACTGCTCTGCGTTATTGCGTCGCTTAATGCTCAGGGTTAGTTAGGTAAACTTTCCCATGAATGGGAATATAAATCACAACTATTGTTTTTAGCGGAAGATGTTTCGTTTGAAAGAACTTTGGAGGAAGAGGGCAAGGATTTCCATGACTTCTATGCCAGACAAGTGGTCCGTTTATCTTCGTTGCGTTATCCATTCGGCATAGTGAGTTGAACGACTGAAGCCTGTTATCTAGGATTGGGACGAAGAAGTGGTGAAACTGGCAGAAACAGAAGCTCAGCATCCCGGCAGCACTGACGAGGATGCATACGTGAAGCTTGACAACAGCAAGTATCAAGTCCATCATGAAGATCTCTGCTTTCTTATTTTTAGTTCATTCTTTTCAGAACATTCAACAGAACGGACCAGAGATCATTGCGCACCAAAGTTCGCGTTCTTCTTATGGGTCTAGTAAAGCATGTGCCTAAGGTATTCCTTTTCACAAGACATTCGCTAATCCTTTAGGAAAACTTTATCGCTATCTTTGAGAAAGCGTAAATATAAAACCGATATCAATTCGATTAATAGTCCAGCTCACAAGGTGAAAGACATTGGCATCCACAAAGTTAGACACACATTCAGTACTTGCTCTGAGTTTCTATTCACTATCTATTAGCGAAAACAAGACATTTTAATAGAACACTAATGTAGATAAGAAAAAACCTTTATCATGTGCATACTAGTCGGTAGGTTCAAAACTCTTGTGGGTGAATTCGATCTGATATGAATTTTAGCCAGGCTCTGAATTAGAACTTTTGGCAATAGAGGATGGCGCAATGTTCTAAAACTTTCCATCAGAGTTTTATTTAAGCGTTTAAGCGCGCACAACCAAGGCCACGATGGACGAATTGAGTGCTGCGCAGCTGGAAACAAGAGTCGGGGTTTATTAGTGGTTTCCGCCTGGATCTCCGCTGGAGCAACGTTCCCTTGCATCACCCGAGGCTAGCGTTGGGTGTTGCATGTTAACCAAACACGACAGATTGGTCGGCTGCCGCTTTCATGAAAATAACCGAAAGGGAACTAAAAATAAGGTTCTGCTGCGTTGCTGTACCAGGAACCGCTGACACTTAGACACATCGCGATTCGCGACCGATCATATCTGTGATTCTCACGTACGGAAATAGGCAGGAGCAATTCTCCTGGAACGAAGGAAAATTGAGCTAGGGGAATTAGAGTCCGCTAGAGTTCATGTCTTCTGGAATTTGGGAATTACCATCTTGAGTGATATTTTTCCACAACAAAGGTTAACATTGTTTGAATAGCTTCCAACGTATTTTACCACGTGTATCCCGACGGTCTGCAAAGAAATGTCAGAAAGAAAATGTTCTTCTAGGAAATGGTAAAATGTTCTATCTTGGCATCGCTTACAAGGGGAAGGCTCTGAACCGTATGTATAATAAACGGGGAGAGTGAGAAATATAGGGAGAATCCCACCCCTCAGCTAGTATAAAATGTGTTTCTTTTTTGCCAAGCCGTTAAACCCAAGGAGAAGGGTATCCTTGAAGTAACAATGGAATCGGTGTCTCACGGGTTCATGGATCTTGTAGCCCGCGACCCCTCAGACGGCGAGCGGTTGGGGGCGCAGTGGATAGTGCCGTTGTTTAATGCGAAGGGAATCGGAGGGTTCGATTCTTGCGCGCTGTGGTATTTTTGCATTTCAGGTAACTTGTTAAGATTTGAGGGTTCCTGACGTCTGTTCTATTTTCAGGTGTTTTCTGCTCATTCCTCAAGTTGCATGCTGTGGTATTCAACATAATGATGTATGAACGTTCAACACCAGTGGTACACAGGCACAATGCTCATGAAGCAGAAGCACTGGTTACAATACGGACAGCATATAAAAGCTGCAGACTCCTCGCAGTTTGTTTCCCTAGACCAGTGACATCGGAAAAAACCATCCTGCTCGGATTTCAAGGAGACTAGGATGTGACGTCAAAGATGATTAAAATGTGAAAGAGGTTTGTGGATCCCGCAAATTGACCTATGCAGTTAATACACTCTTTCCCTCACTTTTGCATGTCACCTGTAAATCAGAGGTATGCTGAAGGCGTTCTAAAACCTAATACCATCAGTGTCTTCCGATGCTTGAGTGGTGATCCACCTGCTCACGCTGAAGTGTAGCCCACCTTCAGACAAGGATACTTCGAGGGAAGAAATCAAGCTGGCCGGACAGATAGCCAGCATACTCAAGGACTTCGAAGCACGTCAATTGAAGTTGATGACGACGAACAGCTGGAAGTAGTGGAAGAACAGGAAGAAGATGGAGATCTGCAAGATGAAGTGATAGACGTGGAAGGGTTCTCAAGCAGTGGACATATGATAAGGTTTTGGGTGGAACTCTTGTTTCGGGGGAAAGGGTTCACCTTCACGTGGATTTTGTCTAAGGAGCTGCTGTCGTTGGTCCATGTATGGAAGCAAACTGTGAGGAGCCTGTAGCGTTTATACGCTGTCCGTATTGTGACCAGTGCTTCTGTTTCATGCACTTTGTGCTTGTGTATCCCTGATTTTGAGCGTTTATACATTATGTTGAATAGCTTTCTCATTGCCTTGCGGTTAGAAGACAGGTCAGTCGCAAGAATGGCACTCTCCACAGCGTACAGCTAGAAAATGCGCAGAGAACGTCTGAAAATGGTAAAGACGTCAGAATTGCTCAAATCTCAACCAATCAATTGAAATGCTAAAATGCAGCAGCGCGCAAGGACCAAACCCCGACCTTCCTTGCATGAAGCAACCCCGCTTCCACTGCGCTCCGAGCCGCTTGCCGGCAGCGGCATCGCGGGCGTACAAGACCCCCAAACTCGTGATGCGCCTATCCCATTGTGACTTCGAGGACCCCCTACACCTTGAGTTTAACCACCTGGCAAAAACAAACACCTTTTTATACTAATTTAGGGGTGGGGATTCTTCCCAAACGACTCGCTCTTCTCGTTCAGGCATGCGCTTCAGACCCTTTCCCTTGTAACCGATGCCAAGGTAAAACATTCTACCATTTCCTAGAACAACATTATTTTGCTGACATTTCGCTTTGCAGAAATTGTGTATGGAGGCGTACAGTCTTATAAGGGCACGTGGTTAAATAGATTGGAAGCTATTTAAACAATGTCATCCTTTTGTTACAAAACTGCTGTGCCGGATAATTTTACATGCGATTTTCTTAAAGGATGGCACTTTAGAAAGGATACCGTAGGCCGTGAATGCGTGACATTTACGAGACGAAAAGCTTCTGATAAAAGGGTTTTCAATGTCACTTTTTGGGCAAGTGGCTAGAAGCTCCTTCATTTAGATCAAGCATCTGGCTCCAGGAACAAAATATGGATGTAACGGAGTACATCAAGAGGAAGGAAATCCTCGAACTATGACTGTTGTTTGTCTTTACAGGTGCCAAGTTCTAGTTTTTGAATTGCACCGACAGTTATTTAATATGAAAGCTTTTCAGAAAAGAAACAAACTAGTGGAAAAGGTCGAGTGCGCGGATCGACTGCAAAATGGTCTTATACACTACTCACTGTGAAAGAACTTGAATAAAACTTAATAAAAATTATGTGTGAGCATCCACTCCAAAGATCCACACATTCCTACGCGAAATCTCGTCCGAGAATTCATCTGTCAATTTCAAAATAGGTTGGGCTAAAGACATTTTTTAACACAAGTTGTTGTTTCATTAAGTATATGAACATTTTTGGTAAAAACAAAGGATTTTCAGACAATAAATGTCTCTAAATTTAATGCGTATTCCCACAGGACTTATTCTTTTTGTATACTAAGTCTACATGATGAACAACCTATAGCAAATTTTTTGTAAACATCAGTTTTAAGAACGATTTTATGAATTTCTAGGAAGATTCAAATCTATAGTAGGATGTGTACTACAGATGAAATCTTGCTTGTTGCAAGAAACTATAGAACTGAATTCGGCTAGACAGCTGAATGGCTGACACTGTTCTTCAGCATGGTCACGATAGAGGGTACGACCGAATATCTGGAAGAACATTATTGTGGTTCCCATCTTACTGCAGAAGGAGCGTTTCCGAATGCGTCAGCTATAGTGAGATCAAATTGATTTTGCACACCGTAGACGTCTCAAAACGGCTGGTAGGCTTGAGGCAGATGAAGATGGCCTAATCTCTCACATGCGGTGAAGTTTCATGCTAGAGAGGTCCCTCGCAGAGGGCTTCTTCATCGCTCGGCAGGTGATCTAGAAATATTGGGAGATGTGAATGTCGTAAGAGCCGACCTATCTGGGCATTTCTGAGCATGTATAAGGCCTACGATAAGCGTGTCTGTGCCTAGCATTTTAAGAAAATGCGTCTTGCAGCATCTCATCACGGTACAAATTAGCATTCATAGCTTTGGATATTTAGTACATCAGGCGATTAGCGGCGTTAGCACAGAAAGCTGTCGGCGGCCGTAGGGGGCAAGAGATTAGAGCGCCGCCATTTCTTTTTTATGTTTTCTTATCTTCCTAGCTGGTCTTACATATTATATGGAAAACGATAGTAAGATATGGTGGGAAAGGGTCTTCAAATCAGTTTCCATGAAGCCTGCCCACCCTGTACTACATTCACGCGATTCATATTCCGGAGAGCTCGATCTGTATGAGTTGAGAAATAAATACAAACACAAATGTGATCAGCGCAATGTCACGGATAATGTCGAAGAGCGTCCGGATTTAGAAGGCACCACTGACGTTATGGAACGAGGGACATGAGGATCTGTCACTGACGTCGTTCAATGAGCAGCGTCCGGATTCAAACGACGACGACCCACACCGTGCAAGGCGAGTTCAGATTCAGAAGCAGAGTCGGTTTCATAGCAAGTGAAAAATTTCGACCCGGCGACCATTATCGAGCGTTATTATTGATTTTTCAAGTATGGTAATAGATGGATGACAGCATATGAAAGGCAACATTTCTCGTAGCTTCCCGCTCCTTTGTTTGTTTGTCTGTCGACTGAGCTGACGCAATGCTTCACTGCTACGGAGAGCCCGTGAAGAAAAAGTTGCCCTTGGGCGTGGGCGGTGTGACCATGGAAGGGGTCTGAGACTTCCTCTTTGGCAGAAAGGCAAACGAGCGATCAAGCGCTAAGCAGCTATCGATAGCGCCGATTTCTTCGTGACACTAGTCATCTGATAGTGAGGATGGGTAGCGGAGGAGGTCGGTATTGTCGTTCAAACGCTATAATAAAGCGAACGGTAGGGCTGAAACGCATCATGATGCTGTCAAACACCCTTGGGATCGATGGTGCCAAGTAGTAAAAGCCTATGACGTTAGTGAGTGCTCCAGATGTGATTGAGCTTGAGCTTGAGTGCTGGAGAGAGAGTGGAGTGGTGGATGTATGCAATTTTAAACCAAAGTGGACAGTTGAACTTCTCAGCACTGTTCTAGGTAAGCTTGACGCTTGCAGAATCAACATATTCCAAATTGAAACTACCTTCCTCCACAATAAAATGGACCCTCCGAGACCGTTACAACAATTTTCTGTTATTGACAAACTCCGCTAAAATTTTTTAATTCACCTGCCCCAATAAGTGGGCACAATGCTTGAAATTTTACAAAATTAGACTTTTTATAAAAAATTACAATTTAAATTTACATTTGAACACAGAAAGCAACAATCATTTGGTGTAGTACAATTAAAAGGAGAGATCACGTATGCACATGACCGGTTCGCCATTATTTTTTTATGTAAATGTTGCTTACTTGGCACGGTAGTGCGGGGTTACGTGTGTTTTTTATAATTGTCTTTGTTGTACCGTTTACACTTGTGTTACTCCACGTAAACATAACTTCCTCTATCAATCGATTAAAAATCGCGACGACCTAGTCAAGTGCATGGCGTGATCTCGTAGAGTCTCTGGCTTGATTTGGAAAACGTATTGGATTTGGATGATGTTCTATTTATGTTTATGCTTATGTCTATGTTCATTACGTCGTAAAATGTAGACGCGAAATAGAAGTAGATCAATACAAACGCAAGCAATGAACACCAGTAAACGACACGATCCTAACAAGAACTGCATGTAGTCGATCTTCTTGACGAGTCCGTCAAACTTGAGTAAAACTTTCGATGTGTACCGCTTAAACTGAGGTGATGTGCACGTCTTTCTAAGGATTTCCGTGTGTCTTATGTAACCGCCACCTGCTCTGTGTGTAGCGAACTTTGGTTCCAACGGGACAAGGCAATGCTATTATATTTTGTCCAATTTAATTTGAAAAGTGTCGAATTTGACGTGAAGATAGATGTGTAATTGTTTATCGGCTTATTTTCCTTCATTTGCCTATTTATTCATGGGTACACCAAGAAAAAACATGGAAGTTTTGCTGCTAACGCACACTGTAAGGCTTTGAAACGCAAATACTCCATTATTAGTACTCTTTTCTCTTTTATCGATTCTTTTTCGCAATGTGGTTTTCAAACCAATTTGTTGTTTTTCTACAGTGTATTGCATTTCACAGACATGCTAAAGACACGAACAGACATTTTCACTAACATCCTGGCTAAACATCAAACTTCTTTATCAGAAAAAAAATTTGACTCGTGTGAAAATTACTGGAGAATAGTGGCTGTAGACGTCTTTGACGATGGCACATCGGCGGTAGATGTTCCATTCCAGAAGTTCCAATCCTTAAACAAAAACATTACCAGGAAGCACCAAAGTTGCTACTTTGTCACTTACACTCAGGAAGACGATCCTTTGTTGTAAAGGCAGACAACAGTCAGCTTGTCCTCAGCACCTTCGGTGTTGTACACGCCGTTGCATGCGTACGGAGTGTTCGGGCTCAGTCCTCTCACCTGAGCAATTCGCGGCATGAGCTTTTTCACAGAACTATCACAGCAAATATAGGAGCACAAGGTTCGCTTTGAGTCGCTATGCTACACAACTTGCAGTTGATCTTGACTGGCTCATAAATTTTTGGAGTGTTGCTACCTTCTTTGATAGACCCCTGATGAATTTCCTGCGAAGAACCTCCTGCACCTTAGCTGTCAAATCTCTTTCGTCGTCTTTGGAGAAGGTCCTAAACAAGTCCACGTTGATGCTGAAAACAGCTTTCCAACAAGTTTTTTTGCATACAATTCCCCATCAACTTTGACGTATGGAGACCCATCACCCGTCTTACTGCCAGCAGCGAGTGCTTCCTCTTTGGCGTGCTTTTCCATTCCTTCATACCATACCTGAAGATTGAAGATTTAACTATTCAGTAGAATAAGTACAATCAGAGCAGCAGTACAAGAAAGGATTCAAATAGATGATTACGCTTTGTAAATAATAGAACTTAGTAGACATTGATTTATGCGTTATACGGGTAATAAATAAAACTGACCAAGCCACTGTTAACCCGCTCGTGGAGTTTCTGATAAAGCTCTCGGTACTCATCGTCTAGGCGGCATCTTTCGACTGAAATATCGACACATCATTTCTTCTCATCAAAGTTAACCGCATTTTCTGCGAAAGACAGGATAGCAGCGGTATACATGACTCCTCACCTTGGGCGTGAATGTTAGCCACGAAAAGACACACCACCTAAAGGGAAAGATTACGTAGTAGAACCATAATCCCGATGATAGGGATGCTTCTGTGATGCGCACTTACCGCGAGGATAGAAAGCATGTTGTGAGTGACGAGTGAGTCCCACTAGCGCTTTTATTTGGCGCTGCTCGCGCGCCGTTAGCAATATCCATTTTGAGAGTTATCCAATAACAGACATACCCATTTATTAGCTCTTTTGTAGCCGGCGTAAACATATCGGGGAAGTTCATACAATCCATACGGATAACACATTCCCACTGTTTGCCGTTACCTAACACACCACACAGTAACTGTCCTGTACTCCGATGTATGTGGATACATCACTCGTAAGCTATAAAATCGTAATTCTGCGTTGCACTTACGTATGACGTATCTACAGGGTTCACCATAATAACGTGGACAAGTTTTTTTGTCATAATTATAAAACAACCAACAGTTCGAAAAAACAACTAAATTACAGTAATACAAACATCTTCAGGAGACAATCGTTCCAACTCCTGGCGTTAGGATTCCTTCAGGGACTGGAGACTGCGGTGACGCTTGACCCAGACCCTAGTATTGAAAATGCCCACACACTATAGTCCATCGAATTCAAATCCGGAGAATACAGCTGCCATTTCGAAGGCGTGATGGAATTGGGGAAATTGGCCTTGCACCGCGCCTGCGTTCTCTTCGCCCTATGTTCGGGTACAGAGTCATGTTGGAACGTCCAGTGGGCATCACCGAACTGCTACTGGACCCAAGGAAGAACTACGGACTCGAGAATGTCTCGCTGGTGCACATCTTTTCGATTTTCACTCTTTTATCAACGAAAACCGGAGGGGTCCTGCCAGAGGGAGGATTCCGCCCCAAACCATGGCCGATATGGGTTCTGACGGTGTTCGACGATAGCAGAGCTGCTTGAAGCCTCTGTAGACCAGATCTTATCATTTTGGTGAGTGTGCGCCTGCTCCACGGTGAACAGCTTCGCATCTGTGAACAGAATCTGTTCCCAGTCATGACTTGTACATGTCGAGCTTTTACTTTCTGACCAACCCTTTCCTCACTTCAGAAAAAGTTAAAAAGTTCAAATAAAATCAAAACAGGCGAACGCAGCCTAGCTGCAGGGCGGATTACAGTTATGGCTGTATCGTTCGATTAAGCCCCGAAAAAGCTGCATTTTCCCGGCTTTTGCGTCTTTCGGATGAAACTCCACTAAAATTCGTTGATTTTAAAAACCAATGACACATTTGAGCTTAGGAGCTCGAGCTCTATCGTTTGCACACATTGTTCATAGGGAGCCATGAAAACGTTTGAAATTGAAAACTTGCCCTCTGTTGCAAATGGCAATCGCGGAAGAGTTGTCGGTCGCAAACCGTCGAAAACCGTTACATGCCCACAATTCCGTTAATTTAAGGTTTTTTGAGAAACAGTTGGTACATGGCGGCATCTCGATTTCTGCCGATTACTGAATATTTGCTTATTTGTACCGATGGCCTTAGTTGTCACAGATTTCATTTTGGCCTGTGTTCAGGGGTCATCGCCATGATCAAAACCTGGAGAAAGCATTCCAGAATAGGCATGTGTAAACAAAGCTATTACACATCAAATAGCCAATCCACATATTCCAGGTCGTCAGGGTTCAAATACCTGCTGTTCTACAAAATGGTCTAACTGTGTACCCGATCTAATTCTTGCCTCTTTATGTACATCAAACTGCTGCAAGCTTTCACAGCTCATCTTCATGGAACCGACATTGCCAGACATGTTATGTTTTCTGGTAAAGAGGTGCCACGAAAGGCAGAAGCCTCCACCACTACCTTACGTCGATCTCAAGAAAATATTTGATCATGTACGAGAAATGCTATATGATGTACGTTGCGACGCCAAGGCATCCATGAAGAGGTTATTAAGTGCGTGCATGTTCCCTACTCTTACCCAAAGAGTCGAGTGCTAGCGCTAGTCGCCTTATTGACGAAGTTTCCTATCTCCACCGGTGTTCGCCAAAGCGAATTCTACGCTCCTTTTTATTGTCGTAATGAATGCCATTTCGAATGACCTCAAGAAGCTTACACATTTGACGCTGCTGTATGCTGATGATGTTACGTTTGCATGTGAGGGCAAAAGGGAACTCGAAGGACAGGTACAGGATCGGTTCGTAAGCGAAGGTAAAAACGAACACTTGATGACTACCGTGAATGAGCATGGACCCATTAACATCAATGGCAATGAGCTCTCACAAGCTACATCTCTCATGCGTCTTGGACCGACAATCTCTCTGATAAGTAGCCTGAATTTAGAGTGTATGTACGCGTGAGTGCATCATGGTCCAAACACCGCTCGCTAACTGCGGTGCTCTGAAGCAAGACGATACCTGAGCACCTTCAATCAAAAGTATGTAGAAGAGTCGTGCGCCACGCATGGGCCTAGTGCTGGATGATGGCCAAACAAGACGAAAGTCGACTCAGTGTGGCGGAGCCCCAAACTTAGAATCTGAGTTACGCGCTATAGCAACATCATACATTACGGAGTTGCGGTGTCGCCCTGATACAAGTTGCGCGAAGCTCGTCTACAGCACTATATCCATGTTCTTCTCGTGAAAGTCGAAGCCGTCCGTAATATTGGTCTACCTCGCAAAGTACCTGGGAAAGGCCTCATACGGCGAGGAAAGCAACATTCGCGGTACGCTTTGCATTTGCACTTAATTATAGCTATGTACTTCGAGTATTTGCAAGGCATTGAAAGCAGTTTGAAGTTGCGCAACCACACAAGAAGAGCGGACTTCTCAACAGTCAAAAAGCGGTAATGGAAATCATGTTTTCCGGACAGCGGCCTGCGTGTCTCATTCCTCAGTGCAGCTGATGTCACGATGCGTGTGCTTCATTTCTTCACATTCTAAGCAATTGCCACGGCTTCTCCAGCGCTTTTTCCACCTCCCTGCTTACTGCTTCTGATTGCGGAGAAATGGAAATCTCAGTGGTTACAGTGGGTCATGAGCGTGTTCAAGGGTGCAGGTGTTTGAGAGTGGATTGTCTGAATAACATTGAAGGCTATGTAAAGTACATAAATGCCTGTTCACTCTCCGTAGTAGTATAAGGTTGGAAAAACAGTCTCTTCACACTTCGAAATTTTTTTTACCCTTCCCCTTGTAAACGCACTAGCCAATGTTGATTGCTGATTTCGTAATCCTATCACACTTGTCTACCGTTCGCACGCAGACACAGGTTAAGACTCTTCTTGTAATTCGTTATCCATCCAATCTTCCGAACTCAATGCCAGATCTACCTCATGGCCGTTTTCAGCACGGCATTCTTCAAGAATTCATTAAAGAATCCACAGCACGTCAGGCAGCAGACCAAATTAACCACATATATGGCTTGGGATCTACTACTCATCGCGCCTGTTATGAGTGGTTCGGAAAGTCTTTAAAGGGAAATTATTCACTGAGGGCAAAGCATGGTCAGGAAGGCCAACTGGATTGGACGACAGTGAACTACACCATCTTCTTCGTACCGATAGTTGGCAGACGACACGTCAGCTGGCAGAGAAGCTCGAAGTGTCTCATAGGATAGTGGGGATCCATCTGAAGAATCTTGGCTTTCATGGAAATTTGGAGCTTGGATTCCACATGCCCTGTCAGACACTCAGAAAGGTCGACGGCTCTCCATCGCTGCTTCTCTTCTGTCCAGATAAGGAAGAAAATCGTTTCTTCCGAGGATTGTGACAGGCGAAGAGTCCTGGGTTCTGTGTGCCAACTTCCGAGGAAAAGGCAATGGGTACAAAAGGGAGAGAGCCCTAAGTCTGATCTCAAGCCCAATGTTCACGAACGGAAGATTCTCTTGAGTGTTTGGTGGATATCAGAGGAGTGATTTATCGGCAAACTCTCAGAAGTGGAGAGACACTTACTGCTGCCACATACAGTGGCCAACTCCACAAAGTCGCCGCAGCTTTCCAAGAAAAGAGGCCTGAGAAGTCGAAGGTGATGATCCTGCATGACAACGCAAAGCGACATGCTGCAAGACTCACAAGAGAAACAATAAAGAAGCTGGGCTGGGAGGTAATGCCACATCCACCGTATAGCCCTGACCTCGGCTCTCCCGAATGCTATTTCTTCCACGCTCTCAAGCAAGAAATTGGAGAGAAATATTTTGAAACGGACGAGGACCTCAAAAATTGGATTCAGCGGTGATTCGACTTCAGAACTGCAGTCTTTTACGCGAGAGGAATTAGAAAAATTACCACGTCTTTGGAGAAGTGTAGTAGAACAAAATAGAGTTTATCTCAATTGATTTGACTTTGTAGTTGTGAAGTAATAAATCTTTGAAAAAAATGAAAAGACTTTTTTTCCAACCTAATAGTATCTAGCTGGTCGCCCACGGAGGACTCTCCACACGGACCAGCATGTGTAGCACGCACTTCATATGGCAAATTGCAGGAGGTCGAAGTTTGAGGCGCTCATCTTTAACCAGGATATGTCACAGGCTACAACCATGAATGGCCAAGTGGTGAAGCTCACGGACTTGCAATAGACGTTGGTGAATCTGAGCTTGTGATGATTCCACCATCCGCGGATTCACCACAGGCTTCCCTAGTCTTCCAAATTAATCTCATGCCTGCCTTCGGGTTGGGGGCTAGCTTATCCTGCAGTATGTAGTGTGGCAGGCACTCTTTGCGGAAAGGAGATATACTTCGTTGCTCATCTATAAATTCACCATTCCGTGATCAGGAATGATAAAATGTAATTTTTCAATAGTCTGAAAGATTGGAGGAAATGCGGGAAGCAATCGTGCTTATCAGTTTTGACTCCATCTAGCTTCCGTTTGTATTGCTTAGAGTGTCTCCTATGAGTCACGATACCGTGTCCTATCAAGCAGGCGCCTGAGACTCGACTGAGCCACGAAGTGAGAAGACGAGCTAGCAGGGCAGACTGATGGCAGTTCGGCCTGATGAGCGGTTTGACCAGCTTGCTCCCCTCCTCTTCCCTGTCCAGCTAGACCAAGGACGACCGGAGCCGGTGTGGTGACAAGAGAGCTGCGGCTCTCCCTCGACAGGTTCCGTAAGTGATTAGGATTACGTTAGACGAAATAAAGTGGTTATAATAAAAAGTGTTCTGTGGTGTAGCAAAATCCATACAGACAATACCGCTGATGCTCTACAAAATCCTAGAGGAAATGTGTGCATATATCGTGAATTTGTGGAAGTGTCCAATTGTTGGAGTCGACTGCAACATTTTGCTTTACCCCACTCTCCCGGGGCCTTTGCTCCCATTGCACGCTACCATTTGCACCGTATGGTGTAGGAGTGCCACTTTTAATCAAAAGGGGAATCGAACGTGGAGGAAGCTGCAGATCCAGACTGAAAGGTGCCAGGCTTGGTTGTAAGGAAAGTTCTCGCCGTTTTAGTGCCTTGAATGTTCTCGCCATTGTTTACAATTTTACTCCATGAATTCACAGGTTTGGATACAGTTACGCAGACAAAAACACGTACTTTTGAAAGCATATGTAGTATAAGAAGAATTTGAGCCACTTTCCGTGATAGCAGAAAAGTAAGAATTCGTGTCATGGAGCATTATGGTTTGAATCTTGGAAAAACGTAGTCGGAATTAAACCAAAATTTAGATGCCTTGTTAGAAGGCAAATGCGTAAAAAATCACATGTGAAGTGATGACGTGAGGCAATTTGAAAAAGAGGTGGAGAACCTTAGAATAACAGAGCGCCTTTCTCAGGAATGACGATCGTGCACAGGAAGAGGTATAATAGAAGCAAGGCCTAAGCGGTGTTCCATTAATTTCATTCAAGGTTTGTAGCAACTAAAAATATCCTGCTGAGATCTTTCCTTGCACAGGAAAAAGAAGTTCACTTTCTATTCGTCTGAACTATACGCTATGGGGACTCGACAAATGGATGTACCGAAGAAGTAGTTGTTTCCTATAATTGCACTTGAATACAATGCGCGGGCCTCACCGTGGGGGTACCGCCTTAGCGAGTCCCTCATTTAGGTAAGTTTATAAGGGTCGGGTCACGAACAGTGGTAGAAAATGGTTTACGATTGCGGTGCGATTTGTGGAATAACTAGTTTTCTTCAAACATTGCGATGTTCCTAGTTAGCTTTCTAATGACCACTTTTGGTATTTGATTATTTATTGCTTGTCCAACTTCAGAAAACGCATCTAGAAGTTGCCCACATTCAGAAGATTTCCGGGGGTCACGCACTGGTGTCCATGTACAGATGATGGTCCGAAAATTCAGTGTCATATGTACTACATAACTTCACGAATACTGATAACTGACTTCTGTAATCTCACTACTGAAGCCTGGTGGACCACTTTTTAGGTACGTATGCTCAGTCATCGTTGTTCGAGTTACGATGTGAGACGGCAAGTCCGATTTCGTTCTCCCGGTGCCTCATTTCCGGCGGCCTGTGTGTAACATTGTTCATTAGTGGTATACACGTCCACTGAAAACTGTTCTAATTAAATTCGAATTCAGAAAGTATGCCAGAAACGGGTCTAATTTGGTATTAGTTGTATGTATTCACACTAAAAGCTTTTCAAGTGAAACTTCAATTTAGAAAGTATGCCAAAAACTATACGTATTGTGGAAGACTGCAAGCGCTGTAAGCTCGTGTATTGAAGAACTGAGAACTTTGACGTACTGGCGAAACTAACACCGGTGCAGTTCTTAGAGCAGACGGTTGTAATGGAACATTTTGGGAATGCTTCCGAACGAAATTGTATCGCACGTATTAATAATACTAGTTCACTTGGTGATGTAGATTATTTCATTTTGCATCATTCCATAGTAGTTCCATTTCATATGTTTCGTTCGCTCCAAGAATGCGGAAATGTTATTTTCATCGCTAATAATTCTGTTTCTCAACATCTCTGCAGCACACCATGTCATGTTCTCTTTTATTGTGAGAACATGCTCGTTTCCCATACACTAGTAGGGGACCATAGTGTAGTTGAAGCTGCTGGTGACAGTGACAAGTGTAGGTGATCGCCTGCTCCTTGAAATCGAAAAATTTGAGAAGACTCAAAGACGTACAAAAAGCTAGGAAAGGCGGCATACACTACAACGACTGTCGATAAAGGCAGACAACCTTCAAATTATCGGCATCTGCACCGTCAGTATAATATAGCCCGTTGCATCCAACGTACGAGCCATGGGGCAGAGTTTTCACCTGAATGAAGGATCTTAGCCTGTGAAGTTATGTTTCATAAGGGCTACACTGTCAAAGCAAAAATCTTTTGTAAAGCCGATAGGAAGAGGCATTAGCCTTCATATGCTCCAGTTTTTTGTATTCTTTCATTTCTTTGTGCAGTCTCCTACCGTTATGACGCCTCTTCGTTCAAAATGACTCCCGTTATGAAGCGAGCAGTGCTCAGTTCCGGTCCCACACAGAAAATGAAGATGAGCAAGATGCTGAACGCAACAATGACCAGAACTACCATTATGCTGCCTCGCTAGTTTTCACGGGCGCGCTCGAGCAACCATGTATTGGATGTGTATCACCGTTTTTCGCGTGTGCGCGACAGTGTTCATAGTCGACAGTATGTCGAGCACAGCGGACGACTCCCAGTATTCGTTAGAAGTCGCCGTATGTTGGGAGGTCGCCTCTATCAAGGACGAGAGAAGATGTGGGTTGATATTCAGATTATTCAGAACAATGCCCTACACATTCGTTTGAAGCCTGTAGCAACTGATGTAGAAGTTAGGCACTGTTGGAGGAGGTTTTGTTGCGATCAGAACTCTCGTGCTAGGCGAGCTTGTGCTTGCATTCTTTACTTTCCGGGTAAGATTACAGCAACAGCGATGTTTGATCACACTCAACAAACTCGATTCATGGGGAGAGTGCTGACAAGCCATTTCCAACGAGGATATCGCGTACGTGTTGCGCAATTTACCAGTTCTGTTAGTACATATAGTGAGGTAACCTCCTCCTGGGAAGGCAGGGAGTGCGGGAGTTTTAATGGCAAGCAAGGTCTCGCAACATTAGGTCGCAAATTTTTGTTGCTGACCTCGTTTATCCTGCGTCTGGTACCCCTTCTTCCTCACACTCATATTTATGCATGGACAGAGTATCTCTAAGGACAGGGCTTCACTAATAATTTAGTTATTAAGTAGTAGTCAGTTGGGGAGAAGGTTGTTTTACGCCTTCACATTTTCTTCATGGTCACATACTTTTTTGATATGGCCATATTTAGTCATTTTGACACATATGTAACCAAAATCAACTTATATGATTTTGGATACATCTGTGCGAAAAAACGGCGCAAAAAATGTCAGCTCCGGCTAGAACGCGACTAGCCTTATTCCGCAGGTTTTCATTGTCCGTTCCTTTCAAACGCACTATAACGAGAGGGGACTGTAGTTGGCAACTAACCTTCGCTAGATCCTCTTTGAACAATTGAATAACGTCATAAACCTTGCGGATGAGATGCCTTTGGTCTCCTTTCAAGAAGTTTCTAAACAACTTAAGGTTAATCTCCAACACCATCAGATTCCTCTATGAGCTGTGCCTACTTCTGCCTCTCGATTTTGATGTAAAGCGAATCATTACTCGTCCTATTGACAGGATGAGTAGCCTCCAGCTTTGCCTCATTCTCTAAAGCCAAACTCCAAATCTAAACTAAACGCTGCGTAAAGACTCTGGAGAAGGTCTGTGAATGATTTTGAAAACGTATGGAAACTGACAAGTCCAGAATTAACAGCGTGGTGAAACGTTTGGTAAAACTCTCTGTACGAGTGCTTCAGAGTGCAATATTCATCTGGAATACAGACATGAAAAACACAGTAAAACAAGAGTCAAAAAGACGTCGACTCTCATGTACCCACCTTGGGCATAAACCTCTGCGAGAATTAAGCCCAATGCCTGAAATAATGCGGGACGTGATTCACATGACTAATTTGAACAGCAAACTTTCAGAAGATCGCTTAACGCGGAAAGAGCAAACATGATATGATAGCTGCGACCCAAATCCACCTCGCCTATATGGCCTGTTGTTCCTCCCTGTTTGATTAACAACGCGGTGCTGCACGCCACACAATGGTTCAAAGGCGTACTTCATGACATTCGGCTTCAATTAAGAAGTAAATTTTTATTTGACTTTGCCCGCCTATAATCGTCAAATTTCGTGGTGCGACACAACATCACTGTCATGAGGTACCTTTTCACAAAGAACGCAATTATGTCTCTGACACTGGCTATTCTACGCCCAAATTTAACGCACCCGGTCAGCAGCAATGTCACACGCATCACAGATAATAACGCTAGTCTTCCTATCGTTCGAATTCGTCAGAGCACGTTGCAGCTTTGTCTGGGAAGTGCAAAGAACCACTCTTTCCACCAAATTCAAGAAATTCATACGAAACTTCAGAGCGCCTCCTTGATGTCTAAGCATCTACCTTTACCACAGAATGCCCAAAAATTTTATCACTGTTTGAATGGTCGCACTGTTTGAATGGTTTTCCCTCTGCCTTCTTCAATGTTACATATCTTACTTAAAGGGAGGCAAAGTGAAAACTATTGATGAGGTCTGGCATTGGAGATGCACCATACAGTCCGACTCGTACGTGTTTTCTTGGATGGTGGCTTAAACGCCATTAACGCGACAACTCCAATTCAATAATGTGTGATTTGTTCCTTCCACTTCTCAGATGCATGCATCTTTGGTTTGAAAAAACCACTTCTTCTTACCTAAGACTTCTTCCATTCCAATGAGCGAGAACCGCTACACTGTGGTGAACCTGAAAATCATTTGGCCAACTTGCTTTTTAATTAAGAATCAGTGTCTCACACAGTCTCAAAATTTAATATACGGTAGAGGGTTGTGAAATACGCCGTGATTTTTAAATTGACCACGTTTTCACATCCAACTGTAGCTTTCACCATAACTTCAATAAAAACGATCATAACTTCAAAACGCGAAAAAAACGTTTTTTTTTCGCCGTTTTTTTTTCTGATAGCGCTCTACAAATTGCGTGCTTTGAAAAGCAAATCTGCCATTAGGGATCAGCACCAAATGATTTATTAAATAGACAGAAAAACGCCCAGTAAGTATTAAACTTGTTGTTTTGTCACCCATTTTCAGAATCCGGCCTCTGGGTGAAGTTAACTCCCGCTAGGGAGGAGTCCGCAGCGCAGACCAGAACCTAGATCGTAAATCAACCATTTCAGTATTTGCAGGGCGTTTTTCTCTTTATAGAATAGGTTACCCGATGTAGTTCCCAAATATCGAACATATCTTCAAAACACACAACTTGAATATCGTTACCAAAAGAGGCGGAAAAGGTGTTTTTTTTTCGCGCTTTTCCGCCCAGTGACCAAAAATACGGCCGGTGTTGATTGACCTTTGTGACTGATCCTGTTGCTTCCGTTCCCTATTATTGCAGAAGAATTCTGACTGTGGGTCAGTCAAAAACCTTCTTCTTAGTTAAAAAAAATAAGGCCGTGATCATATACAGGCTGCGTAAAAAGTATTGACGCACTAAACGCAAACGTTAAAAATAACAGCACATCATAAAATTTAATAAGTTTATATATAAAATGTCAGCAATGATTTCGCGAAGAGCATAGCATGACTTGTATTTTATACGGGCTTCTTTGATGCGAATGCAGGGTCGAAGACGCCGAAGAAAGGCATCAACGATGCGCCGCAAGTAGTCCACTTCGATTTCGTTCTATGCTTTGACCTTCAGCGACTTGATGCTTTTGTGCATTCAACTTGTAAATGTGTTACATACTCTTCAAGGACCTCAAAAGAGCTAATTCTGGCGGAAGGCTCGCTGCAAGGGAGGCGCATCCGGCCAGTATCATGGTTTGTGCATTCATTACAAGCGTCTCTCATTTTCGTGGATACAGAAGTGAAGATAAATCAGTAGAACTATCTGTATTGAGGTCCTAAAGGGGCTCGAATCCTACCTCAAGAGTAAGCCGTATGTCTTTCAGTAGGATCAGACTCCTGCGCAGAGTCGAGGATTGTTCAGGACTGGTGCCGCGCCCACTTGGAGGACCTCATTCAGGCAGAGGAATGAGCTCAGGTATAGACCAGATTTGAATCCGCGGAATTCCTCTAAATAGGAAGTTTTGTAAAACATGGCTTGCACTACTTCCCTCCAAAGTATGGAGTCAGTGAAGGATGATCTGGTCAAAGCATGGAACGAAATCGACGTGGGCTACTCGAGGCGCACCGTCGATGCCTTTCCTCGGCGTCTTCGCCCCTGCATTCGCAGCAAAGAAGCCCATATAAAATAATAGTGATGCTATTCTGTTCGCTAAATCATTGTTGACATTTTGTATATAAACTACTTAAATTTTATAATGTGTTGTTATTTCTAACGTTTACGTTCAGTGCGTCAATGCTTTTTACGCACTCTGTATTCTGGTTCACCGCAGTGCACTACTTTTCGTTCAGAATTCTAAAGGTAATCTTGAGTTTAGAAATTTTGCCCTAAATTAAGTTCACAGGAGTAAAATGGAAAAAACCATTGCGTGTGTCTCTAATTTCGTTCGCCACCAACTCGGCTAAGAGGAGCATCAGAATGACCGGTAGCGTACGTATGTCACGCAGTCTTTGATTGTGTAACAACAAACCTGGGTAGTTAAAACTATAGATAAAGAACTCAGAGTTCAGTACAGTCTTTCTACAGCCGGTGCTGTTGAATAGTTGTGAGTAGTTGATATTGACGCGGAGCTGAGGAGCACATGGAGATGATAAGCCTGGTGTAAGGGCGTCAGTGTTATTATAGACAGTTTCAGGACGATGAACATCGCAGCGGTGGAGTCAACCTGTTTGGGACCAGTTCTAAGTGGCTTACCATCTTCTGTTTTCTTCATCTGTAAAGGAAGACAATCGTTGCACTTTGTTAAGCAACAGAAGCGATCTATCCTAGATAAGAGAGAGAGAAAGAGGGAGAGAGAGAGAGAGAGAGAGAGAGAGAGAGAGAGAGAGCAGCGCCAGGCTG
This sequence comes from Heligmosomoides polygyrus polygyrus, assembly GCA_947396885.1. Taxonomy (NCBI): domain Eukaryota; kingdom Metazoa; phylum Nematoda; class Chromadorea; order Rhabditida; family Heligmosomidae; genus Heligmosomoides; species Heligmosomoides polygyrus. The sequence continues at coordinate 70,598,324 of OX377204.1, read as the reverse complement.
ACAGTTGCGTCAGGCATCAAACGACAAGACTTCGCATTCCCTGACTTCAGATTTTCCTGCATTCATCATTTGGCGGCAGCCGAAGCTCTGGAACAAATTCAAGGGATAAGGTAAAGAGCGAAACACTGTGTACCACTTCCGACTGGGAGAAATCGCCGTAAATCTTATTGACAGAAGGAAGCATGAAATGTTCTATGGATATCAATCAATGCATTTCTGAGCACTTACGATTAGATCCCTACCTACTCAGACACTCGTTGCGTCTCAGCCGCGTCCCACAACAGCTGTTTCGTCCCAGCCGCGTACCTATTTAGGCCCTTCCGTCCCAGCCGCGTCCCACAACAGCCGTTTCGTCCCAGCCGCGTACCTATTTAGGCCCTTCCGTCCCAGCCGCGTCCCACAACAGCCGTTTTGCAATGGGTGACCGGATACAGAAGACGTGTCACCGATGTCGCGCAATGGGTGTGTGAGTTCAGAAGAGGTGTCACCGATGAGTGATCAGTGAAGAGGGGACCAGTAATGGGGGAACAATAAGGGTGGACCAGTAAAGGGAGGCCCAGTGAAGGTGGGAGCAGTAATTGGAGGATAAGTTTAGGGGGGAGGAGGTCCAGTGAAGGGGTAGAAGTGAAGAGGGGAGCAGTAAAAGGGGATAGTTATTTAAGAAGTGAAAGGATCTCCAAACTCAGTCAAATTTACTTTACTCATGCTGAACCTGTTATGTGTTGAAAAAGTTGGTGGTGCATTAACTGTGCTCCTTCAAACTTAAAATTAAAAACATTCATCGAATTAGAAAGATAGAGAAATACAAATAGTAATGGACTGGATCAAGAACCAAAACACGTACCGTTAGAAAATCTACATTTAAAATACGGAACAGCTGGAATACATGTGATAATAGGCAAATTTCGTTCATCAACAGACATCTTCTATCTTATCATATTCGACGTTCGAATATGATAAGATAGAACGATTCGATGGTATGAGTAGTACTCATTCCTCAATCGGGAATAGGACAAGCCGCCGATCGAAACCAGGTAAGGTTTTTTCTCGCACATATCACTCCTCTCATTTCGTCGTCCTCGAGCTTCGTCTAAAAATTTACACTGACTGAGAATGCACATTTGAGCGTAAATTTCTAGAGAGCTTGATGTAGCTTGTTATTCCTTCCACTTTGATTTTTGCGTTTTCCATTACCTCCCTCCTAGGTTGGAACCCAGCCGAACTAATTCTTCCACCCCTGACGGGTCGATGAATGGCTGATGTGGGGGGGGGGGGGGAAAGAGACATTGATATATTCATGTGTTTGCCACCGCAATTCCTAACTTTATCTTTATCCCTGAACCTGCATCCTTGTTCTAAAATTCTTGTAGCAAACTTAGCGGTTTATCAGGTTTCTACTTCTAAGCTTAGATAGAAACAATCAAAACTACACACTATTCAACCTACACGAAAATCGAAACTACTTATAAATAGGTAGTAGCTAGTACTTAATAGCTAATAACTCTTGCGCGCTTCCAATATATCTTCGAGGAATACACTAGCCTCGGAAAGCCAATCTCGAACTGAATATAGAAGGCTGAAATCATGAAATGATCTTGTAAACGCTGTCTCCTTACAATGGAATGTCACCGTATTCGTTTCGTTTTTTCTCGATTAAACTAAAATTAAGTTAAATTACAATTCACGTTCAATTATATGTTATATTATTACAAACGCACACACACACACCGAAAATTGAAACAAAACGAAAAGAAACACGCACGTAAAGTGAAATAAAAAAAGTTGAAATGAAAATGAACGCAACGAGTATCTTCGCTGAGTTTTCTTCCAGAGATGTCGGAACGTTTCAATAAAGACTGGAGCCGTCAAAGCCGCCACAGGGTTGGATGTATGTTTGTAGAAGGGTTGAGTAGAATTGTCTGGAAAACCCATGAACCGCATTAGTTCAGCAGCCTTTGACGAATACCTTCGCCACAGACAGGAGGAGCGGCAGCATCTGGCAAGGCTTCAGGAGGGTAGATTGCCCTCAGGCAGGCGGGCTGATGTTGGTGCGGAAGAAACGGAATACCAGGGAGGTGGTGAAAGTGTGGAGAAGTTAGAAGTGGCAGAGCTGCCTACTGAAGAAAACGAGTTTGTTGAAGAAGATCCAGCTATGGATGAAGAAATGTGTAAGCGGACCAAATTTAGCTGGCAAGGGAGAATTTGGAATACCTTTTTTAGCATTTCACGAGAGAGTTGTTTACTATGCCTGCTTTTTGGAGCATTTTGCATTCTCAGACTAGGAAATTGAATGCATGGAACGTATTATGAATGTTGTGTATGGAATGCCACCTCCAATTCGATACAGGAACCATGTGAGGCCTATGATAAAAGACGTACTGAAGAAGTATAATCATGAGATTTACTACTTCTGTAACTCGTGCAGTGGTCTATTAGCTGGACGTCTCGGTCTTTGTGCAAATTTTGGCTGCTCGCTGAATGGGTTGGTTAGATTAATGAAGGCTGGTTAAGAATAGGATGCTGGAGTAATGGTTTGCCAATTCAGAGTCGATGTCAATCGTGCTAAGCACTCACAAAGAGCTGGAGTTCACCTTCTGAACGTAGTCCCTCAATTGGAAGACGTAATTTCTACTCACTTCATCCAGCTTGTGGGGATACACGCTCGTATACATGACCAAGAGGTGAAACATGTTTGGTGCACCTGATTCAATAATGCATTCGAGAATGATTTCAGACTCCTCTGCGGACAGATCGCAGTGATGTGCGCTTTTTCAAGCAATTTGTGGAGAGTGTGGAATCAGTGGAAGAGTATGGAAATCGTCATATGAAAGTGATGCTGACACTTTCCACAGACGGTTTCAAGCCTAAAAGAATTTCAAGGTAGCTATATAAGATTTTCTACGCCTGTGTGGGTTTGAAATGTAACTATTGAATGCCATCCTACAGAAGGGAAATATGGCCGTTGTATTTGCGTATGGACGATCTGGAGACACGGCAGGCGAACAATTTTATGAACACCGTTCAATGCGGTTCCATCTTCCATACGAGGAAGTCAAGCGAGAAACTGCTGGACCTACTTTTCAGCAGGTTCGTCGTAACTCTGTCACTGGGAACCGTATAACCATTGCAAGGATTGCAGGCTTGAAATCGAACTACATAGTCTTGAAGAGAATCCAATAGCCATAGAATTCGGAGGCGAAGTCTGGCGAGTCTCAGTCGCACTTTTTCGCGGTGTTGCAGATATGGCTGTGGGTTTTCAGTCAACCCATTTGTATCTGTGTTTGAGATGAATCTCCTCTTATTTAAGCCCAAAATGTTCTGTTTGGGATTCCTCGATGGAATTCAGAATTCGGATGTTCGAAATGCCTACTGCGCGGAACTCGTTTTGGAAACCATCGTCTCTGGATAGCCGAGCAGCACGTGGATGTCGTTCTCAAAACGCCTGATTCGTATTTAAATGACGGACAACTAGGAGTGAATGGATTGCCAAATAATTGTTTGAGTACTCATTCGCAAGCTACAATGAAAAAAAAACTTCAGAAGCAACTTCCGCCATGAGAGTTTTACCACCTTCTGTTTTTTGCTGCGACGCTTTGCATGTTTGTTCAGAAGGAGTGACTAGAGATAGACTGCGGGCTACACCATTGGTTCACTTCCGGTTGTTTAAGGAGTGGCTCTTCAAACTTTCTTTCCAGACCTTTTTACCGGAGACTACAGGTTTCCGCAGTTTAGGGTCAGCAACGCCATAATCGGTATGTTGAAGCAAAGTCTGCTGAGGATGAAGTCACATACGTACTGCAACAGTCTCATTCTTTCTCTGGAAGATCTGCCCATCTGCACGGCTTCGGAAATGGATAAGGTGAATGCTTCGAAGGGAGGGCATTTATCATATATTGGAAAGATCAATATGTTTTGAGATCGCCTTCATCGTATTCCCTCTGACAGCCGCCGTAAACGCCATACCAGACCAGATCGCAGCGATCTCCCTGATAGGATACTGGCTGTGCCTTCGAATATTGGCTTCTTCTTGGCAGCTTTCGGAAGAGAAGATAAGTGCAGCACAGCATACTGCAAACGTTACGAAGCAACTGTGGAGAGCGCTGGCGCCTAAAATATTTACGATGAAATGCCATATAAGTGAGGATGCTGCCTTCAAAAATGTCATGATGTTGTTAGTTGTGAACACTTTAAGTGGTTCTTCGATCACGCCATGCAAGAGGAGCTGGAACAGTATGGTTCACCGTACCAATGGTCTTCTGCTCCGTTCGAGAGCCACCACCGCCGGCTGCAGATTAAAATCAACCCATCAGCAACAGCCAGCAGTATTGTTTTTATTAAGAAGTCCGTAGCATTCGACGCACTAGCTATTTGCGTGAGATTTTCACTTCGGCTACAAGTTGCTTAGCAAAGCAAGGAAGGCCGCGCAGCCGCGCGTCAACTGTTAAGTTTGATCGACAACACTTACAAGACAAGGTACGCTTCATATGAACCACTGAAAGGACCTCGCCTTAACCTCGCCGTCGCACAGATTTCCAGTGGATGTGTACATTAGTGATGATCTGTGTATCCCGAAGTACAGTGAGATAGCGGAACTGCAAGAGGACCACCGAGGGTACATGAGACTTCAGGCTGGCGACATTCCATAATACGTTTTATTAAGCGGGTTGTTCTGTGAATGACGATCCCTCCTCTTCCTTCATCTCTCCCTTCCAGTTCGAGAGTTGTCGTGAGAGGTACGGTGTTCTCGTCGAAGATATATTGGAAGCGGTCGTCATCATCCAACAAGATATGGTGTATCTGAGCGGAATTAGCAACGGACAGCCATTCGGTGCGTTTGGCAATGTTATCATGTTTTTATACAATTTCGCAAGTAACACTGTCAATGTTGTCCTGAATGAGTACGAAACTTGTGATCCTTTTGAGCATCTTGGAAATCGGGTCAACCATTTCGAGGACCCTCAAAGGCGTACAGCCTTGCAGCTTCTGAAGTTAATTAGTGAGCACAACCATTTTTCAAGCAAGTGCTGACATCTAGAGTGAATGTGCGGTATCGGCGCCCTGCAGTATCATTAAGTTCGGAGATGTTTCCTATCTCAGCGTTTTGTAATATTTCTACGTTGTTGCACAGTTCGAGTTTAATTGCTGTGAGTTTGTAAGTTTGTTAGATGTATCGTCCTGGAGCGGTCGTGTCAAAATCTTCGAGATGTTCAACCCCATCAACAACGGGTTCTGCACGACAAACGCCCTATCCATGTGTTCGAGTTCTGCCTCGGCAGGAGCCTCAGCAACCACCTCCTCACTGTTCTGGAACTCATCATTATTATGAGGAAGTCGTTGCTCTCGAGTCTGACATTCCTAATGGTGACGAACAGGAACATCCCCCAGGTAGCCAGCTGTTCTTAATTGCGCTAACCATGAACTCCACCTGTGCTTCCCTTTCAGGAATTGTGGCACAGCGAAGGGAGTTTATTATGGAGAGTCCATCGACTTTGAGCGCCGTGACGATGCCACGAAAATTAGTTGAGTGCATTCAAAACAACGAATTGGACATGATACGGGCGTCGATGTTCATCAACAGGAATCGATTGTCCATTGAAGCATCGTATAAGGTTACAACTGACAAGTTGTCCTCGTCAACTCTTTTTCTAATGGAGTCCAATCCTTTGCATTCTTAGGAGTTTGTCAAGACGGCCGCGGCGTCAACCATTGCTCGATATAGTTACGACGGATTTGATGATGTCGACCCGAAATCGTTCCAGACACTGATCGCCGTAGCTTCGCAGTTGATCGTAGGTTTTCGCTTACTAGCACTGCTCTGTGCTGGAAGTAGCTGAAATTATTCAGGCGGATATAACCTGTGCAAAAATGAAGCTCTTGGAAAAAAGAGCTACAAACGCTCCGCAGCCGACATTCACTCAAAATCAGGTTGGGTCGCAGTTTTCTATAAAAAACTGTGTTGCGCAATGGGTTCTCCAGTTAACATCCGTTTATAGAGGTTTGTTCTGATGATTGCCCCTAAAATTACCTTGGTTCTGAATATTTGCTGTTAGGATCTAAACCTTTCGTCGATAGTAGTGAAGTGGTTTCCGCGCTCGATTGACTCGCGGAGCACGCAGGCGGTATCGCTGTTTCGGTTTTTGCTGCAAAAGGTACATATCTCAAGTACCCAGTCTAAGCGCATTTCAACCCGCACCGCTTAAGCTAACGGATCCGCCGACAGCGATTCAAGGATATGCAGTTCGAGTCAGCGAAAGAGCAGGAAGGAATACAAAGCTGAAGCATCTCCCAGAAGATGTGGAAGACACTTTAATCGGTACAAATCGTGGTCGTTGCAGTCAGAAAATTTCTGTCAATTATATTCAAAAAAGGAAGTAAACCGTTTAGAGTTCGCTCTCGACATGCTCGGCTATGGCAGGAGCGAAATTACATGTCCAGGAGGTGTTGACCTCGCCCGGTCAAGGTATATAGAGGGACAATCTGGCACAGATTTGAATTGATTTCATATATTTTGAGGTTTTTCCTATCTCTCGGCACGAGCAATGAAGAGAGGCACATTGCGCTAGAAGGCCTCATTGACCAAAGGGAGGACTGGAAGAAACAGATGATTAAGGCGCTTCAGTTGGCTTGTGGGCTACTTATTGCTCTATAAAAAAATTAGATTTTATTAAATTATAATCATAAGTTATAATTATACATTTAATTTTAATTATATAGGCATAATTGTAACATTACATATAATTATAATTTTTATATGAATAAGCCTTTCAATTAACCACTTTCAACTTAGAACGTGTTTTTCTACTTCTTTCAGATATATCCTTTTGTTTAACTCACATTTTTTTTTACTCCTTCTTTGTCTTCATTTTTAAACTCAATTTTTTCAAGTAGTGTCTAATTTCTCATCAGTGGCGAAACGAACCTTTTTAATATTTTTTACGCTAAGTAATATTTATTTTGTAATTAAAGGCACTTTACACATTTCTTTACTTCTTCGAACCTCTATTTTTATTTGTTTTCTATTATATGTACTAAGAGTATATGTTGCTCGAGGGAAACCCGGCAGCATATATTACCTCAGCACCGACTATCGGGTTATTTTAATTATTTAAAATATTTCAATTGTTCAAATATTTTAGCCAGTTTTATTGTTTTATTGATTTTACGGCCATAATTTTTGCCTATTTTATTGATTTTATTGTTTTATAAAAATTATTATTTTAGAATTATGTTTAATTAACTATAATAATTTATTGATATAATAATTTCGTATTTTTATTTATTTTATCTCTTTAATTTTAAAAATTTTACTTCTTAATTTACTTCTTAAAAATTTCTTTGATAAATTCTTTTTATGAGGATACTTCCTCAGACGCCAGCGGCGTTCTTATGTAGCCAGTGGCTAAGCGTCTAGTTGACGCAGATTTCTCTCATAATATTTATTCTCTCAGTCATTCTTTTTATGAGGATACTTCCTCAGACGCCAGTGGCGTTTTCATGTGGCCAGTGGCCAAGCGTTTAGTTGACGCAGAGTTCTCTCAAATCTTTACTCTTTCAGTCTTCTATCTTAATTAAAAATCTACCATCTATTTCACTTAAGTTATTGCTGTGTTCTACTGATGTTTTTCTATTCTAAAATTTTGTGGATGTTATGTAAATATTAAGCAGAAATTATTTGTTAAGAAAATAAAATATATAATAATAATGAATAATAAATGAAATCTGTGATATAATTAGAACCAATTATAAAACAACAAACATAATAGATTATTAAATATGTTGTATTATTAAGAAATTAAAACATTGTCAACTTAAAACCAAAAGGTTAATAAAGTACAATATTAATAATAAACGACATTAGTATTTATGATTTACTTACTATACTCTTACATTCGGTACTGCGTGGTCAAAAAGGTATATTGCAATCCCACAATTAATCAAATTGAATGCTCCTATTCTAGGCTAACTTTGCCATTTTATTTATTACAGTCTATACAACATTTTCAAACGTAAATATTAAAACACTTTTCATTTCTATTCTTTGGAATTGAGACACCTCACACGAACTATCTTACCCACTCAAGAGGCCCCATCCTCTTACTAAAAAATGGGGATCCGTAATGATGGGGTTTATAAAAGTCAAAATAGTCAAGAGGGGTCATGTTTTGGCGCCTCCATTACGGGTCTAATGTACGGGTCTGACAACCCACTCCCACGGAACCCTTCAAGGGAGACTCCTCTTTGTACTTGGGTTAGACCGCCCATGTACTCAGATATAGGTCTAAAGACAACATAGTAACTAAAACAAATAACTATTTCACCTCTGATGTTTTCTACAAGTTTAAAAACGGAAGCAATCAATATATAATTAAAGATTTTGGCAACCAGCATAAAGGATTGCGTTGTAATGTCAACTGTACCGTATGTAACATTACTTCTTTTGATGACAATATAATTTCTAGCGTAACTAAATTTAAGATCAGCACTTTTAAAACAACAACATCTTCTTGTTGCACCAAGAATGTAGTTTATTGCATCACATGTAAGAAATGTAACATCCAATAAGTAGGCATCACTACAAGAAGTCTAAAAGAAAGAATAAGAGAGCATATGTATTACATAAATAATAAAAAGAAATTTAATGTTTTATATACTCACTTTCACAACTGTAAGTCGGAATTTGAGGTCAGTATTTTAGATTCACTAGAGAACAACAAAGACAAAAATACATTACTCAATGAGGAACTTTTCTGGATAAAACTACTCAACACTGCATATCCGCTTGGACTTAATAACAATATAAAAGGGTATGGTAATATAACAAACATTGCAAATCCTCTAAAGCATAAAGCTAATCACCCTTACTTCGCAATAAAGATCATTAAAGAACAAATAGAAGAAAAAAGACAAAAAATAAGCAACAAGACCAAAACAGATATAACGAAATTCTTAACTATTTAAGCAGCAATGAAAATAACATTCACATTATGGATTTTTATAGATTCCTTAAAAGTCTTTCGAAAAGAAATATAATAAGACTGCTAGAATTATGTCTTGATCCACTATTTTTAAAACATCTTAAACAAAAAGCAAAGCTTGTTCTGTATTGCTTACTGACAACATCAAAATATAACTACATTCATAATAACAATAATACGATGAAGAAAGAATATTTCAATGTAGTAGTCCCTTATATACATACTAAATTAGATGACAATTTTAATAAAATATTTAATAGCATCTACTCCATCGAATTTCTGAAGAATTTACAATCAAATAAACTACCTTTTAGAGTATTCTACAAATACGATCCTCCAATATCAACCAAAATTTTTAATTACAATAAGTTTCTTAAGTCACTAGATAACATTTCTCATATCTTATCTAACCCTTGTCCATGCGAAACAATATATGTAAACGATAAACAAAGCTTCTACGGTATAATTTGCAAAAAATACTACTTACAAGTAACTATGAAAGAACTAGGAGTAGTCATTAACTCGTACAATGTGCTCTTGACAACTAAAGACCAAAACAACAATGTGTACAATCACATGCCCAATATCAGTGAATCTGATATCTTACGTAGACACAACCTTTTTAATGTGAATAACGGTTTAAGAATTAACATTGACACCGCAATTCCTATAATCTTCTGCCTACCTAAAATGCACAAGGACCCAATTAGTTTTAGATTTATAACAGGCGCATCCAAAAGCAGCGTTAAAAACCTTGCCTTACAATTACAATGTATACTCACATTTATTAAGAGTCATTTCATTAACTATTGTAACGTAGTAGCTAACCGAAACAGATCTATGGAAATATATTGGGCAATTAATAATACAAATATTACCTATGAACTAAACGCATTACAAGATAATCATTTGAAACATTCAGCAGACTTCAAAGATATGTTTACTAACCTGCCTCATAAGACTATCTTAGGCAAAATTGCAGTTTTACTCAAAATCTGTTTTAAAAATGCTAATAAAAATTTCATAGCTTGTAATGGCTACAAGACATTTTACACTAATGAAACAAATTTGAATTCTCAATATAAAATATTTAATATGCAAGACATTATGGATCAGGTTAATTTCTTACTTAAAAATAGCTATGTAGTATTTAGCTCAAATATCTTTAGGCAAAACAAAGGTGTTCCTCAATGAGGTAACTTTAGTCCACTACTTGCAGATATCACAATGTCTATGTTGGAATACGAATTTGCTAAAGCGTTTGTTGCTAGTAGTAATAGCATATTTATACCATACAGGTATATGGATGACCTACTAATAGTCCATAACTTAAACGAAAAACAAGTAGATGATATTTTGAAAATAGTCCATAAAGATACCCTGGAATTGAAAAAGACACACATCAATGAACACCACTGCAATTATTTAGACATCACATTAATCATTATCAACAACAGAATAGAAACAAGAATGTACAATAAAACAGATGATTTCAACTTTAAAGTTCTAAGGTTTCCACATTTTACTTCAGCGGTCTCCATAAATATCAAAAAAGGCATAATTTTATCGGAAACGTTAAGAATAGCAAACACTTGTTCTGACCTAAAGTATTTTCTAAAAAAAATTATTGAACTGAAAAATATTTTAAAGCATAATGAATACACAGAAGAGTTCATTATTTCAAACATAATTAAATATTTATATAAACACAGATTTATATATTATAAGTTCAAGCTTCATTAAGTCAAAGATAATCTAGCTATATTTTCACAGAAAACAATTGACGAATAAAATTATACTTAAATTAAATACCTTCCAAATCTTTTATTTGCTGAAACTGTGTATTCAAGTTAACATAATATAAATTAATATTATTAATGATAAATAAATACTTAACAGTGATAAGGGTACCGTTTTGTTTTGTTATTGGTTTCATTGCACTCTGTTTTCGACACTGAGTGTGAGGCGTGAAATCTTCCTTAATGATACAACCAGTTTTACCATATTTGAATTATAAATGAGAATAAGTGTGGATATCATTATACATATCAGTTGGCTAACACACACTTCCTTATTTGTAAATGTGCCACTACGAAGTGCGGTAATAGCCAAAGTGGGTAAGTCTTTCAATTTTTAAAACTGATGTTAATAATAGTAACTATATTAGTTATTATAGTTATTATAGTTATAGTTATAATAATAATAAAATAAAAATAATTATATATAATGAATTATAATTATATAAAAATTATGGTTCATAACTACGATGTATATATTTAGTTCGTCATGAACTTTAATAATTGGGGTTGTTATTTTACAATAATTATTAAATGTCACTATTAGAGATACATTTATTGTAATAATTATACAACAAATTATAATCATAAGTTAGAATTATACATTTAATTTTAATTATATAGGCATAATTGTAACATTACATATAATTATAATTTTTATATGAATAAGCCTTTCAATTAACCACTTTCAACTTAGAACGTGTTTTTCTACTTCTTTCAAAAATATCCTTTTGTTTAACTCACATTTTTTACTCCTTCTTTGTCTTCATTTTTAAACTCAATTTTCTGAAGTAGTGTCTAATTCCTCATCCTATCGCATTCATTCTTTCTCTTCTTTTTTACATCTAATCTCTCTTCCTTTCATTCTCCTATCTCTCTTCACACACAAACAGATTTTAAAGATATCTTAAAATATGCTCCTCTTCTTCACTGAAGAGCCACGGGAGGAGCATTACACAAATGTTCGTCTGAAGATAGTGGCGAAACAAACCTTTTTAATATTTTTTATGCTAAGTAATATTTATTTTGCAATTAAGGATAGCACTTTACACATTTCTTCACTTCTTCGAACCTCTATTTTTATTTGTTTTGTATTATAATTAGAGCGCGATCTATTTAAAGATGTAATTGCTTTCAGCAGAGACGTTCGAAATAATAGTTGCGTTGAAGTGAATGGCGTTCCAACGTGGCTGAGCAACTCGGTCAGTTTCCTTTTCCCATTGTTTCCTTCTATATTCATTGTTGAATCATCAAAGTCTGATTTTACAGCGTCATAAGAAGCTTGAGGAGCAGCAAGAAGAATTAGATAAGCGTGAGGTACAGAAAGAAGAAGATCAATTGGAGTCGACCTAGCGATCAGGACGACAAGACATCTCCCAGAGGATTTCACTTCTTTTTCGTCCGAAATTGGTAAGCTTCATATTATTCTTATAATTGTTTCAGCATTCATCTAATTGTCTCCCATGCACGTCATCGCTTTTCAGGCACATCGGTTGTTTCGCCTGCAGATCATCGCTTTTAGGCATATACAGTTGTTTCGCATGTGTCTCATTGTTTTTCCTGCCATAACTCGTTGTTTCGGTTTCAATTTGTATGTAAGGTGTATTGCAGATGATGTGCATAAATAGTTTTCTTGATGTGTGAGTATGCTGTGAGTATGACTTCTTCTATATTTTCTGATTCCAGAACATGTTGTTCAGGTGCTCTTGTGCACGCTAGTCAGACGCGGACGGGACGCGAAATGCGGCTCCGGGATTCTTACTTAGAGCGACAGAACGTCGGTACCAGCTCCAGTGAGTTTGATTGTACGACAATAATTTAGTAGCACTTTCTTATATTGTTCTCTAGTGCTATGCCATTAATAGCGTTAATACTGTTAAACAACAATATTAGACAATAAAACTTCGGCCCCGGGGGTAATCGAGGTCGCTGAACACGAATCTGAAGTCCATTTTTGAAGTTTTGCTCGACAGCAGCAGGTGCGGATGAGTAAGGCTATCGTGGCGAACATCACCGATTCCATCCAAACGTCGTCTGTGAAGGTTCTTTTTTAAATAAAGTTTTTAATAAAAATCTGCATTCTTAAAGTGCCTTAAGGAGAGAATACCATGCAGGAGAAGTACAAAATTCTCATTAGTTGACCTCAATGGATTAACTTAGAATGCTTCTAACGTGCCAGAATACAAGAATCTGCTCGAGTGTTACGTGGAGAGATTATTTTGCGCACTCGCGTGTAATATATTGTTGTTTAATAGTATTAACGCTATTAATGGCATAGCACTAGAGAACAATATAAGAAAGTACTACTAAATTATCGTCGTACAATCACACTCACTGGAGCTGGTACCGACGTTCTGTCGCTCTAAGTAAGAATCCCGGAGCCGCATTTCGCGTCCCGTCCGCGTCCGACTAGCGTCCCGTCCGCGTCCGACTAGCATCCCGTGCGCGTGCTACTAGCGTCCCGTCCGCGATGTAGGAAATTCACGGGACGATTATGGGACGCGGCTGAGACGCAACGAGTATCTGAGTAACAAGCACTGCAACCGTCACGTGAGAGATCAGGAGGACTCCGATTTCATTCGTTCACCAACTTTTTCTGGAGCAAGTTCAGTCGGAAGACCTATCTGATACTCTCACATAAATTATGGTAGGAATAATAATTAAAACATCCAATACAAAAATAACCATGATAACATTTGCTTTCCAGTCTTGACATTCGGTCGAATGGATGCTCAAAACAGAGTTCTTATGGCTAGTTGACTAGGGAAGGGTCTCGACCTCCCATGGAACTTCAAGTTGAGACCGGGATCATTAGAAAGAGCTCGTAATGCTGGTTACGAATGTTGGTGTCAAAATTGCAAAATGAAATTCCTGAGCGAGTTATGGCCTGCCGAAATCGGGGGCCTCACCACAGGCTTGTTGTGCAACACACCTGGCGCGAAAGTGATGAGTCATCGGAGCTCCGTAAGCAGGCTGAAGCGTGGGCTGCGATTACTGCCAAAAATTTACCACCCCCCCCCCCTCCCTTCAGGTCCACGGAGAAAATGTATTGCACATCATCATGTGGTGAATAGCAAAAGCGCCGTAATAAAGAAAACAACTTTGAGCGGTAAACACCACTTAGGGAACTAAGAAAACTTTGAAACTGTGGAGAAAAACCGTACACTAGGAGAGCCTTAATTGGACGTATCGTTATTATTATATTATGGTTTATTTCCGCAACGTTTCATTCGTATCAAAGCTCTAATAAGAAGTTGATCGCAAAATTTCATGTTCGAAAAACACACTATATCGAGAAGGTGCCTTGAAAGATTTTTGACGAGGTGCTACACCGTAGGTTCTGGTCATTTTAACAACGTTTTTGGTAAAACCTTTGTTGCAACTAACATTGCCATTGCCCGCGACCAGGCGAGAAACTGCCCGTAACCAAGGAAGAAAATGCCCGCTACCAGGAGAGAAAATTCCCGGGTTGACGATAAGAATGCTTTACTCAGATATGTGGAAATATCATAAAAACAGCAACAAAGCGAATCAAAATAAAAGTCCTATACTGAGAAAAACTTTAATAAAAAAAGAGCACAACAAGTATTTACGATACCAACGGTGCATCAGATAAAAATCACTTGAAAAGCGATGAATGTTGAAATATCTATATTCAAATCCTGTTTTAGTAAAGAAGGAAATGATTGGTCAAAAACGAAGACTCGTTCGATTCGTCTCTTCGAGATTTACACAAACATTTGCACAAATTCGCCAGACCACCTCGTTTTCGCAGTGGGTGGTCAAAGATGACTAGAGCAGACTTTTTCTATTGGAGAAGCTTATATTCTAGGACTTGCATGTTTTCGGAGTATATCAAACATAAATGTAAAGTGTTCCATCATGCCAGGAATCCACTGAGAGTGCACCGTGCACTATGCATAAAGGATCAGCCTATCAATCGAGGGGAGGGGCAGATTGTAGTGTGAGCGTTTAGGGAATTTTATGAGAAATTCTTAGCCGCACTACTAAGTAGTTGCTCTAAGGCTGTCCAGCTAGCCTTTGGAGTGCGCTGTGCACTATGCATATAGAATGGAACCTATCAATCGAGAAGGGTGGACAGCTTGTAGAGTGAGCGTTTTTGGGAGTTTTATCACAAATTTGCGGCAGGCCTACTTAGGACTAGCTGTAGTCTGTTCCTTCGAGACCTAGAAGTGCACCGTGAACAATGTATACAGGATCGGACCCATCAATCGAGTAGATGCAACAGGGTGTAGAGTGGGCGATTGGGGAGTTCATGAAAATTTCTCAGCAGCCCTAGTTAGGAATTGCTCTAACACAGTCCAGCTAGCCTTTGGAGTGCATCGTGAACAGTGCATATAGAATAGAACCTATCAATCGAGTGGGCGCGACAGCTCGCAAATTGCACGCGGGAGCGTGTTCGGAGCGCAATAACTCTGTCGAGATCGAATCGATCCGGCTGCGGCTCGTTGGTTTCGTAGGCAGCAGAGAGCTTTAGTGGTCCACAGAAGTACAGCCTTGTAGCTTCTAAAAAGGCGAAATTATAGCGGTGTGAAGTGATGCACTGTGATGCATGTGAGGCTTGTGTGGCCTAGTTTTTTCCCGATTTCCCGATTTCAGTCGACCGCTGCGGGAAGACGCGATGAGCCAACAGCCCACAAGCGCGTAGGAGAGCAGAATACTGAAGCCACTTTGCGATGGCATGCTCAAAACTCCCCTGCTGTCTAAGCTGCTTCGGCCCCATCTGATATTTTAGTGTGTGGAATGCAGCGGTGAAGTTTCCAGCGCTCTTTCTCGTCCGCATTTGAGTATTCAGCACTCGCAGTGGTAAGATTCTGTTCAGCTCAAAAAGCTCTGTCGAACGGTACCAATCTAGTCCAATTCTGAGAACATCGATTTTCTGACAATTTCGCATCGAAGACGAGGGTACTCCAGGCCGCGGCAGAGAGGCGATGACGTCATCGAAAATTGATTTTTCCGTACCGGCCCAAGTTTGGTGCCATTCGATAGAGCTTTTCATGCTGAAGTGAATGGTTCGGAGCGAAAACCGTAATCTGGGTCAGTAAGAGCGGGGAGAACATCGACGGTTATTGTTCTAAATTTGACACGCTGGTGTGTTCTGAGTGCGATAACTCTGTAAATTGTGAACCTTTCCTGTTGCAGCTTGTAGGTTTTGTAGGCAGCAAAGAGTTCTAGTAGCCCTCTAAAACTAATCTAGCTTATGATGGGACAAAGTTACAGCGCTGCGAAATTCAGGTTAGCCTTGTGTGGCACGATTTTTTCCAAATTCATTCGACCCCTGCGGGATGACGTGGAGAGCTAACGGCCTACAAATGCGCATGCTAGCAGAACACTAAAAGTGCTTTCAGGCGACATGCACACAACTCCCTAGCTTATTAAATTGCCTTAGTCCCAGCTACCATTTTAGGGTGGCGGGCTTAGCGGTTGAAGTTTTCTGCGC
This sequence comes from Heligmosomoides polygyrus polygyrus, assembly GCA_947396885.1. Lineage (NCBI taxonomy): Eukaryota > Metazoa > Nematoda > Chromadorea > Rhabditida > Heligmosomidae > Heligmosomoides > Heligmosomoides polygyrus. The sequence continues at coordinate 70,582,092 of OX377204.1, read as the reverse complement.
TCTTACTCGCCCAGATCACAGTTTTACCGAAACTCGATAACACCGTTTAATTCATCACGAAAAGCTCTATCGAAGGGTACCAAACTTGGGCCGGTTCGGAAAAATCAATTTTTGATGACGTCATCATCCCTCTTCCGCGGCCTTAAGTGGCCTCGATGATGCGGATCGATGCGAAACCGTCAAAAAATCGATGTTTCCAAAATCAGTCGAAATCGATACCATTGGATAGCGCTTTTCATGCTGAACAGAAAGCTGCTATGGCGAGTGTCGAAAACTCAAATCTTGGCGAGTAAGAGCGAAAGAAACTCTAACCGCTATCTTCCGACGCTTTAATTGGCAACTGAGGTTAAGGCAGTTTAGACACCTGAGAAGTTCTGAGCAAGTCATCGTAAAGTACCTTTAGTGTTCTGCTCGCCTATGCACTAGTGGACTGTTAGCTCGTCGTGTGTTCCCGCAAGGGTCGTCTGAATTCGGGAAAAAATAGTGTCACACAAGGATAACCTGCATGTTCGCACCACTGTAACTTTGTCCAAGCATAAGCTGCATTACAGTGTTTCAGTGCGCTACTAGACGTTTCTGATGCCTACAGAACCGGACAGGTCCAGAATACGCCCGCGAGTGCAACTTAGCACAATAACGGTCGACGTTCTCCCTGCTCCGGAGGCTTTCGCTACTCAAAGAAGCACCATTCAATAGAGCATGAAAAGCCCTATCGAATGGTGGCAAACTTGGACCGGTTCGAAAAAATCAATTTTCGGTGACGTCATCGCCCCTCTGCCGCGGCCTGGAGTGCCCTCGTTTTCGATGCGAAATTGTCAAAAAATCGATGTTCTCAGAATTGGACTAGATTGGTACCGATCGATAGAGCTTTTCGAGCTGAACAGAATCTTACCACTGCAAGTGCTGAATACTCAAATGCGGACGAGAAAGAGCGCTGGAAACTTCACCGCTGCATTCCACCGCTCTAAAATGTCTGGCGAAGTTGTACAAATGCTTGTGTAGATCTCGAAGAGACGAATCGAACGATGCTCACCGTTTCCCAAAAAAAAAACTCAAACTAGAGGAATTGTGAGCATGCAACGGTTTTCGACGACTTGCTACCTACAACTCGTCTGCAGCCGCCCTTCGCAATGGAGCACGGTTTTGAACGAAAAACTAACCTTTGAAAAAATTCGGTTGATCTTTGAAATTTTTGGCAATTTTTTAACGCGATAGAGCTTGAACTGCTGAACTCAAAAATGTGATTGCTTTCGCAATTGGTTTACTTTGAAGGAAGTTATTTCGAAAAGCCGGGAAAACGCGGCTTTTTCGGCATTTTTGAAAAGGCTACGGCCACGACTGTAGAATGCGCTGGCGCATCCCAAAAGGTCCTTTATTCTTTCATCCTTTTTATGTACTACGCATCATTCCATATGGACGCCTCAACACACAGGATGATTCACGGCGTGTTTTAGCGTATTCGAAAGAAACGTCGGTCGCTACAGTCATCATAGCATAGCGTATTGAGCTTCTTTGTTAAGCCTTGAGCACACTCCGCTGCCGCAGCAAACCCGGCTCGAGCAGCAAAATGTGGTGCATGCTGCTTAAGCCGCGTGCACACTCCGCTGCGGCAGTGCGGCAGCCACGCTGAAGCATAGCGCGGAGGGGCGGAGGCACACTGCGGCAGCGGAGGCCGCGGTGAAGGGGGTGTGCACACTTTCGCTGCCGCGGCCGCAGCGGCAGTGGCAGCGAGGAATGACCCGGGGATTCCTCACTGTCGCTGCGTGCGGCCGCGGCGCAGTCGAACAGTGCCACAGTGTGCGAGACCATTCCACCTACATTCCACTGCTCGCTGCCCGCTTCAAAGTGTGCACGCGGCTTTACGCAAAGGGCGCACGCAGCAAACGGCAGCACCCGCTGGTTAGCGGCGCCGTACGTTGTATGCTCGTAGGATAAATTGGAAAGGCTGATCAGCTGATGCATTCTTCGCTTTCTCAGATGGAAATATTGTGTTTTTTTATTATGTTATACGCTTAAGTTATGTTTAAGTCGAACTCACAACCTCATTACACAAGCCTCCATACTTTCTACTGGACCCGTCTGTAGTCAGAAGTTCTACGCTCATGTACTTTCATCAAACCAATCCTTAAGTGTTCTATATTCGATCGCAAACATCCGGTCTTTCGAACGCATTCATTACCTCTAGCTCTCCATGTGTTCCGGCATTGTTGTCACTGCCAAATAGTCAAGTACTATGTAACAGTATACGCAAACTACCTGTCGTTTTCAGCTCCAAAAAAAAATGATTGGGTTAGTAAATGTGCCGTGCGACTAACCAATCGACTTATATGCTGCAGTCCCTAATCACATAAATGTAAAGTGTTCCATCATGCCAGGAATCCACTCCGACTCGAGGAACCACTCAGATGAAGGTACTTGAATAATCTCTTGTTCTAAGATGGTGGATGCGGTGCTACTAGAGGCTACCAGAAGAGTTGAACTAATAAAGTGTACTAATAGAGGCCAGATTCAATAGAGCTATACCTAACACCGACATATACCGGCTCACCCTCCAGTAATTCTCGTTAACCAACCCATAGCATAATCATTGCAGGGCCCTTCGTCACACCCCCTTGTCCTACGCCATTCGAAGTTACCGGAAAGCACGTAAGTTCTGTGTGGTGAGTTCTCCCGGTTCGAAAATGCTTGTAGACTGACCATTCGGTCCACAAACAACTAGCTCTCAGCTATGACATTGGCTTGGGGCCGTTAAAATATGCCCGATTCGTCGCTTAGTGCATAAGCCACAGCTGTGCTGGTTTCAATGCCAAAAACGCCAACGCGACGAACACCTTCGTATCGACCGTTGATTATGAACCACCGGAGAACGATCGAGTACGCCGTGGACGGCAGGAAAATAAGCGACAGAGTCTCGGTGGAGGTACTAGTAGCAGAAATGCTCTGGATCTTACTATGAAGTCTCGTGTCTATGTGATTTTTCAATCCTCCCCCCATCTCTGAAGCCTAGTAACAAAAGTTGGCGGTGGTTGACCTTTTTAGAATGCGCCGCGCATTCAACCCCTTTTTCGGAACGAGTTGGCACTTTGTGTAGTTGTGCTCGAATGACCTATTCGAATAGGTATTCGAATGATTTTTATTCGAATTTGAATGTTCGAATTCGAATGTTCAAAAAATCGCGTTTTTCGAATGTATTCGAATTCGAATGTTCAAAAAATCACGTTTTTCGAATATATTCAAAATTCGAATGCTCGAAAATTGTGGGTATTCGAAACCATTCGATTATTCGAGAATTGCCAAAAACACAATTATTCGATTGTTCAATGGATGCTATTCGAATAGGCAAGTTAGGATCTGCATTGTTTTGCGAAGCCGGTGCATGGATATTTTGCTTTGAGAGTCCAGAGTAGCATTGAGAGTAAGCACGTCGTCTCCCTTTCACTCCATCCTACTAATATAAAAGCGTTAGTCCGTCTGTCTGTGTGTGTGTCACAAACCTGTGTAAACTTGCAAAACGTGTTGAACCTGCAAAGGAGACGAGTGTTCAGCCATAGTTAACCTGATCACATTTCGTCGTGTTAAGCCATGACAATGACGCGCAAGTATACGTAAAAGGAGGGCTATTCGGAGGTAGTGTCATTTCAAGAGAAGAGTCGAGGCGAGCGGTAGCTCCGCCACGAGCTTCTGGTATATGATGAGTCTCCTAATCCCTCTTCCACAACACCACACAGGAAACAAGAAGCACGGTTGAATCAGAAGCTGAACCTTCAGCTTTATTTACAAAAGGACTTACACTTTCATTCGTATTCGAACTTTTCCTATTGGACCTCAGGGACCAGTTTTCGTTTTTCGTATTGGACCTCAGGAACCAGTTTTCTGTTTGACACTGCCTACGACTAATCTTGTTTTTCGTCCTCATCTTTGCACCATTGAACTTTGCTTGATCACTTGTTCTCTATAGGGGCCTCTAGTATATATCCGAAAACATTAAGGGCTATGTTATCCTTCGGCGACGCTGTTGTCGGCGACGTCGGTGACAGTGTTGACGGGTGCTACGCAGTGCGCTCAACTCTGCTACCGACAACAGCGTTGCCGAAGTGTAACGTAAAAAATACAAATACAATACTGGGTGCACAAAACCCTAAGGGCCTCTGATCGGACGTGTCTGAGCAGTTGTAAAATCCGGTTGCTGTAATTGATCTTTCTCCTAGAAATCTTACACCCACTAGCCCGCTTATATTATCGTCCCTACTACACCCCAACTGTTTGGTTATTGCTCAGCTAGTAGAGAATGCAACTGCATCGCATAGTAATCCTGATCTGCCAACCCTCGGGCGGCGAACATACCATGGAAACAAGGCGGCCTCTGCACTTTAGGATTAAAAAGCAACTTGATGTGGAAAGAAAGCTTAGAAAGGCTACGATAGGATCACAGGACCTCGCAGTGAAGGTGGCAAATTTGGAGCGCGAAGGTTAATACTGGGTATAAATACAAATACAACACTGGGTGCACAAAACCCTTTTCACAAGGCGGCAATAGCTTTCGTTCCATCTTTGTAAAAATCTGAACTACGAGAAAGTCATTTTCGGCATCATATTGGTTGCTGAATTTCTTATCCCTCACAAGACGAACTATACGCTTGAAACATGATAATCGGAAGGGAACAGATCTGATCATTATGCAGGATGTAGTAGAGTTCCGTTTCCCAATTCATCCAGCTTCTGGACAACAATTTTTAAAACGTGCGGATGCGCGTTGTCATGCAGTTGGATTGGGCCTCTTCGATTGACCAAAGCCGGCTGTTTTGTGATCAACATGTAGTGCATAACTTCAATTTGCCTCAGTATTTCCAATATTAAGGAACTTGTAATGGACCATACCAGCCATTGTCCACCTAACGGTCACGATGGCCTTCTTCGTATGGAGAATTGGCATCACCTTGGGACTCCCTTTCCTGTCCAGCCAGTCTGCCGAGTGACGATGACTGTCACAAAGGACCCATTTTTCGTTGCATTTTACGATATTATCCAAAGAAGGCTCCCTTAGATTGCGCAGCCTTAACGAAATACAGGTGTGGCGCTTCAGCGTCAGCCCTCCAGTCAGTTCGTGAGGGATCCATTTATCCGATTTCTTTACTTTTCCGGTCGCATTTGAGTGGCGAATGACAGTGCTGCCGTTAACTCCGATATGCTGTGCTAGCACCCTTCCAGTATGACGCGGATTCGCCTCCACCTGACTTTGTGTTGTTCGTAGTTAAGGTGATGACGATCTACCTCGGTCTTCATTCTCGGGACTTTCATCTCCAGATCGAAATCTTTCGAACTAGTGGCGAATTGTCCGCTCAAAAATCGTAAATAAATATTTGCTTTGAAGATGCTGACAAGAACTTTTTGTTGGCAACAATTACGAAACATTCTATAGCGAGTTACCTTTTCAAAATAATAAGTGCGAATCGTAAAAAACAGAACATATTATATACATGTTGATTTCTTATTAAAAAAGCGGCTACTGTAAACTTGGTAATTCTATTTATAAACAAGTTAAAGGCGTTCTTTAAGGAGCTAATTCCAGCCCAATTATAGCTGTTCTTACACCATGTCTTTTTGAATACTAGGCCTCATCTAATAGTTTTCCGTTTAATAAAGTCTTCCAGCCTTATTGATATATATGGATGACATATCAGCCATTCATAATTTTGAAAACATTTATGTTGAAAACAGTTTACGTAATAACGTAATACATACCAAAACTGTTTATTTCTAACTAAAACTAACCATGATGATAAAATATGTAATTTTTTGGATATAGAAATTATAGTAGACGGCGACAGATTATATACGAAACTCCATAATAAAACTGATTTTTCACCTATAATGTAAGCGCCAGCAGCGTCTCCATTCGTCCCTGTCGCGCGCCAGACTGCTGTATTGGATCCTCCTCGCTCGTGGGGCACGAAGAGCATCATATCGGTCGCTCAGGGCTTTCACGAAGAAGTTCAATGCGTTGGGGTGGGGGCGTCCTGGTGTTCTCTTGACATCCCGCGGAATTCAGTCGGTAACGACTCTCGTCCAGCGGGTGTCTGCGAAGCGTATTACGTGGCCGGCCCACCTAATTTTCGAACTTGGCCCATGCGACAGCGTCCCTGATCTTCGAACGTCGGCGAAGCTCGAAACTCCGGAGGCCTTCTCTCACTTGCGTGAGTCGTGTCACTCACTACAAGCATCGTCCTCTCGATTCCACGATGCGCGATGCTGATCGCGTGTTCATCCTGCTTTCGTATATCCCAGGTCTCGGAGTCGTGTATTAGTGCAGGAAGAACAGTGGAGTCCAAAAGGGGAGCACGGAGACGGACGTTCGTCGTCTTCTTCGCGACTTCTTCGACGCTCTTGAAAGCTCCCCAAACCGCTCTTTTCCTCCTGCTCAGCTCTGGTGCTAGGTCGTTGGCCATGTTGACTTCGCGACCCAGATACACATAGCTGGAGCATTCGGAGATGTTCGTTCCGTTGAGCGAGAATGGGGCAGAAACTTGTCCGTTCCTCATGAACATCGTCTTTGTAAGATTCAGCTGCAGTCCAACGTTCCCACATACACGATCGAAGTCGGCCAGCATTCGCTCCGCCTAGCTGATGCTCGGTGTGATGAACACGATGTCGTCAGCGAAGCGAAGACGGTGCAGTTGCCAGCCGTCGATTTCACTCCCATGTCTTCCCGTTCTAGTTAGCGCATGATGTTTTCGAGGGTGGCACTGAAGAGCTTCGGGGTTATGGTATCCCCTTGCCGAAAACCTCTCTTCACGTCGATTACGTCGTCGATGTAGAATGGCGAGATCTTGGTCGTGAATCCACTGCACAGCTCTCGAGGGACTCTGATGTACTGAGTAGGAACCCCCTGAGTGAGCAGGGCTTCGAGGACCGCTTCAGTCTCGAAGGGGTCGAATGCCTTCTTCAGGTCGATGAACGTAAGGCACAGCGGCAGCTTGTACTCTAGCGACACTTCGATGAACTTCGTAATGGTGTGTATGTGGTCGATCGTGCTGAATCCTCTCCGAAATCCTGCTTGCTCGCATGGCTGTCCTTCGTCCAGCGTTCTGCTAATCCTATTCAGGATCACACGAGTGAACAGCTTGTAGATTACGGACAGCAGGCAGATCTGGCGATAGATGTTAACGTTGTGCACGACTTCCTTCTTGCACAGCAAGGCGATTCTGCTGGTCTTCCACTGAGATGGAACCTTGCACTCCGACAGGTAGCGTGTGAAGTGTCGCGCCAGAGTGATGAGTGTTGGCGGGAAATTCTTCAGGTGTTCTGGTCTGATCCTGTCGTTTCAGGGTGCTCTACGCTTCTTCACCGACGAGATGGCGTGTCGGATCTCGGAAGGGAGAACAGAGGGGACGACTTATCCATCCTGCGGAAGATGGCATGGGGGCAGATGGACGTGGCTATTGAAGAGATCGGAGTAGAAGTCGTGGATGATCTTCTCCATGACTCTTTTGAAAGAGGTAACGGTTCCATCAGGACGTCGGAGAGCAGTCGTCTTGCTCTTGAAGTTGGCGAAGTTCCGGCGGGCATTACGGATGCTCAAACCTCCCTCAGGAGCTTTTGCCAACACTTTCGCCCTTCTCTCTTAAGATCCTCCTTTATCGTCGCTCTGCATAGCTTCGCAAGCTCGAACTTCAGTTGGTAGTTGCCTGGCGCTTGTGCTGCTCCACGAGCGCCAGGCAACTACCAACTGAAGTACTGGCGTATCAGCTGAAGAGTTCCGGAGACGGACGTCTCTTGGTAGTCTTCAAGCTCTCGGCTCCCTTAGCACTATCGCGGTTATGGTGGACGAAGCGGTCGTATTCTTCGTCGATGTTGTCCATGACGGTAACTTCCCAAAGTCCGGCAAAGGAGGTGTACATGTCCCTATTGATGGTTGTTCTGGGACTCCTCTTCTTGAACTTTGCGGCCTTCTGTCCTTGATGCACAAAGCGGAACCTCGCGCGAAGGAGGCGGTGGTCCGATACCGTGAAGAGCTTGGGGACAACGGAGACGTCGGTCAGGCAATACTTGCGATTGAAGATGATGTAGTCGATCTCGTTGTGGAACTGGCCACCGGGGGTTCCCAGGTCCATCGTAGGGAGGGAGGCTTCTGGAACTGTGAGATTCCGTGGAAGGTCTTGGCCGACATGATAAACTCAGACAGCCCCTCACTTTGCTCGTTCCACTCCAATTCGTGGGTTCCGGGAAGTCGCTGATGTAGAAGGGTGATCTTCCTTATAGAACTTCTTCAGCTCCACGTAGAAGGCTTCGACGTCTTCGTCGTCGTAGTCGGATGTTGGGGCATACGCGACGAATACAGTCAAAGTTGGCACGCAGCCACATCGCTGCAGTCGCAGAAGTCCGATTCGGGTTGCCAGAGACTCGTACGAATCGATGTTCATGGCCAAGTGCGTGTTGACGAGGACATCAACGCCGCCTACTCCCCTGCTGTCGCATGTTCCGAGGAACAGTTCTTCTCCGTAGTCGTAGGCGGCGTGTAGGGGGTGGTGTCTTCTCGTCTCGGTCAGTCCGATGACGTCGTACTTGATCTTCCTGGCTTGCATCATCAGGTCCTCGACGGATGCTTCCGATGCAAGCGTGCGAGCGTTGTAGGTACAGATCGTCATTCTAGTCCTTCTCAATTTGCGCAGCCTGGTTAGGCCCTGCGATTGTAGCAGCCTCTCCGTACTCGTCCTTCCCATCGCTGCAGAAATGGGGGCTCTTTCGGGGTCAGGGGAATGAGGCCCTTTAGTGCTGCTGTTTTTGACTTCCATACAACACGGGTAGCTAGTCAGGCTCTGTCGTGCGGGCGAAGAACTCTGGGCAGCCAGCCAGACTGCCCGAAGGGACGGGGCGAGACTTTTGAGGCGGCCTCGAATCGCCTTACGATGTACTCCCAGTCTACCGAGTGCAAGCTTTTGGCCGGGCCGACACAGTTACAATCCGCACAGTCACGGACACATCCACGCACACTGTGCACGAACATGCCCCTCCCACGCACAAGGAACGCGTCGACCCGACACAGCAGGAGCAAGGAGTCCATCCCCTGCATCCCACCTGCGACTCTGGGCAGTACACGGTCGCATTTGGTTCGCGTTTTCTTTCCCTATCCACCACCCGAGGACGCGCCACATGGCCCTGCGACAAGCGGCCCGAGATCCCTCTTAACAAGAGAGCCCGAAGGCTCTCCATCGCGGGAATCCGTAGAAGACTCTTTGTATATCCCGTAATTGTACAAAAAAGAAGACTTCATAAGTAGATTAAGCGACTTAATCGGTAGCTTACTAAAATTGCTGTCAACCCATGTCTCCTCAGAAACAAAAATATTAGGTACAAATATGAGATTCCCAATTCGTTTAAGGATACTCATATGTTTATTCATACAATTATTCAGCAATTATTTTACTTACTTTGATATTTTGATACTCTGATGGTCCTTTTGTCGGCTGAAGGTCTTCTCAGCGGGACCACAACTCTTTCAGACCGCAGGATATCTGGCTGCTTGCATCCAGTGAGGTAGACTCCGCTCTCTGAACGATCTTAAGAATGAGTCTGCCCATACGTTGGCGGTCGTCCCAGTGGTCTCTTGTGGTCTCTCGGGAGCCATCCTGTGACACGGAGACTCCATCTATCGTCCTTTCGTCGAAGCAGGTGTCCGGCCCAGCGATATTTGGACTTCTTCATGAACTGCAGCGGGTCTGCTAATTGCGACTTCCGTAGCTCCGAGCTTCGTAGGCCTTCTTGCCATTGCTAACGAAGGCTTGTCCTCAGAAGACATCTCTCCAGTGCACGATGCATAGTTTACATTGCTCTGGCGATTGTCTTGTTGTCGGGCCAGGTTTCCGTCGCGTAACACATCGCAGGCAGTACGGAGGCGTTGAATATCAAAGCCCTGAGGCTGGCCTCCTTGACCTGATCGGTGAGTTCGCGAATCGAGCTGAAGGCTGCCCATGCTGCGCGTCTCCTGCAGGCGATTTCAGGAGCGAGGTCGTTATCCGTGTTCAGCTCTCTTCCCAAATAGACGTAGGAGTCGACCTGTTGTAGAGCGACTCCATTTAACCTTATGAGTCCCGTGTCATACCACTGGTTGACCATAAATTGCGTTTTGGACATATTCATGTCCAATCCAATCTTCATACCTGCCACATTGAGCTCGTTCAGCATTTCCTCGACTTCTGCCGCGCTGGTAGAAATGATATCATCGAAGAAGCGAAGGTTGCTGATCCGTTTACTGTCGACAAGGTAACCTTTGTCGTCTTAGTTCAAGTTCTTCATGGCATCCTAGAGTGCCGCTGTAAATAACTTGGGAGAAATCGTGCCTTCCTGCCTTACTCTTTTCCCGATAGGAATTTTAAGCTTTCGTTCGAGCAACTGGATGGTGGTCGATGTGTTCGAAAAGCACTCGTCAAGAAGTCGGATGTAGGGCGATGGTATACCAGCATGCGTTAGCGCATTCCGAATGGCTTTGATTTTCACGGAGTCAAACCTTTCCGGTAATCCACAAAGACAAGGACAAGTGTCATGTGTAATTCGCGGCTCCTCTTGGTGAGTTGTGAGACAGTCTGAATATGGTCCATGCAGGAGAAATCCTTGCGAAACCCTGCTTGCTCCACTGGCTATTCATCCAAGCAACGCTCCATGCGGTTAAGCAGTATCTTGGTGAAGATCTTGTACACAACCGAGAGAAGACTGATGGGTCGATAGTTGTTAATATCCTCCTGCTGACCTTTTTTGAAGATTAAAACTGTTTTCGACTCCTTCCATGAGTCCGGAATCCTACCAAGTCGAAGGTAGTGGTTGAAGTGCTTGGCAAGAATTGAGCAGAGGGCACTGCCACCCGCACGAAAGAGATCAGCAGAAATGCAGTGCGGTCCGGAAGCAGTGACTGGCTTTATCCTTCTGATGGCATGAGCAACTTCTGATCCCAGAATGGGAGGTACTTCCTCAGCTGGTGGCATCAGGCATTTCTGGAAAGTGATGGAAGAACGAAACAGATCTGTGTAGAAATCTTAAACTATGGCCTCTATCGCTCTTCGAAGCGTTTGCGTTGTTCCATTCTTATCCAAAAGGGCTGGCATTATTGCTTTCTGATCGCAGAGATTTCGTTTGCAGCCCTTTATGCTTGAACCTTTCCCAGCGGCTTCTAACAACTTCAATCTTCTGCAGGCTTTAATGGGCTCCTTCACTGCAATTTGACAGGCCTTTGAAATAGTGATTATTTTTAGATGGAAAGCGTTAGGATCCAGTTTGACAGCTCTTCTTTGCTCCAAGAGTTTAATCGCATGTGCGTTAAGTCTTGAAGCAGACGGTGATGTGGCTTCGCAAAAACTGCAAGCATATTTCAACAGTCCTTTGGAGAGAAGGTCGTTGTCTTCCGATGGATCTTTAAGAGGATTCCAATCATACGACTTTATCGCATATTCCAACTCCTCAGACTTGAATGTGGGGATCCTCGCCGGTGCTGGTTTATGAGTGTCACGCTTGAACATTCTCTTTTTGAGAGTCAGCTTCGCACGGACAAGACGGTGATCCGAGCCGGTGTCAAATGAAGGCAGCACGAAGACGTCGAACAGACTCCAGCGTCTGTTTGTAAGAACATGGTCGATCTCCGAACGCGTTTCTCCATTTGGGCTTTCCCAGGTCCATCGCCGATTCGCCGACTTCTTAAACATAGAATTTCCATGGTAGAGACGGCACGCGGATAGGAAGTCTATCAGGCGCTCTCCGTTTTCGTTTCTTGAAGAAGTTCCATGTGGTCCTAGTCTCCATTCGTCTTCATTATTCGTACCGACGGTAGCGTTAAAGTCTCCAACAACAATTTGCAGTAGCTCTTCTCGTCATTGACAGTCCTCTCGAATAGCTTGTAGAATTCCTCCTTTTCTTCGTCTATGGCCATCGATGTTGGAGCATATCCATTTATGATGGAGATGGTTTCTTGATCTTTGTTTCCAGACGTAGAACACCTACTCGTAGACTGATGATCTTGTAAGAGTCTACTAAGTGGCGCACTGTCGAGTTAACGAGAAATCCAACTCCGCCAATATTCTTTCTGTTCACCTTTGCTAATGAGAAGCTCGTTGTTGTCGGTCCTTCTTATGGTTTCCGTTTTGCCTTTTGTTTCCTACAGGGCGATAACGTCGTATTTGATGTTGCGGCTTCTGCAAAGCAGTGTCCGAAGATGCTGCCCAGATGCCATCGTACGACAGTTATAAGTGCAGATGAATAGGCAGTTTCCTTGTCGTGGTGGGAAGGGGTTTCCGGTAGTCCAATTTCAATGATATCCTGATAGTTTAACTCCGAGATTAGATGGCCCCTCGCCGGAGGTGGATTCAACCGATGTCGTAGAAGACCACCTCCGGCGCGCGGAGGACTGAGGCGCGGGTTTAGTTGTTTGAGCCATGGCGGTGGTCTGGTTGCTCACATGTTCCTGGCCAGGGATACAGGAGAACCGCCCATACACGACAAAGAGTCGCGTACTTCGTGACCGTTTGTGCCGTTAGCCATCATTAAAGTGATGTTCACCCTTTCACCGCGATGAAGTGGCTCATGAAGAGGCAATTATTTTAGTTGTAAATAAGTGTTCTGTTCACCTTCAAATAGTTTGACCTCTCCAATCTTTATTGGTCCTTACTCATTGTTTTTCCCGCAAATAATTTGACCTCGCCTGGGTATATATAGCTCTCCACTTTGGCTTTTATAGGCTACCGCCCCCTGCCCTACTGATGATCCTCTGTGAGTAAAGGTGGTAGCAGTTCACAACCCTTAATATCCTGTATAGGGCTAATATGTAAAACAGGATATTTCTTACACCTTGGTCGTGCATTTCGTTTCACACATCCAATAATTTCTTCTAACCTATAAGCACTGTGACCTCTAACAGCTAGGAGGTTGCAGTGAAAGATTATCTCGCAGGCAAGATTTGTACCTCGCAGTTTTAAAACGGTTCGCTTTCAATTTAGCAGCTGCGTACAACTGAAGTGAGGCCCCTCCACTAGGCTGATTCCAACGTCTACCGGTGTAGAGTGGCAGAAATGTATACCGGTTAAATAATTCGAGACACCTTTGATGCAAAGACAGTTTTCTCTATCGCTTTCATGAAGTCTCCTCCAATGTTTTTCCAAGTACCGAACGGGCCTTTAACTTCAGGAGCCGCGTCTTTAAATTCAGAGGCGAAACGTAGCTTTAAGTTATATGAATGTTGTAGTTCACCTGAGTACCAAAAGCGAAGCAAAAATAAATCCACACACATGGCTGTGCCTTCACAACGGTGCTACTTCTGTCCATTATAAATACTTTAAGTGCAGTGACTTCGAGAACGCGGAAAACATCGTCGATCATATTAGTCGACAATTCAAGACTCGATCAGATAGTAAATAGGAACACCGAGACTACTGTTTTGCCGTTTTTCTCAGATAAGCGGAATGGCAATAAGGCAACGACTAGCACCTACACCAGATATCGCCTATATAAAATTGAGTCGCTGCTGCAAATGTTTTCCTCGCAAAGCAAACGACTGCTTCTTTATCTGCACAACGCAGGAATAATGATTTAGTGCTTGGATCTGCTAAGCACCTAGCCCTCTTAGGCGCCTCGCATACCAACGCCGACACCACAGCGACGAAATTGGCGGTCGGCGCGCAAACCGTTATCCTAACCTCATCGCAACGACGCATCGGATTGGGTGCTACATTGACGACTATCGCAGCGGGACTACGACGAGCCATGTCGCCATGCCATCAAACCAGTGCTTTGCACTGCGATGGTATGATGATCCCGTTGTGGCCGTTGAAAATTCCGCGTCAACGAATCGCACATTGCCGTCTATGCGACGTCGGCGGGGTCTCTTCCGTCGGCGTAGAGTAGGCGCTGGTATGCCAGGCACCTTATATCAGATTCACTCGCGAAAAGTTGGTCGGTGGTTCAGTGGTAGAATGCTCGCCTGCCACGCGGGCGGCCCGGGTTCGTTTCCCGGCCGATGCACCATGAAAGTGCTGACTCTCTCTCTCTAGTCCTACCCCACTTGTATGGTGCCACGCGGGACTGATGACGAACTTGTGCTGTATTTAACACAAGTTAGTTTATAAATTTATCTACAAACAAAAATAATACAAATGAAATAAACTCACAAGTGGTAGAACTTGTGGGGAGGAGAGAGGGCACTTGTGTTGAGTAGGTCGCAAAGCGAGCAGTGAAGAAGCGAAGACGCCAGAGCTAAGTCGCGAAGAAGCGATGTCATCCTCTCTCCCCTCCACCGGCTTTTATGCAGCGGGATTCTGATGACGACTGAGATAGCCGCGAGTCGCCGCTATCTTGTCTAAACATAACTTGAAGGCATGGGAACGAGGCACACGAGCTACAATCGATTTAAAACTGACAGTATTAAAGCACTTTGGTAAATGAATAGCAAATAATACGCACGAATAGCACATAAATGTGAAAGAATTAAATTTTTAAGTCAAATACAACACTAAACCTAAAACAACACAATAGATCAAGTCGACCTTGTCGACATTCCGTCGGCACGTCTTCATCGCGGCCACATCCTATCGATCTCCCTCTGGACTTGCATCAATCGCTCGCTTACAACGGATCTCTTGTCTGGCACGGGACATAGCGCTTTGTGGTGTACTCTGTCGTCGGGTATGAGGTCCTCCACGATTGTACCTTCTATTTTCTTGCAGTACCAGCAGGGTGTCTTGTTCTAAACCTTCAACGCTCCTCTGGACTGTTTCCCAAGCAGTAACGGCATATTCCCTCGTTCATCACTATAGCGAATCGCCCATCGCCAGTGATCACAACTGGACAAGAGTTGGAATAGTGACGAGCTTCGGCCCTACAGAATGCGCACTGCACCGTTTCATCCACCGTATCAGAATCTTTGATAGTTCGATATGGGAACTCGTGCAGGATTTCCCGCAGGGCTTGTGCCTGGGCTTGCAAATGATTGTCTCTGTCAGCGTATATCCAAGAGAGGTGGTTGTCATCCTGGCGATGCTGTTCGTGATGTTGCACTTGTATTCCAGGACGATAGCCACTAGGTGCTTGATGGTTTGCTAGACGTTGCACTTGTCGTACCTGAGGAGCAGGAGCCCGTTCTTGGTGTTCCCTTTGCTCTGCATGAACAGGTACCAGCTGTACCAAAAAAAACAGGACCTTGTTCCTGATGTTCCCTTTGCTCTGCAGGAACAGGCACTAGCTGTACCAGAGGAACAGGAACTTTCTCTTGAGGTTCTCTTTGCTCTACCGGAACGTCATAGTTAATCTCCGTGCGGTCGATTTTCACTTGTTCCTGCTCTTGCTCCTGAACTTCAGCGTTGACATCGTCGCCTTGGACTTCGTCTAGCAAGCGGTCAAAGTACTCGTCGTCACTCACCGGATCACGAATAGGTGACTCCACTATCCGGACGGTCCTATGTCTTCTTGGAGAGGTTGACCGTAACCTCTATGCCACTGTTTGAGGTATTATGCGCGGTCTGCTCTTTCAACGAGTTGATCGTGTCGTGCATCCGTTTCAACTCTAGTTCCTGATCTTTCAACTTGCTTCGGAGCTTTCGAATGTCATTCTGGGAATACTGCCCGTCCTTGCTCATGTCGTTTCGAAGGATCTGCAGCAGGCGGCGTCCTTCTTGCTCGGGATAATATGTCGTTTTGGAGCGGTGAAAATCTCTTTCCGCTCTTTGGTGTTCCCTTTCTAGGTCGTTGATGAGCTCCTCAAGTTGGCCTAGGTTGTCGTAAGCAAACTGGAACACGTCGTCGGACTTGACTTGAACTTGTGTGGTTTGTTGTACCAGGCATGTACATGGACTGAGTTCAGCCTGCCTTCTCCACTTGTTGTTCGAACATCCGTTCCGTGAGAAGATACCGCGTCGCCAATTTGATCACCTTTTCCTTAGTCAGCTCTCCGGTTCTCAGACATCGGTCAAGTAGAACTTGTTCTCCTGGTGCCTCCAAGAGAAATGCTTCATCTCGTCGAAGGTGCTGCCAGTCAGAGCGCAGTGTGGTAGCTACCTCTGCTTGCTGGTGAAGAGCGTAAAGCGTCATCTCGAGGTCGTTTTCGAAGCCACTTGCGGTCTGGTTCTTCACCTTCATGTACTTGTATACGTAGCCGAGATCGCTGTTCGTGAGTTGCGGGTCCATGTCCATACTGAAATTAGAGGCTTTAAGATAAAATGTTCTAACGGCTACTAGTATTCTACTGCCTGTTTTTCTTTGTTTTGCGGTCTGTTTTTTATATGATCTTCTTTTGACTTATGTGAGGTCTTTTGCAGAGAAGGATGGTAATTGCACGAAAAAACATGCGTCCTGGAGTAAGTAGGATAGAGGCTAACATGCGAATTGTCTAGAAGAAAATGCGGGCCCCACACGTTGTAAGGAAAATGTTGGTCCCAAATAGTAGCAGTAGGACTCCTATGATGGCTGCCATTAAGCTTTTGTATCAGTTCATGAACACGTTGGTAATGTGCTACAGGTCGGGTAAGGAAAAGTCAGTGTCGTCAGTTGTTTCTCCTTTGACCAACTTGTAGAGGAGCCCGTTTGCCATATGGGTAAATTTGAGGATCCCGGCGATCTCGAAGGTTGAGATGCCTCTACAGCAAGAATATCTGCACTTTTGGTAGACGCGCGCGCTTCGAAAACTGAGCTTCAATGCAGATTTTATTCCTTTTTCGTCACATTCAATGGTGAAACTTGCATCGCCGCAGGTTACTTCTGCGTGAATCTTTTTCGATGCCCTGCAAGTGATCTTTGTTTCCGCTTCTTTCGCGCATTTGTAGCATCCTGTTACTACTGCGTTTTCTATGGAGCATATTGTGCTATCGGTTGTTATGTCGGTTCTCAACTTATCCTGGACGTTCAGTATCATTTCGGCAGTAGTCATGCTTAGAACCGAAGCCCATACTTGACCATCTGCTGATCGTCTAAAGGATAGAGCCGACAAGACAACTGGCAGTCTACGCTGTATATTCGACATCCACGCGGAAATATTTAGTTCCTTACATCTGCAGTTTGCATGGACCTCAGCAGGGTTACAGATGCACTTGTCTCTTACTTCGCAATCCAAGTTTTATGCAGAGCCTTTATCTTGACACTGCAGGGCTGGGATTAATTTCGAGTCCCATAGCGCTGTTGAGGTATTGTCAGTTATAAAGAAGCTATTTAGTTGTGGAAGAGGTGGAACTGTGATGGAACTCAGGGTTGCCGTAAAAGACTTCCAACTAACTGGAACGTTCGGTGACATGAACGCAGTGTAAGACTGAGTTTTCCCCTGCGCTATATCTGTGTGGGTGAACTTCACTTTTGCTGCTTCATTCCATCTGTTACACTTATAGATTTCGTAGACCTTTGGCGATTCTGGTACCACGTAAATGCGATAAAATAAGCAGCCCGAACTCAAATAAAAACAGTCACACCCAGGTCCTCCACAGGTTTCAACACACGCAGTGTTTCCTGGGTACTTGTTTCCTTCTTTCAGCTCAGGTAGCATACTTGCGCTATTGACGTCTTCGCATTTTCGGCCTACGCAAGAACCCATGTGAGGACACCTCTTGCTGTCCACTACGCGATGTGTGTTGTCACGAGTGAACATTATGGTTTTCGGCTCGCAGAAAAGGGTTAATGTCTGCCAGGTTACTCTGAATTCATGAACCGAGGCATTTCCTCGGAGCCACCTGAAACATTCCTCTTTTTTGAACGGGTTCACTTGTAGGACCTCTGACACGTGAACTCTGCAAATCTCCCCTTCTTCAAATTTTTCGCAAACAGTGGAGGAGTGTGAAAGTATCTCCACTTGTTGGCAGCTTTCGTTAATATTTACCAGACACAAAATAAGGGTCAAAACCGCCAAGAGCTCTACTAGGTCTGCTCGTCTCATGCGGTTTTGAGGCCTTCTGTTGCGTCTAGCGCATCGAAGAATGGCGACGAAAATGCGCCAGAAATCTTGAATGAAGAAACGTGTCATGAGTCTTATGGGGCTTCCGACAACTACAGGTACGTAAAGGAATACGTAACAGCCGGTGATGAAGAAGTACAGAAGAACCGCCGTTGCCATCATTGCACCTAATAGCCAACATTCGGGGTTCAAGATTAGGGTGGAGCAAAACGTACAGTCGACATTATCACAGAATGGACTTGCTGGGCAAATTGTCTCGATCGTGCCAACTGTGTCGTTGGTTAGCTTCCACTGCACCTGATAGTTGTGTAGAGTTATTTGTGGTGGTAAGCGCAGCGTTTCCGTTAGCTCCGAAGATTCGAGGGTTGTGCAGAGTTCTTCAGCGCATACCTCATACGGAGCTCTATCAGGGGAAAATAATTGGATTCCACCTTTGATACACCGTATGGAATATGGCCCTCCTTGGCCAGCCTCGATTAAGCTTAGTAACCCGACCACAAACAGAGGGAAAGTCCCAATTGATCGGCTGTGTCTAGGTTCGGGATTTGCTTGTCTGCGTGGTCGCAGATTATACCGACTTTCACGTTCCGGAGTTCTTGTTCTAGCTGCTTCCTCCACAACGTTTTTTTTCCTGAGAAGGCGCCGAAGTGTTCTCTAATTCGCTTTCGGGTTTGGATAGTTCTAGTGGAACAAGCTGATTTATGGGTCGCCGAATTTTCCTTTCCGAGGGCAGAATGACAATTGCCTCTCGTACTGCACCACCAGTATTTCTTAATTCCAAGATCCGTCCCATCTTCCAGCAGTGGCGAGGTTGAACAGGATCGCAGATCAGCACTAGGTTATCTACCTTAGGTACGCAATGCGATACTTTCTGTTTTCCTACTTCGAGTTGGTGTTTCTCTCTTAACTGTGTCAAGTATTCCGTCTGCCATGTTTGCCAAAATTTTTCGGTAAGCTTGCAGGAGGATTGCAACGCGCCGATAGCTTGCATTTTGGTTCTTATGATTCGCTGCTCTTCTGGAGGCACGAAGGTAGGA
Organism: Heligmosomoides polygyrus polygyrus; assembly: GCA_947396885.1. Classification (NCBI taxonomy): domain Eukaryota; kingdom Metazoa; phylum Nematoda; class Chromadorea; order Rhabditida; family Heligmosomidae; genus Heligmosomoides; species Heligmosomoides polygyrus. The sequence goes on along the minus strand of OX377204.1, from coordinate 70,563,150 downwards.
TCGTCCTCGTCTTTCTCCAAGCGACCCATTGGATATGGAATCTCAAACTCGTTCTGAAGAAAGTCAATAGGTCGTAGAACTTGTTCCTCAGGAGAGTTCGAGTCCATATGTATTAGAGGGCGTGTATTAAGCAGGCACTCTATCTTAGCTGAAATTGTATGGAGCTCATCATAAGATGGGTTTGCCTTGCCCAGTGTTTTGTACAAGGAGTGTTTAACTGATTTTATCAGTCTTTCGTAGAACCCTCCTTGCCAGGGGGCATACGGTGTTATGTAATGCCACTCAATCCCTCTATTACTTGTCATTCTTTCCACTTCCGGATCGCTTTGGGCAGTCACAGCACAGTCACGAAGGATGCTCTCTCCCAATGCAAAGGTTGGAGCATTATCACTTGACTGAGATAGGAGTTCCTCTTCTACTAAAAAATCGTCTGAGTATGCGTAGGAAGGAAGTCGTAGAGAGGTCTGCTACCGCATCGAGATGGATGAGCCTGGTGACTGTGCAAGTAATTATGCACCCGTAGCATTTTCCTTCGTTTCCGTCTGGTTGTGCCACGCACAATGGCCCAAAGTAATCCAATCCCACATGAGCGAAGGGTCGGGCGCGTTGTACACGCCGTTTAGGAAGCGCTCCCTGGTTGGGAAACTGAAGGGTAAATTATTGAATTTTTGACATGGAATACATTTCCTTACCATGCGCGTGACTTGTGCTCTTAATTTAGGAATCCAGTATTGTTGCCTGACAACGGGTGTGACTAATTCCTGGATGACCATTACTGTGAGCATCCCATGTGATGGCCTTTGATAGCCAGGAATTTTGCAAAACAATTAAGGAATTTTTTGCTTCTTCTGCCAGTTGACTCTGTTGTAGTCTCCCATAACAACGTAGTAACCCTTCGTCGTCCATTTTTATGTTTAAATGACGTAGAGATCTAAAATTGGCGGCGTTGTGGTTTGTATTTTTGGTGAAGCCTCACCAGTAATTTACCCGCTGCAGTTATTTCTTGACCTGATATAGCTGCAGAGTCAGGCTTAAACACGCAAAGGGTGGAGGAGACTTGTTTTGGTAAAAGACGCTTTTTATTAACCCGGTCAACAAGCTTTTGACAAACCGAAGCAAGTAGGAGACAACTCGTTTCGCTTCTTTAAGAGGACGGTCTTCAAGGACCTGGAAGACCTCTTCTACTTCGTGTTTCTCTTCAGCCTGGTCCATACGCCGGCTTGTCACGAGAATCTCGCTGACCTCTTCCGGAAGAGGAGGACTTGGATCCTCTCCCTTTCTCTCGTAGGCCTCCAAAAATTTGAACGTCCTCGACCAATTACTTGTTGGCTCCTTGAGTGTAGCCGGCCCTGTCCATCAAAAATGTTCCGCCAATTCTTGTTGATTTAACCCGCGAGTAGCACAATCTGCCGGATTTAGAGTTGTTGGAATATGACCGAAGAACATTTCACGACCGCTGCTGTGGAGGTGGTCGATGATCCTTTCAATTTCCATGAGTCTGTTGAATACCATCACTCCTGCTTCCTTCAGTGGTCGAGATTTGATCCATGTGAGCGCTATTTCAGAGTCGGCTAGAATGAAAATCTGACGGATGTCTAGCATGGACTGGACTTGTGAGACCACTGCGTTGGTAATTCTTAGGGCTAATGTGACAGCATCTAACTCCAATTTCGGTATAGTTGCCTTCGACTTGATCGATGGCAGCTTACTTTTTGCTATTAGGAGGTCAGAATCGCCCTCTGAACAAATGTAGACACATGCAGCAATGGCTTCGCTGCTAGCATCAGCGAAACTGACCAGTACAGCGTTTACATTCTTCTTCATCAGGAATCGCGAGATGGTTTTTGTGAATCCCTGCATGCCTTCGACAACTTGTCCTCACTTTTCTTTGAGATGCAAAAAAATCTGCTCGTCCCAATCTAGCTCATGTTTCCAAAGACAGCGTAGTAAAAGTTTCGCTTTGTGAATGAGTGGCAACATGAAGCCGAGGGGATCATATATCGAAGCGATGGCGCTGGCCACTGCTCTTTTTGTTACATGTGTCATCTTCGAAATATTGCACGAGATTTCTAGGCAGTCCTTGGAGGAGTTCCAAAGGACTCCCAACACCTTGGGGGAACCTTCGGAGGACTTGTCTTTAGTAGCCATCCTACTTGTGAGTCGAGAGTCGTTGCTCACGAATTCCCTAATATTCATTCTTAGGTCCTCAAAAATTTCCTTAGTCTTCCAATACGTGTAGAAAGCCTTGTCTAAGGAATCCTCCGTGAGAATCAGGTTGTCTACGTACAAATTCGCCTTTATATCACCAGCTAATTTGGTGTCGTCGACGTGTTGGTCTAAGTGATAGTGCATAGTACCGGATAATAGGAAAGGTGATGCGTTTAGACCAAAGGTTACTCGTGTAAACCTAAGGGCCTGTAAGTTCTCTCGTGATGGTGGCGACTTGTAATTCCGAAGCCATAGGCAGCGTGTCGCATCCCTATCTTCTTCATGAAGTCTCACTTGTAGAAATGCTTTTTCTACGTCTGAGATAAGTGCGATCCGTCCTATTCGAAAACGTAGAAGGACTCCATAAAGAGACGGCAAGATCACAGGTCCCCGATATAGTACATCGTTTAAAGACGGGCATCCCTTATAGTGTGCAGACGCATCGTAAACGATCCGAATTTTCGTAGTGGTCTTATGAGGCGTTAGCACTGCCTGATGAGGAATATAATGTACACGTGTAGTTGAGCCGTCGACACTCCGATTCTCATCGACCTGTTCGAGAATGCCCAAGTTCAGCTGCTCGCGGAAGATCCCCTCATACTGGTCCAGTATGTCATGATCCTTCTGAAGCGGGTTCCATACGCTAACCAGACGGTGGAATGCTATTGCTCTATTGTCTGGAAGCGACGCTGTCACGTTCTCCCATGGAAGGCAAACGTAATAGCCATCCTCCCTTTTTTGAATGGTGGAGTTGTAGTTTTGCCATACTTGTTTGTCTTCTATTGAGTGCAGTTCCTTGTTTGGAGCTAGGAACTCTTCCGTTCCGGCTGAATCAAGTGTCCAAAACCTTTCCCAAGAATCATCCTTATCGTCTTCGGTATTAGAATTTACAACGTTGTTGATTTGCCCATCGAGAGACCAGAATCCATCCCATTTTTCTAACTCGTTCTCGAAATGTTCAGGACATGTGTTGCAGAGCTGTCCTGTAACTAAATGTCCTAGACGAGTTGGTATGACATGAAGCCCAGACGGCAATGTGATGTGGTTCTGGTCATTACAAACCAGAGACCATAACTGATCACAGCCTAATAGTATCATAGGCTTGACTGCTGACTTTTGACTTTGAAGAATGGGCGGATTGAGAGACTGATCAAACTTGATATCTTCCTCTCGAATGGGTGGGCTTGCAAAGGGCTTCGTCAGAATAGTATGGGTAAAGAGTTCCAAAGAAATTGGTTCCCCATCTGTATCCCATGCTTCAAGCCGAACTCGCTTGCAGCTTTTTTCCTGCACTTGTTCGCTACCGAAGGTGTGTAGGCGAAGCGTAACTGGGTCAGATGTGCTCAATTTGAGCTGCTCAACCAAGTCCGTATGGATAAAGGAGATTTCTGCTCCAGTGTCCAAAAAAATTGGAATTTTCTTTAGGACATTCTTCTGGGGGTCACAAACCGTTAGTTCCCCCGTAGAAAGGAATGTTTGTCTGGCTGGCAACGGTTTTTGATCCAAATGAGCCTCAAGAACACTTGTCTCCTTATTGAGTGGGGTCTCTTGAGTAACCTGATTTACCTTAGCAGTTAGTTTTGTGACCCTTGGACTTGTGCTTTTTGCCAATGCCTCCTTCCCCTTACGGATGTCCTCTTTTTTCGCTGCATAGTTTGCCTGTGTCGCTGAGGTTGGAAGCATCAGGATTTGTGGTGTGGCTTTTGGCATTTGAAACACGGTCGCTTTTTGCACTGGGTCGTTGAGTGGTCAAGCGCAGCGCATATGAGGCACAGCTTCTTTTCGCGCAGGTATATAGACCTTTCTCGTGGAGTTTTGTATTTATCGCAATCAAAGGGCTTGTGGTTTTTGTGGCAATACATGCATGAAACATTTCCCTTCGTACCGTAATACGGTTTCTTTCTAGGAACCGATTGCCGTTGTGGGCTAAGTGTTAAACGTTGGTCCACATACAGCGAGATCATTTCCTCGTTGGAAATGATTTCTTCCTGAAACTCAAGTAATGAGCTCATTCGGAAGAGGGATTCTCGATACCCGCTCCTTGCTTTTTGGCCAGAACCTTTCGTTGTACCTGTTCTGGAAACTTTGCTAGGACCTTTTTTATTAGCCATTTACTGTCCACGTGCTCTCCTTTGAGCTTTAGTTGTTCCACAATTACTTGGATTTGCTCGAAGAGTGACCTTTGATCCTGCAAAGAAGAAGATCGTAGTGATGATTTTTCCAACTTGTCAATGAGCCGGAAAACAAGTTTTTCTAAATTTCCATACTTGTTTTTAAGGAATTCGATAGCTTTGCTATAATTGTCCGTCGTGACTTGAAATTTTTTTACGGACTCCAGAGCCTCACCTTTAAGCGCATTTAAAAGGTAATTGAATTTAAACAGCTCTGGTAAGCTTTGGGAATGAACGTTTTTGCTGAACAATTCCCAGAATTTATCCCAATCCCATATATTCCCAAGAAAGGTGGGAATCGGGAGAGTGGGAAGTTCGATCCTTCTTGTGTCATGCATAGGGTCAAGTGTCATTCGTTGGGCTGGTTGTGCTGGGAGCGAAGCACTTGTGGACTTGAAAGCACGTACTCGTGCTTGAAGGAGCAAAGTATAGTCGAAGGCATTTATAAGAGCCTTTTCTGCTAAAGTGGTGTACTGCTCGAAGTCTTCCTTCTCTTTTGAGGGCCAGTCAGTCCTACTGCTCATTTCGACTGCGTAGTCATGTAGGACTTGTTTTAGTTTTGATGCACCCTCTTCCAGTGCCCCTAGAGCTTCCTCTAAGCGTGAAAGACTAACCGAGAAGAGGTTTGGGTCTGTCCCCCTTCAGTTGATGTCACGCTGAATTTCTCCAGTTCCTCTTCTTTAAAGCGCGTCAGTATCGTTTTCAGTTTTGTGGAGTAGCGGGTAATTAACCTCTTAGGAGTCGCAAGTTGGTACGCATGATTTTTCCAAAAAAGGCGATGGGCACAAGTGTGAAATTGAAAGGTTACTGGAAAACCGATCTTACGACCTCGCCACTCCCACAGAAAAAAGGTGAGGGTGAAGATGGAGGCTTCACAGAATCGTGAATGATCTGTAATGTGTGAAACGCTGAAATGGGATCGGTCGGCCGATGCACCATGAAAGTGCTGACTCTCTCTCTCTCTAGTCCTACCCCACTTGTATGGTGCCACGCGGGACTGATGACGAACTTGTGCTGTATTTAACACAAGTTAGTTTATAAATTTATCTACAAACAAAATAATACAAATGAAATAAACTCAAAAGTGGTAGAACTTGTGGGGAGGAGAGAGGGCACTTGTGTTGAGTAGGTCGCAAAGCGAGCAGTGAAGAAGCGAAGACGCCAGAGCTAAGTCGCGAAGAAGCGATGTCATCCTCTCCTCCCTCCACCGGCTTTTATGCAGCGGGATACTGATGACGACTGAGATAGCCGCGAGCCGCCGCTATCTTGTCAAAACATAACTTGAAGGCATGGGAACGAGGCACACGAGCTACAATCGATTTAAACCTGACAGTAGTAAAGCACTTTGATAAATGAATAGCAAATAATACGCACGAATAGCACATAAATGTGAAAGAATTAAAATTTTAAGTCAAATACAACACTAAACCTAAAACAACACAATAGATCAAGTCGACCTTGTCGACATGCTCCTCAGGAAAGTTTTCTTCCGTCTTTGAGCGTGCAATTACAACTTAGAGGAGGTGGCAATGTATCAAAATGGTATAGAAAACCTTCCAGCGAGGATATTATTGATCACTGCCCTTCCTCTCACCCTCACTATATGAGGCGATCTGCAGTGAAAAACATGTTACCAACTGCAGCTATCGTAACTAGCTAGTAGTGAGGAGGTGCTCAAAGAATCAAAACAGCTAGCACATGGGATTTCAACTAGTGACAGCTATAGACATCATGCCACAGCTATAGCAAACAGAAGCTGCTCCTAAAAACAAAGCAATATTTCCGGAATGACACCGTTCAAAGTGTCGTCCATTTTCGATGATGTATGCACTTCCATTCGGAAGTGTGTGTGGAGAGCCGCGCTAGAAAACAATGTAACTCTTAGAGAAGTGTCACCAGATAAGGCGACAGCTTCTTCGTAATCGTCCTTACGGTCGCCTTTGTGTCACTCCTGGTTGCGCTGTCGGCCTATGGCGGAGAAGGGACCGCACCGTACCATATGAGGTTTATCTCACTACCTGCCAGAGCTGTTGTGAGAAATACGTCGGTTTTGACTCGACCACTATATGTTAGGGCGAAGAAGAACATTAAATGTAAGGCTGTCGGATAATACTCAATCAGCACCTTTCTTCCCCCTTTGCTTATCGCCAAACACAGTAAGCCCTTCAAATGCAGATGCATACTGAGCTTAATCTAGAACATAGGAACAGGTACTCCGTAGGATTCATTAGGTAAGGACTGATTATCCTTTAACTTGATAAGGCGAAGTCCAGGTCATGATGCACTGCTATGGGTCACCATGTAGTTTTCGGGTATTCGAGAAAGGACTTCAATGCCAGGGACAAGCTACTGGTACTCGAAGCCGTCTGCTAGGCCCTAAAGGAGTTTAGATCGAAGATCCTTAGCTCAAGAAGCTAAACCGTAACGAGAGTTTTTCTATATAACACAGAGCTCAAATCGTACACCAGGTTGGCATTCTGATTGGGGCGCCAGTGTCTTGGTAACGGCCTGATTCCTCCGGTTGGTCCGTCTGGCTTTCTGTAAGGTGAGGGTTTCGGTCTTTCTACTGGCTATGTGGTCGAAAAGATCCAGCCCTAATTCTCTCCTTGTTTTCAATCGATTGCTCCATCAGAGAAATAATTCTTATGGAACATGATATCAGACTGGCCTCAGTTCAGGCGATGCAGTTCGTCAGATTTCATTACAGTGCAATCCCTAAATGCTATTCACATCGGCTCATCATCGGAAAGTGGCGTTTATTATGGCGCCTAATTCAAATGAGAAGGCGAACTCTTAGTGTAGCTATTGGTTTTTGAATACAGGCTTTGAATCCTGACAGAACTTTTCTTGCATTCTGGTGGTAAAATTATTGCTGCTTTTGAGCACACTGGCATATTAAAAAAAACTTTGTAATGTAACGTCTAGGAAAGTTCAAGGATTCTGTAGCGCAGCATTGACAGCCTTTGTGCCTGTGTTATGGAGTCACGAAATTTTAGAATCTCAATATTTTTAAGTGCTTAGTTCTGCTTATAAGTGGGAATGGCATCACATGCATCGTCTTCTTTATTTCATTCATACATCGCTCCAGTGCAAAACTACTCTGCGACGGAAGGTATTTTTCGAACTTTCTAGTTTCATTTCTTCAACGACTTTATTTATTTATTTATTTATTTATTTATACGTCAAATAGACGTGCACAAAACGCCAGAAAACAAGATCGAAACATGCCATGCAATGAAGAAAAAAAAGACAAAACTAAAACAACGAGAACGACAAATCACCCGGCAGTTGCAACCCTTTGGCAACCAATTTTGAACTAGGAGAACAAGTGGCACAACTTGCAGCTGAACCGGAAGAAAAGAGCATGCCCCTCTAAATGTGTGAATATGTCGCTTACTCTTGTTCAGGTTCACACCAAGGCTATCTGTCCACATCAGCCAGCTATTATTAATTTAATTAATTAAATTTAAATTTAATTATTTATTTAAGTTTGTAGATTGCTGGTTCAAATCAATCAGATAAACCATCCTTTACGGGCAGCGTGCATGTCGGCGAAGACCAACGAAGAGCATGTCCCGTAGACAGTCCTATAGAAGAGGCTTTCAATAGTATGGGAAGAATTCCAAGCGGACTGAAGAATATATTGGAACATGGCACCTGTGGCCCTATGGAACGCCTTACGCAAATTACCTAGCACGTAAGTTCAAAACACATTGTGAGCCTAGAAGATTCAGCAACGCCAGGTATACACTGCCGTAGGAAATGTACTGAAAAAGGATGATTTAACTCCATAAGGAAACTAATATATTACTATATTGCCATACAATAGATAACAGAACTTCGACACAAGCGTACGCTGGCTGTACCATGGGACTGGTAACTAGGACAGGTAGCCAAGAAAAAAAAAGATGGAGCAAATAGGTGCGCTAGATAAGAGGAAATAATAGCTCTAGTGAACATGCTCAGTCCTAGAAGCCCAGTGCAATAGGCCACCATCTCTATGTAGGACCAAAAATTAGGAGGATCTTACCAAAGAGTGCAGATGGCCGGTAAGTCGCAAAGTAATGCAACTTAAATAGTCATGTTAATGTTAAAAATACTTGTGGGAAACCATTGGCTTAAATGAGAGTCATCGTCGCGGTGGGTGCTCTAAAACATAGTACTCTATGACCTAAAAGTAGACATAGTGCGCAAACAATAACAGCAAGCAAAACACGAAATCATTCTAATGCTTCGTCTTTTGTGTCTTTCCAATGCATTTACGAAAGGCCGGAGATTCGTAAGACCGTGAGCTTCTCGAAACGCAGTGAAGACCGACACCGAAATCGTTCCGATCAAAAGTCTGGAATACCAAGAACTTGGAGCAGATTGATACTCTTCAATTTAGTTCTGAACTCGGATGTGTTCGGAGCTTCCAAAAGAGTATCGGGAAGTTTTTGTAGCCATCTAGCTCCCCGAAAAAACAGCGAGTTGAAGACCTTGGTAAATTGATTCCTGCTGAGCCTAGGATTCTCAACTAACAGCGAAAAAGTACGCCCACGGCAAGGTCGAAAACACCAATATTTGCTCGGCCGCAATTTCAGATCACCTTTAAGCAACTTAAAGCAAAAGACTATATCGTTGAACACTCGTCGATAAAGCAAACTTTTGAGATTGTAAAGTCTTAATCGATCAGAATAACTTGGAAGAGACGAAGGATAATTTGGATCAGGATTGCAACGATAAAGTAAAATTCGTGTGAAGGTTTGTTGGACTTTCTCAATTTTCGCCTGAAGCTTCTTTGTGTGGGGACTCCAAATCTGGGATCCGTACTCCAAAACAGGAATTACATACGCCTTGTAGAGTTTCAAATATATAATAGGATCGGTACCCTCGAAGTTTCTGAATATCATAAAGACAGCCGCAAACGCCTTTTGAACTGTCCGGTTAATATGATGTTTTGCATCAAGATCATCATTAATAAGGATTCCAAGATCACGCACCTCCTTCACAACTTTCAGAGCCGTACCATTATAATAATATTCAGGATTATCCGGTTTTCCAATGTGCAGCACAACAGTTTTATCGAGGTTCACGGGAATGTCCCAAGTCTTGGCCCAATCCATCATATTAGTAATGGATTGTGCTAAGGCCTGATGCACCAAAACCTTGGTGTTTTGATTGTATATACCATACACCTTTATATCGTCGGCATACATCTGAACTTTAACGTCCGCATGCGTAGATAAACATGTGGGAATGTCTATGGTGTATAGAATAAAGAGTAGAGGCGAAAGAACACCTCCCTGAGGAACTCCACTTAGGCACGGAAGACGTTTAGAAAAGGAGTATCCAACTTTGACGTACATATATCTCTCTGTTAAATAAGAACGGATCCAACTCAAAAGAGAGTTCTTTATCCCCAGCTTTTTTAGTTTAAACAACAACTTATCGTGATTGACTCTGTCAAAGGCCTTCGATAAGTCGAAAATAGATGACGTCAACACTATTAGCTTCATTTATAGCCATATTCCAGTCAAAATTGCAGTCTGCCAACTGGGTGATGGTCGACGCTCCCGTTAAAAAACCATGTTGTTCGGGGGGAATAAGTTGATTTCTGAGCAGCCAAGAGGAAATTTCGTCACGAATTAGCCTTTCTAGGACTTTGATAGGAGTAGGCGTAATGCTAATTGGCCGGTACGACGAAAGTAAGTGAGGAGAAGCATTAGGCTTCGGAATAGCGGTAACTATAGATTCTTTCCACATATGGGGAACTTCACTGTACATTAACGAGATGTTCAAAATCATCGCCAAGGGCTTATATAGCGCTTGTGCACACCTTTTGAATACTATCTGTGGGATACCATCATACGGAAGAGACATAGAAGGCTTAAGAGTCTTCAAAATCTTCAAAACCTTCCTAGGTTCCACTACCATATCGGTACACACACCACTACCAGTAGTGTGTGTACCTCTGTGATGAACTTTATTACATTATAACTTTCATACTACACTGAACCACATTGACACAGTGTCACAAATGAACAGTGGTGGTCGTCGTTTCTCAGCCAGCGCGAGACGCAGCTCCTTAAACGTGGGTAAACTCAGGAATCATCAGTGATTGTTGCTGTACCATGGAAAGGAATACACACATGACGACGCGGGGTCATACAGGCAGACGACCCTCAAACCTTTGTTGTTACCTCCAGTGCTGCTGAATGCTTGGTTGCATGCGTAGATTGATCCCTCTGGGAGTTTTTGCACCTGAAGTGTGATGAGCTGGTATTTCTTTTTAAGCTGTGATGAACTAAAATAGAGTCGATCCTTTAGGTAATAATTAACAGTTTTGAGTCCGTCAGTCCCCATAAATCGGTTGGTATTCAGCGTCGTTTACAGTACTCACCATCCTCCTTAGTTCCTTAATGAACAGGTTAAGTACATCTCGAACTTTAAGACGCAGCTGCCTTTTATCACTTGATGGGAAGGACCTGAACAAAACAAGGTTCACGAAAACGCACGTTGCTCAAGACATACACAGACATACACCCACTTCTTTTTTTCTATCAGGAAGCGATGAGGCCAAGCTAAACTGCCAGGATTTGTTGCTTCCAGTTTGGCGTTCGGTTCCAGACCACGATACCACACCTAAATTCTAGGCAATGTGGTGAAACCCCAAAACGCCTTCAGGACTTCTCAAAAAACGGAGATGTGGTCAAAATCAAATCCCTTCAATTCTCTATGAGATACCTGGCACAAGACCCTCCATAGACAGCAAAAACTAAGAGGTTTAATCAAGAGGATTACCTCTATATTTCCAGGCATACCTCAGTTTTGTTATTAGGCATTTCAAAGAAGGAATCGAAGACTTCGAAGTCTAGATTGTGAACCAATATGCAGACTGAAGTCTTGGAAGTTTAGGCTGTGAACAGATGTGCGGAGGTCAGAAAGGTGGTTCTCATGAGAGAAATGGCAAGGTTAAAACTAACTCGAACCACTATGGAAATATAACAGGAATGACAGGATTCATATACATAAATGTCTGATCGATTCGCACCTGAAGTAGATTTGGTCAGCGTCCAAGTGTTTATCAGTGGGAAGATCCCATGGCTCTGTTGAATGTTCGCAGTAGTACAACATGTTGAGGTTAAGGAGTGTTCAGCTAATAAACTACTGGTTTTTAACTTTTTGTTTTTAGGCGAAAATGGTTCGCAGCTCAATGCTCCATCTCTTTTGCAGCTGGTTTATTCCATAGACAAGGGACAGATTTTGTAGGATAACAAAGTGGTGTAGGTTATAAATTTATAAAAAATGTTTATGGCGTAGCAAAAACGCAGGCTTCGGTTGAGCAACGATTTTTCTTTCGAGTACAGTCGATCACTGCAAGAAGATGCGGAGACCTGATGTCCTACAACTTTGACGGCTAGCACGGACTTACAGACTAGCGTTTCGTGCTCACACTGCTTCAGCTACCTAAACTACTTTAGTCTGGGCTGCCATTTTAGAGCTGCGCGAATGCATATTTTCTGTTCAGCATGAACATCCCTTTCAGAGCACGCTTAGCTCACTTTACTATTCAGTCTTGTGTACTTTCCATATAATTATGCTCGGATAAGCTCCTTTCATCAAGCTAAGTTCAGAGTGCAGGTGGTCACGACCACTTGATTGATTCTGTCGGGCCTATACACATTCTTCGCTTCAATTGGCAATTTGTATGCCAAAGGTAGAGCTTCAGTTTACGAGCCGAAATATACATATGTTTCATTTTCGAAATATGAAATGTTTGGGAGAATATTTATGAAAAAACATTTTGTGGCGCTAAAGAGCGCTCCTAAGCTCCTTTCACTCAAAGATTAAAAACGTTCCCGGTATTGTTGGTTAACAAAAGGAAAACCTTCAGCCTGTCCTGGAAGCTGAAAGAAAACCGAGCCTCCGGAGGCTTGTGTAGACAATTCTTCACCGGCATTACCATAGCCAACCTCTACTCTAACGCCTTGTAAAAAATTTAGTCCGGATCTAAGAAATTACTGTACGTATTACAGAGTCAGTCTTCCATAAATTTATTTCCTCCAGCAGTCTGAGCTTCACGCTCAAAAACTATTTACCGACATGAGTATCTTGCAAACAAAATGATGAATTTCGGGCCAGCGTTTGGCTGATAGATGAATATGGTGTTAAAAATTTAACAGTAATTTTGAACTATTCTAGAAACTACTTTTGAGTGTGGTTTTCGCAGTGCAGTTTTCGTAAATATGCACTCTTACTCACTTTCCTTGCACATTGCTTGTAGAATTTAGAACAGCAGGCAATTTTATAAAGGAATTTTTACCAACACTCTATATCACACCTCTCCTGCGAGATAGTGATAACGCAAAAGTGCCTGCACATTCTGCAAATCGAGGCACCAACACACAATGTTTTAAATTTACTAAGGTATTTGTTCTCTTTAATCATTACAAATAGACTTGTCAATAAATCGGCTTTGAATTTTGTGGAAGCCTCAGTGGTACGCTTGCCGGATATCTTCCTTTACAGTGCTACTTCGTCCCCTCCAGTTGTCCTAAACGAAACGGGCAAAAAATTGTCCACTCAGCCTGAAATCAAGGTTGCTTCGACGGCAGCATGAAAATAGATTCGGGTGGGGGGGGGGGGGGTTAGCCCTGCACATGTGCATTCTTACCAAGGCGAATATCCCTGAGCACAAGGTAAATCCCTCCGAGCCTATTTGCACCTAAGCATGTGTAGAAACTCCGCTGTATTCTGTAGGAAACGAATCATTCTGACATTAGACCACTTTCTTACTTACCGCTTATCATACATCTGAGGACTTGTTTAAAAAAACAAAAAAAACTTTGCCTCTGTTCGAGAAACATACGGCTGGAATATCACGATGTGAATTTCAATGTAAAGTGTCAGTATCGGGTGCTGGCAAAACTCTCACAACTATAGTCACTGTCATACTAAACTTCCCTAAGGAAGTGGTTTGATGTTCTACCTATCCACTTTACACAGTAATTTTTGGAAGATGTTGCTATTGGACAGACACTCTTGAACATTCGCGTCTGGACTTTTGTAGGAAACGCCAAATATGGTCCTAGCTGAAATTCAAATGTCCTTTGAAAGCAGCGATTCTCTTTATCCTACTATATATGTTATGTTGTGTTTATTACGAATGCGTAAGGCAAATGTTCGAGAAAAAGGGACACAACATTTGGTGAAGATACAAAAAAAATCAACAGAACACGCATATTAGCTTTCAAATAGAAGTCAACTTGATGCAAAGCCATTAAAATGGTCTGGAAAATTTGTATTTATATAAGACGGTTTCCACACGGCTCTCCATCTGTCCAGGTGATAGAAAGGACTGAATGTTTTTAGCAATTTTTGAGTAGAGGCTACCCGCTCTGTAGGTAAAAGACATCGCTCGAGACCTAGTTTTAGGACGAGGTAGACATAATTTGGCAGTACCGCCTCTGGTGTGGGACGTCCTCATCTTAGAGAATTTGCATGGACCAGAAACAGGTGTAAAATGCAGAAGCTTGTGAACGAGGCAGACGTCAAGAACTTTGCAGCGAGATTCCAGAGACGGAAGTCCAAGGTATTTGTTTCTAATCGACGCTCTCGGTAATCGAGGTTATAGAAAACTACCTGTGCGAAGAAGCAGCTTGCGGATGAAGTTGTTTGGAACCTTTCCTATGGTAAATATGTCTTTCTTTTTATAAGGTGAGAAAACAGTTACACTAGTTTTAACTATAGGCCGTATATAGGTCTTATATACCTTTGAGAGAACTGGTTTTTTTGCTAAAGCCCTGAAGATGTTTGATGTTCGTAAAATAGCTGAATTACAAATTGTTCGAATGTGCTTTCCAAAGTCAGGGCTCTTGTCATAATAAAAGCCCAAGTCTCTAGCTGAGTGTACTGCCGATAAAGAGGATTCGTTAATTGTATAATCATGACGCTGTTCTGACATCCCAGAATTTAAATGTAGAACTACAGTTTTTTGAGGGGACAGAAGTATTTGCCACTCGCTAGACCGATCCGCTAATAGGTCTATTGCCTGTTGAAGCATGAACGCATCGGAAATGCAATTGATTGTCCTACAGATTTTTACTTTTTACGTCGTCACCGTACATCTTCGTTGCGACATTACATTGTTCCATTATCACTGGAACCTCAGCAGTAAACACGTTGAATAGCAGAGGAGATAGGACTCCTCCTTGTGGAACTCCGCTGATTGCTCGTCTCACAGTGGAAAACGAGTAATCTACGTTAACCTGAAATGTTCTATCAGAAAGATACTGAGCTATCCATTTAATTAGTAAGGAATGAAGCTTGTATCTCTCCTTTTTCATATGACACTCTATCAAACGCCTTTGCGAAATCGAAGTAGACGACATCACAAGGGCGTTTGCATTCTATGGCCTCCGTCCAGTTATTTAGGCACTCCACCAAGTTAGTTTAATAGACCTCCCAGGCATAAACCCATGCTGTTGCGGGAGACAATGTTGTTGGGACAAATGTGGCTATAAAGGAGTTGTGTGTGTGTGTGCGTGTGTGTGTGTGTGTGTGTGATGTGTGGTGTGTGTGTGTGTGTGTGATGTGTGGTGTGTGTGTGTGTGTGTGTGTGTGTGTGTGTGATGTGTGCGCGTGATGTGGGAGAAAGCCGTATTGGAGATGCTCGACGATTCATGGCGATTAACAGCGGTAATCGGGGTTGCTGAACACGAATCTGAAGTTTGTTTTGAAGTATCGATCTCCATCAATCGATACTGATCAAATTATCGATTGATGGAGATCGATACTGATCAAATTATCGATTTTCTAAAGACACGTTTAAACGGCCTGGAACTTCAGCCATGGGGGTAATCAACGTTGCTGAACACGAATCTGAAGTTTGATTTTGAAGTATCGATCACCACCAGTCGATATTGCTTAAATAATCGCTTTTGTGGATGTCGTTCATTTCTTCGATTATTTCTAACTTGCCCCAATCGACGTAGTTAAAATGTTCTTCCTGAGGAAACCATGACATATGTTTGCAGCTGCAATTGATGATGGGAGATATTGACACGGTGAAGCCGTTAAGAAGCCGTCAGTGCGGCCAAGGGGCCGCTCTGACGGCTGGTTGGCTATAATCAAACAAAAAACTGTCGCAAACCGTCGCATGCGCAAAATTCCTCTAATTTTAGGTTTTTGAGAAACGGTTGCACCGTTCGATTCGTCTTCTCGAGATCTACACAAAGGTGTATACACCATTGCCGTTGGGTGGCCAAAAAAATAATGGAACAGGCTCCCTGCGATTGGGGTAGCTTATTTCACAGGTCATGCATGTTTTCGGAGTATCTCAAGCATGAAGTACGTTGCCAGTGCTCACTCATGGCAGAGATGCTCCGAGAGTGCGCCGTACAAGGCACATAGGATCAAATCTATCAATCGGGCGAAATATGTTCGCCGCGCTTCTATCTTCCTTTACTGGAAAATGTAAATACTTTCAGACTATTTCTAACCGTTTGGAGGATATTACCAGAACTTTCAAGCTGCCCTACTCAGGAATTACTGTACTCTGTCCCAGCGAGACATTGGAGTGCGCCAGTAATCTGGTAAAATTGTACGTTTGTGTAAATCTCGAGAAGTCGAATTGAAAGTTGTTAGCTGTTTCTCGAAAAACCTAAAATTGGAAGAGTTGTGAGTATGCGACGGTTTGCGATGGACAACTCGTCCACGGTCGCCCTTGGCAATGGAGCGCTGGTTTTCAATTTCGGCCATTTTCAT
Source organism: Heligmosomoides polygyrus polygyrus (assembly GCA_947396885.1). NCBI lineage: Eukaryota > Metazoa > Nematoda > Chromadorea > Rhabditida > Heligmosomidae > Heligmosomoides > Heligmosomoides polygyrus. Next base: position 70,547,023 of record OX377204.1, on the reverse strand, counting down.
GGCTTCATATGAAATATGTACATATACCGAACGATAGAGATCGAGCTCCTAAGTTCCAATGCGTCTTTGGTTTTTTAAATGGGTGACTTTTGGACGAGTTATGTTAGAAAGACGAGAAAACCGCAAAGTCGCGCTTTTTGCGGCATCTATTTAAAAGACGCGTCCGGTACTGTACCGTCGTCTTGACCATCAGCACTACCGATCTAGAGCTACTGACAGCTTGGTTCCGTTTCCGTCAAAGCTGCACCACTCCGACAGTTCTACCGAGTACGTAATGAGTGCATACGTTTTCCTTGGAAAGAGCAGAAGTATTTAGAGGGGTTAGAATTAATCAAAGCTTTGTATGAACGTAGCGCTCAAGGAAAAGGATATAAAGTCACCGAATACTTGTTTGTCGCCTAAAGCAGCAGTCACCTCAAAGAACTACAGAAATTTACTGATCTTCAACATTAGCGTTTCGCTTGACCTCTTATTCAAAAGGAACATTTGGTCTATCTGGAAAATGGTTGCCTTCAAAACATCAAAAATTCGCTCGCGCTCAGAACGTTGACCAGACTTGTTGTACAATGAATGTCGATATAGGAGCGATGGTGGAAATGCGAGCGGTTCAACCACGAATATCTAGATCTATTAAGCGTGAGCGGTGTTTAGTACAGAAGCGAAGCGCGCACTCAGTGCGCAAACACCACATCATTTTCTGTTTTTCTTTTCAATTCGTTATTTAAAGCTTTTCAATACAAAACCAGTAAAAATTTCATGATCCCTCTACGTCTCTGAACTATTTTTTGCATAAAATTAACGAAACCTACTAGGCCACGTTTGAAATTTTCATGAAACGTCATGTAAAGAGCCCTCATCTTGTCCGTAATTAGTTCACCTGCACCTGAAATATATGTCTACAGCCTTCTTAGAATAGGTGACATGTTAGTTCTCACCTTGCACATGAACATTCAGGAGAAGGAAGCCCAAGACCTAAATTAGTAGTTGGGTAAGCATAAGCAAGGAACAGCAACATGTTTGGCTCTTCTTGGATATGTTCGACAACATTTGTGACTTCTTTTCAGATTTTATTCATTCCAATGTAAGCGTTCTTCACGATACCGATATCGTTTCATCAAATTTGATAATAAGCATTTCATGTAGTGAAAGTCTTCAAGGCTTTTCATAAGGTACAATTGTTTCAAGAGGCGTTTCAGTAAAAAATTAAGCGACAAGTCAGGATGAAAAAATTCTAGTTGAATTTTTATAAATCAGCTCGAAGAAGAGCCACACTTTGTTTGTAGGAACCTCACGCAACCATTGGAAGCATTAGAGGGGTATTAGGGGATCAGCCCCTATTCAATTAGCTTCACCAACATTTCATACGGCAGAAATCCGGCAAAGGTCGCCGCCGTCGCGTTAGGACGGCACGATTAGCGCCAAAGGAGCGGGCTCTTAGCCAGTCGCAGCTTTCAACGTTGTTGTTTCTCTTGTTGCTCTGTTGAGGGCGGGTTCCAGCAAAAAAACTCTCCTATTGCGCTTGTCAGGCGTGGTTTTTGCAGAAGATGTTAGCCTGCGGTGCACAAAGCTTTGTTCAGCGTTGACCATGTGCTGTTTCTAATTCCGAAGAGGTAGTGAAAAGAAAATGGAAGCTTGAGCGCACTTATAACTGCGATAAGGACTTTTCTGAAAATACCTACAATACCCCTGATAAGGGTTGGGCAGACAAGAGGCCGTATTCATCAACAATTTAGACGTGGGTATGCGGGTGATAAGGGGTGGAGATAAGATAAGAGTCAGGTAGAGATAAGGCAAGAGTCAGAGACGCAGGCTTCATTGTGGGTATCTCTACCCCTTATACCCGCGGGTTAGTCGTTGATGAATCCGGCCCAAGGTATCCGCGTTCTTTTTTGTCGTTACACTGTAGTAGCCTTCTTGGGGCAAGACTCATCAACCGCTTACCGCCCTCCAAAGATGAATGAACCGCTAAAACCTGATGCTAATGAATGTCATATTCGGGGATTTGGCGGTATTTTCACCATTAGAGAGCGATGTTGGTTGTCGTATCTGTATTTCTATATCTGTATGTACCTCTTGCTACATGGGTAGATGTATGATGAATCTTCCTTGAGATGATACCGGCAGTATCGTTGATGAATCTGGCCCCCAGTCTTCAGCTTAAGCGGAAATCCACACACCATCGTGATCCCCTTCTATGAAGGCAACTCGCTGCCGGCGAACCTCACCGCCGTAATTATGAAGATACTCTACGATAAAAACAGCATTCTTTCCGCACCTAATCGCCACGTACTAGTAATCCTGACACGCAGATGCTACTAAATTTTGAAATTGTAAAAACAAACAGCGGCACAGCATATACCTCAAAACGTGATAAAAATTTTGAAGGTGTGGGGAAGCTCATTAATCTGAATTTGAAAATGAAAACGTTTTCACAATCCAAATTCTTGTTAGCATTGACTTTAGTCATAAGAAGAAACCAGTCTCGACACTGTTTTACAAGCATTTTTATTTAAAACGTATCCATATTTTTGACGTTAGCTTGCCAATAAAGCTTGTCTTGCTAGGTCTATTAATGACGTAGGCCTCTGCCCAACTCTCGTGCACTGATTGGAGAAAGCTGTAAAGATCCGTTGTTTACACTTGTCACCGACGTCTGGACGAGAGGACTTCAATCAGTTCTTGAAGAAGACTGCTCACAAAGACATAAGCTACTATGTAGAATCTTCTTGTTATCCAATTCGGTGGCGTCGTCGACACAAACAGCGACGGAAACTAGATAAACAATATTCGAAGGTGAGATTGTTTCAATACATGTGCCTAGGCATTTTCCAGTATGGTGGTTGCAAAACGATGTTTGAAAATTCTAGGAAGAATTAAAAGCATAATATTAGGTTGGTGAAAAAGTCTTCCACCAAAGTGTATTTTTTATGCTTCTTTTGTGAGCGACTTCAATCTACAAGGTAACTACCGTTTACATCTACGACCCTCTGCAATCTGATGGGGAGATCACAAATACTTCCTTCCATAATGAAGTCAGCTGTGACTAGAAGAAGGACACCACCTTGGATTCCAGTTCGGTTCGGTCGTTGAAGCATATATCTCTCAGATTTTGCTTGGAGAGCTCGAAAGAGGTGGTAGTCCGATGGCGCATGATCTGGCGAATACAGTGGGTGGGCCAGCACCTCCCACCAAACCTACAACTTCTGTCGAGACGACCTTGCAACGTGGGGGCAGCATTGTCGTGAAGAAGGTAAACATTCTTCTGCCCTCGCCATTTCAGCGACAGGGCCTCGCTCAGCTTCTGCAGTTGTGTAGCGAATATGATCGCTGTTACTGCGGTGCCGTTGCCAAGGAGCTTATGATAGAAATTCCTCGAGAACCCCACCAACAGCACAGCATTACCTTCCTCTAGAGGATGTCCGCCTTGAGGTTCTGGTTCTCCTTAAGAGAGATACTTCCGAGTATGGTTAACAAGCAAGACCCGGGATTCCTCTCCCGCGGCGAGAAAGCCCTTATTACGAAAACGAACAAGGAGAGAATGAGCGGTAATAAGTCGCGAAAGCCTAGTGCGAGTCACGGAATCAGTCATTCTTCACTGTAATCGCAGGATTTATATGCCCTGAGAAGCAAATTGCCACGTATGCAAAATATTCAGTAATGTTTTTTGCTACAGCTACGTGACACAAAACAGTCCTTGAAGGTTCTTCTTAAATCTTGAAAATTTTTCAAATTTTTGGTGCAAGCCGTTTTCGCCAACCTAATGTATTACATAAATATCCTACACTAATGCTATACTAATATTGTGGTGGATATGCAAAGTAATGGGCATTCTGCTAAAATCCTGTGCTTAAAGCGCCCACTTACCGCGAGGCTAGAAAGCATGGTCGACAGAAATCCAACTCACCTTCGCTTTTATTTGCAGTATGTGGTAATATCCACACCATCACACAAACAACGGTCGAGTGGTCTTTCATTACTCTGGTGTACTTTCACTTCGCTTGGGGAAAAAATTTAATAAGATATGTTCGCTCCAACAATGCGCTATTGTCATTCAAAATGACTTCACCGATTCACTTACACTTTGCTGCAATGCAAAGGACAGCATTTGTTGTGAGTCGGTAGCCTCAGTGCAGCAGCTGCAGCTTACCACTATACTGGTTCTGTCCAACTGGCACCAGACGTCTCCACAACCTCCACCTAGGCAACATGAGTAACTCCAGGGATCTGACTGTACCTTTCTCCTTCTCGAACTTCGAGCATTGAATTCATTCGAATTTATCCGATTAAATTTGAATGAAAACTTTCGAATATACATATTTCGAACAATTAAATAAAAAGAAAAGTTTGAATTTCGATAAATTCATTCGAATATTTTTTTAACTCCGATTTTCGAATTATTCGTTCATTCGAATATTCGAATTATTCGGTTTTTCGAAGGGGACCAATATTCGAATTGTTTGCTTATCCGAATATTCGAAGGCTTCGGATATCGAGTATTCTTTATCAATCTTCTGAAAAACTAGAGCCTCTTCGAAAACCACTGAAACCTTATGTTAAGCGCGTGCCCTGAAGTGTGGCGTATTGTGTGTACGCAGTCTGACTCGACGCGAAGCGACGGCTCAGATATTCATGGGCCCGTCATTTGTTGTCTTCAATTTAAAACATGTAAATGTTAATCTGTCCACGGATCTCCCTCGATAGAGAGCATTCGGGCTCTCTTGTTAACCGCGGACCTCTCGTTGTAGGGCCACATGGCGAGTCACCCGGTGTTGGATGGGGGAATGAATTTCGATCCAAATGCGACCGTGTCCTGTCCAGAGGCACAGGTGGGATGCAGGAGACGGACTCCTTGCTCCTGCTGTGTCGGGTCGACGCGTTCCTTGTGTGCGGCAGCGGCATGTTCATGCACAGCGTGCGTGGATGTGTTTGTGCCTGCGCGGATTGTGACTGCGTCGGCCCGGCCAAACGCTTGCACATATATTGGAATAGATGCAATAGATTACAATAGATTGGAAGTACATGTAAGACGATTCGAGGTCGCCTTAAAAGTCTCGCCCCGTCCCATCGGGCAGTCTGGCTGGCCTCCCGGAGTTCTTCGCCCACACGACAAATCTTGACTAGCTGCCCGTGTGTACTCCAGTCAAACGCAGTAGCAGTAAAGGGCCTCATTCACCTGACCTCGAAAGAGCCCCCATTTCTGCAGCGATGGGAAGGACTAGTACGGAGAGGCTGCTGATAGCTCAGGGCCTAACCAGGTTGCGCAAATTGACAAGAACTCGGATGACGATCTGTACTTATAACGCCCGCACGCTCGCATCGGAAGCATCCATCGAGGACCTGATGATGCAAGCCAGGAGGATCGAGTACGACGTCATCGGACTGACCGAGACGAGAAGACACCACCCCCTACGACTCCGGAGAAGAACTGTTCCTTGGAACATGCGACAGCAGGGGTATAGGCGGCGTTGGCGTCCTCGTCAACACGCACTTTGCCATGGACATCGTTTCGTACAAGTCTCTGACAGGTACAATCGGACGTCTGCTATGCGATGTGGCACCGTACCACCTGACTGTGTTCGTCGCGTGTGTCCCAATATCCGACTACGAATACGAAAACCTCGAAGTCTTTTAGGTGTAGCTTGAGAAGTTCTATGAGGAAGATCACATCTACCAGGTGGTCGTCGGAGACTTCAACGAGGAGATCGGGTACAATCTCTACAACTGGTACACCGTTGCTCTTGAATGGTAAGCTGATGTAGAATCCTTCAATATGTTCTGAGAAAAGGCGCTTGCAAGCAAGTTTCGCAGTGCTACAGCTTTGCTTTCGTCCGTGATACAACAGGATCCATCGGTGTCAGAGAGACGTGGCATATGTCCAACAGCCTTTGTTGTCTTAGGTATGTGAAGATAAAGTCTTCTCAAGAAGTATTCAGACGAAACACTTTTCGTTGGCAGAGAATCATTGAGGTGATCGCGATATCAGAGCATGTTTTCATGCACTTTCTAGTTTACTATCTTCAGGAATCAGTCACTATCTCAAAGTTGTTTATCTGACCAGGGAAGGGTCTCAGGTGTAGGTATGAACGGGAGAAATGGATAGTAGCACGAGAATCTCCATCCTTTATATAGTAGAAGAATACGTTTCGTTTTTGCTGAGTCCTTGAACCAAAACAGCTAAGCGCCCTCGAAGGCGGGGTACAGTAGCGCTCTGTCAGCACGTGCCCACGTGCATGCGTGCGCGCGTTGTTGTATGGGACGCGGTGAAAGGCTCTGCGGCAAGTGAGGTGGTGGCCCAGCATTGTGCTGGGCCAGATGTTCGACTCCCGTGCTATACGTTGTTTTTGCATTTTTTCATAACCACTGCCTCCTTCACCAATTTGCTTCCTACACATTTCCTACACATTTAATTCACTCTAAATTGTCAAAAGGGTCAGAATCGTGATCAACACCTCAGATTCCTGATTAACCCCTTGACTTCGACAGCCCTGGTCACCCGTACCTGCTGTAACCTACCGTAATCGGCATAAATTTAAAAAAAAAAACGGATGTCGCCTTCGTGATCAGCACCCCAAATAACCCTCTCGACCTCTCCTCGACCTCTGGGGTCGTGAAAGTACAATAGTGCCTCGATGCGGTTTAAAAGCTTACCCTTTTGACAATTTAAAGTGGAATACTGTGTAGTAGATGTGTAGGGAGCAAATCGGTGAAGGACGCAGCGGTTATGAAAAAAATGCGAAAGTAGTGCTTAGCATGGGAGTCGAACAGCTGGTCTACAACCTTTAAACCTATCGCGCACCCTGCTGAGCCACCGACTTGCCTGACGCACAGTCTTTCGGCGCGTCCCATACAACAGCTCGCGCACGTAAGCACGTGGGCTCGTGCTGACGATGCGCTGCTGTACCCCGCCTTCGAGGACCCGTAGCTCTTTTTGTTCGAGGACTCAGCAAAAACGAAACATGTTTTTCTACTATATGAAGGATGGAGGTTCTCGTAGTCTCCATTCCCCCCGTTCAGGCCTACGCCTGAGAGCCTTCCCTGGTGAGTTGGAGAAACGTTTACCTTTCTTCTGAGAAACCTAATTAAGCATGTGTCTTGGCAGCTCATTCCCAACAATAGAATTACTTTTGAAAGGAACGAATTTTGCAAGGAGATGATACACGACGAAGCAGAATCTATGGTAAAGATCAGACGTGACTCGCAAACTTCAAACAAGCGGCACCAACAGCGGCGTTAAAACTTATTTATATTTAAGGAATAATAATTCGCGCGGGAGAAATCCGGTATAGGGAAAACCACAAAGAAGGAGCAACCAAACCACATAATGGATAAGTAGACCTCCACACCGTGCAAACGAGTAAAATATAATTTGTCCAATTTGTTGATTTTTTCATAGAAAACCATGTCTACATCTCTGCAAAGCACGCTTATATTATATTATAACAGCGCCGCTTTCAGAAAATGGAGCCTGTTTAAATAATCTCTTACTTTCGATTATGTGCATTTCGTAATTTCCTTTATTTAATTCCATTGATATCAAATGGAATCTACAGAGAACTACAATTCCCTAAGTATAACCACCCAACCTACATATTTATTTATTTGTTCATTTACTCAAGGCGTATGCATGACAATAACGCCTAAAACAAATGGGAAAAGAAACACTTTCTACTAAAAAAGTCACAAAACAGCAACCAAACGTAGATAAGGGGCATTTATTTATTCATTTATTTATTTTTCACAGCATAGCTACCAAAAACTACACATTTATTTATTTATTCAAAGCGTAAACATGAAGGCAGAAAACAATAACAGAAAACTAGACGGTCATGCATGGAGACTGGATAGGTAGAATTGGTAGTAAATGAACAAATAAATAAATATGTAGAACGCCCAAAGAAAGTGAGCAAAAGCAGCAAGTTATACTGAAAGAAGTCACAAAGCAATGAGACGTAGATAAGAGGCATTTGTAACTCTGAAGGCTGCTATGAACAGAATTTAGTCAACAGCAGTTTCTTGAAGACATGCAAGGATAAGGACGAAGTTTTTCGTTTTCCGAAAGCACAGACTTGAGCTCCTGCAGCCTTCTATATGTCAAAAATTAGGACCTGATCGTGGCCTGAGAAATGGGAATCTGCAGACGAGCCTACTTTTTTTGTTCTTACTACTGGACCACCGAAAAAATGTGAAGGGCGTATGAGGAGTTTGCCCGTGAGAATCTTGAACAGCATCTGAGATCCGCAACCTTCCTTCTACACACCCGGGATTTTAGTCCAAGTATCCTATTTCCAAAGCATCTTATTGTGAGTTTTCGTGTAAAATTATTTTTAACACATCAACGTCTTTTTTCTTTACGGAGTTGAAAACCGTTGTGCTAAGCTCTACTATGGGTCGTACGTATGTTTTATGAGCAAGTAAAGGCGTTTCAGGATGTTTGTTTTTTAAAACTTTGAAAAGATCAGACGTACGGAGGTTAGCCATTTTGACCACAGCCTTATAATGCATATCAAGAAAGAGCTTCTTAGTTATTAAGAAGAATAAAACTAGGACATCATCATCAAACATCATCAAACACCTTTAGATCAACATTTTGTGATTTATAGACAGGTATCGTTGCCGTATTATTCGCTTCTAAAAGTAAGAAAGAGGATTTTTCCGGTGCAAGTGGCAGATCCCACTTGTTAGCCAAACAGCTTATCTAGTCAAGAGCTGCTTGGACGAAGTGAGTGTACTGGTTTTCCTTTATTGTTCTGTATATTTTTACATCATCAGCACACATTTTGAACGTCGCCGTCAACCTCGAGATTGCCTCTGAAACCTAGCAAGTGTACAGAAGAAAGAGTAGATGTGAAAGCACTCCGCCATGTGGAACGCCGTTGAATACAGGGGAGAGTGCTCCTTCAACCCTCACCTGGTATGTCCTTTCTGTAAGAAAGTTGTGCGTCCACTCCGTTATCCTTGGATGAATCCCGACAATGTTCATATTGAGCAATACAATATACCGCTCCTGTTTTTTGGTTCTTGGACGGAATAGACGGAAAAACCGTCGTTTCTGCCGGTATTTTGATCAGAAAGTAATTGCAACCATTGAAATCCACTCTGGATGATTTATCCAACAATGTAGGTAGCACTAGCTGGTTCTTAAAAAGTTGATTCGATGACCTATATAGCTTCGACGGCGACGTCTCCAGTCGTTGCGCGAGATAGTTGGTCCCGTAGGGAATAACTCCTTAGCTAATCAGAATAAGCAACCTTTTAACTAAATCTCTTGTATTCTACCTGTGGTACGCTTTGCATGGTGTACTGTTTTGTAGCTGGCAAAAAATTCTGATCATCATGGCTTACTTCTTTGTAAGATCTCATCCATCTTGGCCGCCAGTTTCCTGGAAATCTTTCGATTTCATGGTCCCCTACGCGGTCTTGGCTTCGTTTATTTATTTATTTATTTATTTATTTATTTATTTATTTATTTACAACTGCGCCTTAATGCGCTCAAAAAACGGTGAAATAACAACCAGCAATCCATAATCTTAGCAACCTAATGAGGAAACAAGAATGTAAAACAGCATAGTGTCACTATGCCCAGCGATTTCGCTATTTTTAAGTGTTCTGCAGCATTCAGAAGCCCAGATACAAGGAGCCTAGACCAACGACTGGCAGTAAAATAAGAATAAGAATAATAAGTAGTTTAAATTATTCATAGTTTAAGCAAATAGTTTCATCGTCGCATAACGGTGCAAGGGTCGGTTAGGCAACCAGTATAGCTATGGCGTGATTCCGATTGGAAGAGAAAAATCACATTCGAACAGCGTAGAGGAAGGAAGCACTTGGGAGTCCGGTCTTAATTAAGGTCATACCTAGGCCTTCATTACGCTTCCATTCGATGCCGCTTCCATAGGAACTGAGTTAGCCTAACCAAGCTAGTAACAAAATATGTCTGAAAGTAAAAAAAATATTGATATATGTGTATAAGGAAAGATGTTATAAATAACTGACTAAAGAGTGCAAGCATCAAGGCTTCAATAGGCTTCTTTGAATATAAGCTCTGGACAGCTGCTAACAGACTCAATAAACGAAGTAGGTCAGAAAAGGTTTAAAGCAGGCATAATGACACGGTCAGCATGTGAAGAAGAAGAACGCAAGAAAAAACAATTCAAAAAACATCGATTTTCGACCGTCCTAGTTCTGGACAACCGCTAACATAAGTAAAAGATTGGGAGCAGGCATGATGACGCAAGGAACAATGTGGAGATGACGAAAGAATCCAGGCGTCCATTCATGGACACGAATACTCCGCAACCGTTGCGCAAAGGAGGTTCCACAAGACGACCTACTCGTCCACGTTTGTATGTTCTAACACAGGTGTCCTGGTAACGCCACACCACGAGACAACAGTCAGCTCTGCAATGCAAGGATATTTAGAAAATCAAGCTTTTTTAATCTTGAAAATGGCAACGGTAGCCGCTTCTAAGACATGAGCTGGAAGTTTCTGCTGCCAAGCGGCTCCACGAGAGAGAACAAATTGGTACTGCTACAAAGAAATTTATTTCCCGAGTTTTTATACTGAAGTGAAAGTATACTGCCCCAATTTCCACATGGCCTAAATCTCCAACATTTACTAGCTTTCAATGTTAACTCAGCTTTGAGCAGCTTGAAACAGAAAACGAAATCCTTAAAAATACGTCTGTACCTGAAAGATCTTAGCTTACAAAATTTTAGCCTGCTTTCGTATTTTAAAGAATGTTGATCTGGCATTTGTGAACTAGTATTCGAGTAAACGTCTGTTGCACTTTTTCAATTTTGTTTTGGAGCTTTTTTGTTTGAGGATTCCAGATTTGTGACCCATATTCGAGTATAGGCAGTACATATGCTCTATACAGCTTAAACAGTATAACAAAATCATTATCAATGATGCTTCTCAACATGCCATAAAGTACTGAAGCTTTACGTACAATCATATCGGTACCAAACTTCAGCTGTCTGTTCATAAGAATTCCAAGATTATTGATCGCGTCCACTTGCTGTAAAGCAATACTATTGAACATGAAATCAGGTGCAATTTCAGATCCAAAACGGATCACGGAGGTTTTGGCAAGATTTACTGATATTAGGGCGACCGCGAGCACCCGTATAGTGACACACGCGACCCTCTGACGTCTATTGCCGCCCTGTAGACATCTTACCGCCTTTCAAGGTCCATCATACTCCTGCTAATTATCGATCTTCTACAAACAAGAACACGATTAGGTTTTTCATCAAAGCTATCACTCTCAATCAGCTAGTGCGTTCTAGCCCTACTGAATGCGTGGTGGTGTACAGTTTTAATTACCATTGATCTTAGCTTAACCTATATTTCTCTAAGATGTCCGAAATTTATTCCTAAAAGCTTCGTCTAAAAAACAACTGTTCCCTTCGGTGTCACGCTGCGTAGGGAAAGTCCTGCTCCAGTAAAGATCTTCAAATTTTATAAGGTTTTAACTAAACGTCATCAGATATCAAAGGAGGTTCAATTCATCCGTGCAAAGTAGTGCTCGCGCTGTTTTGCTCAGGCCGCAGATAATATAGACGAAAAGTGAAAAAATCGAAATGTGCGGCTTATAATTAGCTGAGCCGGAGCCTCCGTAATAATTGTTTGCATTAATTGTTATAAAAACGACTTCAAGGATGTTCCCCAAACAAAAATATGTAATTCTTAAGCTTGTTCTTATCAAAAAATAGGGTTGAAGGATAAAGGCTGGCGTTTCTTTTGCACTACGCATTCTACTTCTACGGGATGTCGACGAGGCAAGAATGTGGACCTTGATTGTACAATGACTTGCGTTGGTAGAAAAAACAGTATATCGAGCACTGGGAAGGTTGGTAAAACTCTCCTCCGCAGACATCTTCAACACCTCAAGGTCGGGGCTTCATATCAGACGTGCTGTCCTTAAACGTGAAACCTTGCGTCATATGATACATTACTTTGTCGAAGTCTAGCACTATGGTGGTGAGGGCAATGAGTAGAAGTCTGATCTTAAAGTGTCGGTTCCAATACCTAGCCTCCACTTTTGTTAGTCAGCAGTAATTATTAGTTCAAAGAAGACTAATTTACGTCAAGCCATCCTTTCCTAGAGCGCCTCTACGAATTTTTCGAGCATTTGAAACAGAATGATCCTCGTGATAATAAAAGAGCATTGCAATGGTGGATCAACTATTAGACCGAACAGAGTGCACCACAGTGCACTGTTGGCATTGAGTGTCGTCAGTGCTTCCAACGGACGAACTCGTTAATTAGAGTAAAATTTTCCCCGACTTTCGTCCACGAGTTGTGATGGTGAAGAGACCTGAGAGAAATCCTATTTTTAACGGGTTCTCCGTGGAGGAGTACTCTGCTTTTGAGATCGCCTATACCTCACGCGTACAGCTCTCAGAAAAAAAGCTTGTTCTGGTGTGCTAAGATTTTGCATTGGCTGGAGCCATTATGCGTTCTCTTTTTCAGATGCGTTCTGTGAAAGGAAAGATGATGTCTAATTGACTTGATATTTGGCTCTGTCACATACATCTTCTAGCACAAGTGCGTCTGGTAACTCGAGCACCGACAATTTCATGAGCATAGTAGGCTGGAGCGCATATCCCTCAGAAGTAAATGCATGGTCGTTTCGGGTAGGCAACGAACCGAAAAGGAATCCGAATTTTCTTCATCTCTATCCTGGATGTGAGGTGCAAGAGTTTGAGTTTGCACGTACACATCGTCTCATCGGCCCTACATCGAGGTTTTAAGGCCGCGTCAATATCTGTACTAAGTGTCGGTAAACCCTATCCGTAAGACACATAACATAACTTTAGGACATTTGTAGTCTCTTGTTTTACTCAACTGACACTGATTGTGACATCCTATACGTTGTAAACCCTTCTTACCGTGCAAACACATTTTATGAACAAAAGTAATTCGCTAGTAGTTGGCAGTATCATGCCGGCTAAATGATATCCCCCCTAATCAACGGCCTACTGTTGCAGTAGGTCTCAGTTCCGCTGCGGCTGCCCCTTCGAGAAGTATGGCTTATCCTCTGCTGCATGCGAACGAAGACAACTCTGCGAGGATGCGAAAGCGGCGACGCACTGAACGGCGTCACCGAAGGAGAGAAGGAAGTCGGAGCTATGACGTAACGTATGTGGTTTGGTCATCATTCTGGCTGATTAGAAATGAAACAAAATATTGGACCATCCTGAGCCTGCATTCGATACTTCACGTTTTTTCAAATGTGCTCCCACAGCAAATAGTGAACAGGTGCTCATCATCAGTGCAGTTGTAGGGCAGCCTGGTTCCAGCTATATCCACAAAACATTCGGCGCAGTGTTTTGGCTAATTCCCTTTTGAGACCAAGATCACTATGGCGAATTGTCCCTCGTACGTGCTCGACGTGTTTCATATTTCATCGCACGCAAAGGCCGAAGCAACAATTATGCTGCACTAGTGTAGTACACGTCTTCCACTCGGCGCTGCACGAAAATTCCACATGATCGGTGGTGTTGGCTAGCTGTCTAGCCTAGCGACGCCGAATGTCTGGACGGGAGCTTTGCCCCAAACGCTGAGAATGGAACACGCCGACCAACTTCTTTTCTTCTTCATGCCTTACTTGTATTGCAAGAACTGGGTTAGTAAATGCGTGGACCCAGTAGTCGCGAATACTTTATTAGCAGCAAATACGACAGCGGAAACGAGTAGGTATTTCGATGGAGGTCGGGGGCGGCATGTCGCTGAAGGGTCGGTCGTCCTGCGTTGTGGTCGCATGCGGTCGTCGTGGGGCGCTTCGTGGCCAACGTAGGGCTCCGTGGTCGCCGCCGTCTCCCGTCGTCGTCGTCGCATCTACCCTCCTTGTCGTCTCCGCCCCGCCTCGCCGTAACAGCTAACAGCTGATCGGAGTGTTATGAGCCAGAGAACGCTCGAGCCCCTTCACTTACACCTCCCCTTTTTCACTAAAAGAATCTGACTCAGATTCTTATCACCTTACCCCTTTTTACCAAAAGGGTGTGAAACTAGCTCAAATGTAAGAAACGCTTATTACGGGGAAGAGAGCGTGTGCGCGTACAGCGGTGCTGACCATTCCCGGTGGACAATGCCTTTCTCCCGCGAACCGTTATAGCCGTAGAGGGGCTACACCTAAAAGATATTTTAAACGATATTCAATCACGAAATAGGGATTAAGCTTACGAGTAATGGTTGGTCATACCCATCGCTCACAATGAAGAGTTGGAACCCACTATCATTTGCTGCCAAGATTGTGGAGAGGAAGTGACCAGCTGAAGAGCCTGAAAGATAGAACGTGGCGGTGAGCCTGAGTAGAAGTTTACGTGTGATTTTCCTTTTGGTCGCCACTTAAGATAATAATATTTGCTGTACTGTGTGACACTGTGAAGCTAGCCCTGATATGGAAGAAGTTTATTATTAAGGTTAAGGTGTAGGTTACATACATTAGTCTGTGGCGAAACTGTCGTTTAGCTTCATAGCGGGCAGGATCCAACGGTGAACGCGGGCTCAGTCCAGTAGGCGTTCCAGGTCGGGATTGTTGTTAGGCCTTGCTGGTGCACGAGAATAAATTGCCCGTGTCGGCATCGTGTCAGGACGACGTTCGTCCTGTGCCGATCATGGGGAACTCCGCGGTCTCCGGCGACACGTTGATCCTGGTCGCAAGAAGGATCACAACATCCTCCCTACGGTGGACTGAATCGACGGTCGATAGGTCTACTCCTTTACCCGCATGGGTGTTTCGAGGCGGCGGTGCTGCTCCTTATAGAAGGTTATTACGCAGATACTGTCGGCAGCAATACTCGCCGTCCTTAGGTGTTCCACTAGCCGGGTGCAGAGGTCTGCGTCGCTGAAGTGGGATCGCGATAGAGCCTTTTACGATGAGCTGTTCACATCAAAGAAGATGAACGGGAGACCGGGACAAGGGAATCGCATCACGTCCAGCAGCAAGCGACGTTCCTCAGCGGAGGTGCCGCTCCGAAGTTCCCTTCGTACACGAAAGAGTTGGACAGCGTGTTGAGCAGAGGGTGGACGCGGAACGTTGTGATGAGTGGCGCTATGGGTACAGGTGTTGCCTTCGTGAGGACTTCCATGATACTGTGAGCTCCGAAGCGTACGGGCCCAACGTGGCGGGAACACAAGGCGTACGGTTCAAGCTGATGAAGGTCTCCTACCTAGGCGTGTCGAGGGTTCCACAGGAGACTCAGGATAGCACCGAAAACCGGCTCCGGCACCTGTGATGCTTCGTCGCAGAGTATGACGTCGAAGTCGTTGGAGTAGTTCTTGAAGAGGCCCTGCGATGAGGTGGTGTTGAGGAGCGAGGACGTTGTGATGGCGACGATTTGCGGCGGCAGATGCATGAACATGATGTTGATTACTCTGCCGATCAAATCCGAGATATCGCGTTCTGCCAGCAATAACTCCTCGCGCTCCTGGTTCGTGAAATGGTCGCCCGGACTTCGGTTACGTGCGTGGTCTTCCAAGCTAAGACGTCCTTCACGGAACTGTTCACAGATCTCCAGCGCTTCTTGCTCCAGGACAGTGCGAAGCCGCACCGGGCGGCCTTTTAGGAGTCGTTCGTGACGGCGGTGACGATAACGCGCCAGCCCATGCGTGCCTCTTTGACTGGAATGCGCGCTCCGACCGCGGTTTTGCCCGTACCAAATGCGGCTGGATTCCTACTACCGGGGAGTTATAGTGTTACTATATAGAGCAGCACAGCGAGGTATGGCAGGGCAGCATCTTCACAATTCCTATTAAGTACAATTCCTATCGGGGGGGGGGCAGTCCATTTCAATTTTTGAAGCAATGCAACATGCACAGCAACATGTAAATATGTATAAATATGCTTACCTTATAAAATGCTCTCCTTCCCATACCAAAATCGGCCTTTTAATTAGCTTTCCTAATCGGGAGGGGAGAAAGCAATGGAAACACAGCAAATTGAACAGAACCCTGGAATAATTACAGTGCTATAAAACCGCGAAAACTCCATAAAGCAACTTTATTGCCTACTCTTGAGACTTCATTCAATAAAGGTAACACATAGGCATGACTATAAACTACAATTACTTGGACGTTATCAAACGCCACTAAGGAGATCAACATCAAAAATAAAGACCAGACAGAAAACCTTTTTAATCGACATCATTCAATAGCTATGAGTTGTTTGGAAGCAATCTGAACAGCAGAATTTGTTGCATTCACTGCATTTTGTCTTAATCCTCTTGGCTAGATTCCTTGCGGTCAAACTACCTAAGTTATGAGTATTTGGTGTTTTTTAAAACTATTGGTTTGAAGGAAAAATATTCGTAGGTCTACCTCAAGCTGCAGAAATCGAGTTATAGGAATCAGAACAAATAATTTGTATATTGTAGCAATCAAAACACATAATACTGCAAAAACAAGACCAAAATTTCGAGAACGGATAACAGATTCGTGGTGTGCATTATGCTAAGCTAAGGTGACGAAATATCGTGTAACACGCGCGCAATACGCGCGGTCCAGCGGGCCCGAGGCGCGAAAATTGCGCGGTCGTCAACGTGTTAATCATTTAGTGGATAGCGTTTTGCTAGTTCTTTCCAAAGCAAATAGAGTTTTGGGTCGCAACCGTACTGCCACTTCCACAGTGCTCCGAAGAAGTTGTCGCCCCATAGGCGTCCCTTCAGCCCGTTTTTTCATTCTTATGGCTCTCTTTAAATGACACCACTTGTTTTCGATTAACTGAGTCTGGACACCAGTGGACGGATCCACAAAATTTTCGTTATGGTTCACAGTATAATGAGCGAAACCGAGGTTTTTCAAGTCCGAATAACCTTTTCAGGAATCGGTATAGATGACCGTGCCGGGAATAGAGTCCAAATCATATTGAATAACTAGAGGTGTTTCTCACAACCTTGGCATTCATGGGACAAAGCAATAAAAAATGGGTGAAATAGAAAGGTGAGTTGAATGTATGATGAGGAAGAAAAAATGTCGTTGATCTACTGCCTTTTCTTCACTCACTATGTCCTTTTCAACAGCAAAGGTGATGTCTATTCATTTCGCTGTGGGGTGCCAGAGTAAATAAAAATGTCTCCATAGCAGTTTTTTGCCTTCAAGCATTTTTACAAATGTATGATAGTTTTCCCGGCTATTTAATTAGACACGTGTCGTAGTTCAGAACAAAAGGTCATTTCGAAGATGAATTATGATTTGCAAAGAAACGGGCAGTAACGGGAACCGAACCAACGATCTCGCACCCGACGAGCGTGAGCGCCACCCCTGCGCCACCGCCGCAGCCGGTAGGACCTTCTTACGGAGCTCTGATGTCTCACCACTCTCACGCCCAGTGCGTCGTACAGCCAGCCTGTGGTGAGGCCTCCGATTTCGGCAGGCCACAACTTGCTCAGTAGTTTCATTTTGCAACTTTGACACCCATATTCGTAATCAGCATTCCGAGCTCTTTCTAATGATCCTGGTCTCAACTTGACCTTCCATACAAGGTCGAAACCCTTCCCTAGTCAGAGCTTTTCGGAAGCAGATACACTTATTGTTAAAACCTTAGGTGCAAGTCTTGTGCAGAGGGGGTCCACCCTCATTTTCCTTCTCAGGATCGTGGCGATTTGTCGAAAAATTTTGCATTGAAAACTTTAAATACGGATACATATTACATGTATATTATAATCGTAGGAGGTCTGACAAGGAAAGGTTACCAACTCAAGGTGAGCTTTTGCGATACTATTTGGACAGGATGTAGGGCCCTGTGAGCGTATGAGCGTAGTCCTGGACCACAGGTAGGTTTTGCTGAGCGCTTTTTTAAAGGCCTGAAAAGGAGGTCTGAAAGTGTGCGCGCAACTATCATCAACCCCTACGACTCCCACGGGAAGTACTATGGCGGCGCAGTTGGTAAGAGTGTCACCTTATAGGAGCACACGGGAGCACACCGCCGGGATTTTGAGTTCGACTCCGCGTACTGCCGGTATTTTCGCACATATTAGTTTGTTGTTATTACGCTTTCTCATGTTTACAGGAGATAATTTTAAACCATCAATGCTTACAACGAACCAAGGCTGTCTATGTATGCCTTCATATGTGCTAGCTTTTTATTTATGCATAACTGCACCATATTATTTCTTTGGAAATATAAAGTCCTGTCTTGCTCTTCCCTTTTAATAACCAGCTATTGTACTAAACTGTGAAACGAGTAAAACACAAGCGCGTGTCCAACCAGCAGCATCTTAAAAAAGCCAGTGAGGAACAATATTCTACCTGACAAGGAATGACCACTTCTTCTCCGTTTAACACGTAATATGTGTGAAGGGTTCTGGGTGAACATTGACGTATCCAGCTGCCACCCACACGTATGACAGACAGGCCGAAGCACAGGAGCGCAGAACACTCGATAGGCCAATGCCCACTGTGAGGGAAGACTCCTTTTTTCTCTTTGACAGCCAATATCTCATATATGGCGTCCAGGAGGAGTCCTTTTATGGCATCCGCAAGCGCAATTTCTCTCCTTGTTGGAGGAGTGAAATCCGCTGTGAAGGTGGAAAGTAGAAGGCCGACAACACATTCAGGTGAGAACGACATTTTTAGCGCACGTTAGCTGTACCGATATGGCCCGAGTTTAGCATTCATCAAATCTGAGCCGTAAGGTACGCATATTTGTGTGCAGTTACGGAAATATTGGTGATATGGTATGATATGGTGGTGCAGATAGGCACTGTGAACAACTAGCACATATGAAGGCGCAAATAGACAGTCTTGGTTTGTTGTAAGCACTGATGGTAAAAAAAACTAAAATTGCCTTCTGTGATCATGAGAAAGCGTAATAACAACAAACTAATGTGTGCAAAAGTACCGGCAGTACGCGGAGTCGAACTCAAAACCCCGGCGGTGTGCTCCTATGAGGTGAAACTCTTACCAGTTGCGCTGCCGAGGCACATCCCGTGAGGTATCGTAAGGGCTGACGATAGTGGCGCGCACGCTTTAAGACCTCCTTTTCAGGTCTTTAAAAAGCGTACATCAAAAACTGACTGCGGTTCTGGACTCCGCGTACAGAGTCCTACATCCTGTCAAAATGGCATCGCAGCTCAAGTAAAGCTGCCAGATGTGGAAGAGATACTTTGGGATCTTCCATCTCTATACTTGCACTGAAGCTTGAACAACCACGGCTCTGGGTGGTGCAATATTCCTATTCATTTTTATAATTTGTCATGTTTTAGCTGGTGTTCTATTAAAAGAGCTATTTTTAGTGAAGAAGGCGGATATAGGTAAGTGTGGAAAGGCTGTCAGAAGCAATGGTATCGAGATTGAATGAGGACAGGACGGTTCCTAATGTTTAAGATCGCTTTACATGTCGCTTATGCAGGATATGCCAAGACTGACGAGAATGGCACGAAAGGCACAGGCCAGTTGCTTCTGAAAATCATTTAGAATAGCTGCGCTGTGAAAAAGCGGCTGTATCTCAGGCTGCGGCTGCACATGGGCAAAAAAAAGCAAGGAAAGGCAGACGTAATATTCTGTCTTTATATCGTTATCACTGTTTCTATGTGATGTTGTTCTAACTGTTTTAATAGTGTACTTTCGGGGCTTCGCGGTGGACACGACATCGTGACGACAGTTTATTGTATACTCCACAAATACGTAACACAGGCACTGTCGGTAGAATCGGGCGATAGAGTCGAGGTCGTGGGCAGGAGCCGAAGACGTGCGAGGCCAAGAGGCCTGGTGGCGCGCCGCTCCGTGGGTCCGTGGCGTCCTCGAATGTCACATCCCCGCGCGCCAAGACCGCCGCCTCCTGTAATCAGAGCTTTCATCTGAGAAGTGACTCAACTATAGGGATCCCGCCATCGATTGCCTCGAACCAGGTATTAAGACTCACTAACTCTTACATAATGCAACGTATAACATGCTTCGATATTATAGTTTTTTTCGGACCGATACGAATGCCATGATTTTGATCATCTCTACCTACACCAACACACGCAACAGTTCACATTTTTCGAATGCATTTGAAATCGAATATGCAAAAAATCTGAGGAACAACTGAGCCACTCCAGAAGACAAAAATACTAGCAAAGTTATAATCGTATTTCGTTGCTATTTTTGTAAGGAATTGGGTTCTTAGCAAGTAGGCCAATAACTTTGGACCGGTCCACTTCCATTTTTTCAAGGAAGCCTATGACACCCTGCACTGGTGGAGTACCCTGCTTAGGATCTTCATACGAAGGTTTTTGCTGATGGGGAGCGCGATGGTAACGATATCAAACGTTGGTGGCAGGTTCTTTGGTTAATGGTCGATGAATCAGATGTGGAGCTATAATTTTGCAATGGAGTGTATAATGTGAAAGACCATTTCATAAGGTAACTTGGGAGACGTTTTTAGGTGAAGCCGTTTGTGGAACACACACTGCGAACAGGAGTTGCTGGACTCATAACCGAATTTAAGATGATGAAAAGGACTAACGACTTCACCGTAATGACTGAGTTTGTCGCTCAGATTCCTCAAGGTAGAAACAGATACAAGGTAGTGCATCTTTATGATTGCTAACAGTACACAAATAACTTTCAAGGACATCTCTTGAACGCAGTCCTGCCATTGGGTTTCAATACAATATTAACGAAACGCTGATAATATTATTTCCGTCACGCACAAACTTCGAACATACATCTCACTGCATTCTCGAATACGATGGCACCGCAAGCGCAGTGCTCATGACTTTAGACTCAAAAGCACCCGTATTACGTTATGGAGCAAGCCCCTGGGCATGATCTGCTATTAGTTATGTAATAACTGCTAATTTCTTTATGAGCTCCAGTTTTTAAGACATAGAAAGGTGTTCTGCTTTCAACAATTCTATTTGGTCAGCATTGTGTTTCAATTTGTTACGTTTTTGTGATAGGACAAACTTATCGCTGTAGGTACATACAGTTTGATCCTCAATGTCTTGAATATAACCTCACTTTAGAAAAGGGAGTACACCATGAGCATAAATCGCATTGCGGTTGAACCATGTTGAATCATTAGAAATGTTCGATGGAGAAAGTCCGCAAGCTAGCTGCCAGCCGAAGTCTGCGTCTATCAGGTTGTCTGACATGCTCACAATAAAAGGCTGAAAAAAAAGTTAAAAGGTCAAAGAAAAGCGTCACTCTATCATTTTTGGGATATACCATAAATTTTAAATAGTTCTACGGTATTTTGTGGAGACGGTTTGAATGTGCGCTTGGACTATACATGCAATGGTTTGCGATGGCCAGCCGGTGAATGAGTGCTTTATCCCTGATACACAGGTCTGGTGGTACCAATTCGCCGACAGTGGAGGGATGGAAGGCTTGTATGATCTGGGGGTTAGGTTTGTTTGCTTATATGAAGTATGGAAAAGCTAGATGCTAAAGAAAGAAAGCCTCCTCGGTTGGCCACCTGATCTCTTTTGACGTACTTATGGTTAGTTTTAGTTGAGGAAGCTATCACGTCGAGTTCTGTAGCAGTTACAAAATAAAACATGGAACGCCCTAAGACGGAAATGTCCGGAAAACTATGGAATAGTGCAGTTTCCATAAGCCACATTACAAATCCTCAGGGGTGGATGTGATATAAGCTGATCGTGATCTCTGAAATAAACCACTTTAGGATGTCGGGTGCTTGGATAACCAGCGTGTCATAATAAACATTGGACCAGTATCGTATATCCACGCCAATTACGTTGCTACTCCATCCAACCCAAAGCGATTCATCTGTACACAGGTGAGTGAACGATTATGTGGCCTAGGCAGTTGCGATATCTGCAACGTCACAGGGAAAAAATTGTCAGTTTTTGCTCATTCTTAAACACTCAAATGATTCTAAAAGAATTAAGCACAACGTACACTTGGTACTCCTTGGGCAACCAAGAAATTTACTCTTTCTGTTTGTGCGCGTGTGTGGTATATGTGTGACGTGTGTGTGTGGTGTGTGTGTGTTTCCAAGGCATCTCTAAGTTACCGCCTCTGTGCTTAATGCATCATTGTAATTTCCCTGAAATCACTACTACACAGCAAATCTGAAAAAAGCAAACTCATGTAGAACTGAAGTATATGAACCCGGAAATTATGGGCGCTCGAAATGCGGAAGAATTATACTTCCCCTCTCACCGTTTTGGGTGGTGAAGTGGATTGCGGACATACTAAAAAAAAAAGAGTGAATAGATGAGATTTATTGAGGAAACGTTGTTCCTGTAACCGTGCACGTGAACGTCTGCGTTAAGGAGAGTAGAGTAAACGTAATTCCGTGGAAGGTGCTTTACTGCCTCAGAACACGAACAGAATAAGATAGAGATTTATCTTTAATAGACGGACAATAGGCAGACCACAGGTAGTGTGACGACTGTAGACGGATGATGGGATGGAATCGGGGTCGGCACGTCGATGGATCGCGGTAGGTTCTGGAGGTGACGGGTGACGGTGCTGCTAGCACAGCTCGAGGCAGCCGCTCCCGACGGCGGCTGGCAGGCATCTCCAACAGTCAGCCACGCCCTGTAAGAGAGGAATCAATCTGCGGGAAGAGTGACTCATCGGTGTGACTAAGCTCCTCTTAGAGTCCCTGTACATCTCCTAGTCAAACACCTTTACAGTAGGACGCGTAGGTCCCAAGCGAAGGGTATCAGCACATAGGCAATACTGCCGGACTCTCGCATACCAGCGGGTACGGTGCCAATTGCTCCGCCTTCTCGACCTCCCGACGCACCTGAGGATCTCCATAGACGGTGATGCTCCCGGCGAGGGCAAGCAAGGTGCTATATCTTTCAACAGAATAAAATCTACTGTCGCTGACGGTAACGATCGAGCATCCGATGGATTCTGGGATCACCATAGACGATGGAAGCTGTGGTTCGGAATAGAACTACCTTCCGCACTACGACAGGTACAACTGCTCAAGGTTGTTTGTTTGTTTACTAATGGATATACCATGTGAGACACTTCATAAATCAGGATTCAAGTAACAATAAAACAGCGAACTGTGCAACTCTATGTACAAGAAAATGAGCGTGAACATGCCAATTACAACGTCGGATAAAACTTAATAGAAAGTGCAAGACATTATGTGAAAAGATGAAAGAAGCTGAAGGAAAAAAGAAAGAGAAGCTCATCTTCGTAGGAGTGTACACCACCCAATGCTTATTGCCTGCAGCAAACAAATGGGGTGAATTTACGTCTACATTGAAAAATGATCAATGTAGCATGACTGAAGTCATGGCTATTGGAAAAATGTAAGGCCAGAATGAGATTCACACTAAAGGAAAACGAAAACTGCGCACTCCGCGCTGTAAAGAATAAGAAACGGCACTTATCAAGTTTCTTTGCTACGCGCCGCCCGCTCTACCTTTACGGAGTGTTCTAGAGGCAGTTTGGCCTATACAATGACTTTCGATGGCCAGTCGATGAACAAGTTGGGGTTTTATCCTTCCAGAAGAGTCTTACTAATCCCAGCTCCCGGAGTGAAGAACGGCTTGAATATCATAGGCGAGAGGCACCAAACATGATCTTCGATTCATGAAGCAGAGAAAAGCCGACTCATTTGACTGCGCTAACACGCACACAGTGCTTTAACAAACTACAAGCTTAAGGCACGTATCTACCTATGGGAAACTACATTTAGCAAGCATCGCGTTGTAAAATTTCCATTCCATGGCTTCAGGTAACTCAGACTGCCAGGATTTTAATGAACATGGAGTGAAATATTAAGGAGTTTTAACATTTAGTAAAGAATCAATGGTTTGTCAACACAGACCGCAAAAACTGGTAGGATCTTCCCTACAACCCAAGCTATTAGTAAGGAGGGTGCAGGCTTCCAAGGCCACAACGTGTCTTTCATCTTCATACCCGGTAGTCTACATAGGGATAAGGGATCGAGGACGGCGTCAACCAATCATCATATGGGATGCGCCTACTTTCTACTCTACTTCTACCTCTAAGTTATATCGTGAAGGCAACTTGAATTTGTGTTTGTGCTTCTACAAAGAGTTACAGTGGAGAGCCGATGTACAAACCAGCCAGCAGTACTGCAGTTCCAACTAGTTTTGTCAATCTGGTCCAGTGCTGTACTAGGCATAACGAAACGTTGAGAGTCAACCACAGCTATAAGGAAATGCACTAGGGCATGTCAGAAAGAATTGTTTAGGCTCCTCTACCAAAGACGTGTGCAGACTTTTGGTACATGGTCGTTCAAGAGAAATCAATAGCAATTGTGATGTTATGCAATTTCATCGAGCAGGTGCTGACTTATATTTACATCTTTCCTCCTCTCTAGAGCCTTCTAACTTGTAAACATGCACCTAATTTTGGAACTCGAAAAAGTCTGCTCCTTATGTGCCTCTGACACCAGAAGAGAGTCCTTTCAACTTCAACGACGTTGTGGTGAAGTTTAAAAAACAAGACCAAGTGAGCAGCTTTGAACATTGAACTGAAGTCTCAGGAAGGCCGATAACGGCCTTCCTGTAAGTAAACACTGTGCTTTCAGCTGCATTTTCCTTTTAACACGAAGGTGAAAATTCGCGTCACACAATTAGAAGTTAGAGTGCCAGGACAGCCTCCGCACCACACCGTTCACTATCACTGGCAGGATTGGCCCGACCGAGGAGTGCCTGAAGCAGATTTAGCGCCCATATATCTGCTGTGGAAGATCCGCTCCACAACGTGGGTCATAGTTTATCTTCTAAAAATTATAATTTTTCTCCTGTGACTGGAACCTACCAATGAGTGTCACAGTTTGATATAAATTGGTATAGATATAAATATATGGATATATGTAGGTATGGATGGTATCAATTAGCGAAAGGAGTCTGTCTTCTTTTGTAGAAGATGCTTTTGTTAAGCCATATACCTCGACAATGTTTGTGTAGAGCGCCACCTTTGAGGAGAAGTAGGATAAAGGTTCGTTTAGAGCATGAAGCCCTACTGCTCCTGGGATATGGGGACCATCTTCTTCAGTCTCGAGTCGATCAGGCGTTCGCAGACTTTCATCGTGTGACATCAATTTGGTGTCTCCGTAGATAGAGCACTCGGATGAGTCCCCTTCTGCTTGAAAATTGGGACTGTGGTTCTGTTAGGTCAGTCATCCGGCAACTCGAACCGGTCACAGGTACGACTAGCGGCTCCGGCACGCCATGCCCTGCAAAAAAAAAACGAAAAATTGCAATGCTCCGGCGTGAGGCCCAGGTTGACAGGCCGGCTGATCGAGAAACCTCGTCACAAACCGTGATCAAGAGTCACAGTAGAATCAGTTAAGGGAAAGTGAGATTTCACCCAATTGCAATTCGAGAGAAGAGATTTCATTATTCAACGTACACAGCTTTCAGGGCGCCAATCATAGTTCACTGTTCCGCTGGAATCGGACGCACTGGCTCCATTGTTCTTATCCAACACGCCCTCGAACTGCTTCAGAACAATGAGACCCTCGGAGAGATTCGTGGACTGCTACTAACGTTAAGAAGGCAGCGAAATAACTCTATACAGGTATCATTCGTTTGAACATAACAACTCAAGTCAACATCAACAACATAACTCAACAACAACATAACAGCAACAAGTTGGCGGCTCCAGTCAGTGTAGTGCTCCCTTTTGAACCAAGTATGCTCATGGCAGTCCGCTATGGTAGATACCATAAGGGCCAACTCGGCTGAAACAAATCCACAAATTCACCGTAGGGCGGGATGCTGTTCTATCCCTCGACAAGTTGCAGCTTCACTGGAGAGCAGTAGTAGCTACCAGGGAGCTGTGTGGTACGTCGTACCGGAATCGGCTTTCCCAAGGAAATGTCGCAATATTAGTGTCTCGATCCAAATTGTGAACGGAGCAGAGCTACGCCTGCTTCAAGATGGGACACGACAGGGTTTGTTGTTCACTTCTTTGCTCGTAGTTGATGCAGCGGTCCAAAAAAGAACTGGGTAAGTGCACAGGCTCTCAAAAGTGATATCACAGTATGTGTCACTGCCCTTTGTTCCAGAAGATCATAAGCCCTACTTATATGTAGCATACATGGCTCATAATATGATAACGCTCCATTACTTCATTTCAAGGAATAAATAGTAGGAAGTGTAATCCGACCACATTTCGTTTCAGACGGAGCACCAGTACCTCTACGTGCATCAAGTGCTTCTAATATACCTGAAGAGAATGAGATATCTTGACGACAGTGTGAATCCGTATTTGGAGCAGTTTACGGCAGACTATCAGTCGGCGACAAGAGGATTCTAATTGTGTCAGTTTCAAGAACAAAAAAAATCGAGTGTCGATTACTGTAATGCAGATCATCCAATTACTACTGTAACTAACAAGTTGTCATTGTGTCAATTTACACGATAAAATGTGAATGTACTTCAGTAGCTTTGTTCTTCATAGAATGTACGCACCTACTGAAGTTTTTCTGACCAGGCGTATGTCTGAACTGCTAGTACGAATATCACTATGAGATTTTTCACCCTGCAAATAGCGGGAAGGGATGTGCCGTTTTTGCAAAGTCCTTGATCCCAAGGAGCTAAGGACCCTCAAAGTTTACTATGGGATCGCGTGCCCTCGCAAGTAGGCATGAACGGCGAAAGTGCATACAACTATGAGAGTACCGCTTTTGCAAAGTACTTGAAATTTCAAAATGGATAGCATTTTTGTAATCAGCGCCCCAGATAGTCTCTTAGGCAAAGCTTAGCTGATTTTTTTCCACCCCTTCTCGACCCTGACCAACGAGCTAGGAGTTGCGGAGGCTTAACAGTGCCGCTTCAGATTTACCCATGACAATCGCATACTCATGGGAGCGTACACTCATGTCACGGCGAACCAACGTGATCAACTTTTTGAAAAATATCTCTGTACCCCTATCTTCGATAAAAAACCTCTCTATATATAACATTTTTAATTGGTCGGCTCACCAGAGGAGTTTCAAGACCAACGTGTCGCCATCTAGCGATACGTTAGAATATGACGGTGACCTATACTCGCTGAACTGCCGGAACTGCAGTAGCTACCAGCCCGTCATCATTAGTGTGTCTGGTTCATCAGTACACCTTCGACGGGCAGTAGGGTACATACAGCTGGACAAGTGCAACGATCGGCTGACCTTCTTTGATGATGTGGGGCACATGCTAGATGACATGAGACTGACTGAACAGCCATTCTCGCTCGCCTTGTGGACTGGTGCTATTATACGCTTCTAATTGTTTTATTTATGTCTAATTGTTAAAGCTTGGTGCGTGTAGCGCAGTCGGAGAAGGCGCCGACTGTCGCGTGCACCCGATACCAGGTTCCTGGTTTGGATTTCCCGTCTAGGCCAACCAAGCCTTCCAAACCGTCGGGGTCGGTGAATTGGTACCAGACCTGTCTGTGAAGGATACAATGCTGACTTGTTCATCGGCTGGCCACCGCAAGTCATTGTATGGCCAAATCGCCTCCACGATATCCCGTAGAAGTAGAATGCGTGGCGCATCCCAAAAGGGATTGAATAACGCCGTCCTTTATCCTTTAATTGGAAAGGTTCCATCCCATGTAGCCAAGGGTCCTATCAAAAATCAGCAAAAAATACAAAGTGTCGCACATAGAGGGGGCAGCTGATAAAAATCTCTCACTGAACACGTGCTTCTCAGCCTACAGTGGATATATGCATAGGAAAGGTAGGGAAGGTGATTGATACCAAATGAAGAATGAACACTAAAAATGCAAAAATTACTTCGAAGTCAAGTAATCGAACATCTGATCCTGTGCCTATGAAGCACCGTCACTCCCACTTAGCTACCGAGCCGCTTGCCTCGACGCCTTCCTTTTATCTCCACATGCAACACGCACGCACGTGTTACATCCTGACAGTGCAATATAGTGCTGGGTGTTCAGGGACCCCCAGCTCTTTGGGTTCAAAGACTTTGCAAAAATGTAACATCCCTTCCTACTATTTGAAAGGTGGAGATTCTCACAGTGGTATTCGTTTTGGCATTTCAGACATACGCCCGAGAGACTTTACTGATGAGTATTTACCCCATATATGTACTTCGGAAGAAATCTTAATTTCCTTCCATCTGCCTTGTTAACTGGACGTGAAGCACAGCATCCTTGCGGCCCGAAATGTGTCGCGGTCTGTCCGTAATACGCGACTTCTTTTGGAAGGCGGTGCGAGTTCTTGCTTCCCTCAACGTCGCGAGCTACAGTGAGCCTCCGTTGTCTTTTGGGTTCGTGGGCATCCTTCGTTGGGTTGGTCTCCTGGCTTCCTCCTCCCTCTCATCCCGTTTCATAGTGTTATACCCACTCATTCGTTCTAACGCATACTATTTACTCATATCGCTGTGCTGTTGTAGTGTTAGTTTCACATATTATCGCTTATACTGTCCAAGTATTTCCCATTGTCGCGTATATTGCAGATTTCGTGGCAATAAGCTTATATAGGAAGAACCCACTAAACCACCACAAAATGTTTCGTGGAACTTCCTTGCACTCGACTGGGCAATACGGATAGCGCATCGAACGCACCAATGACAACCCATGTATTTTTTGTCCCTTCTGCTGTATATATTATGGCAAATGAGTTGCTGCCGCGACTTCAACAAGTTCTAATTTAAAAAGGAAAGGCCTCAAGCCAAATATTAGCTGCCTGTAATAAGTGTGACATATTTCTCTCCCTAAGGATGTCTCATGCAGAAGGAGGAGATGAGCAAATATCGGCCCAGAATCTAGCTGCATCCTTCAACGTGATAAAAAAAGGATAAAGCAGGCCCAGTTAGACCAACGTGAAGGACAGGCTCTTGCAGCGCTCCACCCCAGCCTCATTTTTCTCACCATGTCCTCCTCCCATATACTTGAAAGGGATGCGAACATCAACAGCTATGGTTTTTGTGTGGGTGTGTTTTTCATCACCAGACATCCGCGATTATAATGAAGACATGCAACTGCTTTCTTTCGGAACATATCCACCAAATTCAGGCGTTTAACCCTCCCTCACACCCTGTCGTTGAATGGTCCGAAAGTTTTCCAGCTTACACCATAACTTGTTGGCT
The DNA here is from genome assembly GCA_947396885.1 of Heligmosomoides polygyrus polygyrus. Taxonomy (NCBI): domain Eukaryota; kingdom Metazoa; phylum Nematoda; class Chromadorea; order Rhabditida; family Heligmosomidae; genus Heligmosomoides; species Heligmosomoides polygyrus. Next base: position 70,518,028 of record OX377204.1, on the reverse strand, counting down.
ATAAGCTCGTCCATGTCACCATCTGAAGTGCGAACACCGTTTTTCTATTATACTTATCTGAAGTTCGACTCTGTCGATGAAGGCACGGTAGAGCTTATCGTATCCTTTACGAACGCAACGCAGTCGTTCGCTGTCAACGTATCCTGTCTTCCCCCTTGTAGAGGAGTAACGCTCACGGTAGTAACTGCGAGTGCTGACTACTGTGATCTCTTCCAGATTGTGCACCCATGTTCTCACGCCCAGCGAAATCGCGAGCACGCGGAGAATCTCCTCCAATAAACAGACGAGATAGGTATCAAATCCTCTTCACATCCTTCAACGGCCGATTACATTGCTAATAATGTACACATATATTATGACGCAGAATGAGAATGCAAAGGAATGAAAGTTCTATAGCGGTATCACAGAGGGCAACAACTAGACGAGACAATGCTATCACAAATAATTAATGTACATTAGAAGTATGTATAGCGCGAATATGAATTATTGTAATACTGGACAATAGATACAGCACCTTGCGCGCATTGTGAAGTAGTATGGCACCTAGTACTTCAGAGTGAGCTCTATCCGACATTGTTACCGCCGAAAAGAAGCCGCAATGCAGCAGTCACACAGAACGCCTCCATCGCGGCACTTCACTTCATAAACAACGACTTCAACTGAAAGAGAACCAAGTGAACCTCCAAACAACTTCAACTGCTAGGAGCACCTACCCCAGTCTTCTGAGGCGTCACGGGACCGCGCTGCTCCAACTTCTCCTTCTCCATCTCGGCCAGCTTCCCGTTCAAGTCAGCCACGTGCTCGGTCATCTGATATAGTTGTTCATCGTAGCCACGTCGGACTGACGCAAGCTCGTCCTGAACATGAAGGGATACAACATGAGGTGAACATGGAAACGCGAAGTGTTACCACCAACTCACCGTTAACGCCGCGATCTCGTTCTTCATATCCTGTACAGATTGCTCTAGGACTCGCTTTTCCTCCGTGCATAGGAAGTTCTTCCTCAGAAGAGTGGCGCACTAAAAACGCTACCGATCAGCGAGGGAGGTCAGCGAGAGATTACGATGTTATTGACTGAGCCACTGCCACTATGGAAGTAGAGGCAGCATGTCCATTCTTTTGTGCTTCAGCAAGTTTTCCTCATTCTGTTTTTAGAGTACGCCATAGAAACTTCGCCTACTGGCTCTCGCTTTAATAGTTTCCATCTGATCTCGCACAATGACTTCTCCTTCAGCGTACGTTAGGTCATCTTTATTCAGGCTCCTTTTGCCTTCTCCACTTTTCTTACGCGACCTTCTCTTATGCATGCATGTATGCATGTGACGTTCTGTGAAGTTCTGTGACGACGTTCTCGTCAGGATCAATTCACAAGAAAGGTGTGCCTAAGGTCCACACCTAGGGGAGGTTCACCACAATATCGCTTTCTTCGCTATCCTGAGTCGTGCAAAACCAGAGATACGTCCACAAAAATTGTTTCGTGTGCCAATTCCTCAGCATATAACAAGTTTGTTTTATTTTGACAACATCCGTAAAGATGCCTTATCACTATTTTGAAGCAAAAGAACTGTTAATGCTCAGGCTCGAATTGGGCAAGAAATACCACAAGTTAGACATTTGTTTCACGGAAAAGTTCATGTACATTCCCTGATAACCAGAACGAAACAACGCACAGGCGCCGCGAATATAGACACGCCATGCACACTTTAAATAGCTGAGGCTCTGTCAAGCTCTTCTGAGTTGCCAGCACCTTGGGAGTACGTGAATCGCACCAGCTTGCGCAAGATGCATGATAGACTATCGAGGAAGAAAGTGTGGTCCGAAGAAGAGTCTGCTGCTGCCCTATACTGTCACTTTGCGAAAAGTTCAGTTCTGCTGAGCACTGAGGAAGATGCTGTTTAGCTCCTGTAAGGGAAGGAGAGGATGCGTTTCATGTTGCTGCACCTCTGAAAAACTGAGTGGTGCGGTCTCAACAGGGACAGAGGGCCCTCATCCCCATCTCAGACTAATGGTAATTCCATGTCAGTATGACACTATGGAAGTGTCTATGCCCGTAGGTCAATTACGGAACCGGCCCGCAGACCCAGACGCGGGCAACTATCAATCCGAGCCGTATCAGCTGATAGGAAGGACGAGTGGTGAGCCGTTGCGCTTAGGTTCTGCAATCAGCTCCGCCGATATGGAGGAGTATGCAGGAAGGTTAAGAACTTACCTTGAAGATTCAATACAGTTTCTTTAAATCTCAACTGGCTGATGTCGAGGTTGTAAGCTGTCACGATATCTTACTGCGATCAAAACTCTAGGGCCGGGCGGGACTCGAACCCGCACCTCCTGCTGACCGCAGGAGGTGCGGGTTCGAGGGGTGCACTACGCCATTACATCACAGGCGCTGTTTGATCGAAGGCAACGTATGAAAAAAAAATTTAAGATTTTCTAAAGTTGTAAGAAATTATAGACCAAGACTAGTAATAGATTTTTTGAGTTTATTATTAGTTATTTTATCGATGATATTTTCGTGATGATTAAATATAAAGACCTTGATTTTTTTGTTCCTGTATTTTATATCTTTTTAATTTTAATTTTAATATTTATGGTTTTGAAGTTTTTATTCAAGGAGTTAATCTACAAATTAGTGGATTATTTGGCTAGAAATGTAATTTATAAATCAAAAGATTTAAACCTTTCTTAATTTCTCCTTAATAACCTCCTTAACCCCTTAATTTATAAAATAAAATATTTAAATCTTTTAATTAATAAATTACATTTTTAGCCAAATAATTCAATAAATACAGGACCTTCAGCTTGACTGGTTCCACAATGATATCAGCACCCGGCTCACCACGATATACGGGTGGCTGTTGGTGGGTGCCACGAGGCGTGGATGTTACGTTCGATCAAAGAGCGTCGGTGGTGTAATGGCGTAGAGCATTCCCGCGCGGTCTGCAGGAGATGCGGGTTCGAGTCCCGCCTGGCACCAGCGTTTTGATAGCAATAAGACATCGTTGTAACAGCTTATCTTAAGCACTCGTCCACACCTATCAATTGATGCAACCCGGAGTGATGGTTAAGCCAGCGCTTAGCCCTTCCACAATTGCCCAAAGGGTGTGTACAATCCGCAGCGCTGCCCGTTCTCACGGAATATACCGTATTCTACTTTCATCCTTTTTTCATCCTGAACGCCCACCCTCTATCTGGCATCGAATCGACGGCAAAATAGTTCTACAAACCAGACGCGAGGGAACATTTAAGTAGTCCATCAAGCCTTCATTACGAATGAAACTCATGCTAAAATCCATTGCACCTAAAGTCATAACGTAAAGACTGCTGGCACTCCAGCAAAACGTTGATATTGCCCCATGTTGAATGCCACTGTTATGCCAGGTAATCTATGAATTATGTGCACACGAAGCTACATCACACTACAAATCAACTACATTCATCATGGTATGAAAAGGAACTCACCTCTCCCTTGTAATAATTAGTGGCGCATTGAGCCGTCTGCAGACTGTCAGTAACAGCTCGTAGACGTTCACGATTCACCTGCTTCAACATTTCAACCTCAGAGAGATTGTAATCCCTGAAAGAAAGCGCTTACTCACTCCAGTCCTTCAAGGTTGTTCTAAATAATGTATATTCCGAGAGCTTGCGTGCAGTGCTGCAAGAAAACAAGACATACTGACTCGCTTTCTTGCTGCGTGAACCTTCAGGGAAACTTGAGTTCGGATCTCTGGAGGCCTGTTTCAATACGGTTCCGTTTTAAATAAGAGATGCTACTTGAATTATCTAGAACCGATAAATTCTTTATCAACGAAAAGGCGGCAAAGTAGGATAAGAGCTTTGGCGAGGTCAGCTGTTACACATCAGCTGCCACAAGGATACTTGACAGCCGCTAAATACCATGAGCGGAAACGAGAAATGTCTTCGTACCACAGGTCACAAGCCTGTAGAGTTACTTCCTCCATCTGAACATTTCGCAGATTAAGTACTCACTCGACTTCCTTCGCTCCTAGGTTCGCCAGTTTTCGTCGAAGGAGCGAAAGGTCCACTAGGTGACTCTCACGTTCAGACTCGAGAGCACTAATGCGCGTTTTCAAACAGTCCACCTGAAGAAATATCCCATAAAATATTTCAGTATTGCAACAAACCTAATAATTTATAATTAAAATCGTATAAGATAAACATTGGACTTTCAAAAACGCTACCATGATCTGGTCAGAAATGCTGTCTGGTCTAGAGCAGAGGGAATTGCTGGAGGTGTTGCACGGAACTGGAGGTGTCGGTTCAGGCTCCAGATCCACTAAATCCGATGTGTCTACACCTGAAAACCCCAACGTGATTGACGCCGCGCTTTGATACTTCGTTAATAGAGCTATATTAACTACCTATGCTCCTGGTCGACAGTCTCTCTTCCACAACTCCATCCTCTACCATACTTTCGCTGTCGCAGTCTTCATCAAAGGGGTTGTGGCTCTCAGACGTCACGGTGCTCGTCGGTTCCTGCAATCCGTCCCCCTTTCCACCATCCTCGAGCTGGAAAACGATGTTGTTTCGTGGTGTGCACTCGCTGCTGAACTACTTGAGCCCGAACACCAACCAGTCCATTGACGGCTTGAACCCTCGCGGTCAGCTTGCTCACTTCGTTGACCAGCCGCGAGAGACAGTGCGATGTCGCAGTGCCAACGCAACAGATCCTCTTCGTCGCAGTGGGGAAACGGGACTCCACAGCCCACCGGGTAGCGAAGGTCCTGTCCAGCTCTGAAAGTACGAACTTATCATGAAAGAAAGGCAGCGATTTTCCCTAACGAGCCGGATAGCGATTTTCCCTAACAGGATAACGAGCAATTCTGATAATTTTGAATCCAAATGTCTTGCATGCCCCTTCAGTCTTATCATTATTTAGACAGTTTCAAGCGTCACTCGAAGAGAACATAAACTGCCCACTATTAGACCGACATTGCAAAATGAAAAGACTACTTCCGTGTTATCCGCCGACACTTACTCCACTGTACTCTACTCCGTGATACCGCATAAGTAACGCCGCCAATCAATGATTGACTTTACGTTTCTGCGTCCGTATTCTGGTTCCGGTCACACGCCTTAGTGTAGCTAGTGAAATTCACGAATTGGTTGTCGTATGGAAGAGATTCCCATCGCCAACGGATAACCTCAGAAAACCTCGACGGCTAGATTTAGTGATCGTCCGTGATCATAATCAAAGGTCCGGTAGTCATCACAGTCACATCATTCTCGCTCTACTCCAACTGCGGTCCAAAATCTACCAATTTTCATTGACAGCGTTTAGGACTAGCTTACTCACAACTTGACGACAGTCAAGTAACGTATGTTCACCTAGCCACCTACGCCGTGGATTATACGAAGATCTTAAACATAAAAGGACTGACCACAGGATTGCCTCGAGGAGAACTACGGCATATAAAATGGTTATCAGTCGGCCTTTTATCGTTCCGTGCACAGAACTCAGACAGTATATCTATTTCTCCGCAGTACGCTTGAAGTGGACCACACGCGAACATTAGGGACAGTGGACAGACCTAACATGTAAACAACATCGAATAGCCATTAACACCGATCAATACTGCCGATCTTAGCCTGCCTGGTGCTGACCGTGAACGAAAGACACAACTATGGCTTATCCATCGCCTGCAGGACCACCAAGTTATTCTAATGAGTGAACGCTACTAGGTTGGCCATCGTAAGTAGGGCAAAAACCAATTCAAACTGCCTTTTCGACATTCCGTTGGAGTAGAATGCGTGGCGGAAGGATTAACTAACGTCAACTTTGTTCCTTTATCCTTTATAGGACAAATGACTTCGATATCAAAGGGAACACTCACCTCTGATAACTCTGCTTCCCTCCTCAAGTGTCCCACAGAGCTTGCTACCTATTTTTTCATCGGGAGATGGTGCTAGCGACAGCGTCGCACAAACCGCATCCATAGCCGTCACAAGCCGACATAAACCCGCACACCATGCGTTGTTCAGTTCTTCAAGTTGAGAGTCACACCAGGTAACCTGAATTCGATTGTTATTCCCTTTCTATTTAGAAGAAGAAAAACGCTAGTTGCAGAACGAAACTTTTCCTATACCATTGCTACGCGTTAACTCGATAAAGTCATCACAACAATCGTGTTCACAAAGATGTGTTAAAATCACCTTGTTCTCTTCAATAGCGAGACGCTTCAGCAGTTCAGGCATCATTACCTTACAGTGTCTTACGACAGCTTTGAGCGCTGAGTGAAGCTGGGGAACATCAGCGGCCCACTGAAAATGAGAAATCAAACAATTAGGAATAGAACCCCGCTCTCCATCAAATCATCTCTTGAAAAGCCTTCATTTTCACAAGCTCCTAAAGTAGACACTTTCAAATAGGTTCATTCGGACTTCGTAGAACCTCAAATTCATAAGGATTTAGGGCATTCTGAGACCGACCATTCTAAGCTAGGTTATCGCTTCAAGGATTTCCTTCCTCGGAAATCAATATTTTACCAAACCACCGAAGCTATACAGAATGCAAGCTGTGTTGGGAAACTATAGAGAATGCAACCCTTGTTGGAATGCGAAAGGCCGATGCCGTAAACGCGTAAACGCTTGTGTGTGGTTCTCAAACGAAAGACACAAGGGAGCTGCGCATATAGCCCTCACAAGGGAAGGGTCTGAAGCGTATGTCTGAACGGGGGGAACGAGTAATATAGGAAGAATCCACCCCTCATTTACTATAAAAACGTGTTTATTTTTTTCCAAGTCGTTAAATCCAAGGAGTAGGGGGATCTTGAAGTTACGCCCGCGATGCCTCTGCCGGTAAGCGGCTCGGAGTGAAGTGGAAGTGGGGTTGCCTCATGCGAGAAAGGTTGGGTGTTTGATTCTTTTGTGCTGCTGCAATTTTGCATTTCGGTAGTTGAGATTTAGGTGCTTCTGAGGTCTATACCATTTTCGTTTCCTGTGCATTTTTCCGGCTATACGCTGTGGAGAGTACCTTTCTTGCGACTTGTTTATTACTGACTGTTTTTTAATCACAACGTCTTCATCAACTTCAAGTTGACGTGCTTCGAAGTCCTTTAGAATGCTGGCCATCCTTTCGGCCAGCGTGATTTCTTCCCTCAAAGGTTCCTTGTTTAAAGTGAGCCACACTTCAGAGTGAGCAGCTGAACCACCACTCGAGTGACATTGTTGGTGTTTGGCTTAGAAAACCTCCAGCAGACCTCTGATTTCCAGGTGACAGGCAATATGAGGAAAAGTGTATCGATGCCGTTTCGGTTAATTTGCGGGATACGCATACCTCGTTTCTCATTGTAACCACCTCCGACGTCACATCCTGGTATCTTTTGAAAATCAGAGCAGGATGGTTTTTCCTTAGACATGCGCTTCCGACTCCTCCCTTCTTAGCGAGCTCTACACTGTCCACCGGTCCATGTATGGAAGCAGACCGTGAGGAGTCTGTAGCTTTTTTACGCGACCCGTAAGGTGCCCAGTGGTGTTTCATGCACTTTGTACCTGTGTATCACTGGTGTTGAACATTTTTACATCACCATGTTGAATACCACAGCGGACAGATGGAAAATTACGCAGAAAACGTCTGAAAATGGTATAGACGTCAGAATCCCCCAAATCTCTACCAGTCAGTTGAAATGCAAGAGTGCAGCAGCGTAGAGGAGCCAAACCCCTGACCTCTCTCGCATGAGTCAACCCTCTACCCACCTGCGCTTCGAGCCACCGGAGGGGTGGTCTTTATGTACGAATGGTCACCGCGCCCGCGACGACGACTGCCGCGTGCGCGATGAGCTCCGCTGCGGTAGTGTGAGCTGTGCCTAATGACCTACTGCAGATGATAGGTTTGAGGAACTGCGGGAAAACATGCTCTGGTTCAGAAATTGAGTCGAGTTATAGAACTAAACAACGTTCTAAGGCTCAATTTTATACGCTTCTTCAGGAAAAGCTGAAAATATGACACACTATCGCACTGCAACTGAGTTTGTATACACTTTCTAACACCTGATGTGCAAGTTTTGAGGCAGGTCTAGATATCACTCGCCGCTGAAGTCACCCAATTGCGACGTCTTCTGCTGCGCTCGCCGCGCTATCCGCCGTGTCCATTCGTACATAATGTCCCGTAGCCGAGTCACTGGCTGCATAAGCATCGCGGGCGTACAAGACCCCCAAACGCGTGCTGCGCCGTATCCCATTGTGACCCCTACTCATTGGGTTTAATGAGAGGATTCCCCCTATATGACTCGCTCCCCCGTTCAGACATACGCTTCAGATCCTTCCTTATGAGCTCGATAAGCACGTTCTAGTGTAGGCCGCTCAATAAAAAGCCTCGGGGGACGGTCAAGAGGTACACTCCCTTGCTGGGGGCGTACGATCTTCCTCTCATCTCCCTTGCTCACCCACCCCCAACTCCCTAGGCTTCACCAAGAGCCCAAGGGCTGCCTTACGATGCCTTACGAAACCTTTGACACGCAAAACAAAAGTTTCCAATACTCAAAACAGCGGCTGTACCTCCTTACGACACGCCCCCCCCCCCCTCCCAGCAAGGGGCGGGTGTACCTCTTGCCGCGCTGCCAGAAGCCTCACCTAACAACACAAGAACATGGAAAATGAGAAACTCTGGGACGTGTTACAATAAAGGGAGCTGGAGAATAGTTGTGCTCCAGCATAAGTGAAAGCACTCTCCTCGGTCAGGCTGTGAGAACCTGCCCATCCAGCTGAGAGTAATTCAGATTCTTGAACTCAGCACGGATATTTGGTAACACACTCAAAATGTTTGAGAATATTTAGAAGATGAAGAATAAGGATAATTAGCTCTTGGGGTATGTACCAAATATCCCACTTCTTCGCACAATGTGAAACAAGCATTTGGTGTGTATAACGACTTCGACCAGATGTTTTACCACTCACAACAAGTCCGCTGTGTTCCAACTGGCCGCCTCAAGAACGAAACACTGCACTGAGCTACCAGCCTCGCAGTTGAAATGCAAAAATGCATCAGCGTAGAAGAACCGAACCCCCGACCTTTCTCGCAAGCACACTATTCTCTGCGCTTCGAGACGCTTGCTGGCATAGGCATCGCAGGTGTACAAAACCCCCAAGCTCGTGATGCGCCGTATTCCCCTGCAACTTCAAGGCCCCCGCTCCTTGGATTTAACGACTTGGCAAAAAATAAACACATTTTTATACTAATTGAGGGTGAGGATTCTCCCTATATGACTCGCTCCCTCGCTCACACATACGCTTCAGACCCTTCCCTTGTCAGTGTTAGTTTCCGTCTACGGCCATTCATAGTCAAACTCACGTTTGTTTAAAAGGAGACAATGTGAATACCTGGAACTCGGCCCTGTGAATGCACTGTTGAACAACATCTATCGGACTTGTGAGCAGCTGCGACGTCTGTGCCAATTCGGATGCTAACTGCAATTACGGAAAGTGAGAACGTCTAGCGTTTCACCGCACAGGTATGCTACCTTTAAACGCACCTTTTTTACATGACTAGGAAGTTGCTCCAAAGAAGAGTCAAACGGATATATTTGAGTGCGCTGATAGAGAAGTTCAAACAACGTCGACAAACCTGCAATTTCAGTGTCCTTCACACACTCAGGTTTAACCAGAAATCTGATCAAACACATAACCGTCAAACTCAATGTCCATGAAAATGAGGCCACTTGAGGACTTACATCCACTCGTCACATTTTACTAATTTACAACAGAACTAGTTTCACCGATTCAGTTATGAATGCACTCCAACGCGTTAAGAATAGTAATGTCTGCAATAGATCCGTTATACGCTTTTTTCTGCCTTGAAGATCGAATTCAATCCTTATTTACGAGAATTCAGGTATAAGCCCTTCACCAGGCCAAACATAATAACTCTGTTGCAGGCGGACCAGTACCGCTCCCGCGTATCACACATGGCAGCTCTCATTTTCTCAATTATACCAAACAACGACCATTGAGGGAGAACACTCCCTTCCTATAGAAGATATTTAACTGTAAAATTACAAACCATAGAATGCAGAATTAATTGTTAATTGCCGAGAAAATACAATATTCCCGTATATTAGCTAACCTTATGAGCCTCAATTTCTTAACTTGCAAAATCTCAAGGTGCAATACATTTCAATGACTATTAGGCACCAAACTGATTAATAAAAATGTCCAAAAAAGACATGCTTCTGTATACTAGAATTAGCTGGGTCTCGGAGAAGACATTTTATTCTGTGTGCAGTCCTTCACTAGTATAGCTCTTATGAAGAAAGTGGAAGCAAACCTTGTAGTGTGCTTCTGATAGACTCAGCCACCTGCAAGTACGCCTCATTTATTGGAGGAGGCTGCGGCGACGGAGTTTGCGATATCAAGACCTAGGTAGGAGTAGGGTTACAGGAATATTAACCCAAGCGTCAACATAATAGACGAACCTCCAATGACTGTTCCAGTGGTCGAACCGATTTTACGGGTCTCTCCGGTTTATGCTCGATTCGCCTATCGGAGTCGAACCGACGCGACTCGGCCAACTCGATTTTCTTGGCGAATTCGCTCGAAAGTGAAGCGATTTCCACGGCGTGCTTCTGCTCGAGATCGCTGATCTGAAGAGAAGCGAAGAGTTGCATTTGTTTCAAGACACGTGAGCATTCCAAATATGGACGCGTCCTACGACCAAGATCACACGCAATGCCTTCCCTTTTCATAATTAGCAAGCACATTTTATCATTCCGGTCGAACAACACGCAGCACTGCTTGTTTGATCTGCCAAAAGAACACCACCTTCTCCTCACGCCTCATCTTTAGATTTAGAACAATGCACGGAAAATTCGTGTAAATAAGTTAAAGTATCCTCATACACTAAAGGCGGTGCTAAGTGCCTGAACAGGGAGCCTCTCATATTCGATGCACACACAGTCACACAGAAAAACAACAACCGTAGGAAAGCAATTCTATTATGGACTATCTTTCAGCATGAGAACAGTGCAGGATGGACCAACACTAGTGGGATGATGCCATTGTGATGGTCCCCGGTCCGACATCTGGTAAAGTGCTAAAAACCGACCAGTTAGTCAACTACTATAGCCATCTGCTTAGCGGCGAGCAGGTAAGAACGGATAACGGAAAACTGTGTGCTAGATAACGAAAAGATTAGCAAAGATTCCGGATAATGAACAAACAACAACAGCATGAAACTGGCCATGAGCTTGATTTCATTTTCACAGCAGATCAGGAGCCCTAGACTACGTTATTATAGGCTATTTTTTAAATCTTCGCTTGAAAATATATCGATGCAGTTGACCTACGGATGTGTTGCACAGTAGACAACTGCAGCTGGCTCAGGGACGTTCTCAGGGCCGATTCTATGTTGCGTATACAGCCTGGGCACCTACTTGGTTTCACTATATAAACTCTTGAAGAAGGAAGATCAATGACCCAAAGTCCCAAGCGCAATTCAAATATCAGGATAAACCGCATACAAAGCAATTTCAGAAAATTATCCCAGGAAAAAAATAGCTAAACCTTTTGCTTGTAGTAGTCATGCTCGCCTTCCCCACTTTTCTATTCTGAACTTTTTCAGATTTTCCTCGTAATTTTCACCACAATCAGAATTTAATCCATGGTTCTTCGCACAACCCCGTCCATCCTATTTCTAGTAGAAATATTAGGTTGTCCCATAAGTCTTCGCCGTTTTTTTCAACGATTCACTGCAGATTTCGCCGGCGGTCTCTTGCAGCACTGCATAGCTTTCGCAAGAGAATGATTTGCTCTATCAGAACATGTATTGCATTTCTTTTTTCATCATGAATTTTGTCAATTTTTAGGTCGTTGAAGTGAAAAGCGAAAAAGTGAAAAAGTAGCCATTTGCGCACTTGTTCTCTCCGCTTAGGCTTATAATTTTTTGCGCAGTTTTTTACAGCACTTGGAAGACAATGTTCTGTACTATAAGAATATGTGTTAGTGCTATTTGCCCATTTCTCCTTTATTGATTTTTAGGGCATCAAATTGAGACGTCCGAAGGAGGATGGTTATTTTTGCCGACAGCTCCTGCTCTGTGGTTGGACTTTTTGGGTTGGTGTTATATGTCCTTCGAAAGAGAATGTCTTGCTCTATAAGAATATGTGTCGCGTTTATTGATTTCTATTGAATATCAACAAAATGCCAAAAAGAGGAAAATCGTCTTCACCAACAACTCCTTCTCCTTCTTCAGTTGTTGATAATCGACAGAAATCAGCGTGAGCCAATAAACGCGACACAAATTCTTACTGAGCAAGACATTCTCTTCCAAACGACATATAACAGCAAGCAAAAAAGTCCAACCACAGAACCGGAGTTCTGATAAAAATTCGGACAGAAAAGTCGGAATTCCCAATTTGATGGCCTAAAAATCAATAAAGGGCAAGTGAGAAAATAGGACCAACACATATTCTTGTAGTACAATACATTGTCTTCCAAGTGCTATAAAAAACTGCGCAAAAAATTACAAAACTAAGCGGAGAGAACAAGTGCGCAAATGGCTACTTTTTCACTTTTTCACTTTTCACTTCAACGACCTAAAAATTGACAATATTCGTGATGAAAAAAGAAATGCAATACATGTTCTGATAGAGCAAACCATCCTCTTTCGAAAGCTATGCAGTGCTGCGCAAGAGACTGCCGGCGAAATCTGCAGTGAATCGTTGAAAAAAAAACGGCGGGGACTTAGGGAACAACCTAATATAAGTAAAAAAAAGTAAAAAGCTCCAGTAAAAAATATCGCGCCGAGGATTTGTACGTATATCTGGCCTATAGAATGCCAAGTGACAGTCAAATCAGTCAAGTACGACATCTTCTTTGAGCTGTTGTCCAAGATTGTTACACGTTTTTATTTCGGCTTACGTTTCAGCGCCGTCGCCTTCTTCAGATGCTGGAAAAGCCGGAAATATTAGGTTGGCAACTAATTTCGTGGACTCCCAAGAATCTTCAGCAAAAGTCTTTATTAACAAATAACTAACGACAATCTTTAATTAAAATAAGATCCCTCAGAACGCAGAAGTGCTTCCCTTATATCAGGTAGCTGGTCTATCCCACGGCCATTGAATTGTTGTGCTTTTAAGGCCAAGAATCTTTGGAGGTGCATTTTGACCCGGTCCGCATTACTAAATCGTCTTCCACCGAGAAGTACTGCACCGAACTAAAACTGTGGTAGTCACTCGGCACAAGGTCTGGGCAGCAAGGTGGATGAGTTTGACGCTCCCAGTCAAGGTCTTTATTTTTTGAGGCGTCCGGTTCGCTACGTTCCCTCTGTTTGGTGGTGTCATGAAGATATTAACTTCTGGAAGCTCGTCAAGAACGGTTCCAGCAATAATGCTGAAATCTACTCTCCTCAACCTGTCCGCGCGCAGGCTGAACTCCGCTGGAATCGGTTCAGACAGATTTTCAGGAGCAGAATTATCTATCAGCAAGATAACGCCAGATCACACGTTACGAATCGGGAGCTTCAAAAAATCGAAGACCTTAGCTGGGAGCGTCTAACTCACCCACCTTACAGTCCAGGCTGTGAGCCAAATGACTAGCACCTTTATAGCATGCTGCAGTACTTCTTGGTTGGAGGACGATTTATTAATGTGGACCATGTCAAAATGCACCTCCAAGGATTCTTGGCTGCAAAAGCACAAGAATACTACAGATGTGGGATGGGCCAGGTAGCTCATAAATAGGAAGCAGTCCCGCGTTCGAACAGATCTTACTTTGGTTCAAAACTGTTATTTGTTATTTGTTTATGAACACTTTTGTTGAAGGCGCTTGAGAGTCCACGAAATTAGTTGCCAACCTAATATTTACGGTACCACCTTCCCATACACAATTGCAATGCGTTCTTATTTTCTGCACGTGTTTACATGTAAATATATGTGTTTCCATGTTTTACATGCCCTTACATGTGTTTTCATGTTCACCACTTGTTTACATGTATTTACATGTGTTTCCATGTTTTACATGCCCTTACACGTGTTTACATGTGTTTCCATGTTTTACATGGTCTTACACGTGTTTTCATGTTCTACACTTGTTTTCATGTATTTACATGTGTTTCCATGTTTTACATGCCCTTACACGTGTTGTCATGTTTTACACGTGTTTACATGTGTTTCCACGTTTTACATGCCCTTACACGTGTTGTCATGTTTTACACGTGTTTACATGTCTTTCCATGTTTTACATGTTTTTACACGTGTTTTCATGTTTTACACTTGTTTACATGTATTTACATGTGTTTCCATGTTTTACATGCCCTTACACGTGTTGTCATGTTTTACACGTGTTTACATGTGTTTTCATGCTTTACATGGTCTTACACGTGTTTTCATGTTCTACACTTGTTTTCATGTATTTACATGTGTTTCCATGTTTTACATGCCCTTACACGTGTTGTCATGTTTTACACGTGTTTACATGTGTTTCCACGTTTTACATGCCCTTACACGTGTTTACATGTGTTTCCATGTTTTACATGTTTTTACACGTGTTTTCATGTTTTACACTTGTTTACATGTATTTACATGTGTTTCCATGTTTTACATGCCCTTACACGTGTTGTCATGTTTTACACGTGTTTACATGTGTTTTCATGCTTTACATGGTCTTACACGTGTTTTCATGTTCTACACTTGTTTTCATGTATTTACATGTGTTTCCATGTTTTACATGCCCTTACACGTGTTGTCATGTTTTACACGTGTTTACATGTGTTTCCATGTTTTATATGGTCTTACATGTGTTTTCATGTTTCACACGTCACATTCGCACGTAGCCAAGCTTCTGATGGTGCGCTTCCAGGGAGAGGGGTTAATGGTCATAGAGACACAGATGATTTGGTGGTGATGTCCGTTCCCCATCCCAAGTGGTAGCACTGGGAACTGCTCGTTTTGGGAGGTAAGCTGAACACAGGTACTGCACTGCAAGTGAAAGGCCGTCCTACGAACACCTCATGTCAGCATCGCACCATATGGTGCTTGATGTTTCATATTTTTCCACATTCTGCTACGGTGTCATCGTGAGGTGTTTGATGTTTCATATTTTTCGACACTGTGCTAAGGCGCCGCGGGAGCCAACGCGCACTCGCAGAGCCCGGCGAGTGTGAGAAGTATGCGAGGGTCCCTGATGCGGGGACGATATCAGAGACAATTGAGCTGATCCGAAAGTCCCGTAATGTAAGCAGGACCCCCTTGAAAACGCTGAATGTGGGTACGTTGACGGCAGCTCGTGTGAGTTGGTAGAAGCATTGAAGAACACTTGATCTCTGTGCGGTGCAGGTGACGAAATGGTTCTCCTGCAAGTTAAGAGACATATGATAAGGCTACAAGGCCGTTCTCTGTGCGCAGGTCCCAGGTCCAACAGTGGTGTCGGAGTAATCCTCTCCGAGACGTCTCCGAAACTCGAAAAATGCTTTGACGACCGATTGATGAAGATCGTTGTCGCCGCTAAAGAGCGACTCCATAGCACCCCCCCCCCCCCACACACACAAACACACTTTTGCGGCGAGCGGAGAGCGGCGAAAACGATGAGTCACGCAGCTCCCGCAGAGGCACGAAGCGGCGAAGTATTGTATTTCTAGTCGGGACCTACTGCTCCCATTCGCCTTCCCGCCTGCTCTACACATCGATCGCGTCGTTCCGCGTGATCGATATGGGAGCATATCATTGGCTGTCGCTCGGGGTGAGCGGTGGTATAACAAAGGCATAAGACCGAGTACTGAGCAACTGGCGTAGACAAGTTCGGCCCCACTATGATTAACAGCACTGAGTTTTCATGCATCTGGTACTGGGGGATCCGCAATAGCGCTCGACGGCGGTCTGATGGATGAAGTGAACTTACGTGTGATTGCAGCTTGGTCAAATGATGCTCGTTGGCTGTCGTACTCTGCGGTAAGAAGACACAGAGCGTGTTGGATCGAAAGTCTATGGTCTATGTTATACCATCGCTCACCCCGAGAGACGCCTAATGATAAGCTCTCATATCGATTTATCGCGCTACGCGATCGATATGGAAGTTTATCAATAGGCATCGCTCGAGGTGAGCGATGGTATAACATAAGCCTATAGAGCAGTCGCGCGACCAATAGCAACGTACGTCGCTGAGCGTTGACCTGCGCCTAAGGAAGCTGAGACGGGGCTCAGCGCTATAGAGACGAAGATGCTGCGTTGGACGGCTATAGTCACGTGCATGGAGCCGAAATTATGCCATTCGGCAGAAGTTCCGTGTCGCGCCAATTGGGGACAAGCTCGGTTGCGTTGGTACGGCCACGTTCTTCGTGGAAAGAAGGCAGCGTCCACAAGATAAGCCCTGAGTTGGAAGAGCCAGGAAAGCGGCTTAGAGGATGTCCGAATCAGCGCTGGTCAAACACATTACACATGGACATGAAAGTAACTGGCGTCCATCCTAATCAAGTGCAGGATCTCGAAAGGTGGCGTCACGACACCAGGGGCCGTATGCTCGTGTTCCCCCGTTGAGGAAAAATCAATCAATATCAGCATATCATATCACGCCACAATCCTCCATTGGGGGAGACTCGGGGTAGACGAGCATACGGCCCCAGAAAAGCGGACCCCAGCGACAATGCGGGACAAACGCTAAAGAAGAAGAGGAGGAAGAGACGCAGATAATATCCACACCAGCTAGTGGTGGGGTGGTGGAGGGGGGGGGGGAGGGTAAGAACGCCTTTCTGCAGAATAATATTAGGTTGTGAACAAAGTTCTGTCAGTTTCCACGCCCTCACGATACAAAAGCGTGCTAGAGTTTAGCCCCTAAACAATCAATCTTATGTAATCGTTAGAAAGCAGAGGAAATGCTCTTTCCAAATATATGTGTTCCTAGAGAATCACTTCAAAATAGTAGGCGCAAAGCGGCTTGGAAGGGGTCACTTTGTATTAATTGATTATCCACCTTGGTATGAAAGTACATAAATGCCCAATTACATCAGAAGTCGCCTTGCTGTGTAAAGATATTAATTTCGTGCCAAACAGAACGTCGTATAGGGCTTCCCTACAACGTCCTATATACCTATAAGGGTCGGTTCACAGTCCGCTATAGGATTGACTAGTCGCCCAGGTGAACCATACATATAGATTTTTGTGGGCGATGTTCGCTCTGCACGAGGGGCTTAGTCGTCCCCCGTAGTCGCAATGTGTGAACAGATCTTGATTGTTTGCGAAAGAATCATATAAAGGCGAGAGTCGTCTTCCGATAGTCGCATTCGTCAGGCAAAGAGCAACGTCTCACCTGACTTGTTAGTTCCATATTTTGGCGTATTTTGTTCTCCAACTCTTCTTCCAGGACTGCAACACGACCTTCTAGCGTTTCCAATTCTTGCAGTAGCTCCTTTGTGTCCTTGGACTTCTTCGGAAGCTTCACTTTCTGCAAGGGGCGCTTAGAGTTCGGAGCCGGATATAGTCTCACGCTTAAATAAACCCTCAATACCTTTGATCCACTCGCTTTACCGTGAACGGACGCCTCTAGCTCATCCTGGAGATTTTCTACACGTTTCACGAGTTGCTCATTACGGAATATCAGGCTCTCGTTTTCGCCCTCGACTTTCCGCAGATGGCCTTCCAGTTCTCGAATAGTCTCCTGGACTTAAGAGCATTTAGTAGAGCAACCTAATGTTAATAAGGCGCTGAACTCACATGCAATGTGTCGTTCTTCTTTCTTTCAGCAATCACACCTTCACTGAGTACCTTCACATGGGAGCGAAGCTGAAACCGTAAGTTATCTCTACTTCTTAGGAGCTAATGCAATAAATTAATGGCATTCTAGTCTAATCGAAACTGCTCAGAATAGACCTTTTCAATGGGCGAAAAATGGCTTTCACAGTCCTGTCACTATAGCCCATGTCCTCCATTTAGCTTACAAAACACAGATACTAATAGCTTTCCGAGTATTAGTGCTTTGAACACTCCCCCGCCTTTAAGTTTTACATTCTACGACCTTATAAGAGTTTTTGCCAGCACAACATAGAGACAAACATATGGGTTTGACTGCATACAAAATGTACAAAGTATGTTCTAAAAGCTAAAGAGTTTAATTCACGTTTCGTGAGAGCTGAAGTGTGAGTTTTGGGTCATAAAGCTTCATAAATTGACCCTCGGAAACATTAAGGCAAAACTAAATCGAAATTTAAGAGCTACGACGAGAAGGAATCCTCTCAAATTCAGCAGTAAAACACTGACGTGATTCGCGATATCGCGCCTCGACAAAAAGGGCTGCCAACGACAACCTCTTGTTTCCTTCTTTCATGGAAAAGGAACGAACACCTTATCACAAGTGTAGTTGCTGCATTATAAAGAACGGATCCCGGGCAATAAAATAGAATGATTTGCGAGCAATTCCGAGAAACCTCCTCTGTGAAACATCACCAAGCTACTAAGTCACCCTCGAAGGTTCATTTTTGTATAATTGGTGACCTAATGCTGATACAATTCACAATCGAAGTGAGCAAGTTGAAAGATTGGAGCAGAATATGTTGACGAGACACAACATCACACAAAAAAATGAAAATGAGTAGTACTCTGGTAAACAAAGAGTTGCTACGCATCCAAACGTCAACTCCAAATGATACCTTGCCTAATTCGAACTACAAAAACTGTAGGGTTTAGATTTAAATGTCGTATCTTATTCTACTGAATCTAAGAGCATGCCCCTTTCACGACACTATTTTCTTAGATTTCATGGGAAGCCTTCAGAGAAGTATCACCGTGTACAAGACGTTATCAAATGTATTCCGACAGCTCAGCAGCTCTATCTAGTTGTTCTGAACTAGAAACGTGTTACTAAAGGGTCTTTTCTGCAGAGATGTGCCAAGCGTAATAGTTCTACCTTAATTGAAAGGGCTAACGTTGAACGGAATTATGATCATTCTAAATTGGAAGCTGAAGACGGCGTAAGGTTTTGGTTCGATCTGTGATCACGGTAGGTCTTCAACTAGAGGGAAGATCTAGAGAATTGCTCTGGGAAGGGTAGAACAATGAACTCCTCATTCTAGCCTGCATTGGACACATTGAAAACGCCTTCAAGCTTGATCCAAGTAACATGCAAAATATCTGGTATGTATCAAAAAGGACGGCTACCGCCGATCTGTCTTTATTCCTAAAAAATTAGATCGTATTCTACACCTAGGTCGATTCTAGTCCAATAGGTAAGGATGGGCATGACACCCCTGTACTTGGAGATTCTAAAAGTATAGAGATCGATATTAATCATTCCTTGGTGCAATCCCAATGAGGGTTCCACCTTATAACGGGACGTGTGTTCTATCCTTCGCCCTCCTAGCATTTCCACCACCCCCCCCCCCCCGGGTTTCCTCGAGAGTCTAGTTACTGTCTCACGTTCCATTTCAACTATTATTTAAAATGTGTGTATAATGTGGACTCCCCTTCATTGGGACCGCACCCATTCCTTTACGGCACGCATCAGGCATCCTAATTCTAAGCTATACCAAAGGAACAGATCGAAAGAGTATTTAGCCTCTAAAACTGTGGGCTACTAGCGCCCTAGAGTGATTCTAATCTACCGAAATTCTCCACAAACACACTTCTTCAAGCTCAGAGTTTGGCTTTTCTCGAAGCGGAGCAGCTCTGGATAGTGGTCATAGCCTTAAGGAGATCTAGTACCTGACAATATATTTACAGTATAAGCGCGCTTTTTGTGACACAGCTTCCTTATCTGCGAATTTACCTAGTTTAGACCGTTGCGATGGAAAAATAAAGTCATCAAAACTCTGCGCTGACCTTGACATACTCGGTGGAGAGCCTATCGTATCGGATGTTAACGTCTGTGTTGAACGACACTGACGAAACGGACATATACCTGAAGCTCGGAACAAGACGCTAAAAGCTGCCGTTAATCTTTCCTATGAGGATAAAATATTACTGAAGGTATTGAGAGGGCCCGTAACCCGTCAAGGCGATCCAAACACGTTTATGTACAAATTTATTCCCACATGAAAACTTCGAACAATATGTACAAATCTGAGAAGCTATCGTGCAACCACTGAAACTCGTTGCTCGCAGAACTGAAAGCTCACAAGTACAGAAAACGAGATTAAAGGGCTCTTATTTGTACAGCAATAGATCGTATGTACAACACTACACGGCTACGCGATGTTATAGAGCAGCAGAATCAGAAATACACCTGCTTAGCATCATTCTGATGAGACTCCTCAGGACAGTACGGGCATTTCAGGCGATTGTTTCTATGATTACTACAGAGCTTGCTCACAGCTTCTCTAGATATTACGTGACCACAAGTGAGGCGCATCGGTGGGTTACTATCAGTGCTCTGCTGGCGCAAGATTGGACAAGTGAAAGTGGAATGAACGTATTCGTCGATTTTAACCTCCACAGGCAGTTCTTCCCCACTGAATAGATGGTCCTGGCGGTTGACCATAACCTGCTTCAGGTTAACCAGGATTGGGACGGCTCGCATTCCAGTAAGAATGACGTTTCCAAAGCGGGTGTCGCTCTGAGCCAAAGCCACCGACATCCTCGACTCCAGCATAGGCCATGCCAGCGGGCTGAACAGCGCCTCGTAGCGCGGGTCGTTCCGCTGCTTGCCCATCACCACAGCGCCCATTACTTGGGCAGTCTCGTGCTCGTAGCCAAAAGCGGACAGCCGTCGGCTGAACTTCATGGCCTCCATCCTCTTGCCGTCCTGGATCAGCGCTATCATGTGCTGTTTCATGAGGTCGTACTGGAGCTTCGTGTCGCTGTGTGGATTCTGCTGCAGCCAAGAGAGAGCAGGGCCGATGTCCTGGTTCTTTAGCGCCTCCATGATCCAGTCGATGATCTTTCTGTTAGCCAGGTAGCCATCAATTCGCCCGCCAAGACCAGCCTCCTTCACAAGGACCTCTGCGATGTTCGTATGGCCCGACGTCATCAGGTAGTCGCAAATCATGCCGTTCACGAGACGCTCGGCTTTCGGGTCCTGCTCGATATCCTTCTCATTGCGAATCAAGCCGCTAATGTCCTTCTGTGTCGTCTTGTCGATGTCTTTGCCGATCTGGGACACAGCGTGATGCAGTGACTTATGGTGAGCCAACATCTGCGCGAGCGTCTCCTCCCCACGAACCGCTACCTCCTGCAGCAATATCTGTCCGGTCACCGACATCTCTGGCGCAGCGTCTTCGGACAGCAGCTCTCGGTCGTACAGCTCAGCGCTGGACATCACCTTCGATATGTTCGCGTCCCACGTGGCGTCGAACTTGTCGAGCTCCTCGGAGAGATGGCGCAGAGCCGACTCCACCTCCATCAACGATTCGCTCGTCTCGACCATACTCTTAAAAAATACTTATAATTGGCTGTCAATTCATGGAAGACAGCTGAAGACATAAACCTCGAATAGCCAGATAATTAGCGTTAACTAACACTTTCAATAATTAGGATGAGAAGCTTCGTAAAACAAATTTATTCAAGCATTAGCACCACCACCAACATGGCAACCCGTTCCATAACAACACAGGCAACATGGGGATAAAGGAAGGGACAATACACAAACGAGAAGAACCAGTTTTGGCAGTTCTAAAGCTGCAAACGCAGTTGACAAATTATCTTAAAAATGCATTCAACATTGACAAGTCACTATTACAGCGCAGAAATCCCAAAATATGAGATCAAATGGTCAATAATTCAAATATACAGTGGTAGTATTGGGCACTATGAGAACTACCTCGTACCCAATGAATACAACCCGTCCAAGTGCTGACGTCCGCTTCGGCAAAGGTTAAAATCGCTCTGAATTCGACAATAAAAGTCTGGACAAAGCGTTCTGGTAAAGAATTTGTTTGATTTCCTTCAGCCTTAGGGTGGTTTTTGACTCTAACTTCTTGACTAGAAGCCGACAGGTCACATTTTATTTGCGAGAGCTTTGGCACATTCGCTTGACTAATCAAGGCACCTACATGTCAAAATCTGGGTGCTGAATCATATGGCTGCTTTGAAATCATCCAGTGCTGTCTTCCGCGTTGTTCATCCCCTCATCGTTCTCGGCATGGCAGCAGCATCTGTGAGGTTTCTCAAAAGCTCCCTCTCAAAAGCAAAAGCAGGTCGCTAAGCTACACGCTTCAGTTTCGTTGTAAGCATCTCGCTGTACCTGTTGCTGTCGCTGTCTTGTTGAAAATCTCCACCAACACCAGACTTGGGTTATTGAATCGAAGGAATGTGCTTATTAATCCCTTTACAAAAACTATTCACTCATGGATTTGCCAATTTAGCGGTTCTAATCGAAGTCTTTCACTAAAAAAAGGGGTGCGGCTATAAAGGTCTCATTGAGCTCTCGGCGTCTTCAGTGAACACCGGGGAAAGTGTGATGATGCGAAGCAACCTTTGCCAACCAAAACGACGTTGCTTGTTAGCGGCTAAGATAGTCATATAAAGCGTACTTCAACTTGTTGTCGTTGCTCTTATACACCAGAGCAAACTATTACACTTTGAAAAGCAAAAGCTCCGCTATAAGGGTAAGTTATGTGAGCGCTGCAGCGTCGTTAGCTGACTTGAAGAAGCCCACAGGAGCTAAAAGCACAAACTAAGAACAGCAAGGGCAGCTGTAATGCCATGACCTAGAAATCCGTGACGTCTCCATGTTGCGATCGTGTGACTCCATTCATAGCCCACTTCTGCTCCTTCACCGTCGAAGGGTGCACCGAGGTAGATCAGCTGGTAGACGGCCGCAGCGAAGAACAACGCATTCAGGAACACCGTTTGCCAACAACTCTAAAAATATAGGGCAAAGGATTGGCGTGATCGACGAGCAATGAGATCTTCGCAAAACGGAACTCATTACCGATTTCACTTCATGGTTGCAATTTCTGCACGGGCGCGCCCGAACACACATAGAGAGACGAGACGACATTCTGTTACGTAGTTCTGAAAATACGTGAGCAATTGACCAAAGTTGGACAAACACCGCCACCGCAACAGAACTGCTCCAATAAAATCCGCGCTGGACGCATTTGAGAGCTCAGCTTTTAGAGCGGTGCAGTGCTGCCGTCCTAGAGAGATCCTACGTAACAAAACATGATTACGGCCCTACGATCACGTCGCCGTTCTGCAGCACCGCTGGATAGGTGAGACAAAGATTATAGGTAATGGAGAGCATGGGTCAAGGAGTTCCTGCATTGGTACCATACTTGATTGTGAAGAACAGAGCGCTGACTTGAACATCGACTGGCCGGCGCGAGTCATCGAATGGGCCAAAATGCATTCAAATTCTCTTAAATATGCCTACGATTTTTTTGCACTAATAACCAAACTCTTGCTCTACCTTCTTCGAAAGCATGTAGATCGGCACAGCTCTTTACTACTTTACCATCACTCAAAGTATTCACACTTCTATCTTTCGTAATGCAAAGACAAGAGGGGTGTTGATCAATCTTTGTTTGGAACGCGCCGTGCGCTCAAATCCTACGGGATATCATGCATTAAACTTCAAAGCGTCTTTGGCCTATGCAATAACTTGCGGTTGCCTTTTGATGAACAATTCTGTTTTTTCCTTCCCAGTCAAATCTGGTAGCAAACTGTCAAACTCGGAAAGATGGAAGGCTTGGTTGGTCAGGACGGGACCTGAACAAAAAACCTCGATTTGAAGTCCACGTTGAGGTCGGTACCACGTGCTCACGTCGCCTAATGATGACTTACAAAATCCACTGCATGGCAGCCTTTATAAATAGTGTGTCTAATTTTCCGTTCACTGTTTCCGCTTTGTTTCTTTCTTACTTCCTCCCCACTGGCGGTTATTTCAAAAGTAATTGATCGATGAATGCATTTTTCTGCAATAACGGTCTCACCTCTCCACAAAAAATCCAATATGTCATCGTGTGTGCCATGACTAAAGGAAAACTCACTGTTTTCGAAATAGCACGCGAATCCTAGGGATAACAGCACAGCCGATATTTGAAAATTGAAGCCCTGCAAAGAAGAGCAAATATGGTAAAGAACCAATGTTCTAGAAAGACAGGATAAATGCTCTACTGGTTCGCTTCACTGTTCACTAGGAACAGAAATAGCCACTGTTATTCTCTCTATCATAAAAATACTGTGAACATCATTAAACTACCACTGTTTGTCTAATTAGATGTTTGTCAGACTTTGCCACATATGACTTCGTCTAAAGAGATCTTTCGACGACAGTTTTTCACCGAATCTAATATATAAAAATGATGTGAGGGCAGAGTGGAAACAGGCAAAGGAGCTGAAGGATTTGGTGAGGTATAAACCAATATAAAAGCCCGTTCATAGTTAACTCACGATTCAATAATTTGCCGTAACTTGCACTTTTGCGTTTCTTACCCATCTTTTTTCTCACTAGTGGTGTTTGTACGAACGAGTGTTGTTACGTATAAGTGAATGAACGGACATAAAGGAATGAAGATGTGTAAACCCACATGCAAGAGCGAGCTGATCGCAAACGATGAAAGTATCGCCGCAGCAGTTCCCAGTGTGGTAAATTGCAGATACACGTCTAAAAACATTTTTGAGAGCTCACATAAATCCACATCAACTAAAGATCCGCTCTATCAAAACCAACATGAATGTAGGAAGTTATGCATAGGCACATTCCAAGCCACTACAACTTCCACTAGTGAGCGAGGCACTTCCACCGCAAACGGGGAACAAATCGACAGCCTCATCCCTGACAGCAGTGCAAGCCCTGAGCAAAGAAAGCGAGCATTAACAGTGACAGAAACAAGACCATTCGATCACTAGCTTTCTCACCCTGGGACAACACACAGATGAAGTAGTGACTGGTCCTAAACGACTGCGCAACAACGTAGTCAGTGAGAATACTGCCCTCGGGGACGATTATAGGCAAGCAACTTGAGTATGCCAGGAAGCAGAACGCCACACCAACCAATGTGGCGCTCAGAAAAATGGAATGCAGTTCCTCCTATAAAGAAAGTATGATACACCAAAAAAAGTAGACGTATGAAAGTATTTGGCTTACCTTGATAGTGCGCCCATTGAACGATTTCATGTAACCATCAAAGGTATGGAATGGACCAAAAACCACCGTAGATGGGCTGAACAAGTACGACAGAATAGGAACAACGTCACACGCTGAGAAATTGGAGCCCTTGTCGAATGCAAGTGATATGACTTTCATCGCGAAAATCATTAGAATCCCACGAATGGATAGGAAATCCTGCGCTGGAACGAGATACTGCCTGAAACATGTCCTTATTCCTTTGAGAAAACGCATTCGAAAGCATCATCAATAGACAAGAAGCCAAAACTCACACGCAAATGATTGATGAAATACAGGCGAGCATAGCCGACACGCCCTTGCAGGGCAGCGGCGTGAACAGCAGAAAAAGTGCCACAACAGGTATCCCCGCAGTGACGGTGACTTGCAGGTCTCCTCTTTGAATCCAATCGGGGAGTATTATCAATCCAAGGAAAATGCATGATATGTGTTTTATCAGGATGGGAAAATCTGAAAAAAAAAAGCATGGATAGACAGCTGCCCTAGCCTGAAACCTATCTTATTTTTATTTATTTTTTTGCAGGTTAATTAAGAAGCGCATACTATGTCAGAATTACCTCGTATTACCCAGACTCATCGGCACTATTGTACTTTGGGGACTCCAGAGGTCCAGGAGAGGTTGAAGAAATTTTTCGCCAAAACTTCGCCTAAAGGGTTATTTGGGGTGCTGGTCACGAATCTGATATCCGTTTTTCATTGTACGCTGAAGTACGGTAGGTTACGGTAGGTACGGATGACTAAGGTAATGGTCACCGACTTCGCCCAAACTCCAGCAATATAACGAAAAGCGGATGTCAGAATCGAGATTAGCACCCCTAGTAACCTCCTAGGCGAAGTTTGGGCGAAATCGGTGATTATGACCTCGGCAGCTTTAGTTACCCGTACCTACCGTACTCCAGCGTAAAACGAAAAACGGATGTCAAATTTGTGATCAGCACCCCCAAATAACCCTCCCCCCCCCCTAGACGAGGTTTTGGCGAAAACATTTTTCGACTCTCCTCGATCTCTGGAATCGTGGAAGTACAATAGTGCCCGCTTCTTCATAGACCCGCAAGGCAAGAGTATGTTCCCAGCATTCGCTACTACATGAGCTGTTTGGTACTTAGTGAAGGGCGTGCATAGATAAGGGACGGACTTGCTCGCGTGTTCACTGCAAATCAAATCAGGTCCAGTTCAGTCCAGGTTATTCAAGCGTTCCATTCCTCCACGGTCTCCGAATATGAATCAGACTTGTCTTGAAAGGATAAGACCTGCCCATGGATAACCTGCCCGTGGGCTGTCCACCTCAAAAAATTGTATAAGGTTGATAAAAGATAAAAGAGTGGCGTTGAATAATCCCTGTTTTAGATGTGCAACGCATCCCATCTCTAGGTGACGGCAGTCTGAATCGCACATTTGGCCGACGAAACGCAAAGCAGCGGCTATTCAATGAGCAAGACAGTGCTTCACCCCTCTCAGGCAAATATGACACCAACTCGCCGACAACAAAGGAATAGAAGGCTCTACTGATCTAGCCAGGACCTGAACAGGAACCCTGATTCGGAATGCACGTGACGGCCAGCACCTCTTCGGACATCGCTACCGCGCCCCCTAGATAAAGATACGCACGTTATCCGGTACAAGTTCATTAAGTTGCGCATTCCAAAAAGGGACTGAACAAGGACGACTTTATCTTTAACAATAGCGGCAGCAACTCTTTTCGGTAATAACTCCTCAGAGAACTCACGGTTTCTAAAAACTCGTCTCGGTCTGTTATAAGGTGGGCAAATCACGAATCAAACGGTCCCTGCTACCTCACAAATACTAATTCTGAAGGTTCTCTTTGCACCCTAGTGTAAAAAATCCAAATAGGCCGCTGTCAACACAAAATATTTAAATCGTTTCTAGAATAGCTCTGAGCAGTCGTCCGACCAGTAGCGATGTACGGCGCTGAGGGTTGGACTGCGACTAAGGAAGCTGAAACGCGTCTCAGGGTCATGGAGACGAATATGCTGCGCTGGACGGCTAGAGCCACGCGCATAGATCGCGTCCGAAATGATGTTATTCGGCAGAATTTCGGTGTCGCGCCGATAGTGGACAAGATGCGCGAAGCTCGCCTGCGATGGTACGGCCACGTTCTGCGTGGAAAAGAAGACAGCGTCCGCAAGATAGGCCTTGAGTTGGAAGTGTCAGGAAAGCGGCTTAGGGGGCGCCGGGCTTACGTTACATATGGATCTGAAAGTAGCTGGTGTCCACCTGATCTAGCGCTGGATCGGGAAAGGGGGCGTCATAACACCAGAATAGCGGACTCCGCCACGAAACGGGACAAACGCTGAAGAAAAGAGGAAGAATACGCCCTGTGATTCACTGTAAACACATCAACCCTATACTTTTAATCGAATCACTAACTACACGGCTTTATTTATTTTCACATTGTGCTCTCGCTCTGCAATGCCTGGAGTGATCTAGTTGTAAGTAGAACACCGAGACATATATTCTGCGTCGTATAGTATATGAAGTCCAAACACCCAACTTTTTCGATACTACACTTTCCCCTTCAAGACACTATGGCTAGATTAATCTTTATTGGTATTACAGGTGTGGAAGCTCCACAACAAAATATCGTCTAGCTCCTAGAATCACTCTTGGAAAAGAGCACTTGTTATGATGTCTCCATGATTTCATAGAATCGTAGCAAAACTTTCTTCTCTCCCCGCCTGTCATTTATGAGCAAAATATTTTCAATAAGCGACGGTCTCCGTCAATCCGTCCGATCCTTTTATCCTATGGGTTGTATTATAGTAGGAAATGGAAACTAAACAACTTGAACTTACTTAGTAGCGTTATGAGGCGCTGGATGAAGGTGACCAGCAGCAGCTTTCCAATTGTATACTGGACGGATGACAGACATCCAGAGACGCATTGTCCAATCTCTAATAAACAAGGCTAACAATATGGTGTGCATGACTAACTGAAGAAAACCACTCGATTGTTATGAAATGAGCTGAAACATGACACCAATTCGCCACCTCCGCTTCGCCTGCACTAAAAACAAGCGCGAAACTGCGAATCTGCTTATATTGCTACATTACTAACAATATATGGGGCTGTACTGATATCGAGCCATTTCGAGGTTAGTAAAGTTTCGCACTGTCCCACCAACCGCTATAGCACAGCACAAGCGCTCAGTCACCAGAGTGACTATAGCAGTTGCCAACTTCCTTTATTAGTATTCAAGAAAACGGCTACGAATTATTTTGGGAATCCCGCACTTCAGAACAACAGCCTCCTCATTTTCTTAAATCAACTCCGAACAGGGTCAAGTCCACCCCATAGCTTAAAGGTTTGGCTTCACGAAATGCGTTCATAGAAGTTAAACCTGCTTTAGAGGCGAGTTCTACCTCTAGCACAGTTCTCTCACCATTATATCTGCTGCATTCACAATCGGTGACATACCCCTATGTTGGATACATGCTAGTTACGGTAAGAACACAAGGTGATGATCGTTAAACAATGCCAATGGGAGAATCAATAACGAGCCTCAAGAAGATAAGTTCGGTGCAAGTATGGGGATCCATCTTGCATGTTCTTCATAACTGGGAGCTTTACCCTGGTTGAAGTAAGCCTATGTGTCCTTCAGCAGTTGTATGAATACGCAATTGCGATTAAAGCTTTCAAAAGTTCTTGTACAAATACTACGAATGTTTGAAGCGGTAGAGTGGACCCCATCCTCCTCCTCTCTAGACTTGCACCCTACGTTCATTCGAGACAGTTTAAATGGTGCTAATCGGGCTGGTGCCCGCTGGACACCTGCAAGCTATCTTAGAACGGGGAAGTTGAACCAGCCAGACCCCAAAGTTATTTCGTTTTCCCTAGTACTAGGCAAGGGAAGGAACCTCGTGGTCTGGCTGATTTAAATTACCCGTTGTAAGATACCTTACCGATGTGCTTCCGCGTCAGCGGAAGAGAGCACAGAAAGCGTGTTTATATGAGTGTTCCAGGACCATCTGCAATCTTGGAGCGGGCACCACCCCGCTAAGCACCACTTAAACATGTTGAACTTACGAAAATATAGGTATACCTGATATGTAGTGCTCCACTGGTCGTCCTCAAAATAGACGTTGCTTAAAAATTCATCGTTTGCCTCCAGATATGAATATTCGTCAGATAACTCCAACGGCTCAAAATCTACCATCTCATCAAGGAAACGAAGGTATCTCCTGAAATAGGAAAGCAATCGTTCGAGAGGGGGTAGAGCCGAGTTTCGTATGAAATGGGTGAAATTTTGTGAGAATCTGAAGATCTTTGACTCACTACTCCTCTGAACTTGTTCAAAGAATCATAGCTACCGTGGCTCGCGACAAAATTCAAGGTAGGTGGTGAGGCATGCACGCAAATTACTTGCTGGCTTGCTCTTCGAAGCTAGTGCTGCACCATTAAATGCGTAAAACGAGAAGGTTCGCCGTTAATTAGTTCCAATGTAGGCTAAGAGAGAGGGTGAGGTTACACTCCTTCCCCTTCATAACATCCAGTGAATTTGGCCAAATTTTAAGATAAAACAACAGGTGGGAATGCACATACATCACAACACTGGGAGCTCGTTTGCCGTTTCCACCTTAAAACATTTAGGTGTAGAAGGGCTACAGAGTGAAATCCCCTAAACTTGCACCCCACCCCATTGCTCCTTGCGATCTGGTTCTATGGGGTATAAAGAATGGGCAACAGCACTGATCAATCCCTTTTGTGCTACCTCACGCATTCTATGTTCGGTCTCGGATCTCATGGAGGCTATATGAATGCGTATTTGGCCTATACAATACTTAAGGTGGCCACCCGATAGACAAGTCAGTGTTTAATCCGTCGCAAACCAGTCTGTTACCAAATCGCCAACCACGAAAAGTCTGAGGACTTCATTGACCTGGCTGGGAAGTCCGAACCAGTTTTCTTCATCCCAGAGACGTCTACTAGCAACTCATCGACCTGGGAATAGATGGCTTTGTTGACCTGGTGGTGTTCCCAATGAACCATTGCAGGTGTGCTCCGATACTCAGTCTGCACCCAATGCACTCAGAGATATGCCTATACTAAAATAACGAAGGGTGGGAACCTCAAGAGAGGCGCATTTAGCACCCGCATTCCATCACAAGGCTAATGACCTTATATTTTCTGCATTTACACCAACGGGCTGCT
Organism: Heligmosomoides polygyrus polygyrus; assembly: GCA_947396885.1. Lineage (NCBI taxonomy): Eukaryota > Metazoa > Nematoda > Chromadorea > Rhabditida > Heligmosomidae > Heligmosomoides > Heligmosomoides polygyrus. The sequence continues at coordinate 70,487,857 of OX377204.1, read as the reverse complement.
ACAGTACTAGTAAAGGAACAGTGCATATTAAGTGCATCCACCTCAACTATGGATATGTTTAAGGCAGCGCTAGAAACGAGACGAAGAGTGGGCTACAGATATTCACTATGAAGGTAGGAACCATGCATTTTCTGTACTCCGGCACCACCCTGGCTGTGCAGGCCAGATTCACAGTCGTGTCACACAGTACCCGAAATAGCTACACTCGCAAGAATCCTTTGCCAAAGTTCTGCTAACAGCGTTAATCAGGGATGAACTATCTATACACCGCAACAAGTCCCTCTGCGGGCTGAGTGTGCTGGGTGAATAACGAGCTCAAGGTGCCCAGCTGATTCCGTGCTCCAATTCGAATTGCGAAGACGCTTCGCGACGCACGGCTGCGGGACATTATGTACGAATGGTCGCCGCGGACGCTGCGAATAGCGCGGCGATCGCGGCAGAAGAGGTCGCTCTTGGGTGGCTTCAGCGGCCAGTGATATCTAGACCTCCGTCAAAACTTACACACCAAGTGTTAGAAAGTGTATAGAAAGTCAGTTTCACTGCGACAGTGTGTCATATTTTCAGCTTTTCCTGAAGAAGCATCATGTAAAATTGAGCCTTAGAACGTTGTTTAGTTCTATAACTCGAACTCAATTTCTGAACCAGAGCATGTTTTCCCGCAGCTCCTGAAACAGCAGAAGGGGATACCAACAACTCAAACCCAGCGTCTGCAGCAGGTCGTGAGGCACAGCTCACACGACTGCAGCGGAGCTCACCGCGCACGCGGCAGTCGCCGTCGCAGGCGCGGTGACCATTCGTACATAAAGCCTGCCCCTCGCGACGCACCGCATGTTGAAATGGCTTTGGCTTTTTTGAAAAGCATTGCTGTTCAGTCTCGTTCTATTTGTTAGCCTTCAAGGCGGCTGAAATTGTTAACTAGAGTTAAGGAAGTGTGGACACACTTGATCTGAATTAATCACACTGTATAGGGATTCAATAAGAGATGAGGAGAGATACAAAACTCGGAAGTTCATTAATCTCAAGCTTGTCTCTTGTTGCTCGTTCGCTTTTAACTTAGGACACATTCACTAAGTTTTTCTAGTTCTATTTTAAGATATATCATAACATAAAACATTTATTGAGCCAAAAATGAAGCAAAATCAGTTTCGCAAGAGGATTTCAGCAAAAGTTGGCTTTTTTGAAGGTTAGCAACAACCATAGCTCATTATGGGACAGGAGATGAAGCTGTTTGAGGAAGAGAAGGCAGTGCGACGCAGGAAAGTATACCCCTCCTGACTAGGACCAATCCGAATGACACCGACTTCAATCCCATTTTATATCTCCCTCTCCCGACGGGATGCGAGATTCTATATCTTCGCTCTGACGGGCTGCTTATTTCGTGCATTTCGTTCCTCAGTTTTGAATCGAAGCAAGAAGTTAGTGTATTTTGAGTCAGATATTGGAGTAAAGAAGCGGACCACTGCGCTTCTGCTTTTACATGTGTTCCCTTTGTTACGTTCAGTTCCCCGAAAATTAAGTACAACGTATGACGCCATTTCTTTAGGCATGCAGCCTCCGTCTGCAGATAATGCTGTCGTCTTCGAAGACAGCAATCTGTCAATGGAGTCGTTGGAGGAGTCGAACTCCATTCAGGATCCTCCATCGGTGACAGTACAGTCAGTACCAGAACCAGAGGGCGATTCCATTATTGCTGAGACACCTGAAAGTTTGTGACGTTTTTCTTTTTTCTTCTATACCTTATGCACTGCGAATGATTCCAAAACATTAGAAATAGCGACTATTGCGGTTGTATAAATAAACCAAAGGGCAACGATACATTCAGCCAAACCTGCACTGTGGTGAGGGCAGTTTAGGCTACAGCGGATTCGTTGGCTTTTCATAAAATGCAGGACTGGAAGCACTTCTAGTGAACATTTAATACTTTGCAGGCATTTTCAGTATTCCCTTAAGTGGTGATCCAACCAACACTCAGCCTTATAGTAGGGGTGCGGAAGTTGTCCACATAGCATGAATAGGATGAAAGAACAGGACGGTTTTATGGATCCCTATTAGGGTGGTGCCACATATTTTACTTCTGCGAGATATCGTGTAGGCAGTCTGAATGCATATTTTCTAGCTGAGGCCCGTCTTCTTTGTTCGCGCAGGTTAGAGCATAATATCCATTCGTTTCCCCCCGACATACGACGACAAAGCTTCCGCTTTACGTTTCTACTCCGAGTTTCTACTCTGTTACCTCACTTTTGTCATCCAGAATGCTATTGCTGTTCGAATGCAATTCATGGCGTTGACGAGAAGCTTGATTCATTCTCAACTGAAGTGCCAGTTGGGTCAGGCGAACAGCGAACGCACCGCTCCACGTTGCTGAACTCCTTCCACGAGGGCGCATGGCATCCCTCGGGGTCTACCCCAGTGCTCTTTTTGCCCGTCGGCCGTCTTGCTTCCTCATTATGTGACCGGCCCATTGGCATTTATCATTTACACGTCGTCGGCTGGGTCACAAAGAAGGGACAGACATTATTTTCATGACTGAAGAGCGATGTCTGGCCCTGTGTTGGGGATTCGCCAGTTGTACTTCAGAAGACATCTGCTAGCGCTCTGTGCGTAGTCCTTATTGTCACCGATGTCGCAGCAATGTTAGCCCACGTTCCGCCGCATAACGGGGTGCAGGGACAACAGTGGAGTCGAATGGGTTTGCGCGGAGGCCGGAGTCCGTCAGATGATCTGTTGCTTGCTAGAGAGATCCGAAGGCATGCAGCTCTTCCCGCTATCCTGCTCGTCTTTCAGATCGTTTCCCATGCCCATTGAACCTAAGAGGTAAATCTACGACGACGTAACTGTGAGTTGGGATCCGTGTAAGTGAAGCCTTTCTCTCTCGCAGTAGGCGCTCTTTATCAGCTATGTCTTCCTACGGCTAATTCACAGTCCTACCCTTTTTTCCTCTTCGTTTAGTTCAGCAAGCGTCGCCTCTGCTTCAGCGGTAGAATACGAGAAGAGTACAATGTCGTCAGCAAAACGAGATTTGAGAGAAATCTCCCATCCACATGCATGAGCTCTTGTTCATATTCGAGATCGAATTCATTGTTCCCTACACTACTGCGGTGAACAGCTTCGGCGGCACAATTTGGTTTTGTCGCGACCTCTCCCATGGGGCGATGGAAATGCTGAACTGTACTTTTGTGTGCAGAGTAGCAGTCGGCGAGTGCGCAGACGGAGGACGAGTCTACTGCTTGGTCGATGAGAGCAGACAGAACGGTGTTCGTTTCAACGCCGCTGTTGTATGCTTTCTTATAGTCGAAGAAGGTGAGAGCTAGAGGAAATCTGTATTCTCGGGAAATTTCTATTTTCTTCTAGACAGTGAGCATGCGGCATGCAGCTGAATCGCTTGAGCAGTGTGGCCTGCTTCCGGGTCGTCCTGGTTGGGTTTTTTTCGGGATCCTTGATATGCATTCAAGAATAAACACACTCAGCAGACATACTGGACGATAGTTACGAATATCTTTTGTGCCGCCGTTTTTCTGACGAACGACAACACGCGAGTTCCTTCACTGGTCAGCCTTGCCCTAATAAAGGTACAATGCCGTGTGCGACGCGAGGATAAGGTGGGGTGGTAGTAATCGGGTTCCGACTTTGAGGATGTAAAGGAAGGATTGTTAGGTGACAAAGTTTTGTAAGAATCGACGAGTGGACGACAGATGGCTGCAAGACAAAGCCTACGCCACCGTCACTGCAGGGTGGAACCTTCCGTCGACGAATGATGCCTGTTGCGTCTCTCATGTGTCGCACGTCGTTCTTCCGAGCATTGGTCTGTCGCAGGGCGATCACACGGACCTTACGTCATGACGCTTGCAGAAGAGCGCTTAGGTGGACGGTAGAGAAGACTGGCGATTGTGTCTTCGATAAATGAGGTCCTCTGCTCTGCAATCTAAGATTTACGCGCTTCCAACCGCTCGTCGCGGGTTTCTGAAATTGAAGACGGAACACCCCTGTGTGCAGAATACTGAGCCTGTGTTGTGCAGGCGAGAACAAACCTAGCATGACAGCTGTGCCGGGAGGTGGGGGGGGGGGGGGGGAGGGAGGGAGCGGGGGAGTTCGGGAGACGGTCAGGAAGTACACCCGCCCCCTGCTGGGGGTGTGCGATCTTCCTGTCTTTCTTGCTCACCCATCCCCAACCCCATAGGCTTCACCGTGAGTCTAACGGCTGCCTTACGAAACCTTTGACACACAAAACAAAAGTTTTAGGTCCGCAAAACAGCGGCTGTACCTCCTGACGCCACGCCTCCCAGCATCCCAGCAGGGGCGGGTGTACCTCCTGTGCGCTGCCGGGGAGTTCGAGTATGGTTCAAACTTCGCAAGGCTTCCGAATTTCCAACTACTCATCTTGGGATAGCCTGCCGACATTAAAAGTCGCAGTTTTACATCAGTTACCACTCCCTGCGCCACTATGAGGCGGTAAACCGTGTGGGAAGTTCGTATTTAGCTTAAACATTGGCTTTCGAAGCACTCCTAATGGACATATCACATTGTTTTTCCCTTCGCAGGCTTTATTATCAGTTCTTCCACCTTGGAAGAAGAAGGTTTGGTTGCGCTAGGACTCGAACCAGGATTGTTGCTGCGAGTTGTACTTGACAGGTGGTACCTCTGGCTGTGCAACCCCCCCCCCCCACAAAGTTTTATTACATACGTAATATTGTGGGTTGCTTTAGCTTGATTGGGTTAGAAGTTTTTGTATTTGAAGGCACTCAATCAGCTGAAGCAACCGAAGCAATACCGCGAGTTCCATCAACTCCAAAATCCCTTGCCAGGGTCATCACAGCTGACGTGACACATCGTCAGGTGAGTTCACTCATCTCGTTACCGCCGTTGTTCAGATTGCCTAGGAGAGTGCTTTAGATTGAAGTGAAAGACTTGATCGAGTATGAGTGGCCTTTCAAATCAGGCGACAAGTATTTCCTCCAGGTATGGAATTAATATGGTTGATTTCATGTTGTGAAACTTTGAAAAGAAGCAATTTCTTATTTGATCGGTTCATATTCCAGGAGCAGGTAGGCGATCTCTTGGACATAAAGTCGTTTTCAAGGAAGTTTCCTGATATGAGCCGTAGGAAAGTGGAGAAAGTCGAACGAGATTGGCTCTGTGACACGTACAACATCCACCAGACAATGAATGAAACTCGTTAGTTCTTTTCTGCGTTGTGCTGTAAAGCTTGTAAAACTGGAGGCATAGAGATAAACTCTTCCCTTTGAAAGACTGATTATTTTGTCTCTTTGAACATGCACTGCTCTAAGTCCTACCCACCAATACCCAACAACATTGTATCATTTCGAAATATGTTACATTTCTTTGGTGGAACTGTTGTTTGAAGGAAATGATTTGTCCAGTTCTCGTGCAGCATGGCATGTCGCTCTCTTTGTAGAATTTCCCACATTCCACTCGTGGTACCCAGCGTTTTAAAAATGCGTACATACCTGCATGCCTATATCTTTTCTCGTTTTTTGTCTCTCTGAACTAAGGAGCCGCGTTTTGGCAAGAAATCAGCGTTTTGAAGAAGGCACTACAAAAATCGAGGTTTTTGTCATGGGAGGTTTGATTTTGTCTGTGACCTGTGTAGTAATAACATCACCATGTTATAGTTTCATTTTCTTCTCATTAACTCCTCGCTAGAATGCATTTGTTCGACTTTAGAGCTGCGGGATCTTTGCGCGATGCGATCTGTTGAAATACATGATTTAATGGCTAGTGAATATCCAGCAATCTATCAGGTATGCGTGGAAATTGCTACTTCTATGACTTCTAACTCTCTTAATGTCCATGTTTAGGAATTCCAAAAAGTGACAGGTGAACGTCTGAAAGCATTAATGGTGGAACAAGCGAAGGAAATGGAAGCAGTAAGGTTTTTCTTCTTAATTTTCCTTCTTACGTTCTTTAGCCGCTTTAAAGTTGATGACATAGTAAAAATAACTGAAGCGAAAGATGAGCTCAATCAAGAACAAAAGACGCACACACACATCGTTCACAGTATGAACTGAACCTCCACGAAGTCCTATAAGTAGAACGTCGGTTTGTATGCTAAATCTCAAACTGATTGCTGAACATTAACGAGCGACAAGCTCTGTCAGCTTATTGTGACACATGCAGAGAAGGGAAATGGGTTTAATTCGGGAGTGTGGTCTGTTTGGGATTAAACTCAAAGTTGTTTTCTTCCGGTCTCGCATGGTACTACAAATTAAAAAACGTTTGAAAAATGTCTGGATTCCCACTATTCTCCGGCATTGCAGATCAAAAACGACTCAAAGAAGCTGGCTGAGCTGCGTGAGAAGGCTATGAAAAGCGCTGCCGACTTCAACAGAGAGCTTCAGCTGACGAAGAAACTTGAGCGACAGCATTACTGGGATGTGCAAACGTCGGTAAGTCGGCGATTGTTTTGAACTCGTGCATTTCTGTGCTCTAGTCTACAGTACAATTTAGCAGCTGTACATCCTATGCATGTGGTTCGGCGTTTACTCTAAACCGGAAATCAGTGGATGTCTGCTTGTATTAGTGTTCCAATGTGGCTTTACGTAGTAGGGTATTTTACGGGGGCTTCAGAAGCGAATCTGACAGACGCCACCTTTAAACGCTATGGTGTACAGGATGTGATTAAGGGCTAAGTGGACGTATTCACTGCCAATTTGCTGTTTCAGATAATTCAATCTGCCACGAATAAATGGCGGAAGGTTCCTGCAAAATATACCAAGCCGAGTCCTTATCCTGTGGCACTTATTCATGGACAGTTCCAGAACTACTATAGGAAGTATGTTGCTCATATCTTTTTTCAGGTCATTGTAAAGCAATTTTACTGGCGTTCAGCAAACAGTCACGTCTTACATTGCTGAAGGAAGACTGAGATAACCGGATCTGGAGCAAGAGCCGTCCAGCTGTTCAATGTAAACGGTAATAGATACATTTACAGGTTTACGTCGTCGGAACTGCGTCGGCTTCCTTTTGGTAGCGTGTTGGACGGAGAGCATCTGTTCCCTGCACACAGAGATCCCTCTCCTCCTCCAATCAACGTATCTGATAAGGAAGTACAAAGTTCGTTCATCACTTCTCAACTATCTCATAGGTGTTATTACGTATAAGCGCCACACATATAATTGCTAGCTTTTGCTTCAGGATTCGAAAAGATAGCTTCTCAAGGACAAGGAGGTTCGCCTGCGCCGGTTGTCAAAAACGAGGTGGCCACTACTCCCTCGCGTGGGGATGCCTCACGGAAATCGGTCTGTTTTGCCTCCTTGACTCGCTCTTGTTTCTGCTTGAATTTGTTTTCTTAGACAGCTTTCCGACTTGTTATGCGTGGTTTTGAAATCCGTACAGTGCCATTATAGGACCTTAACATCCAGATTGGGGGGGGGTCTTCTTTTGCTTTTGGGATCATTCATTCGAGTGTAGTTGGAAATAAGCCTCCTCTACCAGCGAGGCTGGCAACTCAGTGCAATGTTTCGTTTGTGAGGCGGCCCGTTAGAATACAGCGGACTTGTTGGGAGCGGTAAAACATCTGGCCGAAGTCATTATACACACCAAATGCTTATTTAACATTGTGCGAAGAAGTGGGATATTTGGTACATACCCCAAGAACTAATTATCCTTATTCTTCATCTTTTAAATCTTCTCAAACACTTTTGAGTGTGTTATCAAATATCCGTGCTGAGTTCAAGAATCTGAATTACTCTCAGCAGGATGGGCAGGTTCTCTCAGCCTGATCGAGGAGAGTGCTTTCACTTATGCTGGAGCACAACTATTCTCCAGCTCCTTTTATTGTAACACGTCCCAGGGTTTCTCATTTTTTCATGTTTTTGTGTTGTTAGGTGAGGCATTTTATTGAGCGGCCTGCACTAGAACGTGCTTATCATCCTCAGTGGTCTGAATGTGTCTCAAGGTTTCTTACGTTCATGCCAACCCGTCAAAATGTCGATTTCGATCGTTCCCAACATCATCTTTCACGTAGATGTGATTCAGAAATTTTAACCTCGTGATGATAAGTTCCCCATTATTTCACCTTAGTGACTCTACTATCAATTCGTTTTGAACTGAGGTGATTGAGCCATGACGTGGCCCTACTCTGTACTGAATATGCTGTTGCTAAGGGCGTGCATTTATCCCTTATCCGGCTTCTCTAATTGTTTCCCGTCAGTTCAAAAGTTCTGCTTAGCATCTAGTTGTATGATGGTGTAGGATCCACGAATTGAAGTTCTCCTAGTCTACTCTGTTCGTTAAGCGGTTAGTGGATAGTATCGAGATTGTAAGCTGTTGCAACGATGTTTTGTTGCGATCAAAACTCTAGCGTCAGGCTGGGCTCGAACCCGCACCTCCCAATGACCAGTAGCCGTTACACCACCGGCGCTGATTGATCGATTCCATCAGCACTCAAGCGTATATAGGGATGAAGTTTTTTGTTGTTGATAATAACAGAAAAACGCCTGTAACGCCTGCCGTAGATGGCTGAAACCGATTAGCACATGCCGTTTTATAAATCCGCTTATCTAACCCTTATTGAAAACTATATAAGCAAACATTGAATGGGGCCATTTTTCAAAACTTTTTCCTATAACATCTTCTGTTTTGCGAAGGTTTTTTTTGTTGTTGGTAGGAATGCATAGACTATGAAAAGCTTCTGCTTTACGACGCTGTCGTCATCTCCTGCATTATACCTTAACAGATGTATTAGAGGTATCAGCATCTGTGTGAGCCTAAACAGCCGTTAACAGTTGATAATTCTGATTGCGTTACCGATGTGTGGTAACTATGGCGCCTTCAAATAGTGAGAGCTATCTTTGCCTTGAGATTTCTTAGCTAACCAGGAACATGGGTAGTCCGCTAGCTCCAACAATTTGCTCGTTTTCTGATGCCTGGCTGTTTAGGCTCGAGGCAGTACAAAACGTGTCGTGGCATATGCAGAGGACGATGATGATGAGCTCTAAAGTTGTCGCCTTTTGCGCTTCTGCATTTATTCGAGAATCTCATCTATATTATGTTAATCTATGGCTTAGTCGTTTTTGTTTTTCTTCGAGTCTAACGGGAATGTTGTGGTGTTTGGTATATTTGTTCATTAGAGCGAGCGCCTGATCTCAACTAATCGATTTGAATGGCTGTTTTTCGCATTTGAACTAACCACGAAATTGTGATACGTACGTCGTCGTTCTTAGTCATAAATATTTTATTCAACGGATCTTACATTCTTCTGCAGGCCCGTCTGAGCCGATTAGCCATTGTATAGTTGATGGTTTTATTCCTATAGATTACACTGGTAACTATTTTGGAGAAGGTTTTGTTGCTAGAACATCTGTACCTTCTCCTTCCAAACAGGCGCTTTAGTGTCATTACTCTAACTCTAGAGGCAAAGTCTTTCATTTGAGTGGGAATCCTTGGCACAAGAATCGGAAAAATTGCTACTGTAGGCATGCCGTTGTGAATGCGTCTCACTTGACTAACTTTTCAGTCGAGAATCTTCCATCACCACTTATTCTGAATTTTTTTATCGCAATTTATGGAGCGCTTCGCCGATTTGCCGTGCTCCTTTTTCGATAAGAGAACGTCTTGCGATGCTGCAATCCTCAATTTTAGTAATCCTCGTTTTTATGAGAGACATAGAATGGTTTCGTTTTACTAAATACTGACCACTGACCACTACTTGACCTTCACCCCACGTCTGTTAACTATCCACCGAGGGCTTCTTTGATTAGCTCCTTTGGTTGGCCTTGGCAGGACCAAATTCCAAAATTGAGTCGGTGTACACACGAGTGTCGGCGCCTCCTCCGGCTGCCCAGCTGTAGCCCTCAGTTTCCATTAATATCCTTAGAAGCAGTACTTATACTTGGAAAGTTGGCAACGAGCGAGTGCGGCTCAGTGCCAGTTTCAATAACTGGAAGGGAACACCCTGATTATTTTGAACTGTTGCTGAGTTTCTGGGGACGAGTTGCGTTAGCAAGGTCTTAGATGTTTGGCTGCAACTTGACATCCCTCTTTTTAGAAAGTAGGTGTGCCATTATAGTTGATAGATGCCCTTTGTCACATTAGTTTGGATTTTGATGGGAAGATTTTACTACAGGATTAGATCTCGTATTGAATCCCTTGCTCCTCTTGTGTAGGCATAGCTATAACTATTATCAGGCGTGCCTTCAAGGAAGACGTCCGGGTTCCGCGCCCTGGTTTCGGCGGTTGAAGCAGATTCTTAGCAGTGTTCGCTTCAGTTACGAGCAGCGCGTTCCTTGTTCAAATTTCCTCATGGCATTTCTTTAGAGTGGAGGAGCAGGATCGTCGTTCAAGACGCCGACACAACGAGCCGCAGCCAAAACGCCCGTTGCTCTCCAGGTGAAGTGTGCGACGTGCAACGAGCCACCGGGAGCGGGAGAGGTGTTTGTGAAGTGGGTTGTCACGTATACCTCCTGCTTTGTTTCTTATTGCCTTTTTCTTTTTGAGATAGAGCTGTGGTTCATTAACCATAGGAGGCGCACTTTTAAAGTCATACGAGGGGCAACGTTTATGGCTTCATGAGTTACTGAAGCTTATTGTTTACCGCAGCTTCCCTTGCAATCCTATCTTATTCCCTCATGTTTTGAAAACTGTTTGCACTGAATCTTAAGCGGCTTTCACACTGCCAGCAACGAAAAAGGGGTGGAGTTCGATGCTTGCTGCAGCCGCTACGCGTGAGATAAGATAATGAGATAAGACCTGTGATATGCCTGCGTTGATGAGCATCAGCAACAAGCAATGATGGCGATCATTCCTTGTTGCTGAGGCTGCGCAATAGTTGCGCAACCGATGCCGGTGTTGCTGATGCGGGGTTGCGGCAACAGCAGTGTGAAAGACCCCTCGTTGCTGTTGTTGCTCCTCTGCATCTCTGCGGTATGCTTCATCATTACGGCATCGGTTGCGCAACAGCAGCAACGGCAGTGTGAAAGCCGCTTTACGCCGAACGAGAGGGTTTTAATGTGAATCTTTTTCGGCGTGACCGAAACTAGTATTATTATTCATAAAACGCGTAGTAGCGCAGTCGAAGGAGGTGCCGGCTGTCGTGCCTTGGTTCGGGCTTTCCGCCTAGGCCAACCAAGCCTTCTTCCTCTTTGAGGTCGGTCACTCGGTGCCGGACGCGTCTGGGAAGGATAAAGTACTGATTGTCTCATTGGGTGACCAGTGGCCACCGCAAGTTGTTGTATAGGCCAAATACGTATTTAAATTCCTTCTACGGCATTTTCGTAGAAGCAGAATACATGGTGTTGGTTAACGCCGTCCTTTATCCCTTTTTATTATTAACAACAGCAAAACAGGCTAGGCCAAGGTTTGAAGAAGAGAGAAGGTGGAATCTGTTTGGATCGAAGTTTTTAAGAACAGCGTTCGAGATCCTGATCAGCTTTCTTTACTGTGAGGTTTAGTTTAGCGATTTCTTTATGCGAATAAATACACTGTCTAGGACTGGACAAACTTGAGGAAAAGTTACGATTAGTAAATTACAGCAAGCTCTGGTTCGATGGTCCATTCCTCCCTGCCTGTTGGCGTATGCTTGCAATTGCAACCAGGACCGTTGTGGAAATCCTCTTGTTCGAGCTTTTTATGTTTCTATGTTCAGGTGCGTCTCCTGCCCACTTCAAGCTCATCCTGCCTGCCTCGAAATGACAGACGAAATGGCGGTACACGTGACTACATATCCGTGGCAGTGCATCGAGTGTAAGCGCTGTAGTGTGTGCACCATGGGCGATCGCGAGGTACGTTTTCGCGGTGGTTACTCAACGCATTTAAATCAATGAATCTTGCTTCATTAAAGTATGAGTGACCCTTCTTCACTGATAGTGTCAACCGCAACACAGTTCCTGTTCCCTTCGTCGGCTTGCGGCCACCATCCAGGATGTTGTTGTCAACCGAACCTGATGACGTCGGCGAGAAATTTGACTCGTTCCCTACTGAAATACCATTTGGTCAGTCGTGCGACGATCGTATCGGCCCATTTATTGGAGGTCTCCGACGAATCTAGATCCACTCTTTTCGCCCGGCGGTCGTCTTTTCTCGTGATGTGACTGGCACATCGGCATTTAGCCTTCCACACGTAATCCGTCACGGAGATGAGATATTCTTCTCACGTCGCGGCTACGAAGTCCGACTTGATGCTGAGTGTGCCGGCTGTACTTCGGAAGACATGATTCTACCGTTCTGGTCTTAGTATCTTCAGTACGTGGCAGCAGTGTCACTCTACATCTCCGATGCGTAAAAAAACTCAGGGGAACCGAGGAGTCGAATAAGTTAGTTGGGACGTCTGGGTCCAGGATATGATCTCATATTTTCTTTCCTCATGAGCAGTGACTTCTTCCGGTTTGCCCACAGTCATATCCTCCTTGCTTCCTTCACCTCGATTAGAATGTCCTCTCCTTCTCGGTAGAACTCGGGAATGATGCGATGTCATTCGCAAAACGAAAACTTGAGACGAACTTTCCAGACATATGCTTCATTCGTCCAAGCCAACAGTTATTTCCGTTGTAGTTTGAACTTCTTCTATCAGAAACGAAAGCAACTTAGGAGCTGTTCATTTCCGCCATTATGGACATCTATCCTCCTAGGGGATTGCTCTTAAATTTCATTGTAGGTATTCTAATCAGAGAATTCTCCTAAGAGTATATCTGAGCGGCGAAAGTGCATAACACTGCTAGAATCTCAATCGTTCACGTAACTAAATTGCCTGTTCCATTTTTTGCCGAGTAGGTTCAAGGACTTGGTTCCTAAGTCCTGAAGTTTACTGTGGACTCGCAAACTCATACAAAGGAATACCTTCCGGACATAGAATACGCAGAAACACGGGAGATGCTCTCTGTAGGTGTGGGGTCAAGCCTTCGACTTCTCGATCTAGCAGTATTTCTGCACTTTTTCTTCATGCACGATGTTTGGAAAGCAGTTCCTTGTGAATGTGCGACTCCATATTAAACATTCGGTTGGGGTCGAGGTCGCTAACTCGATAGGTTCAAGCGATCTGCAAAAATGGATTTTCTCGTCGGTTTGGGAATGGACATTCTGGTATTCGTATTCATTTTCATAGTTCAGGTGTGTGATGTTGTTGCCTGGTAGGCATTGCTTCGCGACCACCCGATCCGTTTTTGTGCTATCCCCTTGGCCACAAATTGGCTAAATTTTTTCGTTTTGTGTAAGTGCTGTAGAGTATGAGTTTTCCAGGATGCAATGATTTTCTGCGACAAATGCGATCGGGGATTTCACACATATTGCATCGGCTTGCCGGAAGCCCCGCAAGGAGTGTGGATTTGTCAGCAGTACTGCAATCCCGGAGCAAACAATGCGGCCACCCCCAAGAAAACGCCGGCAAGAAAGTCTGTGCCGGCTGTCTGATCCTTCACTGAGGGATCGTCCTTGTTTTCGTGGAATACATTTCTCGTTCTCTTCCCTTCTCAGTGCTCCTCGATGCTGGAATGATCACCACATCAAAGAGCATTTGCACTCACTGGTAGTGGTGCAGTTCGCCTTCGAAGGATCACTGAGTTCTTTTTCCATCAGCTTTCATGACATCGTTCGCGGCCATAATACAAATTATTAGCGCATAAGTCTTGTTGGTCTCGGTCTTGAAAGGTTTTAGTGATGATGGTCTCAGTGACACGCTCATATCCTTAACATTCCTGTAGTTAACCCTGTAACACTCCTTCGCCGCTTTAATTCTCTGAACTCACGCTTCCGCATCTTGTTATGTACCAATTTCCTTTATGTGAATAAACGTAATCAACCGAGGTTTTTTGTTTTCATTTAGCAGACCGTTATACGAAGGCTATTCCTAGTTGGACTGCAAATCATGAGCATATGTTGAGAGTGGGAAAGATGAACGCGAATGGGGCGAATTCCACCTCTCTAGGATTTTGGACGGCATTGTTCCTCGAAATCTGCTCACGACGTTAGGATCTCCTTCCATCCAAAATCATGTGTGCCAGAGTGATTCAATAAGTCCCCGAAGGGCATGAAGAGCGTGATGTCGTTCGTTGAGGGCTTTCACGAAGAGGCCTGTATTAGTGGGTGTTCTGATGTCCTTTTGACACCCCGCGGAATCCAGTTGGTGACGCCTCTCGTGCAGCTGGTGTCTACGGAGCGCATTACGAGGCCGGCCCAACTAATTTTCTACGACTCTGCCCATACGACAGCGTCTCTGAACTTCGAACGTCGACGAAGCTTGAAACTCCGGAGGCCTTCTCTCACCTGCGTGAATCGTGAACTCGGAGCATCGTCCTCTCGATTCCTCGCTGCTCGACGCTGATCGCGTGTTCATCCTGCTCCTATATAGGTCTCTGAAGCGTAGGTCAGGGCAGGAAGAAGAGTGGAGTCGAATAGGTGGGCACGGAATCCGACGTTCTTCGTCTTCCTCACGACTTCTTCGACGCTCTTGAAAGCACCGCAAGCCGCTCCTATTCTCAGCTATGACACCTGCTCGTTGTTGGCTTCGCGAGCTAGATATGTGCAGCTAGAGCATTCGAAGACGTTCGTTCCGTTGAACTACTCGGCTACTACACTACGCACGTGGTAGCGCAGTCGGAGGAGGGGTCAGCCGTTGCGTGCATCCCAGACTTGTCCGGGAAGGATAAAACACTGTCTTGTCCATCGGCTGATTACGTGGAGGTATTTTGCCGGCCAAATACGCATTGAAAGTTCCTACGCGGTTTCTCGTAGAAGTAGGATGCGTTGCGCATCCTCCATAGGGATTGCCTAGCGCCCCTTCCCCTTTATGCGTACCCTTTATTGCTTTCTTCTATTAAAGCCGGATCTTCTACGACTGCAAGAAGTGCTGTATAGAGCAGCCCACATTCCACAAGCTCATTAAAAAATTGCAATTTAGCTTTTCTATGCAAAAATGGTGGTGTTCACTGTTCAAGCATAATTCTCCATTAGCAGTTGCCGGTGCCCCTTAAAAAAATGCGACACCACTGTTAATATGATCAAAATTTCTTTCTCAGATATAACCCATATAGAGTTCTGTTATAAGGCATTGTCCGACTCTATGTGCATCCATTTGCAGCTTCTTTAGTTGGGGCGCAATAGCCTACAATTTTTACTTTCTTGAACTTCAAATGGGTCAGCGAATGCTCATTTTCGCCAAAGGGACAAGAATTCAAGCCGCTAGCCTTTGATGCGTTTAGCGTGGGGAAGCGGAGCCAGGCAATGAGAACCAGTCAGAGAACCAACCAAACACGAGCCGCCCAATCAGGATCAAATGCTGTTCAGACGCGAAGTGCTGCAACCAGTTCTTATCAGATCATGCCATGTGTTTTTGGACACGGTCTATTTGTAAGGATTTGTTGAGGTTGCTGTAGGATGTGGTTAAATGTGAAGCTGAGGAGGGGCAGAAAGTACGAATTATCCATCTTCTGCCGATGTTGAGAGGACCCTGAACCACACAAGTGAGACTGCATTATCACTTTCAGCGAAAAGAGTATTGCCCTGTGTACATATCAAGGAAGCTGTGCATTCTATTAGAAACAATCTGAAAAATTTTGTCAATGTGGAATAATTACCACAGAAGGAAGGTAGGGAAGAAGTGCTGTGGAACAATCAAGCGGTGACATTGGAGCATGTAAGCAGGAAATTGAAGCTTAGTGCTACCAGATCTAGTCCCACAGACATTACAAATATTAATCGCTAGAATGTCACTTTCTCGAGACAATAAAAACGCGCATTCTTATCTCACGCTTCTGCATTAGGCTACCAAGATGAAATGGATATTTATTCACTCTGAGTCATCCTTTTTTGTTCTGAGATCGTGGTGGTTAATATTGATAACAACAATATTATAACACATTCAAGTTCAAGAAGTGAAGATCCGTCGATCATAACCGGTTCAAGCAACACCTGGAGCGAGCGCGTTCTCTTTCGCCAGCATATTCTGGTAGAGATAGTACACCCAGTAGAGAAGATTCAGCAGACCGAACGTGGCCGGAAAGAGGGTCCTGCAATTGGAATCATTGCCGACTTAAACAAACGCGACTGCTGGCTAATCTAAGAATTCATTAATTGAGGTGAGTTCCTTTTTGAGTGAGTGACATGTTCAAGCAGAAACAGGATGCGTTCATATTTACCATTTTCCCGACAAACTGGACACTATTCAAACTTGGATTGGACACCCTTCTAACAAGGGAACTGTCTGAACGGTACGCCGGAACGGCAAGAACAGTACGTCCTCCAAATAGTGACAGAACATGTTTTGTTTCTGCCGAATCCTTGAGGCAGACGAGTACGAGGGTGTAATGGTTGAGGGCCCGCAGAGCGAGCTCTTCACGGCAGCACAAGATCCCGGTGTCGTGGACTGAGTGGCGCAGTGGTGGAGGGCAGCCTCATGTTTGTAAGGTCTAGGGTTCGGATACCATGCTATCCTGGTTTCTTTTACCATAGTATCGGATTTCCATAGAGATTCCCAAATCTGAACTTGTTTTTGGAGTTTGCTACGGTAAGATGTTTTTATTACTTATTATTTGTAGACATCTCGTAATTGACCAGCAACGTCCGAAATATGCCAAATTCGATTACATATGAAATATTTATGAAATAACTTCGAAATCCTGTGGGATACTTGCTATCCTTTCCGTCAGCTTCATTTCGTCTCTCGAAGGGACAGCATCCAGTGGAGATCCGCACTTCAGTGCCAATAGGTGAATGACCACTCGAGGGTTAGCAGACATTATAGAGTCAGTGTTGGCGGCAGCAACTTGTTATAACCGCCCGACTTTGTAAGCATAACAGAGGCGAGAATATTGATCGAGGTGGTAGGTCAAGTTGAAGATCATGTGGTCCCCTCCTACACTGTGAGTACACTGGTGGCACTCACCTCACCGGCACTAAGAAATTGCATTTGAAGCATTTTTCTAGCTTTCTGCCGCTGTTTCATGTTGCTCCTGCGTCAAAATTTCTTACATTGACAATGAGAACAATTTATTGGAGTAAAAGTTTCATACAAAATCGCATTTGGCATATTTCGGAAATTGCTGGTGAATTACGAGACGTCGATAAATAATAAGTAATAAAAACATCTTACCGTAGCAAACTCCAAAAACAAGTTCAGATATGGAAATCTCTATGGAAATCCAATACTATGGTAAAAGTGCAAAGATGGGACGTAGCACGGGGTCCGAACCCCAGACCTCACGAACCTGAGACGTGTACCCTACCACTGCGCTAACCAGTGCACGGCACCGAGGTCTTGCGCTGCTGTGAAGAGCTCGCTCTGCGGATCCTTAACCATTACACCCTCGTACCCGTTTGCCTCAAGTATTCGGCAAAATCAAAACATGTCCTGTTACATTTGGAGGACGGGGATTCTCCCTATAGTACTCGTTCTTGCCGTTCCGGCGTATCTTTCAGACAGTTCCCTTGCAAGCAAGCTTGACCTTTTTGAAGCCAAACTGCACATCCTAGAAATTAAAACTTCTGGATTAAACTAGAATGTCCCCAACATGGTCAGAATAATTTTTTGAAGGAAAATTTAATATCACTTCGAAAATTTTAAATTCACTTGCCACAGTGAGCCAACACACAGTTCGAAAATTTGTAAAAATTATATTATTTAATTAAAAACAATAATTTAAATTTTTTTTAAAATGCTAAAGTGCTTCAATCATTTAGTGAATTAAAATAATAGATTGCGCCGTGCAGTCGATTAGGTTGTCGCGAATTTTATTTGATGGATAGCAAAAATTCTGTACGCGTGAAATAGAAAGATGAAAACTTTACAACAAGAACAGTTACAAAAAACACGTATACTCCTCACACCCCTGTTTCATTTAAGCAGCATTGATACTACCGATCGAATAAAAATGACGACGATCTAGTCGTGTGCATGGTGCGGTCTCCTGTCTCAATACACTTAATGATGGATGCTTCTGTGCGCTTCATGATGGATGCTTCTATGCGCTTCAAAACAAAACTTAGTTTATGATTTATTTTTAATAAACAAATTTTTATAAAATTTAAAACCGTGTGTTCACTTATGTGACAGGCGAATTTTAAAAAAATGTCAAAGAAATTTGTACTAGAGGAAAGACTTTATAATACTTTCCCTGGATAAAGTTATTTTAACCGTGTTGAAGGGTCTCTGTTCAGTGTACAATGGCTCGATTAGATTTGGAATATGTTCTTTTTGATTAAAAGCGTTAAGATTGCTCAAAGAGTGTACATTTCGGTTTGAAAAGTGCCCAATTTGACGTGAAAAGTCGTGCCTACATATCTTTTGCCGGAGCCTTCCTAGACGCTAAAGGCAGCCACAGACTTCTGCGGCGCCGCTCGGCGGCGCCGCTGCCCTATGCTTAACCATAGGGCAGAGACGCAGAGCTCGCCTCCAGCGGCGCCGCTGAGCGGCGCCGCAGAAGTCTGTGGCGGCCTTAAGGAGAAATTGCGGTTAGGTGGAGGCTGATTCTGACCCACCTGCATAGCTTGTCGACCTTCTCAGCCGTCCATCTCGGTTCGATTTCACTATCGTCGGCGAAAAGCCCAATTTGAGCCAGCGCATGCAGCGATTCAAACATGTTGGCCACTTGATTCTGACGAGCAGATGGGGTGGTGCCGTTAGGGACTATCTCCTTAAAGCAGCCCCTTAGTCACTGAGCCTATTGTTTAGAAAATTTCGTTCAAAAGGTCAATTAACAGTATAATGAAGTACCGTGAACGGGTCCTCGACCGTCGCCCGAAAATCGCCTTCGGATGCATTTGGATTCGTAATGCTGATAGCACCGTAACTATTATTCACTGATCGCTTCTTCTGACCCTTCTTCCTGAAAATGAAGGTGAGATGGAAACTCCACAACGACACCTTGTCCACTACTCTTTCGGTTCTTTTGACTAAGTCTCTCCACCAGCACTATAATTTTGCATGTAAAATCTTAGATGCATGGAGTAGCCTACTTCAGTCTATACGTGCATCGAGCAAAAAACTAATCCTCTTCCATCACATTTCATGAAAATGGTGGGAGGGGGGGGAGAGCGTATTGTGTAGCGCAGCCCGAAGAGGTTCTCACAATCTCGCGCACCGCGAACTGATTGCTTCAGGTTCGTATCCCGATCAGTCTAAATGAGGTAGTGTTCTGGTAACTGACCGAAACGCAAATCACGAAAAGGGACGCAATCAGCGTCACGCAGCGAAGGATCGAGAGGAGGGGTATTCTACTTCATTTTTTTTAAATCGAAATTTGAAGTGAATCTACTAAATATGGCTTTTTTTCAGACAATAATGCGTGTGAGCGTGAGCGCGAGCGTCTGCCAGCCACGGACGAAACCGCACAAGCATCAGTTAACAGGTCGTGTGGGCGCGTGTAGCGCAGTCGGAGGAGGCGCGGACTGTCGCGTGCACCTGATACCAGCTTTCTGGTTCGGATTTCCCGCGCAGGCCAACCAAGCCTTCCATCCCTCCGGGGTCGGTGAATTGGTACCGGAGTTGTCTGGGAAGGATAAAGCGCTGACTTGTTCATCGGCTGGCCGCCGCAAGTCATTGCAAGGCCAAAAACGCATACATGTTGCCTCCACGACATCCCGTAGAAGTAGAATGCGCTGGCGCATTCCAAAAGGGATTGAATAACGCCGTCCTTTATCCTTTTATTTATCCTAATGCGTGTAGGACTAAAACTTCTACCCGGAAAAAACGTTGTGTAAATTAGATTACCAGTGTCATTTTAGTGCGCCCCGCAGTTTTAGAGACTTTTCATTCGATTCTTTTTTCGTTGATCGTAAAAACATTTAAAACTATGTACGTTTTTTGCGGAAAAAAGAAAAATCACGCATGTGTGAGTTTGTGTTTGGATTGGGCTATAGTTATCATTTGCACACGAGTCTGCAGGTTTAGTGTCAGTACTAATAGAACCTGCAGAATGCTGCTCATATGGGTTTTAGACTAAAACAGAAGGGAAGATCCGAAAAGTAACGACGAGATTTAAT
Organism: Heligmosomoides polygyrus polygyrus; assembly: GCA_947396885.1. NCBI lineage: Eukaryota > Metazoa > Nematoda > Chromadorea > Rhabditida > Heligmosomidae > Heligmosomoides > Heligmosomoides polygyrus. The sequence goes on along the minus strand of OX377204.1, from coordinate 70,467,931 downwards.
CTGCCTTGATTGGCTTCCGTCTTATTTCGAGACCCCCGTCGTTTTTCTGTAAATATCCCACAGAGAAGTTGAACTTACTGAGCGAAATTTTAGGCAAACTTGTGCACGGAGGGCATCATCGTTCGTATCTTTGAATTTTAAGACCATTAGAACTTTATTCCTATACCATTAATGCTTAAGGCAATTCCTAGAACAAGGAAGTAATCTTCTATAATTCTTCCCAAGTTGTCTGCCGAATGTGTCTAATGGTAAAAGAGATAATGGAATGGTGGTCGTTTTCGAGTAAGGTTCAAATTTTGCATAATACCAATTAGAACACTTGCTGAAAACAGCTGTTTTGGCGCACCCCGTTCCAGTTTCTGAAATTTGTCTGCCATCAAAAAGCTTACAGCAAAAGCACCCTCTGCTGTCCCTAGCCACAAGAAGTAGCCATTCCGGTACTGGTTTACTTACCTTACTTCTACTACATAACCTGTTATCGACAGGAAAGCTGCGTTAATGAGTATCCCGTCCAAGAAAGGATTATTGCAATCAAGGGAGGCTCAAATCGACACATTAATCTTATATCTACTTCCTTGTGCGGCTAAAGATGGATGGATTATCGTCACAAATGTTCTATAAATGGTCTGAGCCTATCTAGCACAGGATACGACATAGCATAATTATTCATGAACGGTTAGTTAGTTTAGCTTGATTAAAAGGAAAAAGAGTTCAATTTCCGCATCAACCCATACTCTATTCTACTCATCGTGCTCTGATAGCCTTTTCGCTTCAATTTTTCTTATAAAGTGATTTGACTAAAAATTGTCATTGAAGTGCTGAGCACTAATATTACGTGGTACGACACAAGGTAAAACAAACCTAAAATTCCAAAGCAACGAGAACTATCTAGCTTGTTCAACCAGTCCGCAGAGGCAAAAATTCATTTGACACGCTTTTTCAAAAATTAAAATGGGATGTGATGTGGCAGAAATGGATCAGAAGCGGTTGTGCAGACACGATTCAGGAAATTTTTAGTGACGGTGAAGAAGAAGCTACTTTAGACGGCAAATGTGCAGTTTAAATGGAGATCTATTGTGAAATGTCTGGTTAAACAACGAGCATAATGTGTAACAGAGAAACGTTGGCGCGTAGAAAATGCTTGAATATTAGTTATTCCAAGGAGGCAATGAAAAATAGGTATGTTGCAAGCCTTGAGGAAACTTTTCAGGAGAAGCTTCTTCTTCAGAAGTTGGCCGTGAGCTACTCTGCAGTAGTGAAGCAGAAAAGTCATTAGAAGAAAATAGGTCTTACAGTCGGCTAGGCAGTTGCTGTTGTAATTTCGCCTGAGCAGGACGTGAATGTTAAACAGTTCATACCTGCTCGTTGTGGGCTCCTTCTGTTCCCCTTTTTGCTTTTGTCGCATCTTTTTCTTCTGATTATTGTTCTCCGACTCCAAATAACAAACAAAGGCCACTTCAATCATGGTTAGGAAAATAAAACTGAAATGGATTACTTCTTCGAGCGACGAATTCTGAACACTGGAAGGAAAGAACGGAACAGGAAATACTCGTACCCCGTGCTTAACACCATATAGACATCAATCGACTTCACATAGCCAACCTTCGGCAACGATCGTGCTACGTTTCCGTACTGAAAGAAACTTTTTTTACCGAAAAAAGATATTCTTTCAGAATTTCTTCGATTTTTCGCCGTCTCTCAGACAGTGTTCTAGAAAAAAATAAGGATTTATTGATATTTAATGGGAGGCACTTCTGGATCTATCCTTTGTCCACAGAGCATTTGCGTCCCTAATCCCTTCCCTTGAGTCTTCACGACGGTTTCGGCTGCTATCTCACAATGCGAGGGCTTTTATTTAAATTCGGGGGCTATGGTTGAATAGCGTAGCAGTGGCACGAAGGTAAGTGTCACTTTACGGTCGCGGGCCCGACTAGGATAGATTCGACACTTTTTACGAAGTCAGGAAATGATGCGTCAAGTATCAGTATTTTTGTGATGTCAGATACGTATTAATTAGCTTTCAACAACCATCCTGGATCTAGGCTAAACCTAAGCTTCTCATAATAAAGAGGCTTGATATTATACCGCAGAGGAAGGTGTAGGTAGGAGAATTTGTGAAGGCGGCAGCAAAGTACCTGGAAGGTGAGCGCCATCAACGACGAGACGCCAAGCGTGATTCGAGCCGGCAGCGCCTTCAGGTCGATCCAAAATGAAACAAACGACAGAAGCACAGAGGAGTAAGTTGGTAAGTACATTTGAAGAAGGTAGAACCCGTAGGCGCGTGAGAACGTCAGCGAGACTGTTAACTGGAAAATAGCAGAATTACATCCTATGAAAGAGGAGAGGCTACACTGCTGATGTGAGGGCGCGGTACCTGGTCCCATTGACCAGCTGCGTACTCGAAGTTGTTTTTAGTCCACTGCAGGCCGTATAGAGTGAAGTCAGCCAGTTTTGATTTTGCTATGGAGAATACCTGCAATTTTTGTTTTATTACTACTTAATGGTCCATGCGAGAATTTTGCTGCAATTACCCCAAGGCATTTATATATAATTAAATGCGTTATATGTACTCATATGTTTATCACACCCCTGATATTTCCTGGCATTAACAATTAGCTCGGTAAAACGGTGGTGTAATGGCATACATAGAGCATTCCTGCCCGGTTGTAGCAGTTGATGCGGTTTCGAGTTCCTCCTGGCGCTAGTATTTCGATTGCAAAAATCATCGTTACACAATAATTAATATCCCCAAATGTGCCCTCCGAAGGTTATAGTAATCGTTTGCAAGCATACCAGTCGATGTGAGAAGCTCTGAAGATATACGTTACATGATAAAAATCCTCCTTATCGATAGTTGCTTACGAAGCGAGCACGGATTCTACTTCATCGCAGCGTCGTGGGTTTTTCTTCTTCTTCTTCTTCTTCAGCATTTGTCCCGCTTAGCGGCAGGATCCGCTCTCGTGGTGGGGTAGCGCCACTTTGCACGATCAAACGCTTGATCGGGGTGGATTCCAGCTTCCTTTAAGTCCATGTGCAGCGTTGCCTAGGCCTCCTGTAGGCCGTTTTCCGGGCACATCTATGTTGAAACCAATCTTCCGAACGGTGTCGCCATTCGCACAAAGGACATGACCATACCACTGTGGGCGAGCTTCACGTAACTTGCCAGCAATTGGAGCGACGCCAAACCTTTGGCGTATGGAGGCGAACATGATCCAAGCGCGTGACACCAGCCATCCAACGCAGCATTTTCGTCTCCATTACACTGAGGCGGCTCTGTCTCGTCTCATTGCAGGCCAGCACTCAGCACCGCACAGAGCTACTGGTCGGACGACGTTCTGTAGATCTTTGATTGAAGGCGCTCTGGTATCTTTCTGCCGCACAAAACGCCTGTCGTTGAGTGCCATTTGTACCACGCTCTGCTCACGTGCGAGTTCACCTTGATTGATCTCAATCGACCCGGTCTCGTTCACGTTTGTCGTCAAGCACTCCTGGTCAGTCTTTTGACGCTGAGCCTGACCCCGAATGTCGAAAAAAATCTGAGTACTTCACAACTGTCGTGGGCTTTCATGGCGAGGGCAAATGTGTGCACTTCTTTTATAAGCAACAACATTATGGGAAAATTGCTCGAGTAAGCAAAAAGTGGACGCAAACCTTTACCTTGACCACCTAAGGGCCTAAAATCGTTTACATAGTGCAAGAAAAATCAGCTCCTCTTCTTAACTGCTACTGATGGGTGCCAGAAATGGTTTTGGTTTTTTTGTGGTCCATGGAAAACGCACTTTCTAGCAATGCCCAATCTTAAGAACTGACCGGACTCCATTCTCTCCAGTTCAGCGCAACCTTGGCTGCGTTGTAGGCGTAGCTCTCAATGACCAGTTCGCAGGTCTGAAAGAATGTCTTACAACCTATTGCATTCTCTGTGTTTTCAATAAAAATTTAAAAGTCACCATAACATCCATTGGGAAGAGGACCAAGTCAACCATGCATGGGCTCTGCACCTGAAGGCGATAGTTCACCTGAAAATGAGCAAGTTCTGTTCGGAACTGGTCCGACAGCTGGACGACTTTACTCTTGGGCGAGAATACTAAGAGGTAGAAGAACCACAGATGTAGCCTATCTAACGAGATGTAAGACCAGGTCTCTGCTAACGCCGATTATTTGAAACGGGGGTAGTCGATGTTTGATAGACGCGGGAGCGTTTCAAATTTCTTTCCAATTTTTAATTCTAGAACACATTAAAGCACCCCAGTTAATACTACTCTCCGATGGAGGCCGTGGCTGCGAAATTCCACAATGAACAATTTTATGTATATTCGTTGGTTTTTCCTTGGCGTGCTCATTACTATTCGAATTCAGTTTTGAGGCTTGCAGCTTTGTGCAGAAGGAGCGACGGTGACGCTTTAAATTGAACTGGAAGTATAAGGAACGACAAGAAAGATGCAAGTAACTACTGTTGTCAGCACAGTTTTTAACTGATCTGGAATATAGCAGAGTAGATGGATACGCGATTCCAATTCATCAGTGACGATCTCACACTAACCAGCGAGAAATATGTCGCCCTCCCGATAAATTGCCTTTTGTGTACCAGTTTGAACACCAAGACGCCCATCAACGCCTTGCTCGGACTTCTTCGTGAAAGCCGAGAACTACCGATATGACGCTCTTCGTGTCCCTCGAGCGAGGAGGATCCATTGGAGCACTCTGGCACGCGACAGGGACGAATGGAGACGCTGCTGGCGCCCGCTCGAGCAAGTCGATGATCAACGTACGACACGTGATATAGGTAATACCGTTTATCCCTGTCAACTTTATCGAAGCATTGCAAAAGGCTGCTGTAAAGGTGCATATATAAAATGTCTATGTAAACGCTTTTAATGATAATATCAAACAAGAACATGGGCGCAGAATCGCAGTTAGAGGGGCGCCGGCAATCGTGTGCACCCTACACCATGTTGTTGGTTCGGATTTCCGGCTCAGGCCAACCAAGCCTATTCCTCCAGGGTCGGTGAATTGGCACCAACTTGTCCGAGAAGGATGCAGCGCTGACTTGTTCATGGCCATCTCAAGTCACTGTATGGCTAAATACGCATTCAAAATCGCCTCCACGACGTCCTGTAGAAGTAGAATGCATGGCGCACCCCAAAAGGGATTGAGTAACGCCAGCCTTTGTACTTTATCCTTTATCCTTATCAAACAACATCCGGTGCGGAATATACATTGTCACAAGCAGTTCCGGAGAATTGTAGCGTTGCATACCCAAAGTACGGATTGCTTAAGAAAAGATCGGATAATTTATAAATGATGATCATGCTTTAAACATTTGAAATATTGGTAATGTTTAAGGAGTTGTCGAAAGGGAGAGAGAGTAACAAGAAGACCATAGCGCAGTGAGCTCCGAAGAGGGCAATGCAAATGAGACTTCTATGTGTTAGCTCGATAGAATAGTGCAAGAATAGAATACCCTCAGGCTCCTGCCCGAGGAGGCAACACCTCTGTGTCGACTAAGCTGCGCCAGCGACTGCGTGATGTGTTCTATATTGGGTGGACCAAAAATAATGAGACAAATTCAACAAATTTCTTTATCCCTTTCTAAGTTTTTCATATTACCTCTTTATTACAACTCAACGGTGCTGAGGAATGTAAAGTATTCGCCATTATGGTCAATGACCTTGCTGCCATCGATCAGCCAACTTCCTGATCCCATCCTTGCAGAACTGCTTAGGCCTAGTGCTGATCCACTGCTCGTTATGGTTGTCGAGGTCTGCTTGGGTCCTTGTGTCCCTTCCGACCATAAAGTCCTATAGGCTCAAGAGATATTGGTAGTCGCATGCAGAGATATCCAGCGAATACGGTGGGTGAGGCATGTGAACGTAGCCCAACTGAGCAAGCTTATCCGTGGTCACCTTTGCCCGATGGGGTGCAGCGTTGTCGAAGAGTAGGACCTCCTTGAAGCGGTGCTACCAAATAAATGCGAGTTACCGCTCCATCTCTTCTGTTTCATTGCCATGGCCTTGGAGTCCATCGTCGTGCTTTTGGTAAACAGCTTCCAGTATACCTGTTCATGGGCGCAGACCCAAAAGCTCTGAAGGTGCTTCTCGCCGTGAACATCCAACTGAACGAAGGACTTTAACGGGTCACCAGGCCTCACCCAGACTCACTGCTTGGCAGGGTTAAGGTAGAATACGTACTTCTCATCTTGCGTGAATATTGAGTACGGGCTGCTCGGGGTTGGGAATTGGGCGAGATTTGGCGCGACACAGGTCGACTCGTCAGACCGGGGTTTCGGCGTGAGACAGACTGGGGTTTTGGCATGCTTCTGGAAAGGGCGAAAGTGGTCACTTCTCAGGTGGCCTTCAGTGATTAGCAAACAAACATACAAATACGAGAAGCACGAAACCGGACTCCAGTCACGGCATAAATGGGCACGGCATGGACAGTCTCTTTACTTTTGCCCTCCCCCTCTAATATAGCCCACGACCACTGCTAGCTATTGTTGGACTGACTCTTCTTGGTGCTTCCGTCAAGAATTTGACTCAAACAAATCATGTTTTGTGACCACTTAGAAGACGGGAATTCTTCCTATAGCCCTTGCCGTTCCGGTCTGCCGTCGAGACAGTTCGCTGGTAAGTAATTGTTCAGAGGAGCGACCTACCCATACGGTTCCGTTCGGGTATACCATCAGGAAGATGTTAGGCGTTGGAGAGGAGTGAATCTCAGTTTTCTTCGAGTTCACAAAACAAACGTTTGGCGTCCACAGACGGTCGATCATCTGGAATTGGTCGAAACTGCCGAAAGTGACTTGTTAGCGAGGAAAATTTCATTAACAAGGATGTCTTAGCTTAACCCTCCAAATCATACTACAACTCCCAAGAAGTAGCAAAAACCAAAATCTCCTGCCTGGTAGCCAAGGGTTAGGTTCTGCAAACATGGTGTTAGGTGGTCGAACCGTAACCGCGGATCGTGCCATATCTGACTGAAAATGTAACCATTAGTTCAAAGAAAACTCTAATGTTCAGACATTCAATACTCTCATTACCCTTTTTAAAATTTGCTGTTCATCCGACTTTGTTGATGGAGAGTTTCAAATTTATTAGCAATGTTAAAGGATTTCTAATTGAGGTGCTGAAAGTTCGCTCGCTATTTCACGATCTCGTTTGCCGGCGTAATAGTGACGTTGTTTAACAGGTTTTCATAAAGAAAACTGAACCAATATTTCTAGCAAAATTCAGCAAGGAATGGAATTCTTCGTCTTCAAATGTGTCTAATGATCTCACCTGAATAATAGATCCAGCGTGAAGCTGGCTGAGATTTCTGAGACCTGAGCAATATTCTGGATGACGAACTCGATGGTGACTACAGTGGCCGACCGCTTTGACGGGACAGTGTTCTTGTTGTAGGTCTCGTTGAACAGTTGATCGAGCACGAACTGTGACAGCGAATCGGTCCCTGGCTCGCTGAAGAGGATTCATTCAGGAACACATGAAGTTAGCTTATCCCATCTCTGTGTCTCTCTCGTAACTTCTTTAGCGGTACTAAAAATTCAATAAAAAGTTTCATTATAGCAGAGAGGCAATCTTAAATTCACTTTCCAAAAAATAAAGATAAAAGAAGTAATAGGATAGATAGATAGGATAATTTATATAATACTTTTTAGTCTCATTATACGTTTTTTTGTTGTTGTTGCACTCTCCTTGCACTTAGGCTTTTGATTTGCTGCAAAACACTAGGCATCATCAAAGTTGCAGTGCATACTGGTATCATGCTTCACTCACTTCGCTTCACCAATGTTTTTTATGGCGCACGTTGTACAATAAATAAATAAATAAAAGGGTGAAAATTTGTTCAAAGTGTTTAAAAGGCATTTGATCGACAACCATTGTTTACATTTTTCTGACCCAGTGAGACTCCAGTTTTCACTAAGAAATAAGTGACAAAATGCAACTAACCTTATTCTTATAGTTAGGTCCTTTTTAGAAGTGTTTCTTTTAGAGGAACAGGGAACACCAATATCCTTCTATATAATAAGCCGCTAACGTCTGTACGGGGCGGAGCGTCTGTACGGGGCGGAGCGTCTGTACGGGGGAGAGCGTCTGTACGGGGGAGAGCGTCTGTACGGGGCGGAGTGTCTGTCCAGGGGGGATCAGTGACGGTCTGCCTGGCCATCTGGGTGCTGAACTGTGAGGGGGAATCGTGGGGGGAGGGGGGTTGCAGTTGTGCAACGTGCCTGGCGACTCAGTAGACGTGCCGAACACGTTGCCCAACGTGCCTGGCGAGTCAGTAGACGTGCCGAACACGCTGCCAAACGTGCCTGGAGATGCGGTGCTGGAGTCCTGTAAGGGGGAATCGTCGGAGGAGGGGGGTTGCAGTTGTGCAACGTGCCTGGCGACTCAGTAGACGTGCCGAACACGTTGCCCAACGTGCCTGGCGAGTCAGTAGACGTGCCGAACACGCTGCCAAACGTGCCTGGAGATGCGGTGCTGGAGTCCTGTAAGGGGGAATCGTCGGAGGAGGGGGGTTGCAGTTGTGCAACGTGCCTGGCGACTCAGTAGACGTGCCGAACACGTTGCCCAACGTGCCTGGCGAGTCAGTAGACGTGCCGAACACGCTGCCAAACGTGCCTGGAGATGCGGTGCTGGAGTCCTGTAAGGGGGAATCGTCGGAGGAGGGGGGTTGCAGTTGTGCAACGTGCCTGGCGACTCAGTAGACGTGCCGAACACGTTGCCCAACGTGCCTGGCGAGTCAGTAGACGTGCCGAACACGCTGCCAAACGTGCCTGGAGATGCGGTGCTGGAGTAGTGAGAGAGGGGGGTGTGTAGGGGGGGGGGGGGTGTATTTCGTTCAAGCGATCCGAAACTTTAGCCTTGGTGGTAATCGAGGTCGCTGAACACGAATCTGATGTTGATCAATCAATATCGATCGATATTATCGATTTTTCGCGTATTTCGTTCAAGCGGTCCGAAACTTTAGCCTTGGGGGCAATCGAGGTCGCTGAACACGAATCTGAAGTTGATCAATCGATATCGATCGATAATATCGATTTTTCGTGTATTTCGTCCAAGCGGTCCGAAACTTTAGCCTTGGGGGTAATCGAGGTCGCTGAACACGAATCTGAAGTTGATCAATCGATATCGATCGATAATATCGATTTTTCGTGTATTTCGTTCAAGCGGTCCGAAACTTTAGCCTTGGGGGTAATCGAGGTCGCTGAACACGAATCTGAAGTTGATCAATCGATATCGATCGATAATATCGATTTTTCGTGTATTTCGTTCAAGCGGTCCGAAACTTTAGCCTTGGGGGTAATCGGGGTCGCTGAACACGAATCTGAAGTTGATCAATCGATATCGATCGATAATATCGATTTTTCGTGTATTTCGTTCAAGCGGTCCGAAACTTTAGCCTTGGGGGTAATCGAGGTCGCTGAACACGAATCTGATGTTGATCAATCAATATCGATCGATATTATCGATTTTTCGCGTATTTCGTCCAAGCGGTCCGAAACTTTAGCCTTGGGGGTAATCGAGGTCGCTGAACACGAATCTGAAGTTGATCAATCGATATCGATCGATAATATCGATTTTTCGTGTATTTCGTTCAAGCGGTCCGAAACTTTAGCCTTGGGGGTAATCGAGGTCGCTGAACACGAATCTGAAGTTGATCAATCGATATCGATCGATAATATCGATTTTTCGTGTATTTCGTTCAAGCGGTCCGAAACTTTAGCCTTGGGGGTAATCGAGGTCGCTGAACACGAATCTGAAGTTGATCAATCGATATCGATCGATAATATCGATTTTTCGTGTATTTCGTCCAAGCGGTCCGAAACTTTAGCCTTGGGGGTAATCGAGGTCGCTGAACACGAATCTGAAGTTGATCAATCGATATCTGTCGATATTATCGATCTTTTGTGGATGCCATTCAAGCGGTGTGAAATTTAAGGCGTGTAGGTGGTGGAGGTCATCATCATCCTTCTTCCTTCTATATAATAAGCCGCTAAGGGGAGTGTAACTTCTGTCAGTCTGTACGGGATGCCGTGTCAGTCCAGGGCGACGTGTTTGTCCTGTCTGTCCAGGAGGGGTCCAGTAACGATACGCCTCTATCCGGTGTTGGAGGAGTGCGAGGGAAGTGTGAGGGGAAAATCGGTGACGATGACATCGACCGCCTTAGTCACCGTTACCTACCGTACCCTATCATAATCGGCTGAAATTTCAAAGAAGGATGTTAGATTCGTGATCAGCACGCTAATTAACCACCCCCCCCCCCTAGGCGAAGTGTGGGCGAAGTTTTTTTTCGTAGCTCTACTCTACCTCTGGAGTGAGCGATCTCTAAGCAGGAGGGTGCAGACACTGCACTCTACTTCCCTTCAGTGCTTTTTCTCAAGAATTATTGACTTGACGTTTTGAATTTAAAACTACGCGGGTGTTTTGAATCTAGGCGGGACCTAATCGAAGCGCAGTGGCGCTCTCTGACTTTGCCGACGGATTCATTTTCTCCTAATCAAAGCGCGGTGGCGCTCTCTGACGTCTTCGACGGATTCATTTTCTATTTCGAGGAGTTTGACTTGCTTTTTGGGTGTTTCGCTTTTGATTAGCCTCATTGATTACGCTGCAATCCGTTGAACAGTTGAAGGAGGCATCCTGATATCGCTGATGAAGGGGTGGGGGTGAGACAACGGCTCGATGATTCGTTTCAGTCAGAGGCTGAGTCATTTTATCAACGAAATCGCTCCGAAGAAATCAAACTGTTGAAAAAGTACGGGTGAAATGGTTAGAAGTTCGAGCGTGAGTGTCTTCTGTTGTTTTTGATCGTTTCTGATGTTCGGCTCGCGTCTTCTGACGTCTTCGACGGATTCATTTTCTATTTCGAGGAGTTTGAGTTGCTTTTTGGGTGTTTCGCTTTTGATTAGCCTCATTGATTACGCTGCGATCCGGTGAACAGCGGAAGGAGGCATCGTGATATCGCTGATGAAGGGGGGGGGGGGTGAGACAACGGCTCGATGATTCGTTTCAGTCAGAGGCTGAGTCATTTTATCAGCGAAATCGCTCCGAAGAAATCAAACTGTTGAGAAAATCCGAGTGAAATGGTTAGAAGTTCGAGCGTGAGTGTCTTCTTTTGTTTTTGATCGTTTCTGATGTTAGGCTCGCGTCTCCTGGCGTCTTCGACGGATTCTGTTTCTATATCGAGGAGTTTGTCGTCCAATATGCTATGGCGATCCTGATCAGTAGCTACCGTGCTGCAGCGTAATACGAGAAATTGCTGCAGGATTCGTGTTTATCACCCCAAATAGCCCCCTTAGCACTGGGGAGAATCGGTGATGATGACATCGACAGCCTTTGTCACCGTTACCTACCGTACCCTACCATAATCGTCTGAAATTTTAAAGAAGGATGTTAGATTCGTGATCAGCACGCTAATTAATCCACCCCCCCCCCTCCTAGGGGAAGTGTGGGCGAAGTTTTTGGGAGTGTTGGCGAGGTCGAAGTTCGTTTTCAGAACTTCGATCGCCGTCAATTGATACTGATCAAATTATGGGGAGCAAAAAGCAGAAAATACCCGAGCGTCTTCTTCGTGCCAGGGGATTCAGAAGACGTGCGCAGTACGTCGCATGACGTTTCAAAGACGTCGCTCAACGTGTTTGGGGATTCAGGTGGACGTGTCGAAGGCATCGTCCAATATGCCTGGGGATTCAGAAGACGTGCCGAAGACGTCGTCAGCTAAGGGGGATCATTGAGGGGAACCAGTACCAGTAATGGGGGAACGTTTCACTAAGGAGAACCAGTAGCGTGGAACCAATAGATCGCCCTATCTTACTATATACTGCACGTACTGAGAGCCTTTTCTACTCCTAGGTAGGGAAAAACCTGTACAAGTAGACCAGCTAGCTTGATGTCATTGTCCTTAGCTTAGAGATACTGCAACATCGCGCGAAGCGCGCAAGTGCGAGGCACGCCGATAGGCGTGACGGAGCACTTGTTCTCAATAAAGCAGAAGGGTAAAGGTTAGAGACCGCCGTTTCTTGGCAGTCAGTGTACCGTGGGACGCCAGACGTCATCAACACGGAACCGGAAAAGGTCTTCAGTTTGGAAGCAGCTAAACCATGCAACGGATGTCGGCATTACAGTAGCGCGAGGCAATACTTCAATTGAAAGTACCTTTCCCAGTATACTTTGGTAGCGATATGGCCATTTCCTTCGGCATTTACGGGTAAATACATCTGCTAACATAAGAGAACTGCCGTCCCACGAAAAATATCTTGGGCTTTCGGCCTTCTTTGCTTTTTGGGCAAGGATCTCTACTTCAATTCATACAGTTTTAAGTGTTCACTCTGCAGGAAATCTAAAATATTGCCGATGGATTCCGTGCCCGTCGTTCTATGAATTTCGGCATATCTTTCCAAGAATCTCGAAACAATCTTCCTTGTTGAAATATCGGTCACGTAAAATAGGCATCAAGACGAAATTGCTGCAGTTCTTGGTTAAGGGACTTTATTCGGCAGATGTTTTAGTGGTGTCGCTTTCTTCGGGGCCTGAAATAATCCAAATTACACTTGAGGAGCTAATTTCCCGATGTCCACTTGATCCTATAGAGAAGGATTCAAAGTCGATTGGAATAAAAGTATTTCAAAAGTACAGAAGTGATAGTAGTCTATTTCCTGTCTAACTGTTGCCTTTAATAACGCGCAAAACACTTTTTTCTAATATTTACATTGTTATTTGAAAATTATTTTGTCGACACGCGCTCCAAACTTTCATGAACTACGCTTGAGCTCGGATAGGTCTAAGACAGCTTTTATATATTCCTACGAGTAACTTCTTTTTCGGCTCCTAACGTTCTAAGTATTGCTTAGGAAAGGTACATTGCTACGGGAGTTGCCAAAAATCAGTGTAGCCAGATGGTAATTAACAAAATAGTAAGGTTTTCAGTTTTAATTTGGTTGAACTTTCATTTTACTGTTACTTTGGAGTTTTCGCTGACGTAGTACCTTAGGTGCACTGAAATAAATAAATAAACAAATAAAAGTGCTAAGACAGAGAAAGAGATCTTTATGTGGGAGGCGAAGACCGCATGCGCATGCACTCTCCAAATCCGTATAAAACAGCCTACTCAGATCTGCAAGAAAACGAAGGAGCGTTGGCGGGAAACGGCTGAACGCTGCGATGGATCATGGTGCTCCCAAGTCACCTTCAGGTAGAGATTGGCGTTTCAGAATCTAAAGAGAGGGCGGAAAGGGGTGCCAGCTCTTGCATATCGATTACGCTTTTGACATCAGAAAAAGTTGAAATGAATTTTGAAATCAGACAGAGCACTCCGGTGCAGCCCATCTTTCCCACGTGGGTATCTACTGCCCACGTGGTAAAGAGGGACTGCAGACAAATTGGACTATGGTGGACTACGGTCAGGTACGGCACGTTAATGCGTTTAGCTCTCTCTCTTTCTCTCAATACGTTCAAAACACTTCTTCGATACGTCATATGGTTAGGCGCGTTCCAACAAGGGATTTATAGTCGCCACTCTATTCCTTCCAGCAATAGCTGTAGTACATACCGGATTCTTTCAGGAAAACGTGTGAGCTCCCCATACTGGCGGCGGTTTTTCTAGCCCAAGGAATCACTTGCATGTTGCGAAAACAATAACCAAATGCATAGCAAATGCACGATGATAAACGCCTGCCATTCATTTTCAATGCGAGCATGGTAAAGCCTCTAGTTTTAAGTGGGACAATACTATAAAAATTCCCTTCACCAAGGTTTTCCTCGGCTGAATGGTATTATTTACCATGTGACCGCAATTCAAATAGAGTGGGAAAAGAAGGAAGATATTAAAAAGGCCAAGAGAATGTTTGAATGAACATATTAAATTTCAACAGATGAATGAAGGAACATTCAATAAGATGAAGCCCATCGCCCTTCGATTGGACTATTGAATAATGCATAAGATACAGCGGCAAAGCAATCGAGTTGGCACCGACCTGCAAACTTCGTGAATGTCGGGTATTGGGGTAGGCAGAGTTGGCGGAAACGGCGTTGTCGGAAAACTCGTGGCCTGAAAGATACCTTGAATGGACGAACTCTCAGCTCTAACAACAGAACGTTGTCTCCTCTCGTTCCACATATGTAGGTAAGTACACATACAGTACGTACATGTAGTATAAGTTCGGCCTGCTGAAACTAGCTCCGCTGCCTTTCATTAAAAATTAGGCCGCCATGGCCGATGTTTTGCCGCTAGTCACCAATGCACCAGAATTGTGCTCCCATGTTCACATGCGCATCGACTCTGCTTTCACTGATGAGTTGCCTAATGCTCAAGTCGTAGCTGTTTAATTGTACTTTTATAAACATATGGGCGCGTGGAGTGCAGCCTGTAGTGGTCTTGGCTGTCGCATGCATCTGATACCAGGGTCTTGGTTAGGCTTTCTCGTACAGACCAATCAAGCCTTTCATTCCTCCGGGTCGGTGAATTGGTACCAGACTTGTCTGGGACGGATAAAGCAATGAGTTGTTCATCAGCTGGCCACGGCAGGTCATCGTGTAGGTCAAATACGCAATCAAATCGCGTCTGCGACATTACATAGAAGGAGAATGCATGGCGCCTCCCAAAAGGGGATGAGTAACGCCGTCCTTTCTCCCTATCCCAAACTTCTGCTGACGCTCTTCTTAGCAGCAGTTGAATCCAGGGCTGGGGGAAAACTATTAGGTGGTGGCATGTAGAATGAAGGACCTTGCAATTCGATCTTACTTTCCACCTCTGGAAACGCTGAGTAAAAACCATCCCGAAGGGGATTAATAACGCTGTCATTCATCTATCAGCTCTATAAACATCGTGTCAAGTAGCCACTGGTAGTCGTTCTAAAGGATCATACCTGCCCTATCCCCCATATCAGCGTGAACAAATTCAACCGATCGACGAGCTCCGTTGTGTTCATTCGAGTCGATCGTGTCTGGTTCGCATTTATCTAGAAAGTTTGCAGTCAAAAATCACTGTTGCAGATATAAAAACGGCATCAGCGATCAAAAACGACCTCAAACCAGGAAACATGGCTGCAGATTGAATCGAATAAATTCTTCAAAATTCAAAAATAAGGAAAAGGATAGTTTCTTATTTATTTATTTATTTAGACGTGCAAATAGATACAATTACACGCAGGAATTACACGCAAAATACAAAACTGAAAAACAACACTACAACGCAACGCATAGTAACTACTTAGCTGCTCTAGGAGATACCTGAACCTGTACCTCTTAAACTGAGCTAATGAATTAGGGAACGCATATTTTTTGAGAATGTTAAAAACTTAGAGCCGGCCCTTTGGGTAAAAAAAGGAAGCACGTATGTAGCTCTTGACCTTGGAGAAATGGATTCTCCTCTGGCTACCTCTTCTTTTGGAATTTTGTAGCGTGTAGAACTCATCAGGCTTTAGTGCTACCAGTTCAGTAATCATTTTGAAAATCATGAGCAGGTCAACCCGTTTCCTACGAGTCTCAAAACTGGAGATTTTGAAGATTTTGATGCGATTAAAGGCAGAAGGTATGGTGCTGTGATCATACCCATATAAGCGTATTCACAGCTAATTGATCTTAGTTACGAGGAAAGGAATAGCAAGATTCGTGGTTTATGAAGCGGAGACGGTAATTTGAACATTGCATCCGTCCCAGCTCATAGGCCGATGCAAGGTGATGGAAACGAATTGGTGGTCATTTCGACATCCTAACTACTTGTGACGCTGATAAGCAAACGACCACATCTCCTATAATTCAACAGCAGACATTTATAGGTGGGATAATTCCTCTAATCTAGTCTCTAATTATGGCGGATATGGCGCCTCTTGGAAAATGTTCACGGGGACATAAAAACATACAAAACCTTGTTGGAGCAGAAGACCACGTTGCTCTCCAATCCGATATAGATGCAGTTGCGAATTAGTCAGTGTCGTAGGACATTCCACCATCAGGTGAAAAAACCAAAGTGCTTAGTAGCACTCCAGAGGAAGAGCTTACCGTCTAGACGACCTGCAACTCAATAGTGTGGCCTCTTTACCTCCTTCCTTTTTCTTCAAGACTTATTTTAGGCACTAAAATTTTCTCCAGTAAATATACGGCAAAGCGATGTGGGAGAATTGCCCAAGTTCGACTTTCGATGGATCTTGGCATGGCGTTGTCAA
The DNA here is from genome assembly GCA_947396885.1 of Heligmosomoides polygyrus polygyrus. Lineage (NCBI taxonomy): Eukaryota > Metazoa > Nematoda > Chromadorea > Rhabditida > Heligmosomidae > Heligmosomoides > Heligmosomoides polygyrus. The sequence continues at coordinate 70,451,772 of OX377204.1, read as the reverse complement.
ACTGTTAGTGTGCTCTTGTTATAGCGTTATCCAGGGCGCAACTGGCCTAATAAAGAAGTGAATAACAATCTTGATTAAGGGCTATAAAAAAAACACACAAGGAGCTGAAAGAGTTGCTCACAATAAATTCTAAATTTTCATCGCAGTTTGTAAGATAAATGGTAAATTCTATGCAGGAATTTTTCCTACTCAGTATCTCATTCCAACATCAGGAGTGGGCAGCCATAGTTTTATCTCTGTATTTGTTAATGATGGGTCCAAAGCTATGTTTTCTCGTATAGTGCCGCTTTTTCATGAACTTCCACGTATAAGTAGATAAATACCACTCTCTCACTATCGCGAAATTCGTTCTGGTCTCCTCCTTGCCAAACAAGCCCTCAATTACTTCGATGTCAGTGAATAATTGTCTATAGAAGAGAAGGCACTGACTCCAGCTTCTCTGTTCTTGAAACCTCGGTTTTCATTGGTTGCTGTTGTTGATAGTCTCGTCTCGTGCCAAGCAGAAGATTTTCACATCCTTCTTCAAATGGCCCCGTGGTATAACGGTAGAGCATTCCTGCACAGTTATTAGGTGGTGTGTGTTCGAGCCCCACATAGCGCAAGAGTTTCGATCGCAACATAACATCACGTAACAGCAAATCGTTAAAATATTGATACTATTTAGTATGGCGTTCAGCATAACTGATTCCATGCGCTGATATCAGCGGCCGGTTCACCGCGTTAGACCTTTGGCCGCACCAAAAAAATATTGTATCAGTTTACGACCTTGGTAGCAGCCACTCGAAGCTTAAGATCAATGAATTGGATCACTCTTCACTTCGGTCTGACATTTCGACGAAATCGTCGTCTTCAGGGAGGGTTCTGCGTCAACAACATGCAGCAAAGAATTCATAGGACGATGTGTTGGTAAGTTTTAGAAGCGCATTTTTCACTACGCCCTGCTCACCCCATAAGTATCATTTCCAGCTTTAACTAAATAGATTAAAGGCTCTCAATGAACTCGTTTTTGCGATGTGCCAAGCTAAATTTGGTAATGGATGCCGCACACAATCGTCAATCGTGCGAACCATTTCCCTTATCGCTTGTTGGTAAGCCGCGCTATCAGGGATTTCGACAGTATTTTCACCGTTAGATTGCTGTCAGTCGTTGATGGATTTGATCCCAGGAGAAATACGCAACCGACTCAAGCCCTCACTACACCCTCTATAGAGTACAAAAACAGGACAAGTTAGGTCGAAGGCATGACTAGAGCTCCGTCCCTACAATCCAGGTATAATCCTGAATTGCGATTAAAGTTGGTGGCACTGGTTTCTGTGTGTCCGTGGATGAGAACTGCTTCTGATCGTGAGATGGGTCTTCGGAGAAGGCCTCAACAAGTGTAAAAAGAGAAGGCTGCGGCCGGCAGACGTAGCAAAAGCTTGTGAATTTGATTTCAAAAAAAGGTAGCTCAAATACATGATTACGAGGTGCATAACCAGCATAGCGATTAGAATTTGTAAACACCTTATCGGCTAACGCTTAGTACTCAAGAGCTCACTACCGCATGGGAAATACCTGTGTTACATAAATACAAAATCGCAATGTGTTATTAGCAATGCGTTTGCAGGTGCCGATAGAAAACCGGATCTATCCCTGTTGAGGGGGGAGGGCGGTTCACTTACCAAGGAATGCCGTCAGCTTCCCATGGAACTTCGGATTGAGACCTATATCACGCGAAAGAGCTCGAGACGCCCCGCTGCTGGCGGCGCTGATAGCCGAACCGCTGATTACCGCGCAATACTGCACCCAAACTTTATTGAGCGGGCCTATCACATGGAAGACATCGCGGCTTCCGCCAGCCATAACTTGCTTAGGAGATCCATTTGGTGTAATGGCGTAGAGCATTCCCGCCCGGTCAGAGGGAGGTGGGGGTTCGAGTCCCGCCTGGCGCTAGAAGTTTTGATCGCAACAAAACATCGTTGTAACAGCTTACATCCTCGGTACCAGCCAATTGAGGCTTAAGGAAACTGATTTGAATCATTCCCTGAATAGTCTTCTTGAGGATGACGTAAGGCTCAAAGTTACCTATTTAACAGAGACAGCACTCTGAGATAACCTACAACGTTTCCATGCAATTTTCTACTGAGGATACACCACCGTGTTCGCAAAAAACCTAATATTAAGATAGCGTAATCACGATGTTAACCATAGCACCATTTCACAGCTAGCTACATTTTAACCGGCCGTTGACGACCAAATGTAAGTGCGAAGCACTCATCTTTCAGGGTATATTATTCTGATTACCTATTTTTAATGGGTGCCTTCCAATGAAACGATGACAGCAATAGCTCTAACAAATTGAGGTCCTCTTGAACGTTGGGTGAAAACTGAAGCACTACTCCCTGACATCTTCGAGAAAATAAATACTCCTAATCCTAATGAACACTTGAGCAGTAGAAGGAAATTCAACAGAAAATGTGTTCCTTTTGAACAATTGGAGAGGTCTACGCCGCCACATAACCAATTTTTCGAAAAACAGCAAATATTACCCACTCGTAGTGAACTCGGATGGCAGTCAACATTTTCTGAATAGTTCGAAGGGAATTTAAAAAGCGCGCGAAAATTGCCATTTTTGTGACAACTAAATTCAAAAAGTGTATTGTACATATATGATGAACAAAAGCCTACGTTAAGCATTGGTGGAGTGTGCCACCAATGTGAGAAATATGTAACTGTAGACGATCCCAAGAGAAAGGAAATAGATATTTGATAGGATTAATATTACTCCCTTCAGTTTGGTCTCTTTAGAATTTTGCGAAACCACTTCTAAGTAGACCAAAATGAAGGGCAGCCTATGGATGACTGAGTGAAATCCGTAAGTTTAAATATCGCGTTCAGTTGTTCTCTAGGACGAAAACGAAACCAGCTGTAGATTAACAAATTAAATTAAAACTCTTCGAAAAGTATGACATGAAACGTAGTTTATTTCACTCATTTAAAGTATTAGCGTTCTACTACATCACTGATGAACAAAACGTCCTTGAGCTTGAAAAGCTTCGTCTGAGGTCAGATCACTTTTTGATCTTAATCTTTCTTAATATCTTCATCACTTCACTTAGTTTTCAGTTTAAGCTTGCAAAATGCCAAGATTGCTGTCGATGAACCGCTGTTTTTCTTTCTTTAAATAATATCACAGAAGCGCTCTGGGTGTGCATTTGGCCTTTGAGAAAAGGAGTTCAGGCGACCAGACTACGGCCACACTGTGAACAAGTATCGTACCAACTGATCGTTTCTCAAGGAGCGGGAAGCCTAGAAAATCTAGTCCCAACCAAGCTTAAAACTTATTCGTTCCTACTCAGTGAGGTCGGAGAATTCCAATGGGTAGGCCCGAACAGGAAACTGTGGGAAACAATTATCAATAGTTCTTCATTAGTTCACGTTTCTCGGTCAGGGGCCCCAACGGCAAAGAGGTATCACCTGTATCACCTGTGGTCTCATTGATCATCGACTTGCTCGAGAGGGCGCCAGCAGCGTTTCCATTCGTCCCTGTCGCGTGCCAGAGTGCTCTAATGGATCCTCCTCGCTCGAGGGACACGAAGAGCGTCATATCGGTCGTTCAGGGCCTTCACGAAGAAGTCCGACCAATGCGTTGGTGGGCGTCCTGGTGTTCTCTTGACATCCGCGGAATCCAGTCGGTGATGGCTCTCATCCAGCGGGTGTCTGCGAGTCGCATTACGTGGCCGGCCCACCTAATTTTCGGCGACTTAGCCCATGCGACAGCGTCTCTGACCTTCGAACGTCGGCGAAGCTCGGAACTCCCAAGGCGTTCTCTCACTTGCGTGAGTCGTGTCACTCCGAGCATCGTCCTCTCGATTCCACGCTGAGAGACGCTGTTCATCCTGCTTTCGTATAGCCCAGGTCTCTGAGGCGTATGTTAGGGCAGGAAGAACAGTGGAGTCGAATAGGTGGGCACGGAGTCGGACGTTCTTCGTCTTCTTCGCGACTTCTTCGACGCTCTTGAAAGCTCCCCAAGCCGCTCTTTTCCTCCTGCCCAGCTCCGTCGCTAGGTCGTTGGCCACGTTGACCTCACGACCCAGATGCATGTAGCTGGTGCACTCGGAGATGTTCGTTCCGTTGAGCGAGAATGGGGCATCAGAAACTTGCCCGTTCCTCATGAACATCGCCTTCGTAAGATTCAGCTGCAGTCCGACGTTCCCACATATCCGATCGAAGTTGGCCAGCATTCGGCAAAGAGGTAACATGGAAAATTTTTTAGTTTGTATAGGACCAACGATCGGAACAAAAACGCAATTACTTGCCCAGACGTTCTAGATTAGCTTTTCTTCTCACATGTTTTGGACACACTTAACATACACAGGTGGTTATGGTAGAGGCTCACTTCTACGATATATGACGATCATCAAATAGCGATATAAAAGTGAGGCTAATTATGTCGTCAAAATGTTTGCAACAGCATTTTTCGTTCAACGATCCCTTTCATGGCAGTAAAACTCGCAAGATGTCAGTGAACCCTTGGGGGGTACGCCGCGCATTTTACTGCTTCCGGAACTCCTGGAGACACGTTTGGTATGTACGTATTCGAGAACCGGCAGTGACCAGCCGATAGACCCTTCATTTATCCAACCCGACTAGTCGGTATAAATCCTATCACTCATGAAGAAGAATGGAATGCCTGGACGGGACCATGGACTCCATCAGGAACGAACGCACGAGTCGACGCTTCAAAAAAGTACCTTGAGACGAGCAGTCTATTTCAGACAAGCTACTCACAACAGCCTCTTTTTCACTACGACTAGGCGTTATGTCACTCTATGTGATCTTTGATAGTTCATTTTTTGCAGATAAATTTGGGTGCAGTTAACTACCATCTTATGAACGAAAGCTGCTTTGTTGGAGTGAATAAAGTCCAGCTCACATCAGCTTCGATTTCACTCCCACTTAGCGGCTCCTCCGCCAACATAAGTACATAAGAGTGAAGTCCTGAGTATAGAACATGAAAGAGTAGGAATGAAGTGAAAACCAGATGGTGAAAGAACAGTCGCTGAAATAAACGCTTCTAATGAGATATGGTCATGCTGCGGTTTACATTGTATTTTCATGGCAATTTCGAAAAGGAAGTTATAAGGGACAACTTTGAAATGCGTCACGCATTCTAAGGGATGTCGTGGAGGCAACTTGAAGCATACTTGGCCTCCGCAATGAGTGGCGGTGATCAGCTAATGGAGAAGTCAGTGATCTACATTTCGCAGACACCTCTCTAGAAATTGGTCGATCCAGGACAGAAGTACTACTTGCTAGCATGGTGGAGGTGGGAGGAGTTCAGGGAACAGCACAACCAGGAGTTAGTCATTCAAGCCCTTTCGGAGGCTCCACACATTCTATTCCTTCGAGATGTCGTGAAGACAATTTGAATGAGCCTTTGGCCTATGTAAGGACTTGCCTTGGTCTGACGATGGACAAGTCAGGGCTTTATCCTTCCCAGACAAGTCGGGTGCCAACGGTGAATGAAAAGCTTGGCTGACCAAGGCGAAAAATCGAAGCCAAAAACCCGGAATCGAAACCCACTTCAGCCGGCGCCGGTAGAAACAAAAAACTCAAAAAAACTTTGCGGCTAAAAATTCGGTGCTGCGCTGACTAAATTTTGCAACCGATAGGTACATAACTATTGTCAACAAATGTAATGTATGTATTTAGGAAAGGCCCCTGGAACTCAATCCCTTTGCTGTGCTACATCCTTGTAGTACTGATATGTATACTACCGATATGTATATGTGTGTGGCACCTTGCCATTCCAGGGATTTTCGACAACACTGCTCCTGAACAACGCCTTGTCTGAGGCGAATAATTGGTTGCTGTGAGATGTGAAATTGTAACTTTGTTCTTGTTTACCGGACCAGCAAAATCTTCATTTATAATCTCTGGGCAAAAGACTGCGGCTTAGCAAGAGATTTCCGTCATAAACAGAACAATTCTCTTGCTCCTTGTTAACTACCATTTCTGACCTCTTTTTTGGCAACGGAATGATCCATGGGGCTTCCGCTCCCGTGCTAAAAGATCTCGCCGTGATTGTTATAGCTTAACGTAGTACGACAAAAATGTTTGATGTCCCAGCAAGGGAGAAGCGATGCAGTGAAGCGAGACTCTGCGGCTAATGGTATAGATCGCCATCATGCCCGACAGGAAGCCGTGCCTTGTTTTTGCCGACAAGGTGCTTAGATACTGCGAACGTTTACCTCGAGGATCATCAACAGTAATAACTCTCGTTAAGTGACAAATAGCTTTATATCTTCCAGATGGATGAGCCTTGGTCTCGTAAATCGAACACTTGTGGCGGCAGTTCGTCGTTTGGATAAATGACATGAGAAACGTCAACATCTTGAAGAGATTTTTTTAAACTTCAAAGGAATCGCGCCATGCATTATACTTCTATGTGATGTCCACTGCGACCTGTCAAATGGCTTGCATGAATAAGTATGAGGATGAAGGGTGGTGTTAGTGCTTCCCTTTGTGGTGCACCACGCATTCTACTTCTACATTATGTCGTGGAGGCAAGGGACAATAAATCCTTCTCAAACAAGGGTGGTACCAATTCACCGACCCCGAAGGCTTGGTTTGCATGAGTTCGAAATCCGAACTAAAAGCCTGGCATCGAGTCCAGGCGACAGCTCCTTCGAATCACGGCGAGCAGGATTCGAACCTGCGTGGGCAGACATCAATTCAGTCAATCTTGTTAACCACTTGGACATCCCTGCACAACTGCCACGGATGGGTTTGTGAGTCGTCACCCCGACATATGAGCAAAGTTCGCAGGACTGGGTCCCGCGCGTTCCATCTCTTCTAGTCACCTTTAAACGCGTAGAAGGAGGTGCCGGCTGGGCTGTCGCCTGCATCTGATTCCAGGCTCTTGATTTGGATTTCCGGCTAGACAAACCAAGCCTTCCATCGCTCTGGAGTCAGTGAATTACTACTACACCTGCCTGGAAAGGATAAAATTTGTGTTCATCGGCTGGCCACCGCAAGTCGTTGTATCGGGGATGCTTTTATACTTACCATACTTACCGTTGGGCGCGTGTAGCGCAGTCGGAGGAGGCGCGACTGTCGCGTGCACCCGATACCAGGTTCCTGGTTCGGATTTCCCGCCCAGGCCAACCAAGCCTTCCATCCCTCCGGGGTCGGTGATTTGGTACCAGACTTGTCTGGGAAGGATAGAGCGCTGACTTGTTCATCGGCTGGCCACCGCAAGTCATTGTATGGCCAAATACGCATTCATGTCGCCTCCACGACATCCCGTAGAAGTAGAATGCGCTGGCGCATCCCAGAAGGGATTGAGTAACGCCGTCCTTTATCCTTTATCCTTTATACTTACCGTTATACACCACTATAAAATCTAACAATATGCGCGAAAAAGGTGGAAAAGGATGGAGGACGACGTTACTCAATCCCTTTTGAGATGCCCCACGTATTCTACTTCTACGGAATGCCCTGGAGGTGCTTTGAAATCGTACTTGGCCATACAATGACTTGCGCGTGGAGCGCCGACTTGATCTCAAAACAACAAGACGGGAATCACTACAGAATTCAAAAATGCTTTGGCAGAAAGCCAGAAGAGAATTAGGTTTGATTTTTTGGTAAATTTTAAAAACCGCAACCCTATGTTTTTCTGCACTTGTAACTCTCACATGGGCTACAAATGGTGAGGACCTGAAAGCAGTCTTGCCACTTAAAATCTGCCATCGTTTCCTAGTGTAGTTCACTACTTTCCCCAGGAATTGCTTGGTGGTGGCGTTGCGGTGTTTCGGAGCCGATGTTCTACACCTGGGTTGCGCGGCTTGTGTGCAGATGTCAATCAAACAAATTCCTCAAGGCTTCTGTGTTCTCACTGGTCAGTGGACCGCTGAAGGCAGTCGGACACTTGAAGGGCGTAAAGATCGTCCACGCAGCGAGGACGCCTCAAGACATCTTGTGGGTAAAACCGCATCATCTCACCGAATTTCATTAAAAATCTACAACGCTAGAGGTCCATAAACTGTTCCTGATAAGGTGCTTTGGAAGAAAAAAATGTAGGAGAAGACAATCCAGTGACTGTTTGAGGAGTTGCTAGAGCGAAACTTTTTTCGCAAACAGTCAGAGTAATATAGTGGTAATAGAATTCATAACGCATTCTGGGAGAGGTCAACACCAACAGTTCTCCTTATTTCTTCTTAGCGAAGTTTCACATTCAGCACGTTTGTGAACACTAGCACCACAATTATTTATACACTCATTTACCGTTTATAAAACAGAAGCTTATATGCCGAAACCATTACTCGAGAGAAAAATGGTTTTGAAAATGACGTAAAACTGAACAAGGTAACCAAATGCAGCTGTAGTAGCTCGAACATGTACTTTTTTCCAACGAAGAAACTGAGATGAAGTGGGGAGAGTGAGCGGTGGTGAAAAGAAAGCAAAAAAGGTTGGAACCGAAGACTCTAGCTCACGGAAGAGCTACTAAATAATATATTTTCGCCAATGGCCATTCTCTAGTTCATTTTCGGGATAAATCCCCGGTGGAAAACCCTGTTTCCTTGCAATGCGGAAGCAGATGTGTATTTCTCCTGTGCAGTTGGTTCATTTCAGCATTACAACGACGCATCTAAGCAAAACATGGCCGAGCTCGAAAAACACCAGATGAGGCTCGTAATTGCACTCGCCAGCCATTCCCGGCGAGGCAGTTCAAGCCTGCAGATTATACTCGGTTGCTGTTTAACACCTTTCTTGTATTGGAGTGAATATTTGATATGGCGGTGCAATTTAGCTCTTAAGACAACCAGTCTACATAGCACAACTACTCCACGAAATGGGGATAACGGATGGTGTTATTCAGCCCCTCTTGGAGTACGTTACGCATTCTATTAGGACATTCTGGTAGCTATAGTGTGCAGACTGTTTGCATGCCCATCTGGCAAACGCAATGTCAACGGCGCTGCCAAGTCGGTGGAGGAATCAGTGTTTTGTCCCATTAATACATCCTGGCATGAACTTATTCTCTACAGAGCTTGATTCGTTTGGCTATGGTATAGTGTGTATGTCTATCTTGTACCACGCAGGATGGGACTTCCACTGGCTACGTCTTTGCGCCACACCCTAGGGTAAAAGAGAAGATCAACTTAGACAGTTGTTTTGAGGGAGGCGGCATGTAATTTGGTTCTACGGGAGCTATTTAGTTCGATCCTACAGTGGTCTTGGTTGGTTTATACAATGACTTTTCCAACCAACGGTCAGGCCCTCTCATGCAAGTCTAATAAGAAGTTTTTCCAACTCCGGAGTGATAAAAGGCTTGGGCGGCCTAGAAAAGGCCGCAACCCCGAACCCTCGAACCAAGGTGCTCACGATATTCGGTGTCTCTCCGACTGCGCTACCTGGCGCAATTTTAGGAAATGCGAAAGGTAAAATGTCGTGATTACTCTTGGAGAGGTACTAACACCACCAGCTGAGCAAGCACATCCCATTCTGAAATCAGAAGTTGCTCATGCCATCAGAAGGATGAAGCCAGGCACTGCTCCCGGGCCGGACGGCATTTCTGCCGATTCATTTCTGCTCGTGCGGGTGGCAGTGCCCTTTGCTCACTTCTACCACTACCTTCGCCTTGGTAGGATTCCGGACTCATGGAAGGAATCGAAAACAGTTCCAATCTTCAAAAAAGGTCAGCAGGAGGATACCAACAACCATCGACCCATCAGTCTTCTCTCGGTTGTGTACAAGATCTTCACCAAGATACTGCTCAACCGCATGGAGCGTTGCTTGGATGAGTATCAGCCAGTGGAGCAAGCACGGTTTCTCCTTCATGGACCATATTCAGACTGTCTCACAGCTCATCGAGACAGAGCCGCGAATACCACCTCCCACTTGTCCTTGTCTTCGTGGATTACCGGACTCTGTGGAAATCAACACCATTCTGAACGCGCTTGTGCACTCTGGTATACCATCACCCTACATCCGACTTCTCGACGAATGCTTCTCGACCACCATCCAGTTGTTCGATCGAAAGCTTAAGATTCCTATCGGGAAAGGAGTACGGCAGGAAGACACGATTTCTCCTAAGCTATTCACATCGGCCCTCCAGGATGCCATGAAGGACTTGAACTGGGACGATAAAGGCTACCTTGTCGACGGTAAACGGATCAGCAACCTTCGCTTCGCCGACGATATTGTTCTCATCTCTACCAGCACGGCAGAAGTCGAGGAAATGCTGAACGAGTCCAATATGGTAGGTATGAAGATTGGATTGGACATGAATATGTCCAAAACACAATTTATGGTCAACCAGTTGTGTGACACGGGACTCGTAAGGTTAAATGGAGTCGCTCTGCAACAACGACCTCGCTCCTGAAATCGCCCGCAGGAGACGCACAGCATGGGCAGCCTTCAGTTCGGTTCGCGAAGTCACCGATCAGGTCAAGGATCCCGGCCTCAGGGCCTCGATATTCAACGCCTCTGTACTGCCTGCGATGTGTTACGCGACGGAAACCTGGCTCGACAACAATTGCCAGAGCAATGCAAACTACGCATCGTGCACTGGAGAGATGTCTTCTGAGGACAAGCCTTCGTCGGCAATGGCAAGAAGTCCTACGAAGCTCAGAGCTACGGGAGAAGTCGCAATTAGCAGACCCGCTGCAGTACATGAAGAAGTTCAAATATCGCTGGGCCGGACACCTGCTTCGACGAAAGGACGACAGATGGAGTCTCCGTGTCACAGAATGGCTTCCGAGAAACCATAAGAGACCACTGGGACGACCGACAACGGTGGGTATACTCATTCTCAAGATCTTTCAGAGAGCGGAGTCTGCCTCACTCGATGCAGGCTGCCAGAGATCGAGCGGTCTGGAAGAGTTGTGATCCCCGATGAGAAGACCTCAAGCCAACAAAAGGACCATCAAAGTATCAAAGTACGTAAGTAAGTACTTATAAAAAGCTTAATTGGGTTTAGAATAAAAAATAATTTATCGTCGGCAAAGAATGAGAATGCAGTTTTTATGTCGCTTCTTTTTTCAGATCGAGGTAGGTTTCAGAAGGACCATGGAAAACGTTGACGCTTCAGATATTTGTGTAGCGTTCGGTCTTGTGAAATGTGTGAAAAGGTTCGCCGTATGTGTTTATGAAAACTAATTTGTCTTCGCTATGTGAACCATTTAGCACCTGTGGTTTATGTCCACGTTCTCAAAGAAGAGCACGCGATCTGGAGTTGTCCATAGGGAGTTTACTTTAACCAAAACAGGAGACATTTGCTGGGTGTTCACCTTCATCTCCCCCTACTTTCGGAGCTATTTTCCTCCTCCGCTTAACCGTAACCCGGTATAGCACCTCTCAGTAACACAATCTCTACTGCTAGTATTGCCAGGTCACCTGAGTTGTTTTTTACTGCAACGTGTTTCTTTAGCAGGTCACCTACAGCTAGCAAGAGCCCTAAGGGCTCCACATTTTATTTCAAATTTTTAGTTTTTTTTAACTTTTTAATCAGAACGTATCTACTTACAGACAGAAGCAAAGCGCCAATACTAAGGCCACCTTTTCTTGCTAAAAATGGACGATCATCTGAACCTCTTGGAAAATAACTATTATTCGTTGCGCATTTTTCATACCTGTATAGAAACGACATATGTGTCAGTTCAACGCAACGACTCAACGTTAGGCAGGATGTAGAGCAGAATGTAAATGGATGCAAGAAATTATTATATTACCGTAATAAAAACACCGAATCTCTCCTAATTGGAGGGTGCACCGTTAAGAAAATTGAAACAAACACCAACGGGATAGCCTCTACGGCTAAGAAAAGTGCGAACAAAAAACCACTCGAAAGCTTTGTTGAGGCTGCCATCTTTATAAGCTAATTGCAAGACAGTGTTTTATCTTTCCGAGACTTGTCTGGAACCAATTTACTGACTCTGCAGGAGAAAAGGTTTGGTTGACCTAGGCGCGACCCGAACAAAGAACCCGGATTCGGAGTACGCGTGACATCCATCGCCTTCGACTGCTTTACCTCGCGCTCTAATAAAAAAAAACTGCTGATATAAAATTACTGTACCTCCAACTTTTCTAAGCGTCGTTATGATATGACTTACTGAGATAGATAGAGGCTACGTTGCAACTAGATGGTTAGCAAAGACGATGCCTAGAATACCTGGAGGGCTTTCCTTCCTATGCAGAAGCCTCAGCACAACAGAAATTCTCTCCCTATGTAAATCCCAAGCTTTGCTCCGTGACTCCACAGTACAGTCAAAAGCTAAACTTGTCAAACAAGCGTGCTTAATGATTGACTAGCTTATGAGGAGCTTCGAAGTACACAGCAGAGTACAGCTGATAAACCGAAGTTTCCGCATGTCGCTTTACATTCTCCAAATGCAGAAATTTCATAGAACTATTTACGATCAGTAAAGAGCATAAAACGGTACACATGTGGAGTTTCCAAGATCAGTACAGCTTTCTAAGATATTATATACATAAATCAAAAGTTCGGGGAAAAAACTAGAACAAATCGCCTGCTGGGAAACGGCTCACTGAGTCACATCATGTGAGCTGTGTGCAAGGTGAATGAGACAGAAGGGAAGCTGTCCGGACACCGATTTGTCAGCGAACGACGGTGGTAGACGATGATGATGAGGCGTGTGTCGGCTGCAGGTCGTCGTCTCTCCGCGTCACCGTCCGTCGTCGGATTCGGGGGAAGGGGCGGGCCGCATTTCGGGAACGCTGCGCCGGTTCAGCAGCGAGACTGAGATCTCCACCTGCACACGCCTGGAACGGAGTCGGCCGGGCACGAGGAGGTGCTCGAAAACACGAGCATGTTACACGTGTAATTACCCCTGCGGTGGGCCCGCATGATGGACGTTTGATCGCGGGCAGACGAAGCCGAAGGGGTTCACCGCTTCACCTCGACTAGGCTCCATCGGACCCTCTGCCCAGGCGGACGACATTAGTTTCTTCAACATGGACTTGGCGGATGCGAATTCATCATAACGATCCATGTCCTCAATATAAACATTTTCTGATTCACATGGAGTTTTTAAAGTGGCTATTATTTGGTGAAACAGAAAGTGGTTGGACATAAAAACACAGGTCATGACGGTGTTTTTAGAAAAGGCTCAAGATGGGAAGTCGATTCTGGGGTGCTGGTGTAGATGATGTGGTTGAATTGGAAACTGCGACTGAGATGCGCATATGAAACACACCAGCTGCCAGCCGACGGAATCTGGCCCCTTGTGCCGCAGAATACTCATAAGGCAAGGAAACACGATGCACGGACCGTCCACGGACTAACTAGCAGGCCAACTGCACATGTAACAAAAAGGGATCTCCAAACGTTCGAAACATAACACAACACAGGGTGTCCCAAAATATGTTTCAATGTTTGGAGGGCGGGAATAAATATTTTACCGAGCAAAAGCAAAGATTTCGGGCGCAAAGAAGCAGGAAAGCGGGTTCGGCGTTGGGACAGTGCCATGCTCTTCTGCTTTATGTAGCAATTTTAGCTGGAATGGGGTCACTACGTGTGTGAATTTTTGCGGTTAAAAGATCTCTCACAAATCTTTTATTTGAGCAGAAATTTTGTTTAACCAATTGAAAACAGCAGCGGAAGGCAAAGGAAGGAAATGATTGTAAGATATCAAGAGAGAAGAGAGGACAAGATAATGAAGAAGCAGGGGAAGATTCGTTTCGCCACTTTCTTCAGACTAGTCTTTGTTTTATGTTCCTCCCATGGCTTTTCAGTGAAGAAGGGGAACATTTAATAAGACATCGTTTAACTCTGTCAAGTATTTTGATCAATTATGTTTTTATTTTATTGTAATTTTTGATTTTGTTCTTCGGATAATTACATTTCTATCATTTAATTTCTAGTGAATTTTAATTTGATTTAGTGTAATTTGATTTAACTTCATTTAGTTTAATTTCAACAATTAGACAAATAAGTACATAAACGTACACTTGTAAACAAATATTTGTTTCTTGGATTTATTACGGATTTAGTTAAATTTTTAAACAACAGTATCTAAAAGGTTAGTTGAAACTTTGAGCAGAAAGACGTAAGATGAAGTGGACCTAACAGGGGAAGGATCTGGAGCGTATGTCTGAAGGGCAGAGCGAGCAATATAGGAAGATTTCCCACCCCTCATTTAGTATAAAAATGTGTTTCCTTTTTGCCAAGTGATTAAACCCAAGGAGTAGGGTGTCCTAAAAGTTACAATGGATTCAGGGGTCCTGTACGCTCGCGATGCCTCTACCGGCAAGCGAATGGTGGCGCAGTGGATAATTTTTAAACAACATTATCTAAAAGGTTGTTCTTTGGATAATTACATTTCTATCATGCTTTCAACTAACCTTTTAGATAATGTTGTTTAAAAAGCTGCTCAAAGCTTTCAACTAACCTTTTAGATAATGTTGTTTAAAAATTTAACTAAATCCGTAATAAATCCGAAGGATCATTCATCCGAAGGAGGTCTGAGCTCGATTCTTCTGCGCCGCTGCATTTTTGCATTTCTACTGATTGGTCGAGATTCGAAGTATTTTGAAGTTCCAGCTGCATGCTGTGGTATTCAACATGATGACGTGTAAATGTTGAACTTCGGTGAAACACCGGTACAAGGTGCATGAAGCACCACTGGGCACAGTACGGGAAGCGTATAAAGGCTACACTTCACGGTCTGTTTCCGTAGATGGACCAATGACCTTGGGAAAAACCATCCTGCTCGGACTTTCAAAAGAGACCAGGATGTGACGTCACAGGTGGTTCAAGTGGGAAACGCGGTCTGTGGATCCCGCAAATTAACTTATTCTGCATCGATACACTTTTTCCCTCATCTTTGCCTGTCACCTGGGAATCGGGAAATGGTCTGCTGAAGGTTTTCTAAACCAAACGCCAACAATTTCGCTCGAGTGGTGATCCATCTGCTCACGAAGTGTGATCCACCTTTAGACAAGGACTCTTTGAGGGAAGGAACCAAACTAGCCAACGGAAGGCCAGCATACTCAAGAAGTACGAAACACGTCAACTCGAAGTTCACGAAGACGAACAGCTGGAACTGGTGGAAGAACAAGAAAACGATTGGGATCTGCAAGCTGAGCTGATATAACGTGGAGAAGCAAGCAAGCACTGGACATATGATAAGGTTTTCGGGTGGACCCCTTGTTTCTGAGGAAAGGGTACGTCTTCAATTGGATTTGGAGCCGATGTCCTTGGTCCATGTGTGGAAGCAAACGGTGGGGAGCCTGTAGCCTTATACGCTGTCCGTACTCTGACCGGTGCTTCTGTTTAAACATTTAGACATCATTATGTTGAACAGCTTGCTCATTGCCTTTTGGTTAAAAAAGCGCTCAGTATTAAACAAGTTGTAAAAATTTACTTTCCACAGCATACAGCTGGAAAATGCGTAGAAAACGTCTGAAAATGGTATAGACTTCAGAATCCCTCAAATCTCAACCAATCAGTTTAAACGCAAAAGTGCAGCGACGCATAAGAATCGAGCCTCCGACTTCCCTCGGACGAAGCAACGTCACTATCCACTGCGCTTCGAGCATCCAGACGGCAGAGGCATCGCGGGCGTACAAGACTCCCGAACTGGTGAGGCGCCGATTCCATTGTGACTTCAAGGACTCCCTACTCCTTGGGTTTAACGACTTCGAACGACGAACGCAAAAAGAAACACAATTTTATACTAATTGAGGGGTAGTAATTCTTCCTATATGACTCACTCTCCACGTTCATACATACGCTTCAGACCCTTCCCTTGTAAGAGTTGGGAATCCACGCTATTTTTAATCACGAAAGTCGCTTCTTCTCCATAACGGTCTTCAAAATACTTCGTCAACAAAAATCCATGGAATGCCTCACGACCGGACAAGACGTTTCACTGCAAAGCACATCCCGAATTCGATGATGCAATGAGGGTGCTCGAGACTCGGTTCCTAATGATCACAATCAATCATCATCCTCCACTCTACCTTAAATTTCCGAGGCGGTTCCAGTCAGAAAACTTCTTTCGTGGACGAAAAGAACGTGGCTTGATGGACTACAGTACCGGGTGCGTTTTTTGAATAGACGTCGCAATTTTTTTTGACAATTTCCCATCGATAATATGGGCGCCATAAGGCGAACCTGCATGGACGATGACGTCATCGAAAATCGATATTTTCGAAATTGGCCATATTCCTCGTCCAAAATTATCTAGGGATTATTTGGTGCGCTGATTACGAATCCAACGTCCGTTTTTTGAAAATTCCGAATTTGATGAAGCTTGAACATATATGGAGTTTGCTAAAAGCAGCGGGTGCAGAGCCAAATGGAGCAAAGCAGGAATTGTTTAGAACCTCAAGTCTGCGAGTATCTTTGCATTGATTTAAATGGAAAGATCCTAAAAACTTTCTTCACAATATAGTGGTTTTCTACTAGTATAGAATCCTCACGTTCTAGGGAGAAAAAAGGATAGAGCAATCAAGATTCTCAAAAAGCAATACCAGTGAAGGAATAACAAACAAGGAATACGGTGTAGGTGCATTTTTATACTCATTCTTGCTGTGTGGGAAAACCACTTAGCAATGTCCGAGGCCACACGATCCCAGGCAACTCGAAATGGCAATTACTTAGTGATCCATCTAGGATCCAAAAATAGATGGGTCAGGGGTGATAATCGTCCTTTAGGATGAGCATTCCATTTACTTGGAATCTTGACAATTGAGTGAAATGACGAGATAGATCACTTTGCATAATGCAGTACAATATCAATGCGTCCGCTTACAAAATTCACGTGTATAAGATATCTTGAAGTTCAGTGAAGGTGCAAAAATTCGTGAGAAAAGTATTTAGATTACCGCGTGCACCAGTTGCCTGTGTTTCCATTAGTATTGCCCCGCAAAGTCTCCTTATACACATTCTTTCCGACAGCCCGTATCTGTTCTGGTGAAGCAGAATGGATATGTGCTCCAAAGGTTGTGCCATAATGGAAACTATAACTCTTTTTTCACTTCACATAGCTTCCGTTCAAAAAGAGTAAGGCAACTGAAGGTGTCTTCTAAAACCGGAAATTCTGTTTAGGTTGTCAGTTTTTAGAGATTTTCCACGGCAGCTTGCGGAGCCTTCCGGAGTGTAGAAGAAATATGCAGTGAAGAAGGTAAAGAACTTCCAGTTCCTAGCTTACTCAATGGAATCCATCGCTCTTCTTGCGCTAATGTACACCTCGCATTCCATTTTTCACCGGAAACAAGATGAGCAGAATATCAGCGTCTCGTAACGAGGACTCGGAGTAATACGGTTCACCCAAGTGGCAGAAGGCCTTTAGAGTACGTCCATGTAGGAGGATGACAGAAGCTGTTGCTAGAGCAATCTTAGAAATGTAGGTGGTCGGCTACGGTTTGCGTTTCGCTTGTATCCTTCGCTGATCGAGTGCCAGAAGCCAGACTGGACTCAGCGGAGTGTCAAAAGAAAACCAGAACGACCTCTTTCACCCTAGTTGCACTTCCTAGTTTTCAGCCTGAATGAAAGCTATGGCGCTGCTTGTGTACCTCGAGCAAAGAGAAACCAGTGTGCTATTCTGGTACTCGACAGAGACAAATGGAGGCGCTGCTAGCACCCGCTTTGAACAGTTCGTCAATCAACGAGACGACATGGTACATGGTATATAGGTGAAAGCTTGGATCTTTTCAAAGTGTTTTCTAGTGTATGAAGTTCACTGGAAGTGGAACTTTGGATGCACTGTATAGAGATGTTTATTTTCGCCGTTCAGACATACGCCTGAGGCAGTTTCCTGACAAGAAATGTAAGACAATGCAGTGATTAGTATAGAAAACATAAAAAATCAGCCCGAAGGAAAAGCTAGCCACCTGGTGCGATGCAGAATGGATGAGCATCGAAGAGAGCAGCGTGCACTCGGTAGGACTTTATTCACATGACATTCATTATGTTCGAAGCGGCCATATCATCATCGCCATAACGTCGTTATAGACCCGGACGGGAGAAAAGTAATGGAAACGCACGGAATAAACTCAAGATGGACAAACGAATAAAACGATGGAGGACGAAGCGTTGGTACAAACCGGACCGAGGGGCGCAATGATGAGCTGTTCTTTGAGAAGAATGCAAGGCCTTGTATAGCTCACTAGGTGAGAAAGCGGACACTGACTAGATTCGGGTCACGGCTGCATGCCCTCATCCCCGCTCCATCACTCTAATCTCCGCACTAGCGAGAGCAGGCACCACAAAATTTATGCCGGTGTAAAGCGTAGCCATAGAGGGAGGAAAGGCGTCAATCAGGAGACGACGGCAAGGCGGAAAGTAAGGGGGCATTCTTGAAGGTTTGGCTGCATTGGCCGCTTCTCATTAACGTCTTCACATCGCCCTTCGCGTCATTAAGCTAACCGTAATAACTGTTCACAAAGACGCGTATGTAAAATGCTGACTTTCGAATTCGCTGCCTGTGAAATACGAAGGCGCAGAAGATTTCTCGAGAATTCAATTTTGGCGCAACGTTCCTTCACGACGGCTGTGAAGATTTTCGCAAGATTCGAGGAGTGTAGGCGTTTTCTCAAGAACTGCTGGCTTTCGCTCGTTCGACATTACTTTAACCACATCCGAGAGCAGCGAAGCCTTGCAGGGAGTAGGGCTGTTCCGATTTGCTCAGTTCTGAAGCACTTCCTTACTAGGTCGCAAATTCAGTCGCGCTTGGTTAGAACAATTGCAAGTAGGGCTCTCTAAAGGGATAGCAGCTTATTCACCAGGTACATTGAAACCTCCTATCCCTCTGAACACTGTGACTGCTGCCTAGTGTTGGTAAAGAAAAGTACTGGTGTCTTGAGAAGCGTGTATCTTCCTTCACGAGCAGTGCTTTAAAGGTGGTATTATTGCTTTCAAGCAATGTAAAAACTTGGGTTAACTGGAGCAAGTTTTAAGTGCGGCTTTTCTGATCTTGAAAGTCTGGCTTTTCTGAAACATTTAAGCACCAGCCGTAGCAATTTTCGTTTACTCTTTCTACTTTCAAGGAAAGTAGCTTATCTTCATAATTTTCATGTTCAGCTTCTTTCTCTTTGAAAAGGTGACGCGTTTGCCTTAGGAAATCTCAAATTTGTGCTAGTAATCTAAGTGCCTTATCAAAAACATGGAGATCCTTCGTTTGCCATCTTGGTTCTTCTTTTCACTTGATACCGATAGAAGACTAGTGATGGCTGCAACCCATGTAAGGCTACCGACTAGGCAGAAAGAGCAAAGAGATGGTCACTCACATCGCGGTCGACATTGCTTGATTCCGAGTTCCTGTGTTACTCATGATCTACTTTTCCGTCTGAAGTCCATGTCCTTTGGATAAAGCTGTGTCGCTATTGAATCTTCTTCTTCCTGAGCGTTTAGTCCCGCGCAGTCGCAGGGTCCGCTGTCCTTGTGATCTGTCGCCACCTCATCCTAGCAAGGGCGTCATCTGCCGTGGCGCCGACTTCGGCGAGATCTCTCTCTCTCTCTCTCTCTTGATGACGTCCTTCCACCTTCTCCTTGGGGCTCCTCTCGGACGCTTTCCGGGGGCCTCAAAATCTAGGGCCAACTTTATGGGGTGATTCTCTGGTCTTCTGAGGACGTGTCCGTACCAGCTTAGGTGCTGCTCCTTCATCTTCAGCTGGATCGCGGCTGTCTCTTGTGTCGCTGTTGGATGTGGATACAAAAAATATGGCCCGTAGAGGGCAAATCTGGATCCATCCGAGGCCGAGCTAAGGCCAGGGTAAAAATAGTTCGGAGGACGACGGATATCCTCCTAAGTTATCCAAAAGTGCATCAGATGCTACGTCTTTGTTTTGAAGAACCACGATCTATAGAGCGCTTCACTAACAGAAATCGACGTCAATCTTCAAGTGTTTGCTGATCAAGATAAAGTTTTTGCGCTTTGAACTTAGTCCTATGTATGTACGAGTACCCTTGCTCCGTTTCCCATTACTACTTAGTCCAGGTCATTAGTACTGGAAACCAACAATGGGCTTGTAGCGATTTCTTTATTGGACGATTCCTCTGAATAAGCAGCAACAGTCTGTTTTAAAAGTTCGGAACGCCTTGGTCGATAATGTTTAGCAACTATGAGTCAGATATGTGCAGCTTTAATATCTAGATAGCCTCCCAATTGAAAGAGCAACGGACAGTCTTGCACACGGCTAGAGAGGAAGCTCGAAGGCCCGACAAGGAAAATAGAGGATAACAAGGCAGCTGAAAATGAAGGCGGCGATCAGATAGCAAAGCTGCCTTTATCTGGTGAGCCATTAGCATTTGCGCGCGTCATTGAGATCACAATTATTCCTGGGAACGACCTCGTTTCGGAGGCGAAGGCCTTTTTAAGCAAAATCTGAGCAGAGCGTTGTCAGACAAAAAGCTGATATGTTTCTTATCCTGGTGCTTGCCAAGAAGCTGGAAGACGTAAGAGTTTCCTCACTCATAACTAGCTAATAGGTTCTGTGGGCTTTTCTCCATTTTTTCCGCAGAAATATGTTCAACGAACCGCTGGTAGAGGATATTTTGAATGCACTTCTTCTGACAACGGTACAGTGGTAGTAGCATGTAGTTCATCATCTTCGATTTTCTAGTCTTTTGTATTTATAACAAGATAATCTATACTTATAGAATATCTTTTGTCAAGGAGAAGATTATAAAGTTTGTAAGTCGCAGCACATGAACGCTTTCCGAATTGTGGTTTGATACTAAATAATAATAAACTATCCAGCTATACTATAGGCCAAGCACACAGTGTGACGCTTCTGAAAAGCTTCTGTAAAAAGTGATAAAGCCAGCCAGCTGACGGTTCTCGACTCCCATTTTTTAAAAGGCATTCTTGTAGAATGGGGTACCTTAGCTACAACAAATTGAGTGTGATTCCAAGGATAGGTTCCTACAGAGACTTCAAAATTCGGCTGGAGATCGGCCTAGACAAAGCCTGAAGCCGCTCCTCTTTTAAAAATTTCCTATTCATTTCTGTAAAATTCCTCAAAACGCTTACTTTCTGGTTCAACCTCCGGTCAGGGTCAAGCTTAGAGGAACGAGAATCGATGGCGGATGAGGGTTGTACTGCGACACCAATTTGGGATAGAGGTCGTACTCTCTCGGTTTTGGCAGAGGGCTCTCTCCGATTTCAGACTTTTAGGTGATGTTAGCATCCATAATAGAATTATTAGGTTGTAAGGAAATAAATGGCACTGAACCACTGTAAATTTAAACAGTTAATATCTCGGCTTGTAGGCAAGTTTATTAATCGAAATAAAAACCTTCTGATTCTACTCATCTTTGCCGACGTGACACAAGCTTTTTTATCCCAGTAGCATAAAATTCAGAAGTTCTGGAATTGACGAAATCTTCGAACGCACTTTCGGCATCCTGTTGGTATTTGAATATTTTCCCTACCAAGAAGTCGCCAAGATGCTTGAAGAAACGGTAGTCTGTTGGGGAGAGGTCGGGAGAAAACGGAGGATGTGGTAGAGTTTCAATGTTCAGCTCATTCAATTTCTGCAACGTCATTCGTGCTACATGGGGGCTAGCATTGTCGTGCAGAAGGAGAACTCGCCTTCGGTTTACCAAGACCGGCCGGATATCCTTCAACTTTTTCATCACTTCTTCAATTTCAATGCAGTACTTCTCTGCCGTGATGGATTCACCGGGAGGGAGGAAGCTGTGGTGAATAATTCCCAGCGAACACCACCATACTGTCACCATTACTTTCTTTTGGTGCAATTCCGGCTTCGCAAAAACCTTGGGGCTCTCATCGCTGTCCACCCACTGTGCCGATCGCCGCCTGTTGTCGTACATTATCCATTTCTCGTCACAGGTTACGATGCGATCAAGGAATGGGTCCGTTTCGTTCCGTAGAAGCAGTGCGGACGAGATCTCATATCGTCGGTTTCTTTGCTCCTCAGACAGCTCGTGAGGCACCCATCTTTCCAGCTTTTTGGTCTTTCCAATTTCCTTCAGATGCCGGGCAGCTGTGTTGTGACTGACGCCAAGAACCTTCGCTATCTCCCTGGTACCTTTGTGTGGATCGTCCTCTACCACATCTCTCAGCTTGTCCTCATCAACATCACAATGACTCCCACGACCTTCATGTTCTTCCAAGCTCTCATCTCCATTCCGGAACTTCTGATACCAACGATACGCCGTCTGAAATGTGGAACATCCTTGACCGAATGCGGCGTTGATCTTCTCGTCCGCCTCCTTAGCTGTAGTGCCCAGCTTGAATTCATACAAGTAAATGCCTCGGATTACCCTTTTGTCCATCTGCAAAAAAGTCAATAAAACTCTAAAGTTTTCCCACTTTTGCATAGAAAATTTGGTACTCACCGGTAGAGCAAAGTTTGCACATCTAAATGATATGCCACATGTTACGGTTTGTTCTTGATCAAACGCGTAAAGACGCGACAAAAAATGGCGCGAGCCAGTGCCATTTAATTCGTTACAACCTAATAAGTGAAACTCTACACGTAAAATTATTTAGATAATTATTATATTATTATTTGTTAAAATTAAAATTATTTTCGTAGCTCTTCAATAACATGGAATACAATGACACAACAATTTTGAACAAGGACAACATCATCTAAAAACTTAACTAACTTTGAACTTTTTTTAATACGTTGTTTTCTAGGTGTAACTGCGACAATGTGGAGACTTACAAGCACTTTTGTTTTCTGAAATTAAGAAATGAATCCAGAAATTTTTAGACTTTAAAAAAATTAATGCTGATGGTTGCACAGTGAAAGTAAAGATTTTCTGTCCGCATTCTTAGAGTCAATGAGAGGTTTTCAATTATTTCAGATTTTTCCAGGATGTCATGAACATGGCAGTTTTCAACCTGAAGAAGCGATACCAACTTCCAAAATTCACTCTGTAAAATTTCAAGTGTTAATTACTGAGGACGACTTAAGTGCATTCGCAACAAGATTTTCGAACCGAATCGATGACGGAATGGAAACGAAGGATGGACCCACCGCGAAAATAATTTTTCCTTTTCCTCAGGGATCAGAAAGTAAAATCGCACTTTATAAAATTTTAAGTCCGTCTGACACACAGTGGCAAAACTAGGTTTTTCTGGAAAGATCTTCTATATGATCAGGTGTCTCGGTTTTTCATCATTTGCCGAAAAAATTCAATCGACCCCCCTAATCACGCGGAAGCTGCTTTTTGTCTCCATGTCCGACGTTCATAAAACCTGGGCATGTTATTTATTTATTATTTATTATATACGTCATAGGACGCGCTCAAACACAGTAGCAAATATAGTAGGCATACACTAGCAAAATGTCAAAACAGCAACTAACGCAAAAAAAGCTACTGAAAATTAGTCGATAAAAGTGCAGTCGAAAAACAAGAACACACATCCATCAATTTTAGAAGGAAGAAAAGCGCAAGGAGGGAACTGGAAGTCGAGGAGTCCAGAGTGGTCTCACTATGGTTTCAGAATTTGTAAACACCATGAAACTTTGGTCACCCAACAACTTGGTCTCTTAAAAATTCTGGTATCCCTGCTGCACGTATCCACCATTTACATTACATAAAAACATCTATTGCAGCTCTGAATTTGAAAATTAAAAACAAATTAAACGAGGGACTGGCACCTAGCTTTGTCGAAAGACTAGCCCAGCACATACATATTTAGCAAAAGAAGAATTATGCCTATGCTGCTTTCAAAGAACGCGAAAACAAAAACCTACCGTAAAGACATATGGCTCATGAGCGTAATGCGCTTGGTCCACGACCTTCTATGCGCACTATCCCAGGGCGGGCCCTGTATCTCAAAGGCCTCTTTAAACTGATACGCACCCCAGGCGATGGCATAGAAGGGAGGACACGCATGTTGGAATACATATGTCAGTACGGAGAAACGAGAATCATCAAAAGCATATGTACAAAAGAAGTAGCACTCCAAATATGGGTGATCATTTCCAGCCGGTCGGTAACAGTATACCAAGCACCCTCGTGAGTGGCAAGCTAGTCAGTAAGACAAAGCAGAGTGAGACATAACTTTGCCAAATTTTTTAAGTAGAAAACATTGTAGGTGAAGGTAGAGGGGATTCGAATAAAAGGACCTGTGGATGAACATAAATAAACTGGCAGCAGGATAAATCGGGAAATATGTTGGCTTTGTATTCAGCTATTTGTATTTGCATCTAGTAAGACCACAGGGGACTACCCGTTAAATAAATTAGCGGAAGCAAATCAACCCCTACTTTGACAGGCAAGCAACACAACATTGAAGAAACCGGTCACCAAGGAAAACAATCAGATATTAGCCAGGAACAAATAGCAAACAGAACAGCGTAATAGTGAACAAGAAGTAGAGCATGACCGCTAAGGAACATTGCTGGATTAGTTCAGTCATTGTCTGCATCGAGCTGGAGAACCTATTCGAACTCATAATCCTTGCTCAGTACGAAGAGGTGCCATTCTGAATAAAAATCCGTTTCAAACTACTAGCGAAAATCTGTAATTCCTAGAGTCTCTGATACATTTATCTTTTTTAGATTCCTTTTGAATGTTTGGCTATTCTGAGACGCCAATAAATCTGCAGGCAACGAATGCAACCATCTAGCGAATCGAAAGAGCACGAAATGGAACAACTTTGATCGTTTTCTTTTCTGCAACCTCATATAATCAAGTCTAAACCCACCTGAACGCCCATTAGTAGGTCTGAAGATCCAGTATTTGCTGGGAGATAATTTAACTTCACCACGAAGGATGCGAAAGCCAAATATAAGATCTGCAGCTACCCTTCTAACAATATATTTGATTGTTATGTGCCACGCAGATTTGTTTGGTGGTATAACTTCTATTTCTGCCGACGTTTCGACACAACTCGTCGTCTTCAAAGGCCTGAAAGTACTTAGAAACCTTAGATCCGGCTACCCACTCAGTCAAAGGCATACTTCTTCACATCTCTAGTTCCCACGAATGTCAAGGAGCCTCTAAAGCATACCAAACCAAACGTTGTTCCACTAGCGCTGAGAGGGGGCTCAGCTATAAAACATCAGTGAGCAACTGGGACCTACCATGCAGATCTATACTAATAAGTATAGGCTGCGCAGTCTCAGAGCTCACACAACGGGATGAAGGGCAAGAAGTCGCTGGTTATTGAAATGCACTCGTTTCGGTTGTTCATTGCTGGATTACGCTCCTGATTCCAAAAAGCCTCCAGAGCCTTTCTGGTACCGATTTCATCTTCATGTAGCAACACAGTGCATTTAATGTCAAAGTCGTTTCCGTCGTGGGCTCCTTGTCGATGTTTCCCAGTGGGGTTAACAGGCCTCGGTTCAATTTCCCAGCTAGGTGTTCATTGACGCGAACACAAAGTACCCTTCCTGTCTCATCAATGTATAGCTCGCCACAGGTTAAGCATTGGATTTATTAGACAACAAAACAACACCTTTTTGTGCGCAATCATCATCTCTCCCAAATCGGCAGATAACGCAATTCCTCATCACACAAGTACGGTCGTAACACCTATTTCGAACAAACTCCAACCTTAGCGATCTGCTTTATGACCGGCACTGGAGCTCCTTCCTACAATGTACTGTCGGTGCATCGATGATTGTTGTATTATAACAGCAACGCAATACGACATGGATGAACTGTTTGCCATTCTCAATACACAATCTCAGTACATAAAGTTCACTCGTGAAACTCCGCCCGAAGGTTGGTTGCCCTACCTGAATACTCAAGTTAGAGTACCACATGGAGTCCTTAATGTGAAATGGTATCGTAAGGGCAGCTCCAAAAACATCATACTCCATGCACGCACCCCACAGCAGTAAAGCGTGCCGTACTCCGAAACGTACAGAGCGGCACAAGGTGTATGCACGAGCACGAGGAGCGAGAGGAATCATGTATGTTGGCCTCTAATATCGCGTCTTAACGGGTACGAAAGCCCTTTCAGGACGACCCTCTACGCGGACGACATCGCCCTAGAAGCCGGCAACCAGGAGGAACTGGAGGAGAAGGTGCAGCTGTGGCAGAGAGCTCTGGCAGACATCGTCCTGGCTTCGACGTCATTGGACCGACAAAATTGGGCGTTCATGTTTGAATGAGCCATCAACTTTTCGAAAACTATTATAAATGAAATATGCTTTCTGCCACGTAAGAAGCAGCCTTCAAGAATGAGGTCCTCATACGGGGCGGGTAGGGTTCAGTTCTTGTTATAAAAAATAAAAAGATTTTGAATAATTAATCAAGGGAGAAGGTTGTACCAAATCCACTTTTGGAGGGGGATGCCGTAAATATTCGGCAAAAATAGAGCCCCACGCTTAACCCTGCCCTGGGTAGTCTGTGGGCTGCCCACTGACATACTCCTCATTACATCACTAAAGCAAAGAACCCACCCAATAGCATCGCGGGTGTTTTGTCGTTTTAGCTACGTTGTTAATGCTGCAGATACGACTTCTGTGGAGCGTTTAATAAGCAATACGGAAGCCAAATTTCCGCCCATCTACAGCAACTGCTCATGCTGTTAGCTCAGCGGAAATTCTCATAATTTCAGAGTTCTGGTGCCTCTTTATTTAAGTGGTGGCAGTGCCGTCATCGCTCTGAGGCAGTCAGTCGCCACTGGATGAGATGCAAATTGTGCCATCCGCTTTCGTCAAGAGGCGCTGACAATCACAAATCTATCGGTGGTTATCCAAGCGGAGAATAGATGAGGGCAAGGGAGCATCTTCGGCAGCCAGCTGCTTCGACCACGTGAACGCATAAACTAACCGTAACTTAGTTGCAGAAATTTCATGTAGAATGGCAATCCTTCCTTTGAATTTTTGTGAGCAGAACCACTTAAACCAAGTCTGAACAATCGGATAACAGTTTGTTGAAGAATCATGGTAAGACAATGGTAAGACAATGCCTTGCTAGGACGTACGAGGGCGTACACACAGGTGCGCTTCCAATCGAATGTTTTCAGGTTCTTTGCTTTTGTTTCCTTCAAAAATTGAAATCCCTCGCCGCTCAAAGAAAAGAGCACATGAAGTCCTAAGTAGGTATTACACATTAACTCAACAAGGGGACCTGCCTAACACAATAGTCCGGTTTGCTGCTAAATTTAGGGTGAGGACACAAATCAGGAGAGCATTGAAGAAGGTCAAAATCAAGAGCACTTACAATCAAACTACTTAATAGTTGCTTCCACTGTTGATCTTGTGTTGAGTAAGGCCAGCAGCTTTAGCGCACAAGAACTAGACACACTTTCGGCATAGCAAAATTCGCTATTTTTTTAACAAGCTTAACAATAAAGGAGGGGATACATAGTGCCCGGGGTCTCTTGCGACTGTCCAATAACTCGAACGAAAAACCAGAATTCCACGTTCTTCTATACATACATATATAGCACGTAGGGTAAATGAAGTTGGCCTGTATACAGCATACTCCTCTTTCATTAAATAATTTGCTACCCAGTAAGTCTTACGCTACTCATCTTACCAGGGAATGCCGTCAGCTTCCCACGGAACTTCGGATTAAGACCTACATCACGTGAAAGAGCTCGAGACGCTGATCACAGATATGTAGACCAAATTTGCTAAATGGATCTCCTAAGCGAGTTAGGCTGGCGGAAACCACGATGTCTTCCATGTGTTAGGCGCGCCCAATCAGCGTTGGGCGCGCCTAACACATGGAAGACATCGCGGCTTCCGCCGGCCATAACTCGCTTAGGAGATTCATTTAGCAAATTTGGTCTACATATCTGTGACCAGCGTCTTGAGCTCTTTCACGTGATATAGGTCTTAATCCGAAGTTCCGTGGGAAGCCGACGGCATTCCCTGGTTAGGACGTCTCGACATCTCAAGGATGTCGCGCTGCTACTTAGCTTTCCTAGCTCCTACTGCATAACTGTCCTGTTAGTCGACGCAAGCTTGTAAGACTGCGAGACAGACAGAATAACAGCGATTTGGCTCGTTCAGATTTGGAGCTGAACCTATGTAGGGAATTAGTGTAACTGATCTGATTCCTAGGTGAGTCCACGTTATAGAGAAATTGTTCATCGCATTCAGATGAAACATATCTGCTAAGAGCAGCACACAACCTATCCTCTGAACCAGCCCAAATCTGCAAGTGCGAGTAGGATAATTCTCTGTATTGACGGTGTCAAGACAAGGACCTGGGAATTTGAAATCAATGAAGTGAAATTCTCCTTCGCAATTGCTCCTATATTTATTCAATTTCGTTCACATTTTCTAGGGACATAGGAGTTCCTTTTCGTGGAATCCTCTAAAGCTGTGTAGGCTATTATTATGGGAACCAGATTTGGTTATGTTTACATAATTTGTGAAACTTTCAAAAATTGCTTTTCCAGCGGGTATTCCAGCGTCGTGGCAGGCACGAACGTTTTCAGGTTCACTCGTCAACACGTTGTGCAATTAGCATGGAGTTCTGCATTTTGAAAATTTAGGATTCTTCAAAAATCCCTTCATTTCAAGCAATCGTTTCATCATCTGGAATATCCACCTATAAAACTTTGAAGTAAAACGGGTGTCATGAAAAATGAATTGCCGCATTATTTTCCACCTACGCAGGAGTGTCTGCGACGGCCTCGTTGTTGGCAGTTGGGAGTCTTTGATTACGGAAAAATTCTCGAATTGTTTCATCCATAAGATGCACCCGGTACTGGAGACAGCATCGCCTCATGGCGCATGACGAAGATTGACCACATGGGGATACGGGATGCGCAGATAATTGAGAGACCGCAGTGTGTTCCGCAACCTTTTAGCCCACTTAGAATTTCGATGCAATTTGGAATGAAAAATGCCCTTTTAATCGAAAACAACCTGGCTTCCTAAGGTGAGGCTACACATCTTTCAATTTCCTGCACTGTACTAGTTCTGGTACAAGGTTTGGAGCATTCATTACATTAAACTGTTGCCTAAAACAAACGGCTGGGAGAACATTTGAGAAGCCGCCCATAGCAGACAACTGGAAGAATGTTGAAGAAACCGTACAATGGGTAACGTCATTCCAATGGGTAACTTCATGGGAATGACACTCAAACTACCAATTTAGTAAACATTAGGACTCATTGGACGAGGGAATGAATCTCAACATCCAATTGGCACTTACCAGTAGATTTTCACTTCCTACCATTCAAAAGAAGCTCAATACTTGCAATACTTGTTGGAAAGCAAGGAGCTTTATGACCATTCGAACACTGACAGCATTTCTTTTGGACAATCTCTATTGATGC
The DNA here is from genome assembly GCA_947396885.1 of Heligmosomoides polygyrus polygyrus. NCBI lineage: Eukaryota > Metazoa > Nematoda > Chromadorea > Rhabditida > Heligmosomidae > Heligmosomoides > Heligmosomoides polygyrus. Next base: position 70,422,586 of record OX377204.1, on the reverse strand, counting down.
ACTGCTTTCATGTATATAACTTTCATGAAACTGAGATAGTGAAGGATCCGTGACCAAGAATAAGCGGCGCAGATACCCACCGACTCCGGACCAAACTTTTTTATGTTTAAGATTGCTGCTTAAGCTGGAGATTCAACAAATCCGATTTACAAAAGGCGTGAAATCTGTTACAGAGGAACTGCGTGAGAGCAACACTGACACCATCCATCGAACGAATCAGACGAGTACATGGAACGACTTCTTATGAAAGGCATCGCGAAAACAGCCGTTTTTCAACTTGGAATAGCCTAAAAACATTTGTTGCTGAAGAGACTGCGATGCTATAATGTAGATTACTCTGGCGACCGATTTCTATGGCAAAATTTCTATGCCATGCCATTTTTTCTTTTCCGACTAATTTCGGCAATTTTCTCAGAAAACAAAAAACTGAAATGCCGCCCTAGTCACTGGAAGTCATTACATAGGGCAAATACGAACTTAGAATGCCTTAACGGCACCGTTCGTATCGCATCGCAAACAAGGATTCGCTGGGCTTAATTTTTGACTATTCTTATCCTTCATTATTCACCTGTTAACAACAATATTTACACTGTCGAAAAACGAATATCAAAGAGTTACATGCAATCCTAGCCCTTCATGCAACTACAATTAGAGAATGACCGCAGCTATGTGATAGTCGATGCCACATTTAAACTTCCTCTTGCCCTTCGTTGTCTAACATTTTTCTGAAGCAAGAGCTCACACATATGTAGCATTGAAGCCGTGGACGTAATGATAAGGAGTAGCATGTTCTATGGACTCCGCTCGAATGGGCTATGAATATAAAGTCATAGCCGCTATAGCTTTCATTATGAATGAAGTGAATTGGAGTGAAACTGGGTTCCTGCAGGGTTGTTCATTCGTTTTATAAATCCTTGGCAGTAATGAATTGTTCGAGTACATTATTTTATCGTTTATACAAAACCGTGGAATTAATAAGCCACAGTGTGTTCGAGTACAGTTCAAACGTGTCCAACTTTCTGCTGTCATTATAATGAGCACTGTGCCACTACCAAACTCTGGGTCTGCTCGCGTAGATTAAGATGGAGAGCGCTAAACAATTAGCAAACCAAATGTAATTCTATAGTTTTAAAGAGTCTTTGAGCACCTTTGAGTGCGATAAATAAATCAACGAGCGTAGACTTTTGGATCGATACCACTGACGGATACGGGAGTCTTGGTGAGTATATCAACGGCACCAGGAGGTTCCCAACTGGCGTTCATACGTCTTCTCTGACGCGTGCATTATTCTTGAATATTGTATATGTACATTATATTGAATATTGTAAATAAATTTGTATAATTTCATCATGACCTTACCGCAGCAGTACTTTCAGCAGTGCTAACACTAAATCCAACTTGCGTGCACCCTTCAGTATTTGTGGAGTACCTTCACTCGAAACTAGTACCTCTACCTGTGGTAGTACTCCCACTACTACTCATGCTCCACCAACTACCATTATTAGTAATCTTTCCACTACTTACCACTATTTCAACTTCTGCTCTACAGACCACTCCTGCTCCTGCGCAGCGCTGGAGTTGTATTGAATGGTGCACAGAGGTTGTGTTGGCGTGTTTGAGCAGCACGTGCTGCGGGATGCATGTGAAGCTGCCCCTTCCCAATAAGAGCAGGATCTGCTCCCGAACTCGGCAGGACCTCCTACCTTCATGGGAAGGCGCCCCTTCAAAATGAGCACGATGTGCTGCCCAGCTTGGCAGGATGTGCTGACCACGAAAAGGATGAACCGGATGACCGGGATGAGCAGGGCGAAAGCGAGCTGGGCAGGTGATTTCGCCCGCTTTTGCAATTGTTGGGCCATGTCCCGGAGCCGTGATCTGCCATTCTACGGCGCGACAATTCCCACTCTGCAGAGCAGGTCCAAACCCAATAGTTCCCTGCCATGGAGGATAACAGACATTCAGCGATGTGCACCCTTTCAACCAGACGAGTCCCTCTGAACAACGTGGACCTCCTCAAGGTTCATCACCCTTTCAATTTCTACGCACCCCTAGTGCATGATCTGTCGACAACCCCAGATTGTCCATAAAGAAGCGGTAGATACGGCCACCTGGAGCAATCAGTTCAAGAAGTAATGGACGCCGACGAAACAGACCGAAAGAAAGCAGGCAACTCATTGGAAAGACAGGTGTAGAGATGGTTCTACTTCTGGTACAGCGCCGCCCTCAGCGGATTTTGTTGCTGAAACCGAAGAAATGAGCTAATTCAGCTTGGAACGGAAACGAAGCAAAACCCGAACGTAATGCCAAAGCTGAACTAAAGACGTTGCCAATTTCAGTCACGAATAACAAAAACAACGAAAACCGCCATCGCCCGGGGAACCTCATCAGCCGAAGCCGCTCGTTAACTTCAAATCCCTATCGAAACGCTTTCGAATGCATGCGCTTAGCATTCAACGGCTATTTCGTCTCAATCAGTCTCCGGCGCCCACACTACGTTTAGCACGGGACCGACAGATCAACACTAAACGCTAGCCTTGTTTGCCCTGCATTCTACTGCGACACCTGCTTAACACGAGGTTTACTGCCGCTTTAATGCCCAATAGGTTTAAGAAGCTCGTCTACGAAGGCTTCGTCCTTCGCGGTAACGATCACACCATCTGTAGCATTGGTCCCTGAAAACGGAAGGCATCCAGTGGTTGGTTGGGAGACTTAGTAGAAGTGCGGATTTCCACGGCAGTGGTGGAGACTCGATCAGATTCGTAGTGTTATAACTGAAGAACGCAGCCAAATTTGAGATCAAAGGCAGCTGCAATCGACAGTTGAATAAGGAGTTACGTGTAAATCCTTACACAATGTAACATTTAACTATTAAAGGAAACAACACACAAAGCTCTTAAAGTCCAGCATTAAGCGAAAACTCGGATCGAGAAGAAAACTGCAGGGATAAGGACTATCAAGCTACTCAAGGATGTCGAACAGGACTAATATGTGACTACCGCAGTCATTTGATGAGAAGTTCCTGACAGGTAAGCAATCCCTCATCCACTTAGGGGCAGTTTCGCGAGGTAAACCTTTTCATCGGTGATAAAGAATTTCTACGTATGTCTGCCTTTCATTTCAAACATCTGCTCCTTTACAACGAACTTGTTTAGATTATTACGTTTTCATTTGTATGTTTTAGTTGCCAGCATTTGGTTGCGCTTGTTTATATTTCATTCTATGCGTGTACTTCTGCTGTGACTTACTCCACTAAATAAATGAATAACGTCTGAGTGTACACATCATAGATCCAACAAGACGACAACTGTGTGGCTTTAACCAAATTTACCAGCCGCTAGTTTTGAAGCTGGATGGAGATCTCGCTTTTTCCGCGATGTTCAGCACTTGCATGGTCTGCAGTGGTTCTGTGCTTGGCGGCAAATGCGTGGCATTTGTAGTATGGGAGAGTAAAAATCAGCATAAATAAATTAATAGAACGTGCACAGTTGTTTTGAAGCAGTTCCTTCCTGAAGCCCGATCCCTGTGGAAAAAACAAGTGGGCGTCTCAGTTGGGGCGCACTCCTGCTGACCAGGGACATACGTGAATAAAATTCGGAATTGCGTAAGCTGTAAATCATATCATGTGATCGAGATAGCAGCAAAAGCTACTTGATCCTAGTAGCATTCTGAACAACAGGTGCTGCCTGCGTACTTTACCATTACGTTCTGGTTCGGTTCTACATTGTGGCAAGCAGGCCTGTAATCTTCAAGGTGAATTTCATATTAGCACCAACTTTTCAGGAAAAATCAGAAAAAACCACTGGGAGTCGCCTATAAGGTGACACTCAATGAATCACTACAAAGGTCATATGAAACGCAAAACACACCGGGAGCGGATTTAGAATCAGCTGTTGTTGCTTTGTCCTTTTTGCCCTAGGGTTGAACATTACTATTATATGATAAATTTTCTGCTGTCGAAATATTATTTGCTTTGAATCCTCCGCCAAAAACAGGCTCATCGACTACGGCAGGCATTCTGGGCTTGCTCGAGTGGCTAGTGTGTACGCATCCTAGCCTTACGAAGTCCAGGAAGCGTACACTTTTCTGCCCGTCCCTTCTCCGCGAAAAGGAAAGAACGCCGTTCCATCGAATACGTCTGCCTCTCTCACAAAGCATTGCACACTTATTGTTCGGAAAGTTCTCAGCGTTTTTAGTTATTCACATTGAACTGCCATAACTTTCTCAAATCTTGTCGAATTTAGTCGAAATAATCACGGTTCGAATCAGCACACTTTTGCCAATGGGTCGCTAGTCGACTTATTCCATCAGAAAAAAATGAGGCGGTCGAGATTCGACAGAATCCACGGAAGCTGTTTTGGCTCGGTCCTGATTGGTGAAGGTTCTACCAGCAAGAAAGTTCTGAAAGTGTTTGAAAAGGTGGTAGTCGGTTGGTGAGAGGTCTGGAGAATATGGCGGGTGAGGCAGAACTTCAACCTTAATTCGCTCAATTTTCGAAGAGCGATACGTGAAACGTGTGGGAGGGCGTTATTGTGCAAAAAATTGGGCCTCTTCTGCTGACCAATGCTGGCTGATGTTGACGCAATTTTCGATGCATTTCGTCGATTTCCTTACAGTAGGACTCTGCTGTGATTGGCCTGGTGCCAAGAGGTTGTAATGGATCACACCAGCCGCCGACCACCACACAGTGACCATTACATTTTTTTGGTGGAACTTCGCCTTTGAAAAATGCCTAGGGGGGTTCGTCGGCGTCCAACCACTGTCCGGAACGTTTCCTGCTATCACACAGAATCCACTCTTCACCACAAGTAATGATTCGATCCAAAAATGGATCAATTTTGTTCCGTAAAAGAAGAGAAGAACGAATCTCGAAACGTGGCAATTTCTGCCACTCACTGAACTCGTGGGGCACCCGCTTTCCTAGCTTTTGCACCTTCGAAAGGTCTTTCGAAGCATCCGCGACAGCAGTTTTGCTGACGTCTAGCTCTTACGCCGCCCGACGAAGTGTTTGGGATGGTTCAGCTTCTACCACTTCCTTCAACTCGTGGTCCAGAACTGCTCTAGGTCGACCGCTACGAAGGGCCACCTTCGAAGCTGAGATCTCCGGTCCGAAATTTACTGAACCACAGGCGCACAGTGCTTTCTCCAGCACTATAACGCTCCCACACTTGAATGATTTGTCGAGCTGTCTCGGCTGCGGATTCTTTCAATTTGAAGTTAAAATAAAATATCGTTCGGAACTGCTCCTTCGACATCCTTCAATAAGCCTTTCAAGAAGAGAAATATAAAACAACGTTGAAGGATAAATTATTTATTAAGACAGAGCGAAAACTTCCGTACAGAAAGTAGCATTAATGCCCAGTGCAAATTAAATTTTTACTTACCATTAATAATAGACGAATGAAAAATACTAACACAAAACGCTGAGAACTTTCCGGACAATCAGCCCTTTGATTCTACTCCATAGAAAACAACCCAGAGATGGCTCTGCATCCACTGCAACAAGCGGTTCTTTCACTAATTCAAGGTAAAACCCACGTTGACAGGTATCTCCAGGACGCTTCTTAATTTACTCCGTTTTGATGGCTTCTAATTGTTTTGTTCATTGTTGTTCTAAATGTTTGAACTGTTTATCGCCGTAGCACTGTGGATACCGTACGCTTATTCAGGCAACACACGATACATACTGGAAGAGGACACATGTTGGTCAGCCACATTTACGACAATATATGGTTTACGATTGAAAATGTGGCAAACCATAGAAGATGTTCACTGTAATAGTTGCTGCTGTTGCCACGAGGAATGTCAACTTTTTAACACTAATAACCACAACAAATGGTAAAACTGTGTTGTATTGAAGGTATCGAAAACGTCGAAAGGATACTAGACGAGTCAGATGACGAATTGACTTGCCATTTTTCTGTACGGGGTATACCTAGGGCCTCCCTATTATAAAGGGAACCGTCCCTCCAGGGCCCGGATTCATGAACGCAGCCGGAGGTAAATTCTACCCCCACTTACTTCGATGACCACTTACCCGCCACTTTCCCGGAACTTACCTCTCTTTTCTGATTCATGATGGCCAAGGCGAGGGTTTTGCTCCGCGGCCAATTTCATCTGCTAGCAGTGAAACCAAGCAGTCACATTTGCTGCTGGAAAGTCACTGCCACCGACACTGGCAGCATCATAGTTAGGGGAAATGAAATGTGAAATGTGAGGTAAGTGGAAGGGTGGGGGGGGGGGGGGGGAGAGAGAGAGAGGGGTGGAAAGTAGTAGCATATTAGGCAGTAGGGATGCTATTGTAAATATGGACCTACATGGCTAATAATGGGTGCCATCCACCACAGTAGCCCCCATAGACAACATCTGCGTATACAGATATCGGCCGGATATCGTCCTGCCGGTTAACCCTCCCTCCAGATCATTTTACCTTACGCGAAGGGCGCCAGGCCGGCCCTTTACCTACCAGCCATCTTGACAGCTGTCGAGAAAAATAGAGAATCTAAGTGTCCCCTATATTCACATAATTTTTCAAAATATTCCATTGCTACCCAATATGTTTGCCAATTTAGATAGATCTGTGCATAAAAGAGTTCGAAAAAAGGCCAGCTCCGGTTAGGATGCGACAGCCGTTATAACGCGACTCTTCGCCGTTCCCTTTCAAGCGCGTTATGGAGACTGTACCCTGTTCTCGAAACGAGACGTTTCCATCGTTTCGTCGCCTTCAGAAGCTCGTCATTCCAATCTTTAAGCGGTCTAATAGGAGGACATAGTGGTCGCACCATGAGACCTGCACGAGCGATCTCCACCTATCGACCTCTTCTGCACACTAGTTGCATCCGCAGTGAACATGAAATACGCAGTTTTGAAGGAGAGGCTAGTCGATAGAAATGAAACGAAGGAGTTCTCCCGTGAGAGGATAGGATGTGCCTAAGTAATCTGGGTTGAAGACGCCTTACCTTGGCGTAAATTCCAGAAGTTTCTTTTAACCAAGTTATTGTAATAGTTGCTTTCACAGGTAGGCCTTCTTCTATATCTCATAGTACTTTTTTATGTTCTGTGTTCTACTGTTTTCCAGTACTGTTTTAATTATTTTCCTTATGCTGTTCCACGCGTCCGTGCCATGTACTCACGCTATGGATAAATAAATAAATAAATAAAATGTCACAAAAACAACAGATTTCTAGCTTTCATTTGACAGCAACAACAACAAAAACGAGTACAGACGAAGCAACCCGGATTTCACACCGGCTGGACTAAATGACTGGTTATAAAAGAAAAACCGGACTAGCTTTGGACTACAGCTAAATTTCGAGATTTTAACGATCAATGTTGAAGATCAAATGAGGACACCTAAACAATGGGGGCTGGACAATACGTCTCCCCAGCAAACTACTACATCTCACCCTCCGGCGTTTGGCAGAGGCTGTAGCAGCAACCAGCAAAACAACAACCTAGTGTTTCACCGACTATTTCGGAAACAATTCTTAGCCAAATCTACGCCCGTTCCGGAGAACAGACATTGGCATAAGGTGCAAGCATGAACTCTATAAGAACCAGCGTGCGGTAGTTGCGGACATTGGTCCCAGGTACTGACCCATTTCTCGTTTTTCTAATAACTAATCACTAAATGCATAGGCGCTACACTTCCTGCCACCAAAGTTTTGCATCGTAGAGATTCCGAAATGGCCTACATACCGTGAAACTATCACTTGCTTTACTGACAGCGACATAGCAAACCTCAAATGATGAATGTGGTATTGCGAAAGACGAGTTTTTCTTCATTGAGTGACACGTGTTCTAGTCTCCCGAAAATATAATGCTTTGGAGTTCAATGTACATTTCTATTGGTTCCTAGGTATTTATGCCTCTACGAAAAGGACTAAAGAGAAGCAACTCGGAGCTCTCCGAGCTATTTCACTTCGGGCCGATCCTCTTTGGGCTCCTCTGCTGTGGCCGACTCCTCTGCCACCGGTTCGCTGACTTCAACTGCTTTCAGCAGTCGCTCCGACTCCAGCTTCAGATCGAGAAGTTGCCGCAGCTGCTCCTCGGCGAAGCTGTCCAACTTTTCTGGCTCCAAGTCCTGAAACATTCTTCTACAGCCACGCGAACCCGACATTTATGGCCTTCGACCATCATTCGACACAAACACATTCGACAAAATAATTTCAAGAACACAATGCACCAGTTAAGGCCACTGCTTAGTAAGCGTTAATAGCCTCCTTGCAGGAACCTATAACCGTTCGAACGTGGTATCGGACAACTAACTCCATGTCTACTGTCGCAATTAGTTAGCAGCGAATATGAGTGAATTTAAACCACTGACGTAGATAGAGGAAGCGGCGAAAAGTGATTTTCGAATGTGGGTATTATTTTGCTTGAACTCTGCCATTTGGTTATAACATCGATTGGACACTTTGAATTAAGTTTTTGTTATCTTACTTTTGCTATTCCCACAGAATACAAAGATGTCGCTCTTTTTCAAAGAGCAGAGCACTAACACCTTTGCGGTTTAACTCGCTTGCAAATTTTAGTAGAATTTTTCCTCCCTCGGAGGACACTCCGTGATGTGAGCAGCTGTGGAACCTTTCAATCAGTTGGCGTCATTCCTTCGCAGCTGGAACCGCTAAATGTGAACATCCAACATCAAGAAAATGCTCAAGCTATTACAGATCTTATTCACAGTGTAACGGTTCCACGTCTCGTATCCAAACAGCTTGAGTACACTCTATTCATGAGCACTGGCTTTATCACAGAGTTGTGCTGCGAAAAAGGTACCCTGGTCACAACCTACACCACGTATCTACTTGGGGTGCAAGCGAAAATCAGCTCCTCTCACGACTGTGCTTTACATCCGCAAGGCTAAGTTTAGGTGAACATTAGAACAAAGCGACGAAACTACTGAAATTCATGAAGAAGGTTTTGAAGAGTCGCTTACGCAGATTTCAAAAATTAGACAGACCTTTAGAGTTCTCAATTCACGCGGTGTACTCTAAACAAACATGTTCACCCTACAACGACCAGGGATTAGAATCGGACAAGGAGGACTCACCTTGCCGATGAAGCCTTTCACCATACCCGTTGAGGACAACTGCTTCGATAAAGTTACACAATAATTCTGAAACCAAATAGGTTCAGAAAAAGGGACACTACATGCGAACACAACAAAGACAAAGTTAAAGCTAAAGTATTTATGTATGAGGCAGCAACGAAAGACCGACTAGTGAAGGTGCACTTGCTCAAGGCCGATGCTGTGAACTCACAAAAGCTATCGCAAGCGTACATTTAGATACTACTACCTTTCCAGTGAAAACTGGTCAAAGCGACCGTCAAAACATACCATTTTCCCGTCGACCTGGACACTTTCAAATCAAATTGGGCATTCTTTAAGCTAGCCTAGGACTTTCGAAATCAAAGCGAACTCTTCGATATCGAAATGACCTTTTTACAAGTTAAACTACACTCTCGAAGATAATTTTAGAATAACTTTTAGAATAATTGTTGTTCAAGGAAAATTTGATATACCTTTCTTAGAAACTTTTTAGTTCAGCTGTCCGAATCAATGTAATAATTTGACAAAATTTTTATTTTTAAAGAAAAATAGCAATTTAAAATTTGTTTTAAGGTGCAACAAAGTAGCAGTCATATAATGCATTAAAAGAAGAGATCGCGCCATACGCTCGATCAGCTCGTAGCGATTTTTCTTTGATTGATAGTGCAGATGCTGCTTACATGAAGCATCCAAAGTGAGGATATGTGTGTTGTTACAAATTTTTATTGTACTGTTTACAGGCGTTAAACTCCATGCAAACAAGAATTTTGCTATCAATCGAATTAAAATCACAACCTGGACGAGGGCATGACGCAATCTCTTTGTTTAGCCTCGAAAATAGCCGCCTTTCTGATCTTTAAAACAAGCTTACAATTATTACTTTTAATGAAAAAATAGGAATTTTATAAAATTTCAAACACCTTTTGTTGTGTTCACAAATTGGTTAGGTAAACTAAAACTTCAAAGAAATCATGCTAAAAAATTTCTTGAACAAAAAATTATTCCAACCCTTTTGGAGTCTTTAGTTTAACGTGGGAAGAGCACTTTCTGATTTGGAAGATTGCGTTTTGACTTTAAAAGTTTTGGGCTAGCACAGGAGAGTGTCCAAATTGATTTGAAAAGTGTCCAACTCGACGTGAAATTAATATATACATCAGAGGACACCTAACAAATAGGAAACGCAAGTGTTTATCATCAACCCTATTTCCATTATAAATGACAACCACAATTTTTAATCGGGACAAAGCCTTTAAAAAAGCGTCTCTGTTTAAAAAATCGAGTGCTGAAATGTAAACGGCAAACACGAATTTCCTCACCGTCCATTCATTAACGAAAATAGCCGCGTATTCAGGACCAGCATCCTTATGGCGTCGAAACTCGTCCTTCACATACGCGTCCCCCATTAGACGAGCTGGTGCAGGCAGGCCGCAGTGGAGCCTGCGATAGAAGTAAGGGTTATTCGCTCTGTTCAGACACATATGTGTTCTGTCTTTTGTCCGATAACTTTAACCTCGTTTTAACCTCTTCCACTTTTCTCCTCTTACGGAGATTACTGTACAGACTGTGGTTGTATACTCCAAAAGATATGACCATCAACTTGATGCACGAAATAAGGACACACCACAACCAAATCTTGTTACCTAATCTCTATGCATTTTCAGGTGAGCCTAGCCACTTCATGAGCGCGTGATAGCGCAGCCGGAGGAGGCGTCCGTCGAGTCTCTCGAGCACTCCGCGATTCAAGGTTTTTGGTTTGTGTACACCGCTGACGCCAGGCTAGCCATCTGGTTCGATGAATTAGTGCTAGACTTGTCTGAGAAGGACGAAACACAGACTTCTCTATCGATTGATCACCGCAAGACATTGTATAGGCCAGGTACACACTTATCTCCATGATACCATGTAGAAGTAGAAATCGTGGCGCATTCAACAGTTGGACCAAGTGACCTATCTTTATCCTCCTTTATCCTTATTCTCTATCGCCTTAACAGCTATCGAAACATCTCGTAAACGTTCTGTACAGCGCTATAACCAGCAAAGCTTAGACGAAACATAACCGCCAGGCGAAACATTCAGGAACGAATGACGAATACTTGGTGTTGTGATCGAAATAGTTGCACCTAACGTGACTCGAACCCGTATCCTCCGCCTTCCCAATCTCAGTATTGCCGGGCTGTTGTGATATAGACACGACGTGCATTCAAATTACCGCCACTATATCAGTCTGAAGTAGGTACATACCAGGCCGGGATTGCTTTAGGTCGTCAATGTCAAGTTAAATTATATGTGGCAAGATGTGTTTTTTTATTTATTCATTTTTTACGTCAAGAAGACCTTCTCCAAATTGGAAAAAGGGAGAAACACCGTGTACAGAAAAAGAAAATGAAGAAGAGAGCTAGTAAAAGCAACAATAACAAACAACGGCAGTGGCACTTCTTCAGTAATCAAAAAAATGCGTTATATATGTACACTGTCATTGTGATCGTTGCATGTTTACGTAAGCTAATAGTTGCTTATGCATGACTATGTTTAAAGTGATAAATAAAAAATATACTACCACCGACTCTCTTCGACCACCCTCAAAATGCACAGTGTTCTGACACACCGATGATGCAACGGACAGCATTTACACCGCAGAGCAAGCCCTGCCAATTCGCGTTACTTCTGATACAGTCGAATCACCCTAGCGATATCTAACTCCAATGTTCGACCAATGAATTTTAACATGTAATATCTCACCGTAAAATACGTTTATACAAATACAGCGGATAAAGCTCTGGTCGCACCAACGCCTTCACAGCTTTCCTTGCCGACATGTCCCGACTCTGAAGTTGATTGTGTTTTCGAGTGAAGCAGATGAATGAAGCTTGACTTCCACGTGCTAGGTAGTAGGTAGCGAGGCGGACAAACCGTCTTTTTTGAACAGCGATTTATGAAGGAACATTTATTAGGAACCAGCCAAAATCAGTCGATAAAAGTCAAACAGCTTGCAGAGCAAAAACATGTCATTTAGTAGCAAGGAACAGAAAAACATGGTACAAGCTCAAACAAAGCGTGAATGCTAGTGCATGCAACGATCATAAACTCAGACAGAAGCCGTCACATAGGGATGCACCAAGACTCATACAAATGGCATAGAAAGTGTTGATCTGATCACGCCACAGAACTCGTTGACTACAAATACCCGTAGATGCTAGTATGCTTCTGCTCACCTAAATCCAATAGAGACAAGGATCGATGTTAACTAAAATCGCTTGGGTGCGGGACGTACTTTACATCTACATGAAGGCTTGTTTGGTACGACCGCAAAATCCTGCTTAAATCAAGACTGTATACGAAAGCCACGGACTCTGCTGAACGAACTGCGAGAACAGTCTCCTCTAGTTATAACGCATCCGAAAGCGCAGAAGGAAATTATAATAGGAGTCGCCTCAAAACCTGAGCTGACCTTTCTTATACTCTTTCATTCACAACTTTGTCTAAAACCACATACGGTTACTAAATAGCAATGCAGCAGGCAACCGCAGAGGTAGCTCATAGGAACGGAAAACTTCGGAAAAGTGCTGCTAATCTCCCCTACAATACGCTCCCAGTAATAAACATAAGCCTGATAAAAATGCGTGAGACGAACAAACTGAAGGTAAGTTTGACGCAGTCAACCGAAAACTGACTAACTCGAGTTTTCACCTACTCGTCATGTTGTTCTTGATAGAGAAAGTCTTCCAGTTTACAGAATCCCCTAATGACCTCCGGGTCTCCTGCGTCCAGACAAATTTCCGCAATTTGCCGAAGCTGCTGCATGCAGCGCAGTGGCTATGAGCAGTCTTGTGAGGGGCGCGCGGCACCAACCACCATAAGCGCCGGTATGCGCTTCGAATATTGTTGCGTGCGCCATTCGAGACTATTAATGAAGCCACAGAAGAGTAGGCTTAATAACGAGACAGCCAGTACATTGCTCCTCTCTAATTTCTGTGCGGGACCGGTATGAGCCAAGAAGGTAAGACAGTAATTCAGGAAGAATAGATCAGGGAGCCGCAGGAGCTCATCTGCCACTGTGGTCACACAGTCTTTAGGCTATCATAACTACAATTTAGATCGATTAGATTTCTGCTAAGGAAGCCAATAATAGATCGGCTCCTTAACACTAACGACTAGTGTCCAACTCTCAATGTGACTGAAGAAAGTTGTGATACGAAATACGAGCACATAATCGACCTCCACTGTGAATTGAAGAGGTATTCGTCCAAAAACGCTCCCGTTGGCATCATGCCATCATACGGCACCGTTTAGAAGTGAAGCGCCTAAAAGATGTATCAATGTGGTGCATTCTCCCGGATCCGATATGTGTTCGAACGACTTTTTCTACTGCGCCTGCGGCAACGTCACACCCCGCACTTTCAAGTCAAAATCTTGCTCGCACTAAAAGCTCGAAAACGCGCCCTGCCTTCCAAATGGGACCCTTGTTCTTCTACTTCGTTGGACGACGAGCGCTAACGCTAAAAGTATTAGGTTGTCCGGAAAGTTCTGAGCGTTTTGTGTTACTATTTTTCACCCGACAGAATTTTTCGCTCTATCTGACTAAATAATTTATGTTTCAACATCGATTTATATTTCTGTTCTCGAAAGGCTTATTGAAGTATGTCGAAGGAGCAATTCCGAGCGATATTTTATTTTAAGTTCGAATTAGGACAATCCGCGGGCGAGACAGCCCGACAAATCAATCAAGTGACGGGTCGGAGAGGGTGTTGGAAAAAGCACTGTGCGGCTGTAGTTCAGTAAATTTCGTACCGGAGATTTCAGCTTCGAAGGTGGCCCTTCGTAGTGGTCGACCTAGAGCAGTTCTGGACGGCGAGTTGAAGGAAGTGGTAGAAGCTGAACCATCCCAAACACTTCGTCGGACGGCGTAAGAGCTAGACGTCACTGCTGTCGCGGACGCTTTGAAACGCCTTTCAGAGGTGCAAAAGCTCGGAAAGCGGGTGCCCCACGAGTTCAGTGAGTGGCAGAAATTGTCATGTTTCGAGATTCGTTCTTCTCTACTTCTACGCAAAAAAACTAACCCGTTTTTGGGTCGAGTCATCGCTTGTGATGAAAACTGGATTCTGTATGATAGCAGGAAATGTTCCGGACAGTGGTTGGACGCTGACGAATCCCCAGGCATTTTCCAAATGCGAACCTCCACCAAAAAACGGTAATGGTCACTGCATGGCGGTCTGCGGCTGGCGTCATCCATTACAACCTTTTGGCACCAGGCACCACCAGTGGTAGGGTCCTACTGTAAGGAAATCGACGAAATGCACCAAAAATTGCGTCAACTTCAACCAGCATTGGTCAGTAGAAGAGGCCCAATTCTTTTGCACAATAGCGCCCGCCCACACGTTTCACAAATCGCTCTTCGAAAATTGAGCGAATTAAGGTTGAAGTTCTGCCTCACCCACTATATTCTCAAGACTTCTCGCCAACCGACTACCACCTTTTCAAACACTTTCAGAACTTTCTCGCTGGTAAAACCTTCACCAATCAGGACCAAGCCAAACGTCTTTCGTGGATTTTGTCGAATCTCGACCACCTAATTTTTTCGCTGATGGAACAGTTCGACTGGCGGCCCATTGGCAAAAGTGTGCTGATTCGAACCGTGATTATTTCGACTAAATCCGATAAGATTAGAGAAAGTTATGGCAGTTCAAATTTCCGAACAACCTAATACCAACGCAGATGAACCGCAACGCAGTAGGGCAGTTGCAGAGGGCATCACAACGCAGGGCTTGTATGCCCTAATAATGCGGTGGTTCAGTGAATGTAAGAGGGCGCACAGAAGATGAGACAAGGGTTTATTGTAAGGCCAACTAGTTTATGCACAGATGCAAGGAGCACTTGTGTGTTCGATGTATGGCAGGATCACGCTCGCTGACCGCTCCCCGACCTTCCAACCTTGAGCATCATGACAGACGATAAAAGGAGCAGGATTCTTTTTGTGAGAAAATTGCGCAGGGTGTGAGACCACGTAAAATACGCAGGTAGGCAAGAGCATATGAACGTCACGCATTTAGTGGTGCTAAAACATTCCTTCTCCTTTCTTCTCTCTAGAAACCTCTTCCCCTCAATAATACTAAATAATGCTACGAGTTCTTTCACTCCTTAAGCTTTGTTAACCGTTCCTCTGTTCAAGACTGGTTTTATACCGTCCATAAACCACCAGATTACAAACGGTGTCCATCACACTGCTATACTAGGCGAATCCCGTACACGATTATATTCTTTTGAAGTGAAGCGCACTAAATCTTCGTTGCTTTTCAGTGTTTTAGCACTCATCCGCACTTCGCTTAGGAGAACGATGGAAAACTGCGCAAGTTTAGTGCGTCAGATGTAGATTAGACGGTGACAGGGTGTGACATGACCGCGCAGGCATGAGTAGAAATCGCAACAGAAATGAGTAGAAATCTCTGAACTTACACAACAGAACAACAAAATTTGACTTGCACACGCAATCACTGTGGCCGAGGCACAGTTACTCTCCGAAGAACCATCACTAGAACCAGTCACAGAGTCGCACCGCACATTAGTGACCGCAAAGAAGCTAACATTCACCAATTTTATAAATATCAGTTCACGATAGGACTGAAAACCAACCTATTTATTTACTATCTGATCACAGCTCTGATACTCCGCTATTCACTCGAGAAAACCGACCGCTGAACAGGAAATAGCCGTGGTATAGCAATCTGAAATTTGACTCTAACGTAAGAAGACCTTCCCCAATGTTATAACATTTCCCAAAATAGCAAAGAAATGTTGTGAATCAATCAAAATTCCTCAAAAACATGATGAAATGTTGGTGTTAACGATCTCACCTCCTTAACGATATCATCGCTGCCTTCTCGCTTCAGCACAATTCGAGTTAGTGGTCTAGCAGGAATAGAAGCTGCAAAAACTGATAATAATAGTCTTTTGACCTCATTTCGCCTTTCATTATACCCATATTTGAAATGCGTGTCTCCCTTCTAAACTTCTGTCTGCCTGGAGAGTGCATCAGTTCGAAGATGACTTTGAGAAAGAATGTCCGCCCGGAGGTCTCTGCCAATTGCGTGCATAACCCCTCGCGGCAATGAATTTCTTTCATCGCTTGCCAGCCGTCGCGTCAGTGTTCTTGGTGAATTTATTTGAGGACAAAACTAAACTAAGAGAATACATTACCTATTGATTGGTCAGTGTATGGTGTAGGATCATGGGACAGTTGCTTCAGGAAAATTGCTACGCTTTCGCCTAACATCGCTTGAAGTTGTCCGTCGCAATAAATATGCGTTCATAAATACAGCGTTGTGCGACATCGTGGGGAAGGGGTTAAGGGTAGTGGGCGTAGTGCATTCTAAACTTCACAGCAAGCGTTCAGCTCTTAAGATGTGTTATTACAGATCACATCCATCTCTGGCAGGTTCGCCTTTCCATAAATCTTGGCATTATGCGACGCAACTACGACGCTGTTCACCAGGATTTTTAACGGCTTTATTCCGGGTGACACTTTAGGAACTTTGCTTTTTTCGTAGTCCAGAAAGTGGAAAACATCCACAAGGATACACACCCATCACTTCATCCTATAAGATGACTTCCTTTCTACTCTCATTTCATAAATGAAACGAACCTGTGCTAAGACTCCTTACTGGATGTTGCTGATAAACGAGATCAGTAGACTCTGAGGAGTTCCCTTCATCGCTCGTGACCTAAACACGAACAATGCAAGACGATGTTCCGCTAGCGTAAGCCACTTGGGGCACGCCGCACATTTCTATTCCACGAAATGTCGCCGAGAACACGCAGAGCGACTAGATCGTATACCTCGCACTGCTCAGCGATGACCATATCGCTCTGAAGACTGTAGGCTCCATCGGCCTGATCGCAGGACCTAGCTCGCACTAGATCTACACGTACGGGCTCGCTGCGCCAATGAAAAGACGTCGTCGACTCTTCCTCCCCAGAGCTGCTTGGCCAAACATCCTGCATGCATAAGCGGTTTAAAATCAAGGCAGCACAGCGAACGCATGATAAGAAGTGTATAATAGCCAACTGGGGTCAAACTCCCTTCTTCGCTTTATGTTAGATATATTATTAATAATATGGTGGGATGCTACTCCATCTATAAACATTAGAAATCTGAAGAAAACTGTAACCTAAAACTGAATCAAGTAGGAACTCACCGTTCCATATGACACTAGGCGCTCGGTTTCCTCATGAAGACCTCGGTGATGATCGCTTTCCGGTACTCGTCCAATTTCTCTTTTCTCAGCCGTTTGCATGCGGCGAATGTACATCTCTTTAAGACTGTGCTGTTCGCGTGCTTTGCTAAAAATCAACGTTCGTACTCCTTATCTGTAGATTCTAGTAGAAATTTCTATTAAAAAGGTACATACTTAATCCCAGCCACATGATATGAGGCTGAGTAGCATCTCTTTATCCCGTATAAGAAAAGGACACACTCCTTGCTTCAGAAGGTACGACACGAAGAGTAAACGGACAATAGCTGGTAAAACATTTTGTCGAGATCGAACGCTGCACAAAATGCGTGTAGCCAAAATATCCAGGCGCGAATTAAGTTAAATGTACGGAAGGATATTAGGAACGGATTACTACATTGCTAAGACCCTCAAAATTCATCGATCTCCTAACGCAATTTGAATCCGGTACTGAAGCACAAGCAAGCGCCTCCAAAAAAATTAGCGAACCCGGTGTTTTTAAAGAACAGTCTGAACTGCCAAAGAACAGTGAACAAAAATACCAAGAAGTGAGTCACTGCTTCTGGTTGGATCCAAAGAAGACTTTGTCAGTTTTCTCAGCCTGCATAAAAACATAAACATACAACTAGGCACAGAGTTCTCTCTTTCGCAAGCTAAAACTATTTTACACGTCTCATCTCCATTAAATAAAATATGTTTATAGCAATAAAAACTGGTGGTATGCTTGCCGTCACGGAAGCGTGGCCTTCCACCATGATGACTCACAAATATTACTTACTACCTTTAACACGGCAGATAAATACTTGAAAAGAAGCAAGCAATGCGGACTATGTTTGGTAAATATATTTTTCAACAGATACCTTTAAACCGTAGTTGGTCCATTCTGTATGAAGATAATGGATAAATGTGCAGGTGTGTGATCATAAAAGAAGTATTGGACCACCAATCATAAGTATGAATACCAACTACGTCCGTATGACATAAATTTTTTCGGCCCGACGAATTTCAGTTAGCGCTCTAGATCAATGGTTTGACAAACTCGTCGTTTCTCTATCATTAAAAAACAAGGTTGGAAATCTTATCGATAGATATCCTTGAACAAACTGTTTGCTCCTGTCCTAGAGTGCTGCGTTTCTGGCAGAACTTACAGCTCGAAAAGGAAACTTAATCGTCCATTTTGGTTCGTCTTCACGAATGAACCCTCACTGTCCACGCTTCGACTGCGGTGTTTAGTGAGGAAGTCTAGAGTCGAAATGCTGCGCATTTTGCCAATCTTGTTCAGTTCGCCCCTTATCCAAAACAATGACGTAAGAAAGGCTGTACATAGCCGTCCACAGTAGCAATCGTCGTTAGTCGCTTGGTCTCTCTTTCTTAAAAAAAATCTATGCCTAGCGAATGTAACACCGTCCATCCCTCTCTTCTCTTCTGGTGTTTCCCACCAATCTCGAAGCTATGGTTGTACCTGTAGGAAAATCTACCAATTTCTGTGTCTATTCTTCTTTCAGCCAAAAAACATACACTTGCTTCTTTGATTTTCTGCTAAATTATAGCCCATAGAGTTAAATGTGCAGAAATCGTAGTATATATGCTTCAGAAAAAGGTGTGACAATCAAATCATGGATGTTATTTCTTCGGAGAAATGCTAGTCTATAAACAGCAATTGATCTGATTTCCAAAGAGAACAAAATATTGATAGATAGTTTGGTCATTTGAATTTAGTGCACGAAGACGCGAAAACTAACTGTAATATCCTCACAACATAATACATCTACGCGTTGGGGAGGGAAAAATGATTGTTTTATGTATCGACTGCTCTTCGCAACGCATTTCACAGGTCGAAAATGCACTTGCAGTATTCCCACAGTGACATTCTGAGGTATAATACATGACGCACGACGATATTGACAGCTTTTTTGCCCTTACTATGATTTTGTGATGACCACGAGAGCTTGCGCAGATTCTAGAAGAGCATTCGACGGCTCCAAAAAGTCATGATTTGATCTTTTTACTTATCAGGAAGTACTAGGTCCTAGAATTCTCATAGGAGCGAGCATCAGTACCTCACCTGAAATGCTTATGTATGGTCGTACGAGGGATTTTGTAGTGCCTCGAGGCCTGCGTTACTGTCATCGCTCCGAGCATCACCTGCTTGACCGCATCACACAGCACACTTCGCGTGTAATAACCACGCCTTCTGAAGAGAAAATTCCATCAGCGCGAAACTTACGAGGAAGGTCAACGAGGTGACCGCTGATCTCAACGCGACCTATGTATTATTGTATTACAGGACGTTGTCTGCGAAGCACCGTAGTGGTTTATAAATTTCCTGCAGAACACGGGGTAATCAAAAATGGCAGAAAACTTCACCGCTTTAGTGCGGGCCGATAACACAAAACTGACGCCTGAAATACCCTCGTCGTGCTCAGAAATAATCGTGCAAAAGGTTTGGAGCTTCGCTCATGACTAGAACCGGAATTCCTAGTAGAAACGAGAAGGCAGATTCACGCGAAGAATCCACCAGCAGCGCAGCAGTGATAGGATGGCCGAGTGGATAGCGCGGTGGCCTTGCAGGAGGCTTGTCGGTTCAAGGGTTCAGTTTCATGGATGGGGTTTATGCATTGCGAGTTGAGTTTTTCGCATTTTTATCAATAAAAGGTGCATTTTGGTCTCCGAGGGGTTTAGTGATCGCTTTTGAACTTCGTTTTTAACTCATTGCACGATGTGTGCCAAGTTAGCATTCGTCCATTAGACAGCGCTGCTGGACATTGAACCATGCTTGTCTTGTTGGGGAAGCGCTCGTTAGACGCTGCCCATGTAAGGGCTTTCTAATGTATTCTATGTTTTGGAGGCGTGTCTCGTAGTAACTTTATTTGACCGCCTTTCCCTACTCTAGAGAGATGCAAGAAAGAGGCGAAGCATTGCAGGTACAGACACTCGGACTCGACACTCCGAAGGTTAAAAAAACTCCTTCGTTCAAACCTCGATGAGGGAGTTAATTGGGTGCCATTATAAAGGGATCACACATGGATAGCATCTGACGAAGGACCCAACAAGGCAAGCATGATTTAATGGCCAGCGGCGCATCTCTAATCGACGAAGGCTGGCTTGTTCCACATCCTGCAAGAGGTTAAAAAGCGATTGAAAGCGAATACTGAGATAAAATTTCAAGAAACGCCACTAGGAATGCATAAACCTCCCCCTGGAATCGAACCCTTGACCGCCCTCCTGCAAGTCCACCGCGCTATCTACTCGGTCATGCAATCGCTGCTGCGTTGCTAGCGCATACCTCTCGTGAATCTGCTTTCTCGCATCTACTAAGAATTCCGCGTTCTAGCAATGAAATTCGGCGTTTTGTAAATGACTGAAGCTACAAATCTTTTGAAGGATTATTTCTGTGCACGACAAGGGTATTCTCGGCGTCAGTTTCACGTTATTAACCCGAACTGATGCGATGCGATACTGCTTTCTGCCCTTTTTGACCTGCCCTGCGGTCCGTAGGAAATTCGGAAATCAGTACGGTGCTCTGTAGGCAACACCCTACAATACTATATAGGTCGCTTTGAGAATCTCCACTGTGACCCCGTTGACCTTCATTGTCAATAGGACTGCAATCCTTCAATTCAAAGATAATTCTTTAATTTGTAAATGCGCTGAAGCGCAGGAACGTACACTTTGTTGTCCGGCAAAGGAGGAGGTGGAACAGTCGCCTCGAATACATGGAATCCCATCGCTCGTAACCCGAAGTATGCTGCAAGAAGCTGTACCTCGTGAGATGATAGAAATTCGCTCCCGACAGACATCAGACTTAACTAGCTCAGCGACAAATCAAACACAAACGGCAGAAATGATTGGTTTAATGGGATGAGCCATGCATTGTGCAAAAACCTTCGCAACGAAACTCGGAAACGCAGAATAATGTCTCCTCGCTTCAATTCGAGACCTGCGCCAATTTACAGACCTCCATTGAACGGCTCGCTGGCTTGATCAGCTGTGGCACGAGACAGCAGCATCACATGTGCTCATTCAAGCAATTTAGTGACGACTGATTTTGAACGAGGACGACGAGCGCAGCCTGTGGTAGCTTGTGTAGTACGACTCAGCGCACGCTCTGGCACTTCTAACATTGCTTTTCGTTACGGTTCTCTACGGTAGATCGAACTGCGGGTGCAACACGGGTGTGTAGGGTGCTCCCTTATGACGACGAATTTTTCATTCCTTTTGTACTAGAGCTCACTATTCCAGCACAGTCCTAGTGTGGAGGTGGGCGAGGAAAGCGAAGATATATCATATCGCAGCTGTATATTGAAAATTTTGAAGCGTACAAGGTATTGCACCGATTACCGTATTGCGCCGAGCTGCACTATGAGCTCAGGTAGATCACTTTACAGTGCTTCCACGTATGGTTGGTCTCAGGCACCATTCCATGCTGAAGAGCTTCTTCGGCACACCTGTTGCAGTTGAATTCTTCTGCAGTTGCACTGAACATTAATACGCGTGGAGTTTCATTAACTCGGAAAAGAATTCCTATGAAAATCAATTATCATTGAACTCTACGATAGAATCCGAATCAGCTAGCAAGGGGAAGCTTCCGTCAGTTAATCGCCCGATTTTAATTAATTGAAATTATTAATCAAATAGAGGAGCAGCAGATGTTGTTGCCGGAGACAAATAAGAACGCGATGAAATCTAAGACTTTTTCAAAGAACATTGTTGGACGAGAACTCCAACAACAACTGCAGTGAAAAGAATGTCTCAAGCCACAGTCTTAGTCCGTTTTCTCAACTCTACACAGCGACCGATTTTTACTATTAGGCGTCAAATTGCTTGTTACGCAGCAGACGACGAATATGTGCCACCTTCCCGTTAAACGGGACGCTTTTCAAATAAAGCGAAAGGGCTTCGGACATCCTTGAAGTTGGACCAGACACGCTTTAAAGGGGCCAGGTTAACTTTTCGATCTCAGAAACTGTTTTGGTTTTCGAAATCCCAACCGCCTTCGCTGTGCCATCGCGTGGAGCGAAAAGTGAAAACATTTCTCGAATATTTATGAGTTTCTCTCAGGTACACGGAGTTTTTAGACTATGCTAAAGCGCGGAAAGGCAGAAGCTTCCCTGCCATTCCTAAAACAGAACTCTACTTTAACAGATTTGCCCTTCCAATCAGATAAACACAGCAGACAAGAATCTAGATTACGGAAAATGCAGTGCCGACTCAGACACTCGTTGCGTCCGAGCCGCGTCCCATAACAGCTATTCCGTCCCAGCCGCGTACCTATTAGGACCGTTGCGTCCCATCCGCGTACCTATTACCGGCGTTGCGTACCAGCCCCGTCCCAAAAAGGTAGTTTTCGTGGTGAGACCTTCTCTTGCGTCCCATCCTCGTCCCACAAGAGAAGTTTTCGGAAGTTACCGTCTCATCCGCGTCCCGTCTGCGCGTCCGGTCTGGCTTCTTGTGAGCTGAACTCACCTATAGCGGTTTCGGGTGTCGGACTTATCGATTTTTGAGGGGTTGGACGTTTTTGGTTTTCATTTTCGAATTTTTCGGAGATGAGCGGCTCGGAAGGGAGGGGGTCACCTTGTACGGCAGGCCTATACGTTCTGTTTTGCACGAAATTAACGATTCTAGACAGCACTGCTATGTTCTATCTAGGGGTGAACTGAGGTTGGCCATTTCCAATGTAGTTTGGCAATCATGTTTCTTCCTACCAAGACTGTTAACCACTCAGTACCTCGTATATCAGCCGGTAACCTCAGATGTCCTCGGTGTAATACACGTGAATTTTCAGGATATCTACCACAATATAATTGAGTTAGCCTTGGATGACGTTTGAGTGGTCAAACCTGCGTGAGATACGCCTCCGCGCGGACAAAATGTGCCTTTCAACATGGGATGCTGTCATAGCAGAGGAAGCGCAGCCTTTCCCACACAGCTGCCTTTGCGCACGTTTCTGGGCGTCCTGACTCCGAATACATGTCATCGACGTCTGCCGTAAGCATGGGAGGACCACTAAGGGATGGCGGAGAAGGGAAGTAAAGGGAACCCCTAGCGTGGACCAGGAGAGCTACTAGGAAGGAAAGGAACAACCTGGAGGAGGGACCAGGACGGGGAATCCATCAAGAAGAGACCAGTATGGGGTCAGTAGTGGAAACAAGGAGGTGGGTCAGGAGTTGGGACCAGGAAGGTGGGGCAGGGAAGGAGAAGACCAGTAAGGGCGGACCAACAATTAGATCCAGTAAGAAGAAACGAGTGAGGGGAAACCTGGTGTCGGGATTCGGAAGGCGTGTCAACGATATCCGGAAACACAAGCTGTCGGACATGCGGAGGAGCAACCTGAGGGCAGGAGTACTGCACACACAAGCCGATGGCTTTACTGAACAGTCCAGAGAGTGTTTAAGACTAACACACGGAAAACAGCTTTATGCCAATAAAGTACGCAGCAGAACCTAGATGTTAGCGAATTTTAAGTTGTACAAAAACTATGCAATTGCGAGCATTTGTTATTACTAAGGCAAGAGATCCATCTAGCCGGGAGTTAGTTTTCACGTCGAAGTGTAGCGATATTTCAGATAGATTTGGATCTGAACACCGTGCATACTTTATGCACGAGGAGACCTCGATCGACGAGGTTCGCACGTGGGTCAACAACTGCCGGCTTGACGCGTGCTTTGACGTTTTCGTCGTCTCCGGTGGCTCCGGAATTCACCGTTAGACCAACAGGACGTCGAGCCAGCTCCATTGAGTATTATTGTGCGACAACAGTTTAATAGCACTTTCTTATAATGTTCTCTAGTGCTATACCACTAACGCTTTTAATACTATTAAACACTCCAGCAAATTCGTTGTTTTCCACTGTCTAGTATACGTCTATATTTTCACTTCATAGTGGACATTTTTCGCTTTAAACCGGCATTTTTCATATTAAACTAGACACTCAGTTAATTTAAAATTGGACAAGTGTAGAATTAATTTGGATACTTTGCTAATGATTTGAGATGTCCATTATTTGACCTCAAGGAACTGTCTTTGATTGCTCCTAACGTGCTGGAACACAGTAGATTTGCTGGTGTTTTATAGTATTAACAGTATTAGTGGTATAGCACTAAAGAACAACATAATAAATTGCTATTAAACTGTTGTCGCACAATAATACTCAATGGAGCTGGTACCGACGTCATATCGCTCTAACGGTGAATTCCGGAGCCACCGGAGGCGACAAAAACGTCGAAGTACGCGTCAAGCCGGCAGTTGTTGATCCACATGCGAACCTCGTCCGACACAAGAGCATATGGCCCAGTGGGACGCAACGAATCCGCGCGAGCTCATCCGCATTTTGCGTCTCAGCCGCGTCCGACTAGCGTCCCGCCCGCGTTCCACTAGCGTCCCGTCCGCGTTCCACTAGCGTCCCGTCCGCGATGTAGGAAATTCACGAGACGGTAATGGGACGCGGCTCGGGAGGGGCGGTCTTTATGTACGAATGTTCGCCGCGCCCGCGACGACGACTGTCGCGTGCGCGATGAGCTCCGCAGCGGTCGTGGGAGCTGTGCCTCATGACTTGCTGCAGACGCTAGGTTTGAGTTGTTGATATCCCTTTCTGCTGTTGCAGGAGCTGGGGGAAAACATGCTCTGGTTCACAAATTGAGTTGGAGTCATAAAACTAAGCAACGTTCTAATGCTCAATTTTATATGATGCTTCTTCAGGAAAAGCTGAAAATATGACACACTATTGCAGTGAAACTGAGTTTGTATACACTTTCTAACACTTCATGTGCAAGTTTTGATGCAGGTCTAGGTACCACTGCCCGCTGAAGTCACCCATTGCGACGTCTTCTGCCGCGCTCGCCGCGCTAGTCGTCGCGTCCGCGGCGACCATTCGTACATAATGTCCCGCAGCCGCGGCTCGGACGCAACAAGTGTCTGAGGACTTACCGTAACCAAAATTGCGTACGCGGTGTGTTGTGCAATCACGACACGCCCTGTTCCACGGGATTTTCACGCGATGTACGAGGAGCATGCTTTGGGAATAATTCTCCAGCTGATTAAAGATAAGAAATAGTGTGGAGTTGTCCAGATGTTTAGTATAAAACCAGTTTTATTTGAGGAAAATCACTTAATTGTTAGTATCTTAACGCTACCGGTTACCGAACCATAGAATTTCTTGTGTGAAATCTGGCAAACGTTTTTCCTAGTCTTCCTTTAACGCGGTTTTTTCTTCTTGGAGTTTGTGGTTATCGTAACATCTCTATTCTCTTAATCGTAGCACAGTTGAACGGTTGTTTATTCGTTGGTATCAGGACGAAAAAGGTTAAAATAGATAAACGAAGGAAGACTAATTACTGGAATGTAAATCAAAACCATATTTGTGTCTCATTCAATGTGTTTTATGTTTTGATTATCTTCAAGGCTTTTACGTTGTGCTACCAAGTTCTCATGAACAAAGTGGAATCGCTTTACAACGCTAAAAGAAGGAAAACTTGATGGTAGTACCGCATTTTAACACAAAATGTGGACGAGTAGGCTGCCTGAATAATCCCACTCGAGTTTCTACATAGATTTGCGTGTAGTATGGAGAGGTAGCGCAGCTGCGGTCCAAGAGCTACCTTACGTGAGGAAATGAAGCATTGCATTACCCTCAGAAAAGGGAAAACAGTGAATTTGCCTCAAGCTTGATGGACATCTTAGATTAACATTCAGTTTCAAGAGCACCAAGTGAAAGTAGAATCCGCGGAGTGGTGAACTACTGGTGAATTTAGTGCACATTTATATCTAAGGCAGACCTAGCAAGTGAATTTACACTCTGGAATAGTTGCCACTCTCCGAATTCTATATTGGAACAGCTCTTACGATGCAATGAAACGAAGACGTGAGCAAATACTTGTAGCACATAAAAGTATAAAAAAGTAAAAGACAGCCTTTCTCCATCCCTCTTGGGATCTGCCACGCACTGTACTTCTACGTATTAGTGAAAAGGATTTTTATCTCTACAATGACTTGCGGTGGCCAGCCGATGTACAACTTAGCGCTTTATCCTTCCGATAATATCGATCGGCATTGATTGCTCTCCCTGCTGTGAAGTCCTTCTGTAGACGATCATACGAGCCCTTAAGCACATTGGACGCCGTGTTCGGCTCGTCTTCTGAACCACTACGCACATTGGACTCCGTAGACCTTACCAGTAATTCTGTAGATTCCGATAGATTTCATTAAGATTGAGTCTGAGCGGAGATACTTCAATTTGAATGTAACGGCTTAAATCCGATAGCCTTCGATCAAACTAATAGAACAACAACGTTGAAGTGGACGCGATTCCTTAAGAAAATGTAGATTCTAGGAGGGCTGCATGAACAAAACCGACTGCGTGACACATAAACTCAGTAAGGAACTGAATTTTAAAACCCCGGTTCGTAGTTCCTTACTTCAGAGCAGTTCCAAAGTGCATTCCCTTCGCATTTACTGTCTCCCGTTTTCGTAAGAGCTGTTGTAGAGTGCTTTCCCTAAGCGTTCACCGTGAAACAGGGCGTGTCGTGATTGCACAACACACCGCTTACGCAATTTTGGGTTACGGTAAGTCGGCACTGCATTTTCCGTAATCTAGATTCTTGTACACAGCAGCGTTTCGAACTACTACATGGCGCAACCTCCTTCGTGTATGCAAAGAAAACTTTTGCTGCACTTCACTTTACAATAACCCTTAAAACTGCCTTGAAGCCGAATGAATACGAATTCTATGAATGTAGCAACTTCAACTGAGCGCATTGCCCGACTAATCAGTTCCCAACTCCTTTACGGAATTGGACCAGTGCCTCCTTCGCACAGACCTCCGCCTTCATCCCAAAAAAGGAGACCGCCGTATTCAGTAAGAGGGGTTCTTGAACGGTCACCAACTGACTTGTGAGATCTCTACACTCCCGACTAAGGCCTACGTTAAGGTGTCCACACTTGCGGCAACACCGCGGCCGTATCCTTAACCATAGTGCAGGGACGCAGAACTCGCGGCGTTCCTGCCTATTCTTTAACCACTGCGGCCAGCGGCGTTGCCGCGGAAGTGTGTGGGGCCTTTATACTGTAATAATTGAGCCCGAATGAATATTCGAGGGAATAATTCTATTCGAATTCGAATGCTCGAAAAAACGCGATTTTCGAATGTATTCGAATTCGAATGCTCGAAAATCGTCGCTATCCTACTATATATAATCGGCTAATGTCACGTGTCCGTTACGGGGAGGGGAACTGAAGCCAAAAGATGCCTACTTCAGTGCGGCGTATGCCAGCCGGGCTTTTTTTGAGCTTGACCATGGGTGAGTGCTGGCGAACTACATCCTTGGCGGCTGATCGTTCAAATTTACGAGATATTCAACCGGCAACGCGTCAGGGTATGAATGGGGATCGAGTGCAGAGCGTAGAGATTCAGAAGACGTGCTGATGATGTCGTCTAACGTGCGTAGGGATTCAGAAGACGTGCTGAAGACGTCGTCCAACTTGCGTAGGGATTCCGAGTACGGGCGACCAGTAGGAGAGGACCAACAAAGGGGGACCATTAGAGGGGGAGCGTGAGTAAGAGGGGCAGACCAGCATTTTCCCTCAACATCGTCCGTCCGTGTGTTGGATTCCTGAAGACGGCAGAAGTCGTGTGCACGTGTGTCAGAGTGCAGAAGGAGTGTCATAGACGTCGTGGCAACGTAGTGACACGTGAATTGGTACTCAGTGTCACATGTGCGTGCTTGACTCTCATTCCGTTTCTTTGCCAGCACATAGGAAAGGAAGTATTTCGGGGGGGGGGGGGGGGGGGAGGGGTAGAGAGTCGATTCGGAGGAGTACTATTGCCGTCGACAGTAAGGCCGGGGGCATACTTCCATCGCCGCGATGCCATCGCGGCGCTCAGTTCATAGCCATTCCGCCGCACGCGGCCGAATAGTCAAAGAAAACCTCGCCGCGGCCGCCGCAACAGTGGCGGTCGGCATGCGCGATGGCTTCCCGCGCCCATCGCGGGCATGGCATACTTTTTCGCGCCGCGCGCGGTGTTTAGCGTTGATCCTGGACGGATCGCCGTCGCGCTCCCTTGCAGAGCGATGGGCGATGCGACGAGCACAGAGGAATTCAAATTCTTTCGCGTCGCTCTGCAAAACTCATCGCCGCGATTCAATCGCGGCGACGAGAAGTATGCACGAGGCCTAAGCGGTGGTGTCGACCAATACCAACTAATTTTAATTACGATTTTGCTGATTAAGCACCCTTGTGACTCTCATTACCTGTTTCTCGACGCGTAGAGAACGAGCGCTTCGGAGAATAAATCGCGTGCATTTGATGGAGGGTGGATGGGCTTCATATGCGCAGTGAAAATTCTGCCCTACCATATCCCACAGCACTAATCTATATAGTAAAACCAGTTATTTTACTGTAAGAGGACCTAAAGTAGAAAGGAGGAAGATTGGGATTGTTCTATTCTCGGGATTTGGGGGCGAAGCCCCAACCAGACCCTTGGCGGCCGGTAGGCCGCCAAGGGTCTGGTTCGAATATATTCGGTTATTCGAAAATTTTTGGAGAGCACAACTATACTTTATACTTCGGCGACACGTCGGCAACGCTGCGACCCGTCGCCGGCAGCGCGGTAGATCGGCATGACGAGCTAGAGTGCACGCGAGATTGCGCCGCTGAAGCGCGCCCTCCACGGCCAGAGGGCTAGCGACAGCTTGTTGCAGCGCTCCGCACTGTGCTGGTGGCAGCGCTGTCGACGAAAGCGTTGGCGACGTCACAAACGGCACTGTCGGCGACGGGAGTATGGCACCCCTACGACAGCGTTAAATTCAGAGGAATTAGGCAGAATGTCACGCTATCAATTTTCGACATCACTGTCTTGACATCCAGTTTATGTCCTTTCTCTTAAAGTAGGTTCATTTACAAAATTTCACAGCAAATCTATTTTCTAGTACTCATTCCTATTAAAAGGCTACATAGTAGCGGCCTCTACCAAATAATCGGTATGTCGGATTTAACCAGTAGCATCAGCGAAATGGCGTGGTAGCGTTGTCGGGGACCGCCGAGTGTTTTCATACTAGCCGTCCCTCGGAGGCATCGAGCAGCGACAACTCGTCCAATTTCGTCGCGCACCGCGTCGCGACACCAGGGTGTTCGCGCGACGTTGGAGTTATATCTGCCCTCCGCTCATTATAGATTGGATCCGATCGAAAATCATCGGGTAATTGCATGATTCGGATAGCACTAATTTCGGGACCCCGGATTTTTGAATGATTCAGATGGGGTAATCGCAAATAATCCAATCAGATCCAATGTATAATGCTCAGTTACAGCAGAAGTACATGGCTGTCGCAAAATTAATAGCCAAATTCGACCGCTTACTTCAAACTGCGATAACTCAGCTTAAACACAACACTATAAACCGAAGTGAAAACCACCAGAATCTGTTTGTTCTTGCCAACGAATAAGTAATTAACCTAATCCATTACAATAAAAATTGAGGTCACAGGAATTAACGAAATCAAGGGGGCCAGATTAGTGAATTTTTCCTGACGCAAATGAGAATCAAGAGCTTGGAAAAAGTGATAGTCAGTGGAGGAAGGGTCGGGAGAATATGGTGGGTGAGGGAGAGGATCAATACCTGAATGGGTCAATTTTCGCCGAGAGATTTGTGTGTGTGTGTGTGTGTGTGTGTGTGTGTGTGTGTGTGTATAGTGTGTATACATACATTTGGTCTAAACCACAGAGTAAGACTTTGCTGTGTCTGCCTGGCCAGGTTGCAAAAAGCGGTAATGGATTACACCTTTAGAACACTACCACAAAGTGAGCATAACTTTTTAGGGTGACAGTCCGGTTTAGGAAAAGACGTTGGAGGAGCATCCTTATCTAGGCAGACAAATCCCCGCTTCCTGTTATCGAAAAAGACCCATTTTTCATCGACAGTTATAATATGGCTTACAAAAGGCTCATTTTAAAGCGAACTAGCAGGCTGGAGCAAGTGTCGAAACGCGCCAAACGCTGATCATCAGTCTGCTCCGAGGCACCCACCTCGACGTCTTCCTCACCTTGCTGATTCTCACCAATTGTCTTGCTACCGTACTCTGATGTACGTCAAGGTCCTCTGCTAACGTACGTGTATTCGCCTCCGGATTTGCCTCGACGGCTCTCCTCAAAACTTCATCTTTAAGCGACGACCTGCACCCGCGACCCGCTTTTTCTTCGAGATCACAAGCGAATTCTTCGAAGCAGAGCCTCACCTTCGTTCGCAAGGACAAGGTTACGGGATGCCTCTCCAGCAGCAAGACCCAATTTAAATTCGTAAAGCATGATGACTCGATAGCCGCGCCGGATCATGACTTTAACACATTGACGACAATCCGTCTTTTGGATTGAGCTACCGTACGTTCAAAAATCTTATAAACAAGGACCTCAATATCTAGTATCTAGTTCTTCACACGTTTCTCGATTTGCTCTTCTTTTCTGTCTTATTTTTCTGCCTTAATTTCCTCTCCTTTTGTCCTATGTTTGTTTTAATCTGTTCCAGTTAGAGGTGTTTGTGAGTTGTGCTGGATATCGGCGCTTTATCGAGGATTCTGCTTCGTGTTACTACTCAGTATTCTCACATGGGTGGGTAACCACCTGTATAATAAACATAACATAACATCCCGTTTTGCGGCAGAAAGCCGCGTAGGACACCCGCGCGTTTCTACGCGCGCGCTATGAGCCACCGGTGGCTCATAATGTCCTCGTGGACCACTTTTTGTTTTGCGTGTTTTTTCTATCAAACTTCGAATAGAAGGGTTATTTAGGATGCTGATCACGAATTTGATATCCGTTTATGAAATTTCGGCCGATTACGATAGGTTACGGTAGGTACGGGTGACTAAGGCTGTCGGCGATTACCAACCGTACCTACCGTACTCCACCGTAATACCAAAAACGGATGTCAGATTCATGATCAGCACCCCAAATAACTCACATAGGCGAAGTTTGGGCAAAATCAGTGACCATGACTCCGACAGCCTTACTCACCCGTACCTATCGTATCCTAAGGTAATCGGCCCAAATTTTGAAAAAGGATGTCAGATTCAAGATCAGCATCCCAAATAACCCCCTTGGCCAATGTTTGACTGAAAAATACTGACTTGAGTTGTTTTGGTTGTAGAATTGGTATCCTTCCTAGTAATATTTTTTGATTCGATACATCTAGTGAAAGCAAAGACAATTTTCTTGCTTATTCCTGTTGGACATTTAATTAGGGAACATAAAAACATCTATAAAATGCCGACGGCGCTGCGCGATGCTGATCGCGTGTTCATCTTGCTCTCGTATGGCCCAGGTCTCTCAGTGTTAGAGCAGGAAGAATAGTGGGGTGAAATAGTTTGGCACGGAGCCGGCTTCGCGACTTCTTCGACGCTCTTGAAAGCTCCCCAAGCCGCTCCTTTCCTCCTGCTCAGCTCTGATGCTAGGTCGTTGGCCATATTGACTTCGCGACCCAGATAGACGTAGCTGGAGCATTCGGAGATGTTCGTTCGTTGAGCGAGAATGGGGCATCAGAAACTGGTCCTTTCCTCATGAACATCGTCTTCGTAAGATTCAGTTGCAGTCCCACGTTCCCACATACACGATCGAAGTCGGCCAGCATTCGCTCCGCCTAGCTGATGCTCGATGTTATGAGCACGATGTCGTCAGCGAAGCGAGGATGGTGCAACTGCCGGCCGTCGACCTTCACTCCCATGTCTTCCCATTCTAGTTCGCGCATGACGTTTTCGAGGGTGGCGCTGAGGAGCTTCGGGAATAAGGTGTCCCCGAAGCCCTTGCAGAGCCCCGCTCTTCATGCTGATGATGATGTCGTTGTAGAATGGGGAAATTTCGGTCGCGAATCCACTGCACAGCTTTCGAAGTACTCTACTGTGCTGAGTAGGAACGCCCTAAGTGAGCAGGGCTTCGATGAATGGCGTTGAAACACGCGCACAGTGGTTAATGAGGCTTCTTCATTTTCGGTAGTCGGAAAAGCCGGTTTCTTACTAATGGGACCATTAATCGGGGCGCTAGCGGTGAAGCGGAGCTGATAAGTAATGTTGCATACTTCAAATATCGAGATTCCTAGGATCTACCAGTCAAGATTTACAATTTGCCGATTGTATTGAATTTGGAGTGTGCTAAATTTTTTTTATAAACGTTTGGAAATTAAAACGCTGGCCCACGACCACATTTCTATTGATACAAAAGCATTCGCTACTGGAAAAATGGATATTTGGGTTGAATAATCAGGTCGTATGATAATTTTGAAATTTCCTGTTTTCTGATTTTTTATTTTCTGGTGTTTTTGGCTTTTCTGGTCTCTGACAAAAGCGATTTTCTGTTTTCTGGGAAAATTTTAAAAATTTCCGCCCATCCCTGGTGTACACAAGTTCTGTGCGTTAAGTTTTCTTAATGAAATTTTTTAACGGGAAATTTTGGTTAAATTTCCAGTAAATCATTAAATTTCGTTCAAAAATGCGGCAATTAGCTGTAAACTATTATTTCAAGTGAAAAAATCAAGGAGAACGTTACACCTTAAAACCTCAACGGGTATCGGGAGAACCATAAGGATAAATGTGATAAACTCACTGAGGAAATAGTCCGTCAGAAATTCCGTTAGACTTCTAAACATTTCCGTTAAGTCGTTAAGCCAGATGTAAACGAAAAATGCCGTTAATTCGTTAAATCGTTAACCGTTAAATGTGCACCCCTGCTTCAAAACCCAGAGAAGTGAGCGTTTATTTTTGACAGGAATCTCCCTACATTCGCATCTTACTGCATTTTTCGCTTGATCTGTAAAATCAGTACTTTATTCGCATAAAATTACTCCAGCGATCACTTTTTTGTTGACGTGCTTTGGGCCTCTGAGCATGCAGTACATGGGCTGGTACCAGGGGTCTGCGTGAATAAAATTTGAAATTTCGTAAATCGTAAATCGCAATTACGACAAAACCGTCGTAAGTAGTAAATTGTAAATCGTAATAGTCATTATACCTGTAGTGTAGTACAACCAAATTTCCAGAAAGATTTTTCTGCTAATGTTAACCAGATGTGATTCAGTATCTATTTTATTTGTGTTATTTTCAGCTCATGCTGAACAGTTTTCTTAAAAAACTACTTTCCCTTTTCATGTCTTCTTACTTGTAAGACATCTTTCAAATTAAAATTTTACACGTTCCAAGGCAGCCGACAAAACTGTAGATTCAAAAACTTTACTTTAGGTTATGCATTATATTCCAACAAAACCCTGCATCGTTTGAATATTTATTAAATTCCTAACTTACTACCAATTTTTTTAGCTTGCTTATTAATCTAGTAACAGCGAGAAGTACGACCCCACATGAATTTTTAATGACCTAATGAAGAACTGACTAATGAACTTAATGAAGAACTTCTTTTGACCGTAAAGTGGGTGTAGATATCGTATATTTCAACTTTGCCAAAGCTTTTGACTGTGTGTTGCACGCCAAACTACTTCATAAGTTGAGAGCGGCAGGAGTTCACGAACGCATTGTGGTGTGGATAGGTGAATACCTAAAGGAGAGAACGTTTCAGGTGATTGTAAATGGCTCGTACTCCTCGACTAAATGTGCCCCTAGGTACCTCAGGTTAGTGTTCTTTCTCCGGTTCTTTTCAACTTATATACTCCTGATATACCTTCTGTCTTGAGGTCCTATGGTGTTGCTTGCAAAATGTTTGCGGACAGTTTGAAAATTTACGCCAACGTTAACACGACAAGCGGTCCAGTCTGTCTCCAGAAAGCTATTGATGCTCTTTCCCTTCGGTCAAATATCTGGGGTTTACCCATTGCAGCTACAAAAAAAGATCTTGCACCTAGGGAAGAACAAAACGCCAACCCGATATCTATTGAACAACTAGGAGCTAGCAGCTGTCAACGAAGTTACTGACTTAGGGTACTCCTACGATGGTAAACTTGACTTCTATAAATACTGCAATCATATCAGGAATAAGGCTACGCTTCAACTTCTCAATCTCTTATCAGTGCTTTGGAATGAGTTCAAAATAGATTCTCTAGGAAGCTCATGATTAGAGTTACTGGTATGGACTATCGTGACCTCCCTCGTAGTGCAGAGGATCAAAATGTTCTCCCTAGCCACCTTAGCGGATAGAAGAAGGAAGAACGTGCTGTTGATGGTTCATAGGATCATTAAAAGCTCGGTTAAGATCTCCAGCAATGCTCTGTTTGTCCTGCAGAACTCAAACACTCGAGGTGCTATGCGAAAGTTAGTACTACCTGGAGTCAAGACTGCAGTGCGCACGAACTTCTTTGTTCACAGGGCGGGTTCTGAATACCAAAGGTTGAGCAAAACGGCCAACTCTTTCCATCCCATCACAGTTGACCCGTTTCAGTGAGTCCAGTTTACTCACTTCGTTCTTTGTTCTTTCTTTTTTCTTTTCCTTTTTTACTATGGTTCATGTTGTCTTTTCTTTCGATGTTTTGTGATGTTATTGTCTTATTCTCACATGTACTGCTCGGTGCATGTAATAAACAAATACGAATACAAAATCCCGAACTGCCTCAGTTCGTACAATTTCACTCATAAGGCAGATATTTGGATGCAGAAGGCCACTAGTTCAGCAAAACCTGTGAGGCTTCATCTGTCGGGAAAACGTTTATGCGATCGCAAACCGACCAACACACAACAACTCAATACATGTCCAAGATCACCAGACTACACGTACTGAACAGAAGAAGGGAGCAACGATGAGAAGGGAGGAAAGTAGGCCACAGGGGACTAAAAGCTACCATTCACATGCCACATTGTCTTTCATTTCAAGGAGGAACACCATCAACAAATATTACACGTTAAAACAAAACGAAATAACAATATCATTCTTAGGACAGCTGTGCTCCACAGCTATGCAAGGTCAGCTAAAACCGACTTGACGTACTGATAACTTAGGAGGAATAAAACTTGGTCACAGGTAATAACTTAGTAAAACACGGCAGCTTCGGCGATTGATAACCACGGACCTAGCGGCAGCCCGATCTGCCTCAATCGCATGGGAACACCACTCGACATGGAGGTGAAAAACAGCAGAAACACGCAAGAGACACATATAAAGAGACCCAAGAAACATGTTTCACAGTAAAACAGTGGCTGAAACCAGAATAATTCGGCGCTCGTAGGATAGCGCAAAGGTTTGCGATGGAAAAGAGGTACGGTGATAGAATGGTGAACAAAAATAGCGACTACAGTTCGGCCTCATCGTCGTCTAGTATAACGAAGCAGTCTTCTCCCAGCTCTTCACTTTCTGTTGTGTACGAAGTCCGGTGTGCCTAGAACAGTAGTAAAGGAATATTCACTCCAGCAGTCACAGGCCAGGGAAAGCCTTGTCTAGCACTTATCCACACTGGGCCTGCCAGCGTATCTTACCGAAGAGAATCCGTTGGCTTTGTGGCCGTTGATGTGATGAGAACGATTTCGCTTCGACTGCACTGGAGACTGTGGTGTCAGCGGAGCACGTTTCACCGGCTGAAAATCGAACCCATCTTCAGAAGCAGAACGATATCGAAGCCAGCAATGGGGAGGCAGGGGATGGGGTCTCAAAACATGTGAACACTGTCTGAGAGCTCATAAATTTTTTCCGCTTCAATCATAGTAACTGTAATTCGGAAGAGCCGTCGTCTGTCGAGTGCACTTGAATGAGGTTCTTGGTTCGAACTTCACGCCCGTGCCAAGCAAATGCCATCATTCCGGAGTGCAGGGATCGATGCCAGAGTCGTTTGGGAGGGAGAAACACTGATATGCTTGTCGGCTCGATACTGCAAGTCAGTGAGTCGATCAAATACGCAATTAGGTTGCATGCATGATACCGCTTAGAAATGGATGCGCGGCGCTCGAAATAGGTTGACGAAAACAACTATCCTTTAATCATACAAGCTCACTGCAGCTTATTCGAGAAATCAATAAAGCAGAAGTGCCAGTTATGTGGAGCTTTAAAAAGGAGGGGTGTATGGGATTTTACGACTGACGTTTCAGCTTCTACATTTTGAACAACAAATTTGATTACTATTAAACAAAGCGCAGACGGAGAAGACGCCGGTCGTCGCGCGCACCCCATTTCAGGTTCTTAGTTCGGATTTCACGCCCAGGCCAACCAAGCGGCGTTTAGTCCCTCCGGGTCTGTGAATTGGTTCCAAGCTTATCTGGGAAGCATAAACGACCGACTTGTTTATTGGTTGGTCACCTCAAGTACTTGTAGAGGCCAAATAAGCATTCAAATCCCCTCCACGGTATCCCCTAATAGTAAATGTATGGCGCATCCCAAAAAGAATTTATTAACGCCCTTCTTTATTCTTTTATCTTTTATTAAACAAAGCAAATAGTGCTTCAAGGTGAGCCTGAAAGTTAGCCGCTCCCGTCACCTACCTAATGAGGAACCGGGTAGTTGAGACATTCTCCAAATTTTTGTCGTAACGAGCAACAGACTACGCAACGATCAATCATTCGGATGACTGAAGGAGAAAGAAAAGGAAAAATGATAGCGTTGATCAACTCCTCCTCGAAGTGCGCCGTACGTTTCACTCTACGCTATATCGTGAGAATAATGAATTCGTACATTTCCTATGCACACAAATCTTGAATGAGTTCGTGATGAATGCGCTGCCTTCTCCGGCTAGTCGCGCCAAAAACAACGGTTTTTCATTAAAAAAAACACCAGTAATCGAACAACTGGACGAGCAACTGTCCGTAGTTCTGGCCTAAGAAACCAACACGAATATATGAAAAAACAAAATGGGAGCAGCTGGGTGAAAAACCTTTGAACAACCCTATTCAGCGGCAACAGAAAAATCGAAATGATTTTGTCTTTTAAAATTGTGGTCAGTTGAAATTGATGACTTTTCTTTTTTATGTGTTTTGTCTAAATTGCTGTTTCCATACTAGAATGATAAGTTTATGCACACTATATTGTGCAAGGAAATAAATAAATAAATATCTCTTTAAAAGTGTTATTACGTCTATGCCTCCTAACAGGCCAATGGTAACTGTGCCATCTGACAATGAGTGCTAAATGGTTCCGTACCAATTTCTTCGAATCTGTGTTCTTGTAAGGGGAAGTGGAGCTACGGGCTCCGGCGAGGATCGCTGCTCTGTAGGCACGTTTCTCTTCCTGGAACATTTCTTTTTCATGGGCGGGAATCGGCGTGGTTCAGAAAAATTGGACACCTCGGCCGCAGCTAAACGCTTTGCTCGAATGCTGTCACGACGCTGTCGCAGCTTTCGATTAACGACTCCATCCCTGGAGGCGTCCTGAAAAAATGGAACTCTTTCCTTTTGCTCCTAAATTGAAAACAGAACTATTTTCGGATTCAATAACGTACTACGTTCTCTTCAAGCCCTTCCTCTTCGTCACTGTTATCGCAGCAATCAGCACAGTGCCACTCGCAGTTGACCTTGAAAGAAAACCGTCCAATGCGGAAATGAAAATGGCCTTGTAGAAGGGTGAATGGAGAAAAGAGAAGGCGAAAATGGTCTACAACACGTTGATTAAACCAACCTTCTTGGGAACCTTTTCAAGAGGTGGGTCAAGGCAACCTATGTGATAGAACTCGTAGCACGAGTCACATCCTACCATTAGATGTTGATCATTTGCCTGCAAAAAATATTAAAAATTAGGACAAATGTAACATCTAGCATGTTCTGAACAATAGCAGACCACCGGCGAATACTCCTAGAAGAATGCAAAACCTTCGCACCGAGCAGGATTCGAACCTACGCGGGCAGAGCCCAATTGATTTCTAGTCAATCTCCTTAACCACTCGGACATCGGTGCACATCAGTGCGGCGCGTAGCGCGGCCTTACATCAGCGGCGGCGGCGCACTGACCTTTCCGCACTCTTTGCACATGTTGATCGACACTTCTCTCTTCAGTCTCGGCGGCGGAGTGCCGGAGCTAAGCGCTAGAGAGCCTTTGATGTGATGATTTGACCTGAAAAAAACGAGGAATGATGGAGATGTGCTGAATGGTGATTACGCTGCTCTTCAACAACACCATCACGGCTACGTAGTGCTCACATTCTTCCATTCAGAACGCTCTCGCTGAAAAGCGGACAATGTGCCGCTATCTTCCTCGCGCCGAGTCTCATCAGAACGCGATGGAACGCGACCGCCAGCTGTCTCCTTTGTTCGCAACGAACCCGAGCCATTTCTCTGTTCTGCTCGCTCTAAAACAAACCAGTTGGGACATATAAATTCAGCGAATTTTACTCACGAAACTGCTTGTACTCCGTTTAGAAACCAATAGCTTTCAAGTTGATCGAAATTTCAATATTATTTTTTCTGTAAAACAAATGTATCTACACTATGAAGAAAATATAAAATAGCGTGAAATAGCGTGAAAACAGGTAAGTTGAAGGATGATTCAAGGTGAAACCACAATTTCTGCCAGAGATATTGAATTAATATCTGCCCTTTTGCAGCGGTTCGACATTTTCGGTGCTCTGCAAATTCTGAAATAATGAACTGGACAGACGTATGGAATTAAAAGACTATTTCCGACTATAACAAACGACCTTTCCGGATGGAGTATAATCTTTGCATCCTTTACATGGCGGACTTCTATTCTGCAATCCTTCTCAGAAATCCGAAAAATCATTTGTCGAATTTTGTGTTTATTCAAACAATTTGTTAGTTACTTCTACCTTAAGACGCTCTGCTAAGGTGAATTTTTTTATAAAAAGAAATTTGTCCCTAGAAATGATAGTTTCATTTCAGCTAAAGCACTATTATTTAATATTTAGATACGTCTAAATTGGTTTTCAAAACGTCCATTTTATTTTTAAGGGTGTCCGGTTTCAAACTAAAAGTGTCCAGTTCAAAGTGAAAATGGTATGTATAATAGGATATCGGTTATAGATTACCAAATTCCAAAAAAAGTGCTTTCAGAGTGTCATCGAAGTTTCGTGATGCTTCGAAGGGACAGGTTCTTGTTCTAAATTTCAGGGGTAGTAGAGGTCGCTGAACACGAATCTGAAGGTTGTTTCTGAAGTATTGATCGCCATCAATCGGTATTGACCAAATTACGGTGCGGGAAAATAGCGAAAAGTACCCAGACGTCTTCTACCCGCCCGGAAAGTTCAGCCCTGGCGGTAGTCGAGGTCGCACAACACGAATCTGAAGTTCGTTTTTGGAGTATCGATCACCATCAATCGATATTGATCAAATTACAGTGCAGGAAAATAGCGGAGAATACCTAGACGTCTTCTACGTGCCAGGGGATTGCGGAAGACGTGCGGAATACGCCGCATGACGTGCCTGGGACTCAGAAGACGTGCCAAAGACGTCGCTCAACGTGTTTGGGGATTCAGGTAGACGCGCCGAAGACATCGTCCAATGTGCCTGGGGATTCAGAAGGTGTGCCGAAGACGTCGTCCGCTGAGGGTGGATCATTGAGGGGGACCAGTACCAGTAATGGGGGTCCGTTTCACTAAGGGAGGACCAGTAGTGAGGAACAATAGGTCGCCCTATCATACTATATACTGTATGTACTGCGAGCCTTTTGTACTCCTAGGTAGGGAAAAAGTTGTACAAGTAGAGCAACTAGCTCGATGTGATTGCCCTTAGCTTAGTGTCCTCAATATTACTATTGAAAGAAGTCCTCTATTCTTTCATAGGGAAAGGAATCAAAGGTTGCCTTAGTAACCCACTTGTTTAGTCGCCAGCTTATCGAGTACGGACTAACCATAACTCCACTTCTTTCCCTTTCTTATACAAGAACGTAGTTCAATAGGACACTTTATCATACACAAAACAATGGCTAAATTATGGGAGTATTACCTGAGTTTTGCTTATACCAGTTTCTAAGGACGATCTTCTATTTTCAGCTAGGCTTCCCGTTATTTCACAAATTCTTGACAATCGTTCAAAGTGTATCATATCAGCACTTCGCCGCTAAATCAGTTTAACTTTTCAACCTCTGGAAAACTTCTTAAATATTTCATACGCATTGGAAAGCATGCCTTTTTCTCTTTTGATTACCATTTGTTGGGATTCGCTTCCACTTGTTTTTCTAGGCGACGTCTTAACATTAAGGAGTCCTTCACTGCATTCATTGCTATGTATCTCCTGCTTGCGTGGTCGTGGAGCGCAGTTTGATGGGGCGCCGGCTGTCGCGTGCGCCCGATATCAGCTTCTTGGATAGGATATCCCATCCAGGCCAAAAGTCTCTTAACCCTCCGGGATCGGTAAATTGGTACCAGGCTTGTCTGGGAAGGGTAAGGCGCTGGTTTGTTCATCGGCTAATCAATCGTCATTGTATAGGCCAAATACGCAATAAAATATTCCTTAGAAAAAGAATGCGTGGCGCATCCCAAAAAGGATTGATCAAAGCCTTCCTTTTTTCCTTTACCTCCTGTTCGTCTTACGTCTCATGCTAATATTTCATTATTGATCTTTTGGACGATAATGTCGCCAAAAGGCTGCACCTAATTTGATCTAGTTCAAATGCAATGTTTCAAAAAAAAAAAAAGCGAGAGTGAAGCGTCGCGAGACGAAAATCAGGATTTTCTAATAAAAGAACAGTAGCTTGAAACCTTCTGATTTGGGGGAGATCCTACACACCTGGGTATACATTTTTTGAATAAAGGTAGGAACATCCAGTTCACGAAGAACGGCGAAAGCCTTCGGCTCAAACTAATAGGCGGCATAAACAGACAGACAGCTGCTCATAGCACGTGGGAATAACGCCCACGTAATAAAGATTACAGGGTTCGTTATCACCCAATTATCGGACACAAATAATCTTGCGAAGAAGACAACAAAGCTACATTCAAATCTAATTCAATTCTTGGTTTGTTCTCTAAGGTCTCAACTGGAACAAAGCATATTGGAAGACATCTCCAAAAACTTTCTATGAGCTCGGAACAAGGATATCGACAGCATGACCAATACTAAAGGTAAGATCTCCCAGCGAACAGAAATAAAGTACTTATATGCGTATAGGAATACGATAAAAAATGATAGGAGAGCGAATCAACCCAAGGTAAACAGTTCATGAAGAACATATACTGCGAGGGAGAAGCTATTCAACAGGAAGGCTGGAAGAGGTGCTGCGGCGCGCACGAGCAGCGAAAACGGGCCATTTAAGTGCCTAAGTAAGTAAATGCCTTTGGTGGGATGAGGTCACTCCAACATCTGTCGTTTTGAAGGCGGAACATCAG
Organism: Heligmosomoides polygyrus polygyrus; assembly: GCA_947396885.1. Lineage (NCBI taxonomy): Eukaryota > Metazoa > Nematoda > Chromadorea > Rhabditida > Heligmosomidae > Heligmosomoides > Heligmosomoides polygyrus. The sequence goes on along the minus strand of OX377204.1, from coordinate 70,381,131 downwards.
ACAGTCATTAATTCTTTCGATTGTAGGGCTTTGATGAAGTGAAGAATACTTGCAGTCAGCATGTCTTCTTTAATAAAGTGCACAAAGATTCCTCTTGCTGCAGTTCTGTGCTGCAAGAGACGAGCGGACAGAGGGCTCCTCCTTCAAGGGAACGCTACTCACAAAGAACGTTTTCTAAAATTGCCTTCACTAGTCTCCATGTCCGACGTTCATAAAACCATTACCTTCACTGACAGGTCGAAAAAAAAATTGCCACATAAGAGTCTCACGTTCAAAGGATATGCATCATGAAACAACTCTTCGACGGGTAGCTGATGAATATTAGGCACCGTTGAATCTGCCAGGTGCATGACGGTGCTACTTAAAAGCGCTGGATCTTTCTAAACTCATTTTCGTCGTTTTCTATTTTTAAAGCTGGACAGTCTGAAACAGTGTGCAAACTATTCTGCATGCCGAGGTGAAATAAGCATCCCAACAAATCATCAAGAACCATATCTAACTGCTCGAAGTGTAAATCATTTTCACGTCAAATTGGAAACTCTTATAGGCAAGCCCAACGGCTTCAAAATCAAGCTGAGCATCTTCCAAATCAAAATGAGCTTCTTCCAGACTGAACTGCAGACATTCCAAAAGGGTTAGAACGATTCCCCTTGTTCAAGGAAAACACCCAATAAGTGAATACATTGTGTGAAATTCTACGAAATTCTCACTTTCTGAGTAAAACGAATGAATTGAAACGTATTCTAAAGAGCAGGCAGGAGGCCATTTTTTGGATCCCTTGACTTTGTTCCTTTGGGTGGGTTATACTCTATATTTGTAGGGGATTGCTTTCTTCCAACTGGACTACACATGCATCGGACCTCAGTCGAACTACAGTATTATGAACTAGGTGAAACAGAAACGGACAAACCAACGAACCAGTTTCAATTTGGTGACCTGCGCGTCGAGCTGCTTCTTCAGCGCAACCTTCGATTCATTAATGGACTTCAGTTTCTCCTCCTCAGCTGTCATGAGCACACGCTCACGATGGTGCAAATACCTGAACAGACGAAGCTAATCTTCTCCTAAACTTCGGAACAGCAGCAACCCGTGACTCACTCGAAAAATTGCCACGAATAGCCCGGTGGCAGGGATGCGATGGTATCTCCAGACACTCTGGTGAACTCCTTAAGAAAAGCTGTCAAACAAAGCAGCTAATGACAAGCAACGGCCTGACGAACCTTCTTGAACTGGTCTGGCTCTACGCCGCTTATCTCAGCCTTTTCCTGGAACCACTCAAAGAACTCCGGCGATGTTGTCAGATGGCGTGCACGTCGTGCCTTCTTCTCTGGCTGAAATAGTGAACGTCCTCCACAATAAAGCGGACACAGCAGCCAAAACGAATGCCACCTTATCGTGGAACGCCTCCGGCAGGCAGATGGTCACTCCAACCAACGACTGGAACAGCTTCTCATACCGTTCCCTGGCCCTTATTCTCTTGCGCTCCTCCCTCTCGGACAAGATGTTCTTGCCGACCATTAGGAGTCGCTTCTCCTCCTGCGCTAGAAACCGGGCAGCACTAAACTCATGAATAAAGGAAGCATAACGGGTATGTCCAAATCTCTAGCAACTCACGCCAATTTCTTCACTCGTAACTCGTCGGGGTTAGAGTGCTGCCGGCAATTGATGTAGCGAGGTTCCACCGTATGATCACCATGTCGGTGAGAAGTGCCAGGTGAAGCGGCACTATGGTCGGTATGTACTTCTTCGCTATGGTCAACCAGCAGTCCTAGTCTATAAGAGCAACACGGTGTGGAGCAGGCATGGTATTGCCGTGGCAGTTAAAAGCACAGACCTTTGAGCGCACGTCACATGGTAGTACTGCTTGCACAGCCCCACTTCGCATCGGGTGGTGACGCCGGATCTCGCTTCAAGCACATCCGCGCACCCGCTGCAGCTCTAAAGCGGGTATCGCTCAGTGTCTGTTATGTGCCAGTCTTCCAACAAGCATTCTCTCTTCACTCTCCAAAAATTCAATTCAATTTCTTCCTATACCGTGATGGGAGAGGGCACATGGAGCGCAGCCGGAAGAGGGCTGGTTGTCGCGTGCACGTGTACGATGTTCTTAGTTCGGGTTCCGCCATGTCAATAACTTGTCTGGTAAGCGCAAAAGCACTGATTTGACTATCAAGCTGGTCACCCCAAGTCGTTGTATAGGACAAATATGCATTCAAATCGCCTCCCTGGCATCCTGTAGAAGTAGAAGCGTGGCGCATCCCAAAACGAATTGAGTACCCTTTATCGACGATAGGTGGGCAGTAGGAGATCCCAATCGCGAGTGCAAAAATCTCATCTTATCCGTGACCAGTACTCTTCAGTGTTGCTCCTGTACCTTCCCAATATGAAACTCAGATGGCGCAATTTCTCGCTACTTGGGCACGAAATACAAATTTTTCAAATAAGGTAATCGATTTTACAGGGCAAAGATTAACTCCGACGAACGAGCATTTGAAAAATGCAGGAATGAAAGCCCAATCCATTTGCGATTTCATTAGCCCTACGTCAAGAAAAGAATATGTTCGTTCTTGAGAAGCCCACGCTAAGGTACTGAATCCCTTGGCCGAATGATAGCCTTTAAATTTATTTAATTCTAAGATTTGAAGTCACAAAGCGCCAGACAATGGCCATATCCTGCGAAGGAATAACTGCAACATTGGCTTAAAAACGCAGCATCACAACGAACTTTTCTCCCGAAGTTACGGTGATCCATCTCTTGCCAGCTGACTGCACTCAGGTGATCGATGTCGCCGAATGTAACGCCGTGTGTGTAGAGGGCGCAAACGAGATGAACCCATCGACCGCCGACATCTGAAGAATACGCCATTTAAAGGGTGTTTTGGTTGAATCCCAATTTGCAAAAGAAAGAAAACTCTTCTTTTAGGTATCTGTGTCACGATTCAGTAATGGCAATACATTGGCTAAAAAACCTAATACATTACGAGCAGATATGACTTAACGCCATGAAGACGCCGTGCACTGCTTGTACGAGAAGAGAGGAACGCTCTCTATTTTGCTTCATGCACGAAGGTGGGAAGCAAAGGAGGACAGATGTGGTTATATTTGCACGACTAAGCTATATGAACCCCATTCGTAGTTCCTTCATTTGACCTGTTCCTTGGCACAAATGCAGCGGTTCATTCCCGTCTCTACCTAACAGCTGGAACGTTTCAGAATAATGACTGCTGCGGCTGCGTCTTCCGTTGTTGGCCAAGAGACGTGTACGATTTTGTCGACGTCGCCGTGTAAGTTCAGAATGAATTCAAAATTTACAAGACTAAGAAACCGCTAATATTAGGGTGGGCCAAAAGTAATGAGACCCTTCATGCCGTGCCCATTTATGCAGTGACTGGAGTCCGGTTTCGTGCTTCTCGTATTTGTATGTTTGTTTGCTACTTACTGAAGGCCACCTGAGAAGTGACCAATTTCGTCCTTTCCAGAAGCATGCCGAAACTGCAGTCTGACGAGTCGACCTGTGTCGCGAAAATCTCGCCCAATTCCCAACCCCGAGCAGCTTGGACTCAATATTCACGCAAGATGAGAATTACGTCCTCTACCTTAACCCTGCCAAGCAGCGAGTCTGAGTGAGGCCTGGTAACCCGTTAAAGACCTTCGTTCGGTGGGATGTTCACGGCGAGAAGCACCTTCTAAGCTTTTGAGTCTGCGCCCATGGACCGGTATACTGGAAGCTGTTTTCCAAAAGCACTACGATGGACTCCAAGGGGATAGTGAACGAAATAGAAGAGATGGACCGGCGACTCGCACTTATTCGGTCTCAGCGCTTCAAGAAGGTCCTACTCTTCGACAACGCTGCATCCCATCGGGCAAAGGTAGGTGATCACGGATAAGCTCGCTCAGCTGGGCTACGTTCACATGCCTCACCCACCGTATTCGCTGGATATCTCTGCATGCGACTACCAATACCTCTTGGGCCTATAGGACTTTATGGTCGGAAGGGACACAAGGACCCAAGCAGACTTCGACAACCGTAACGAGCAGTGGATCAGCACCAGGCCTAAGCAGTTCTGGAAGGATGGGATCAGGAAGTTGGCTGATCGATGGCAGCAAGTTCATTGACCTTAATGGCAAATACATTCCTCAGCACCGTTGAGTTGTAATTGAGTTATCCTACTATATATAAATGTCACGTCTCCGTCACGGGGAGGGGGGACTGAAGTCAAGAGATGCCTGTGACAGTGCGGCGTACGCCAGCCGGGTTTTCTTTCAGCTTAACCCTGCGAGATTGCTGGCGAACTATATCCTTGGCAGCGGATCAGCCAAGTTTACGATATATTCGGGGGAAACGCGTCAGGGTATGGATGAGGATCAAATGCAGAGCGTAGGGATTCAGAAGACGTGCTGCAGATGTTGTCCAACGTCGCAGGATTCAGAAGACGTGTCGCAGACGTCGTCCAACGTGCGTAGTGATGCAGAAGACGTGGTGAAGACGACGCCCAATATGAGCAGGGATTCAGAAGACATGCCGCGGACGTCATCCAACGTGCGCAGGGATTCAGAAGACATGCCGAAGTCGTCGTCCATGGTACGTATGGATTCAAACGACTGCCGCAGACGTCGTCCAACATGTGTCGGTATTCAGAAGACGTGTCGCAGACACGAACTCCACCTAATTTACAATTTCTATTGACGTCGTCGAACGTGCGTTGGGATTCCGAGTAAGAGGACCAGTATGAGGGAGACCAGTGAAGAGAGGATCAGCAAAGGGAGACCACTAGAGGGGGAATAAGGTGAGCAGACCAGTTTCCCTCAATATCGTCCAATGTGCGCCGGGTTTCTGAAAACGGCTCATAGACATCGTGGCAAGGTGGTGACACGTGAGTCGGGACTCAATGTCACATGTGAGTGCTTGACCGACTCTCACTCTCACCAGCACAAAGGTAAGGAAGTATTAGCGGGGAGGGGGAGGGGGAGGTAGGGAGGGTGACTATGGGATTCGGAGATGTCGTCCAATACCGATTAATTGCAGTTATTTTTCTGCAGATTAAGCACTTCGGATTGGAACTCTCATTATCTGTTTCTCTCACATAGAGAAGGTCACTTCGGAGAACAAATCGTGTATATGCGATAGAGGGTGGATGGGCTTCATAGGAGCAGTGAATATTCTGCCCTATCATACCCCACTGCACTAATCTATGTAGTAGAACCATTTTTTACCGAAAGTAAAAGTTACTAAAAGTAAGAAGGCCTAAAGAAGAAAGAAGGAAGATTGGGGTTGTTCTATTCTCAGTGTTTGGGGGCGAAGCCCCCAACCAGACGTTTGGCGGCCGCCAGGCCGCTGAACGTCCGGTAAAGAGATAAAGAAATTTGTTGAATTTGTCTTATTACTTTTGGCCCACCCTAATAGACCTTGGGTCCCTCACATGGTCGATGATGGTAACATCGATAATCAAATAATTGCAATTAGAATCAAACAATCGATGAATAATAATCACATGTTTGAGACGGCAATAAGAAGCAGCAAAAGCCGGCCCAGAACAGTTTTTAAAGTTGCTGGTCGATCGCCTCCTTGACGCTAAATGCAAACTGTTCCATTCCGTAAAATTCGTACCCGATCTCTTCATTGCTCCATATCTAGATGGGCAGAGTTCACAATACGGTGGTTCGTTGAAGCCGAAGATACACGGCTCGCAGAACCACGGCTCCATGGAGGAAGTGGACTGCGAGCTCTCACTGTCGTCACTCACATCCAACGACGGATAACACGAGTCGTGCACGGTCAGCCCACATCTGAACAGATTCAGGACTATGTGCTTCAGCGCGCCATCGATAGTATAGTGCATTCTTTCAATATGAAGCCTGCTCGTCGTAAGACTTGAGGCTTCAGCAGAGTAGGGAAATCGCTTCTCAAGCACTATTTGAAGAAGAAGTCTGCTCACCACAAAGAAGCACAGTTCTTATCATTGAACATAGCCCGCTAGTTCTATTCGTCCTTGCTCATTAATTTTAACCAGTTCGTTCGAGGAGGGCGCAAAATACTTGAGTTTGAGTAGAAACCTTACTTGTCACATCGTATCACTTCCTCCGTCTTTGCGGCTTGGGATAGATTTAGGCACAATCCACAAATGGGAGTACTCTGAAACAGGTAACAGTGAGGGCAACAAAGACTTCGAACCCAACGCCATCGATTGCAGAAGCGTTGCAGAAATATACCACCCGTTAAGAATTACTTAACACGCTAACGACAACGAGAAACTGAAACATGAGGTGATTCTACTGGTCTTTCTCTCACCGACGCAGTCTCTCAGTCGCGTCTAACGGGCGAGGCAGTGCGTTGCTCTGAACACCCCTGGGTGATAATCACGCGCGACTAATCGATTTGCCTTCGTTCGCGCGAAATGAGCGACTGGTCGCCCGGAAATCTTAAGGCCACACAGAGTTCTGCGGCAGCGCCGCGGCCCTATGCTTAACTATAGGGCAGAGACGCAGAGCTCGCCGCCGGCGGCGTCCCTGCCCTATCCTTAACCATTGCGGCGAGCGGCGTTGCCGCAGAACTCTGTGGGGGCCTTTACACATTGCACGAGCGACTCAGTCGCTCCCGTCGCAGGCTATGAACAGGTCCACAGAGGCGACTAGTCGCCCGCAAAAAGGACACACATAGAATTTTTAGCAGGCGATCAGTTGGCATTACTCAATTCGTAGAAACAGTTGCTCCACAAGCCCACGGTGCGTCACGTAAAATAGGTCTGCATGGAGAAGGTTGCAAACGGCCGCCCCGTCTGACTTTGTGTATGGGAGAACTTCTCAGCCAGGTTGATCCATGACAGTTTAGGCCCCTTCTTCGAGAGAGAACGCCTTTTCCATCGCTCTCCCTCACCCCACCTAAGGTAGAGCAATACACATATAGAAGAGCAAGACGCAATGAAGAACTCACGTCCAGTGTTTCGTCGGCCAATGATGCCCTAATGGCAGCATCCTGAAAGATACGACATAGAAGGAGACAGAAATTGGATGAACTTCAGTCCGCCTACTTCGTTCTGAGCTTCACCATCCACTCTCTCATCATCACCATCATCTCCTTCGCCGTCCGTCGAACTAGAGGAGCCGTCGTTAGATCCGCTTTCGTCGGAGTCTGAGCCCTCTGTGGAACCGTGTTCAGCTGAATAAACTCACTACATTATTATTATTATTATTATTATTATTATTATTATTATTATTATTATTATTATTATTATTATTATTATTATTATTATTATTATTATTATTATTATTATTATTATTATTATTATTATTATTATTATTATTATTATTATCACTATTATTACTAGTATTATTGGTTTAGAAGCCCTGTATCTCGTCGCAGTTCGACTATCAGAGACCCCATCGCTTGAGACATGTCCTCAAAGAATAGGTGGGACAGGTCACGTAAATCGCCATGTTGACACCCGCAGACAAGGTCAGTGAGTGAGTGGATTCACCAAAACTTAAAAAGAGCAACAATACGCCCAGCGCATTTCACTATAAATCTTCGTGAAATCCCTGTTGGCCGGTGGATGCTATTCCTCTCCCAGCTCCAAAGCTCACTGTCCTACCGTGGGTTGAATGAGGTCGTTCTGGGGCCGGATTCATCAAAGTTACTGCAGTAACTTTGAAGAATCCGGCCCCTGGAGTGTGTGCGCATAAGCGGAAACATAGGTGGTGCAAATGAAGATCCCGGCTTAAGATTCGATGTCCTCGTTTTTCTAGGCTGTTTGTTAGCCATGGAGTAGTTAGAAAATAAATATCACATCCTATATAAGCATCGACAATTATCGAGTGATCTAAAGCCGTTATACAGTGCTTTTGATATCCATCGAGAGACTGGCATATACGGCATCGTCTGAAGGAAGCGGGTCGACTTCTACCAGCTGATCGCCTGGGGGACGGTCAGGAGGTACACCCGCCCCTGCTGGGGGGTGTGCGATTTTCCTCTCATCCCCTGCTCACCCACCCCCAACCCCCTGGGCTTTACCGAGAGTCTAACGGCTGCCTTACGAAACTTTTGACACGCAAAACAAAAGTTTCTGGCCCGCAGAACCGCGGCTGTACCTCCTAACGCCACGCCCCCCAGCAGGGGGCGGGTGTACCTCCTGTCGCGCTGCCTGATCGCCTCGAACCTCATAATTAATTACACAAGGAACTATATGCTCAAGCTATGTAAGGAACTACGAAACCTAATTTCAGTTCTACTTATACTGTGAAAGTGATGACGGATGAAGGTTGGCGTTAGTCAACCCCTGGTTGGAATCGGCCACGAATTCTATTTCCACGGGATATCGTTAGGGCAACCTAGTTGAGTATTTGGCCTACACGATAACCTGCGGTGCCCAGTCGATGAACAATTCAACGTTTCGCTCAAGCAGGACAGATCCGATATCATTTTACCGACCGTGGTGAGACGGATGGCGGCTGGACGGGCATGTTATGCCGTCTAATTATGCAGATGGAAGGTTATTGACGTTCTTCTTGCATGCTTTCAATGTTCTTAAAGATGCGCTTCGCATTCCTCTCTTCAAGGTCTGCGTTTTAAACCTTGGCCTTGAAGCTCATGTTTGAAACTATGTTTTGCTCTTCTTTGCGTAACACGTTTGGTATAAATTCTTTTATGGCGATGGACGTTTCGACGAACTCGTCTTTCCCAAGGTCTGAAAGAAGCTCAAAATGTTTGGTTCTCCAGAGTTCATTGGGTCAGAAATCGCGTCTACCCTTACACGAACAACATGCCCTTATGAGTGCTGAGAAGAAGGACCACATCTGTCCCCAACTAATTCTCCCATACCCCACCAGCGCCAAGAAACCGGCTCAACTGGTTGCCATGGAGCAAGCGGGACATACTGGTCCGGTCAGATATACTGTTGGATATATTATATATAATACATACTTGCTCGTTTTTGAATGTGGATACTTCCAGATTTAGTCGTCAAGTCTTCCTTCAAAATAACAGTTGTAGGAACTCTTTTTCTTACAAGTTGCGCATTCTATTTTTATTTCATCAGCACCATGCTTACGCTGCTGAGGTGAACAGGTGACCAGGATTTTATCTTCGTCAACGTAGGCTTGGGTCTTATGGCGGTGGTTCGTAACAGATCAAACAGGCACCTATCTGATAATGCAACTTTAATACCAATTAAAAGGATAAAGGACGGCGTTACTCGACCCCTTTTGGAGCGAGCCTTTCACTATGGAATGCCCTGGTAGCAATTCGAATGTGTATTTGGCTAAACAAATATTTGCGTTGGCCACAAGTTATCGCTTTGTGCTCCCAGACAGGTCTGCTACCAGTTCATCAAACCCGGAGACTTGAAAGGCTTCGTTGGCCCGTGTGGGAAATTGAAGGCATGAACCTGGTACCGGGTGCACGGACAGTCGGCTTCTCCTCAGATTGCGCTCCGCCCAATCCCAATTCTATAAATATACCTCCTAAATTCTTACAGTTTACTTTAGAATTTTTATTTTACAACTCAGCACCTGGGTGGATTGGCACAACTCCTTGGGACTTGAACAGCTTTTCACCTTTACAAAAACCATTACCATTACAGCGCATTACTTGCGGAATTCACATGGTTAAATAGCTCCGCAACGTGTTACATCTTTTTATAATGGACCGAAATATTCTGAGTTTCCAGTTCCTAATTATTTTGTTCTGTTGGCTGTGATTTTGCTGCTGTTGTCGACTGTGCACCTTGTTCCGGACAAGTAAATAAATAAATAAATAAATAAATATAAATAGCCATATTTTAATCTTCTTTCCACAGAATTCAGAGTTCCTGTTCTTGACATACCTATGAAATCCTCGTCATCGTCTTCGTCTTCAGCGGCGGGCAGCACTAAGTCGAGCACAGCAGCTGTCGGTTTTATTTGGCGTTTACCCGGTCCACGGCAACCTAAAGGAATGCAGCGATAAGAAAACATCGTTTGTGTGAAAACATCCATTTCAGCACTAAAAATGAGGTCACGGTATCCCAAAGGGTACAGATTATACCCAACGTTGTGTTTACCTAAGCCGATGGACAAAGCTCAGTGCTTGTGCTAACCCAGAGGAAACGAATGCATCCTATATCACTCTGGAGTTTTTGATGTCCACACAACCAGAGAAGGAAAAGCTGGGCTGCATCCAATAGTTCCAAGATGATAGGTTAGATGTAAATACCTCACATACAGTAACCCTGACCCCCAATTTAGCGAATAGTGAATATGAAGGTTTTGGTAGCAGCATGCTCATTTTCTTGACGCTGTATATTTTTAGAATTTTTTTGTGTTGTCTTACAGTAGGTAGTTGATTTTGCAACTTCTAGAATAATTAAATAAAAGTAGGTAACAGGGCATCCATTTCTTTTTTCCATTTCAATGAGAATAAAGGGAAAGGATATCATTCGGCAGAAGGGTGTCGCGCCGATAGCGGACAAGATGAGCGAAGCTCGCTTACGATGGTACGGCCATGTTTTGTGTGGAAAGGAAGACAGCGTCCGCAAGCTAGGCCTTAACTTCGAGGTGGTAAAAAAGCGGCCTAGAAGACGCCCGAAGCTAAGAAGAAGAAGAAGAAGAAGGAAGAAGAAGAAGAAGGAAGAAGAAGGAAGAAGAAGAAGAAGGAAGAAGAAGGAAGAAGAAGAAGGAAGAAGAAGAAGGAAGAAGAAGGAAGAAGAAGGAAGAAGAAGAAGGAAGAAGAAGAAGGAAGAAGAAGAAGGAAGAAGAAGAAAGGGAACAGAGTAGCTCTTTTTCTAAATTCAGAATGCGTCGAAAGCTTGGATCACTTTCTTTAAGACGGTGAGCCGTGATTTTGTTTAAAAAAAACACGTAACTACCAAGGTGGGAGAATCACGTGTTCACTACCATCCTGTCAAGCAGGTGACAGAGCAAAGAGCGGTCAGATTTTCGACAGTCATACCTACCCCCGATGAGGGGGCAATGCTAAAAACTAAGTGAAGTGGAGAACTGAATAGCTACTTCCGTCAGATGAGAGGATAAAAACGATCACGGCCGGCGGTAATCCATGCCTACGAGGGGTGCACGCGTCATACATATACCTTACTTCTGAGGGAGATCGTGGAGGCAAATTGAATGCGCTCACACGCTGACCTCCGTTGGCCAAATAATGTTTTATCCTTCCCATTTGGGACTAAAACCAGATGGGCCTGTGGTGGGACTTGACTATACGTCGATTCGAGGTGGAGGGGAGAGCCGACGCCTTTTCCAAGCGCTTCCTGTAGGCAATATATGTTCAAATGAGAGAAGTCCATTATAACTCATCAAAAACTAAGCCCCAATGTTTAAGCTCCATGGCGGACAAGGCTTCCAAGCAACATGTATCGTTTGGGAAGTACAAGAAACCGACTGAAAAACACAACGGTCTAATCTGAATGAACAAATTCCAACCTAAATTAAGACAAGAAAAAGAAATGGGGACTAGTGATAGAACAGTAGCAGTTCCACTCCAGAAAAGGACGGCGGAGTGGCGTTCTTCCCCGCCCTTTGAAAGGGGTGTTGCAAGGCGGAAGGAGGCGCCCCCCGTGGACGAGATGCTCGATGCGTTCTGAAACTGTTTCTTAGGATGCTGCAGGCGAAAAAGTGTCTGGGACATTCAGCCAGTAGCCTTTCAGGCAGGGACGAAGTGTCGAATGTGGCATTGGGATAAGAATGGCCATCTGGTGGATACTACGAGGAATAGGAATGTATTCTGATAAATTCATCAAAATACTTCTCTCCCACCAGGTGAGAGCTTGAACTGAACTTCAGCTATCTCCGACCGTTCCCAAACAACGGCCTTCGCTGTCAAGTTCGGGTTTCAGTTTGAGTTTTTTGTAAAGGGCCTCACTTGAGAGTTGTTCACTCTCACTCCTTTCTCGGTCAATTGAATGAAACTGTGGCGAACAAAATGCACGCCAGAGTCCCAACAATAGTTTGAGGGGTGCGCAGGCGGACTCGCCAGAGTCAGGGGTGCACATAAAGTTCTGTGCTTTAATTTTTTTAAACGAAATTTTTTAACGAAAATTTTTCGTTAAATTTCAGGTAAATCGTCAAATTTCGTTAAAAAATACAATTGGCTGCAAACCACTATTTCAAGTGAAAAAATCAAGGAAAACATTATACTTTCAACTTCAAGAGGTCAACAGCTAAAGTTCAAGTAATGAAGCGCAAGGCTGCAATGTAAAATAAGCAATTCAACATCAACAAACACAGAAAAATAAGCAAGCCTTCAACAACAAGTTACCTACAGGGTGTGGAATAAAAGCAGGTATGGAATTAGATGATTTCATTTCAAGATGATCACCGACAAGGCACCTTAAAATGTACGATCAGGCAAAACCCGGTGTTCACGCCCTTCTTAGTTCTTTGCGAAACCGTTTTGTGTGACGGTTATACGAGAAACAAAAGCCTAAAACCTTTTTTGTTTTTTGCCGGGACCGTGACACGACATCGTGGTACATGATCCCACACTGCCGAAAAGGTGTGACACGTCGTCAACGTGTCAACGTTCAGGAAAAGTAGCTTTCCTAATTTTTGTTATTAGCGTTTTTCCAAAATCGTTCGAAACACATCCTGTGGCCGAAAGCAGTCTCGACTGTCTCTGTCGCGACTTTTCCAGGTGGCGAGCGAAAGTATTCTGGGATAGGCAGCGCCAGGTGAGGATAGGCATATCTTACGAGGAGGTTAGACCAGTATCTTTGTGGATTCGTTGACGTGCCTGAGGGATCTGCGAAGAAATTTCTAGCTCCAAGATGCATTAAACGATAAGGGTAAAGAACGGTGTTACTCAATCCTTTTTGGGATGCCCCACGCATTCTAATTCTACGGGATATCGTGGAGGCGACTTGAATGCGTATTTGGCTGTACAATGATTTACGGTGGCCAGCCGATGAAGAAGTCAGCGCTATATGCTTCCCAGACATGTCTGGTACCAATTCTCCGACTCCAAGGAATGGAAGGCTTGGTTGGCCTGGGTGGGAAATTCAAACCAGGAACTTGGCGTCGAGTGCACGCGACAGCCGGCACCTCGTCCGACTTGTGAGCTACACGTGCCCCCAAAATGCGTTATTTCTGAAAATTCGAAACAAATTCATGAAAGCATGAAAATATTCTTGCCGATTTCAATAGTTTTTTTTTTCAGGAACAGTCCTAATCAGTAGAATGAGACCTGCAACATTAACGAAGGCTAGGGGTGAATGTGATAAAGTCACTAAGAAGAAAGTCCGTTAAAAATTCCGTTAAATTTCTAGAAATTTCTGTTAAGTCGTTAAGCGAGATTTTAACTAAAAATGGTGTTAATTCGTTAAATCGTTAACCGTTAAATTGACCCCTGGCCCAAGTGGCAATGCGCAAAATGAAGTGGGCGCGAAGGTGGCTGGGGGAAGAACGCCTGACCCCCGAGAGGGACGAGCGTTTTACTTCTCGTCCGCCTGGCCCGCCCCCCCCCCCCCCCAACCCTCTGGACTGCTCGAGAGTCCAGTGGCTGCCTTACGAGATAGTGGAGACGCAGACATTTGCAACGCCTCCGTTTAAATGCAAGGAGAAGAATGCTCCAGAATCCACCAGAAGAACCTATCTGAATTATGTTGGACTAAAAGAACCTCAGCGCTTTTACGCCCAGTAATAAGCAATCTTACGGCTAGAATTTTTTGCGCACCTCGCACGGTCTGCAGAAGCATGTTGGGTTCACGTTCTGTCCAAACCAACGAGGTTATCCAGGCTTAGATAACGTAAGCCAGACTTCTCTCACAACGATGAAAGCGAGTTAAAAAGCTCATCAGCTTTAACCTTGAATGTTTGAAAAAGTGTAGTTGCAAGCTAATCCGTTGACCTTTTTACGACACCTCCAAGCGTCACATACTATAAAAACTTTCAAATCATGGATATGCAAGGAGATACGGATTGAGAGCCATAATCGAAGATTCCGTCGGTAACATATTTGATCCATTGATTTGTCCTGTAGCGCAAGCATCTTCGAAATGAGACGACTGCTAGGCTATTCAAGTCCGGCTCTTTCGGTCTGTTACAATTTAACCTATGAAAGAAGAGAAAAGGAATGCAATGAAGATCATGAGCCGCTTCATCATTTTCAACTAAGTTGGTAATAAACGTAAGGTAATGTATGATAGCATTTTTATTATTAGTAGCTTAGCTCCAATACTCGAATAATATAAGTGACGCAAGCTGTCAAATACCAAGAAAGAAGCAAAAGGTAACGAGCATCTCGGAAACTTCTAAACTCCAGAATGGGAGAATAACCTGCTGCTTATCCCTTAAAGAGATACCCTAATCACGTCTTTATACTCGGAATAGAATAGATTTGGATGTCATAGAAAAAAACTTCGGCTAGTAGAACTTAAGAGCTAAAAAGAAATCATTACATTGAAGCATTTATCAAGTTTGATTTTTAGCTGTTAGAATGATACAACCAAAATTATGCTAATGATACTATGACGACGAGACTACATGGAATGAGGAAGTGGAGCTGAACCGCAAATAGGAGACGAAGATAGTGGAGAGATCGATAAGAAACAAAAAATAGGATTTGATATTTATGAGATGGATACCCAAGCGTATGAAGGTTAGAAAAAACGCAACCATTTAAACATCAAGTTGTAGATTATTTAAAAATAGAATAAATCAATATTTAAATATTTTGAACAATTTTTTCGAACGTTGAAATTATAAAGTTACGCCTTCAATGTCAATTTTAACAGCTGCACCGGTACTTAGCGGGCTGGTGTCGGCATTGAAACGGCACATGCTCGTAGAACAGTAGCACAAAATGATGTCGACAGAAGCAGGAAAGAGAAAAAACTCCGGTGTCTGCCCGATATAACTAACATTTTCAGACGCCTTGTCGGTACGATGCGGGCACCAGTCACGAAGTACCGTGGTTTTAAATGACAATTCCGTGCCTGTTCTTCTACCACACTCTGAATATAACTTGTTGCTGAGAGATGGTTTATTTTGCTGTCCACTCTTTGCTTCTTTATGCTACAGTGCAGTATGCTACGCTGCGTTTGTTGCGACCTGTTGAAGTTGGAACATAAAGCGTTATTCCTGATTTTTTCTCAGTTCTCTTTGGAACAATAGTTAGAAGCTAATTGCATTTTTAACGAAATTTAACGACAAAATTCCGTTGAAAAATTAGGTTCAAAAAATTTGACGCCCAGTGTGTGTGCCAGTGTGTCCAACGCTTTGTGTGCAACACTGATCGAGATTTCGGGCCGCTCGCCGGCCGTATGCGGGCGAGTTCTGATGGGGTCTGGATGTTGCGTTCGATCAAACAGCGCCAGTCTGATAGCGTAGAGCACTCCCTCTTGGTCACCGAGAGGTGTGAGTTCGAGTCCCGCGTGGTGCTAGAGTTTTGACCCAAAGAAAATACCGCTATGAGAGATTGCTACCTGATTACCGGCCACTTGAGGCTTAAAGAAAATGAACTGCAGCTTTGCAAGTATGAGATATGTTCTCAATTTTTAGAAATTATAAAAGCACGAATGAGAGACGACAGAGGTTGGCGCTAACGGACTCTTTATAGAATGTGTCACCCAATCCATTCCTAAGAGGTATCGAACGGTAATTTGGACATAGTAATGATTTACTGGGGCCAGCCGACGGACAAGCTGGTACGTTATTCTACTCCGAGAATTCTGCTAGGAGTCCTCCCTCCAGAAGACGTTTTTTTACAAAGTAAATAGAATAACATAATTTTCACACGTCACGCAAGCAAATTTATTCAAAACTATCCATCCACTGGGGGATGCGCCGACTGCCGCCTGCGCCCGATACCAGGTTCCTGGTTCGGATTTCCCGCCCAGGCCAACCAAGGCTTCCATACCTCTGGGGTCGGTGAATTGGTACCGAACTTGTCTGGGAAGGATAAAGCGCAGACTTGCTCAACGGCTGGACACCGCAAGTCATTGTATGACCAAATACGCATTCAAATCGTCTCCACGACATCCTGTAGAGGTAGAATGCGTGGCGCATCCCAAAAGTGATTGAGTAACAATTAGTAACAATTACAATTTATTTATTCATCCAGTCATTAACAAGTGTAGAGGAAAACAAAGAAGGATGCAGAGCTGCAAAGAACTAATGAAAAAGACATTATAGTGTCCATATAACGCCACCCTTAGTTGGCATGTGATTTTTCAGTTCTAAAAAGATAATTAACTGGAGCAAGTTTCTTCTACATTCTACATGTAGCATGCATGTTACAGAACGTGATGACGATAAACACGGAGGCAATAAAGATGGTGCAATTCGATTGACGTTTTCTTCGCGCGCTAGCGACTAATAATAAACTCCAAACGGCTTCCCATGACGACGACCACCAGAGCGCATCAACTGCTCAACTGTTTGTTGTCGAGCACAGTTGGTAGAGCAGACAATCCAAGTTTCTGGAAATGCTATCCGGATTCTCCACCAGCCTTAGGACAATACCTTGCACGCCGCTTTCATCCATATATCCTATTCGAAATAGACTATATCCTGTTCTAGCACATATCCTATAGTTAACTTGTATGCTTATTGGAAGAGAAAGGACAAGGATAGTCTTTAATCAATAAATCTTTGTGCACCATATGTACCACGTACCATTTTGCTTTCACTGGGTATTGGAGGCATTTCGAGTGCGTATTTGAACTGTTCAATAACTGCAGTGACGCAGCAGAACTTGTCTTTCATATACACCTCCAGTGCCATTTTACCGATCCCACTGTGATGGAAAACATGGTTGACAGGGCGAGAACCATGAATGCATGTGGAATGTGTAACAGCCGCGTACTCGATTACTTACAGTAGCCAAAAGAGAGCCTGAGCCCACTCTACGCGACACTGTCGCCTCCAGTCAACTGTGCCGAGCGTTTGTTATTAGCTACACTTATTTATTTATCTTATCTCGGCGTTAATCCACCTTTATCTTTCTTGTGCTTTATAGTCTTGTCTAATGTGAAGATGCAAAAGTAAAAGTAGGACCTTTTTAAAGTCATTATAGAACTATGTGGTTAGCGGCTAGTTATAATTGATATTCTAGTTACTGTTAATATTGTGGAAGTCCATGCAACAAGGCAAAGAAATAAACAATAAGAGAACATATCGACGGCAAGAATAAATATGAATAGGCAAGGCAACACGGTGATGAATAGAACTTTCAGCTTCTATGAATATGAATAGGCAATGCAACACGATGATGAATAGGACTTTCAGCTTCTACGACATGCCCTGAAGATACTGGTCGACTAGCGTTTGTACTGACTTAGCCTACTTGCCAGTGTGTTTCTTTGACAGCTTCAGAAATTCAGTGCCAGCTCGACAAGTGAAGAATGCCGATCTATACTATTTTTTTGGACTGAGAAACTAAATCTTCCACTGCCCACTAGATGATGTTTAACCAAACGGCGACTCTAAAACGCTGCAAAGTTCAACACTTGCGACCGCTAGTAATCCTGAGAAGCAACTTGATAGGTGGCTCAGGTACTTAAGGACAAACGATCAATCCCTTTCTGGAATGCAGCAAGCATTCTACTTCCGCAGTGTGGCGTCGAGCTTTGAATGCGTAATTTGTGTATACAATGGCTTTCGAAGACAGTTGGTGCAATCCTTCCCAGACAAGTTTAGCCCGAATTTCACCATCCACGGGCGGTGAAAGGCTAAGTTCGCATGAGTGCACGCGACAAAGAGTCTTCTACTGTATCAGTACCGGCTAATGATAGAACTAAATGAACAAATAAACAAATAAATTGATTTCAGGCATTGTCAAAAATCTGAATAGTTGTCACGCTGGGCAACGTTGCAATTAGTTATGAAGGTCATTTTTTAAAACCTTCACTGGATCCCAGAGCAAAGTATAATATCTTCGAAGCAATAATGGGCGGATTGATGGAAGTGCCAAATCATTGACCCACCACAGCTGAATCTGATTTCAACGAGGGAGATTTCCCTGCTTTTCAAGCGGATGCTCTTTTATTTAGACAAATTTTTCTGGTGAGAAAAAATCGTCTTTTCAATGCAGCGGCCCATGTTCTATCCTAGCTTAACCGCTCTCAATGATAACAGATATTGTTTACTTGTTGATCCGCCTGCCCGTCATCCAACATATTCGCTGGATTTCCACCTCAAACGGTCAACTCCCAGCATAGATCGATAGCGCCGATCGAGCCTCGAAACCATTTCAGTCAGATGCTGTTAGACATGATCGAGGAGACGGAACGACAGACACGGATTAGCTCTTTTTTGTGGTTCGGTGATGCTGAGCAGGGATGTGCGGAAAATTTTCTCGAAAAGCGGAAGACGAAAGGCGCGTCGGAAATGACACATATTCACCACTTTTTCAAAACTGCATCTGAAACTGTGTCATAGGCGGCCTCTATTGCACTTTTCTTGCTCAGAACTTTACGAGCAGCAGGATCTTCCACAGATTAATGCTCATCCTCATCATAACATAGCATAACATAACAAAGCATAAATTCATAATAATATTGTTATGATAACCTTTTAGCTATGGATAGAGCAATAAACGAAAACAAAACTATTTCAGCATGCAGTCTCACCTCTGTTTCCATATCTAGTTTTTGCGACGGGTGTTCGCTGACTTTTTGTTGCTGTAATCTTTTGAACGTTGAGTAGACTTAACCGACTTGACCACTTTAGGCTGCTTACAGACCAGGTTTTAAAATCTCACTCGGGTGAAATCTAAAACTGCAGCGGTCTTACCTAGATCATTTTTCGATCAGCAGGAAAACATTCCTCTCAACATTTTTGGAAACCTGTGGCATCATGGAAGACGTGATGACTGCAGAGATATCTGCATACTCAAGATTCGCAGTTACATTCTAATCACCAAAACTAGCACTCAGAATTCATTATAGGATCTAAGATGATAACTGGATGATTGAATAGTCATGGTAAGTCCACAGTTCCGAATAGGAATATTCAGTCTGCGCCAGCCTAAAAGCTCCCTGATATGAAGTGACACAGCTGGACAGTTCCTAGATGGTCCTCGAAGTAGCAGATTTGTTTCAGAATTCAGTAAGTCACCCTAGTCAATCAAAATAACAGCTCATGGTAGATATTCTTCATTAAAAATGAATTGCATAACTTCTACATGGATGAATATTACACCTTATGAAATTAAACGTTGAAATTTACACCTTCGATCAGGAGCACTGATGTAATCTTGGGGCAGACAACCGCATGGCACAACCTCTACTGAACCCTTTGTTTCATGATACTTCCCATATGCTTAGAAAGTTTTTGTAGCTATTTGTAACTAATCCATCAAAAACATTATTATCATTCAAATGTTGAGTGCATTTTCTTAGCATACAATGCATACATAGCCTTTGTGGCACATTAATTTTGCCCTGCACCCGGCCGTTGCCATTTTTGCTAGTCTAACCAATTATAAGAATATTAATACTAGAGTTGCCAAACAGTATTCCTCTCACAATTATAGTGCCCGTTTCGTTTCCGCCTTCCGGCCCAAAAATTGGAGGAACACGGAACGGAACGGAAGAGCCAAAAATGGCCGAAAACCGAAATTCGAAACGCGGAAACAGAAATTCCGAACATCCCTGCTTATTACTATTACCAGGCGTACAGCGGCCTAGCGGCCGCCAAACCTCTGGTTGGGGGCTTCGCCCCCAAACCCGGAGAATAGAACATCCTCAGTCCTCCTTCATTTTTCTTTAGGTTTCTTACTTTTATTTTTTATTACAGTAAAATGGTTTTATTATATAGATTAGTGCAGCGGAATATGGTGGGCAGAATCTTCACTGTTCCTATGGAGCCCATCCACCCCCAATTGTATGCGCGCGATTTATTCTCCGAAGTGCCCGTTCTCTACGTGGCGAGCGAAACTCTACGCCCAAGGCGACACAGGTGGACAGTTCCAAGATGGTTCTCGAAGCAAGAGCTTTATGTCAGAATTCAATAAGTCACCATAGTCAATCAAAATAACAGCTCATGGTAGATATTCTTCATTAAAAATGAATTGCATAACTTCTACATGGATGAATATTACACCTTATGAAATTAAACGTTGAAATTTACACCTTCAATCAGGAGCACAGATGTAATCTTGGAGCAGACAAGCGCATGGCACAACCTTCACCGAACCCTTTGCTTCATGACACTGCGCTATATGCTTAGAATGTTTCTGTAGCTACTTGTAACATATGGATCGAAAATTTTATGATCATTCAAATGGTGAGTGCATTTTCTCAGCATACAATGCCATACATACACACATAACCTTTGCTGGCACATTAATTTTGCAATGCACTCAGACCTTGCCATTTTTGAGTAGCTTTTTCGGCAATCTAATCAATATAATAGAATATTTATACTAAAGCTGCCAAACAGTATTTCTCTCACAACTGTATGAAGGAGAGCTCTTTTTACTTGATAAACTGATTGTGCTCAACAGAAAACTAGTGTTGAACAGTGCCCATTTCCGTCTTCGCGTTCCGGTCCAAAAACATGCGGAACACAGAACGCAACGGAAGAGCTCAAGATGGCCGGAAACCGGAATTCGGAAAACGGAAGCGGACATTCCGTTCATCCCTGATGCTGAGTCAGGTATTTCCTATTATTTAATATTTGACATTTTCAAGGAGATATTTTATTTATCTATTTGTTCATGACGTGAGCCAAGCCCACACGTGAAAACACAATATTAGAATAAAATACCAACAAACTCGATCAAAAACAAATAAACACAACTAAAGGTACACGTTGTACATAGTACACGTAAAAGCAGCTTCTTGAAACCATGCAAAGACATACCTAAGACTTCCTCAGTTGTATTCAAATGTGGACGCCAATAAATCTCTTTTATAATAATTCTTAATTACCTTAGATATGGATTCGCGATTTTTTCTAGTTGGCTTGGTGCTTGAAAAGGCCATTGAGTGGGGCTTTCTATGAACATCCGCTATATGTCTGTGTCGATCATCTTCGCTTTTCGGTTAATTCTGCTGAAGCATCACACTACGTGGTGAGATGCGCCTGATGAGGACGAGGACAAATAAGCAAGAAAAACAAGCCACCTTAGAAAACGTAGACACGAAAACAGTACCGGGAAAGTTTTTTCTTCAGTTTTGAACGACAGACAGCATGTCCATCAAATTTTTAGGTTTACCCAAAAGGGCGGACAAGAATAGCGCAGTCGAAGGAGCAAGACTAGCAAGCATCCCAAATCAATGTTTATGGCACAGGTTCCGGCCAGACCAGAATAAGGTATCCGGGCTGGTAGTACGAACATACAAGTTTTCGCCGCGCGCGCATCGGCCTCTGCCGCACGCGCGATGGATCGCCACTGATACATCGCTCCTGGGTGGGCTGTTATGGGGGAAACGGAGCTCAAGAAATTCCCGAGTTATGCTGTATTGTATCCAGACATGTTGCTTTTAGAAATGAAGCTTCGTGCATGAAAGAACCCAAAATCGTTTCACAATAGCAGCAATTGTCTATCGCTTGGATTAGGTCTTCCGATTCCCACCCCAAATAACCGTTTCCTCTCCCTCAAATACCTGAGGTAAGGTATCCAAAACACTTTATGCAGTTACAAGAGCGTTAGACCTCGTAACTGTAGCAGCACACAGTATGTAGATGTCGCGCTTGCCGCAGCAGTCGCCGCATGTTGCCATGTTCAGCTTGCCCCCGAGGTATCCGTGCATTTTGGGTCAATGAATTAGCACCAGACGCCTCTGGAAGGAACAAAGCACCGACCGGATAGCCATTACAAATACTTGTGCATGCGAAACGCTCGTAAAATTGCCTCGACGACACCATGTTGAAACTGAATAAATGGCGCATCCCATAGTGGGATTGATTAACGCCTATCTTTGTTGTTTTATCCCATCTTGGATAAGGAAATCTTCAAGCACTACTTCTAAACCGAGCTCTTAAAAAAGCTATCGGATGATCAGATATAAAGCCAAAAATGTTGGCGTTTCAGTTCTCTAGCTCCGGTAGTCAAGAGAAATGTCGTCTATTGGGAGGTTTTCAAGAGGCCGGACTAGATGAAGAAAACTACATAAACAACAAGGTCTTACAGAGACTTCCCTACGTTGGGAATGGAAGTGTGAGTCTGATCAGCACCCCAATAGCCACCAAAGATTGGGCGGTTTTTCACCACTGCAGTCCGGAAAGTGAAACAGTGATGACGTCTCCAGTTGCAATACTCCAAGTAATTATCAGTTATACAGTCAATCACAGAGAAACAACGCAATACTCCTCTAGCACACGGAGCGATCTCTGCCTCTTCACATCAGAAGCATCTGCTTCCCTTAACAGGTAATATCTTAATGTGAGAAATTCTGTATGGTAGCAAGGATTTGCTACAATGGCAACGCTTACTAGTGGATCGCAGAAGCAAGCTTAGAGCTCACTATAAACAGCCCGTAGAGCTGCATCAACGAGAGCAAGTGCATATTTAACGCCGGAAAAGGGCACTGCATGCGAGACACGAAACTAATCCTCGTGTCACTCGGGTTGCACACGGGTGCAGCTGAATCGATCTACCTTCGGTGACAGCGATAACTTGCCCTCGTTTAGAGACAAGCGAGAGCATCTGAGAAATTGACAGCCGTCTACCCTTCATCACCAAATCGAAAAAATGCAGAAATAAAATGGAAACGGCTCAAAATTAGTTGTCCTCGCACTCTCAGAATTACTCCAATAAAAAACTAGCACTGTCCGTCAACGTAGCGAGTTCGTGTCCCACTATTATGGTGTTCCAGGCCCATAGTCATCAGAATCTAAGAGCGCACTGTGGAACAATGAACTGGTATAGCAAGAAGGTCAATAGCCGAATTCTCGCTCTAAGCCTAGGCCACGACTCATTTCCTCTGGAGATATTGGGAACGGGACATTGCAAGATAGATTCAATCTATTTACTGCAAAAAGAGTTGGCCTAATGATACAATATATACCATTTTGGAGGTCAAGTTAAACAATTCAGATCAAATCGAGCACTCTTTAAGCAAGCTTGATGCTCTTGAAATCAAGCTGAACTCTCAAATCAAAACGAGTTTCTTCCACATTACAACGCTTTCTGAGAAAGTTATAATCATTTTTCGTTGAAGGAAAACGTAGTCCACTTCCTTTAGAATTAGGTTTAAAATAAACAAAGAATATTCAAATTCCAACAGCACTGCAACAACGCAAAGCATAATTCAACAACAGTCATAATAAAAATGACAGTAGTAACAATAACAACAACAGTTCCCATAGACAACGTTAATAAACATGTCTTGTTTCGCCTCTATCTTTATGCAGAACATGTTTATAATTAGTTGCCCCGAGACTCATCAGTGAAGAAGGTAACTAATTAACTTAGTTGTTAGTACAATATAGAACAATGTATTATCGTATTTTAATCATGTAGTAACAACTAAATCTAAGAGTTTAAAATTAACACAACATGTTATAAACACAATGTAAGAAAAATTTATGTAATTAATTATAAAACAAATTAACGGAACAGGTTATTAACACAACGTTTTATAAATTTTTTTATCTTATAATGAAAGAGAACAAATGAAATTTCGCCTAAAGCGCAGTTGGAAAGTAACTGCACAGCGTATTAAAAGGGAGATCACGCCATGAACCCGGCTAGACCGTCGCGATTATTATTTTAAAG
Organism: Heligmosomoides polygyrus polygyrus; assembly: GCA_947396885.1. Taxonomy (NCBI): domain Eukaryota; kingdom Metazoa; phylum Nematoda; class Chromadorea; order Rhabditida; family Heligmosomidae; genus Heligmosomoides; species Heligmosomoides polygyrus. The sequence goes on along the minus strand of OX377204.1, from coordinate 70,357,484 downwards.
ATAGACTAAATGCGTCTTACTTGAAACAGAGATGTGATATGCTTTTCTACTTTTGCTGCACAGTTCAAATGTGTGCTACTCTACACAAGCAATCTTTGTTATCAATGTAATAAAAATCACGACGATTCAGTCGAGTGCAAGGCGCGATCTTTTTTGAAACACTAAATATTTTTTGCTTTTGTGTGCTTCAAAAAGAAATGTAATTCATTATTTCTGATCAAAAATAAATTTTTTATAGAATTTCAATAAGTCCGTTCACTTATTGCGAAAGGTGAATTTTAAAAAAAGTTAAAAAATTATTAAATTTTGAAAGATACTAAATTTTTCTTTAAGAAAAAAATATTCTAACCATGTTAGTCTCCAGTTTAATCTGGAAGACACTTGAAAGATGTCCAGCTTGACCTCGAAAGCGAAAAGCTTGCTTGGAAGAGCGTCCAATTTGATATGAAAAGTGTCCGATTTGACGTGAAAATTGTATAGTTGTGAAAGTGAAGTGCGCAGCGCATCTAATGGATAGAAGGTAAGAACCACTTCTAATTAAAGAATAACTGACAAAGAATGACTAGATAAAGGATAAATAAAAAGGATATTAATTAGTAAAAAAGGACGGCGCTGATTCTTCTGGTATGCTCCACCACTCCACTTCTGCGTGAAATCATGGAAGCATATATGGCCTGCACAATGAGGCGGGGTACAACCAACAAATAATCCTGCTGGAATCTCATTCTTCTCACAGAGGGACGCAGCAGCCAGTAGCCGCACCGCTAACGTCGTTTGCGAAGTAAGAATGCTTAATTTGCTGCTTTTTCACAAACGGAAGAAGTCTGAGGTTTGTTAGGATCCTCAACGACGATCAACCCCGTAGTCCCTTCCATTGCCCTTCTACGTGGCTGTCATTCACCCTGGCTGGAGAGCACTGGTCACCCAACTGTGATTAGCCGAGAAGGGCACCTGTGATGGGACCGCAGCGTTTTCCATAAAGTGGTACAAAATGTTTTTGGCGCTATTCAGAGCGTTGGGAGGACAAGACACTCCCTCGTGGTCGCAGATTTTTTCAATGCAAAGCCCAAGGAAGAACAGCACGCTATGCTTTCCATGGCCTGGTCCACCCCAGTTCATCGATTCTGCTGGATTTTGAAGTTATACAGTAAAAAACGCAGTAAAAAAGGCGTCACCACAACAGTGCACTCCCTAGCATGCACTGTGCCTTGTTTTTTTACGACTTATCAGAAATTTTAATCGTCATCAAAAGCGCTTATTTCGGAGCAGGATCTACGAGACTACGGCAGATCTCCATCAAAATCTATTTTTTCCGAAGCTGCGATACTTTTTTTGTAGTGCAACGGTGGGTGAAAATTGGATGAGGTACAGTTTCTTGCACTTCACGGAGAAGTCTGGAAAGAAATGCAGAAGCCGTGCGTGAATTCGCCGGCGCATTCTCGAAGTAGCCTTTGTTCGCCCACGCCAGCCCGCGCCCGCCACCTGCACCGTCCAGCGTGGTCTCACGGTTGGGTGGGGGAGGAGTTTCCACGTAACAACCCAAATGAAAAGCGAATTTTTATAGCTGAAGGGGCAGGTCCCCATTTCAACGTGACATTCGGAAAGAGTACCTGATATCTTTGAGGGAGACCAAAGAGAGATGCTTTTTAGTACGCATTTTAGGTTTCAAGCACTAGCGGCCTCTTAGTTGCTGGCCCAGAATAGTAGAAAATAACATAGTTGTCGTCTAACAAGTACGGACATACGGAATAATGAAAAATAGTGAAGCTTTTAAGAGCCACCGAAGGTCACGTGCGCAGTGGTGTAGTGCATGGCGGTTCGTTAGATCGAAATAATTGCTCGGACAAACTATGTCGAGATCGCATCCCGACTTGTCAAATATAAACACCAAGAAAAATTCGATAAAAGTGGCCAAAAGTACCAAGAAATGAAAAGAAGGTCATTAGCAAGCCAGGACTAAATACATCTGGAGATGAAGTTTAGAGAGTATATAAGATGTGGAGGACCTATCGCAGATCACAGCAGAAAGCACTTGTAAGCAGTGAAAGAAGCCAAGAAGAAGAACTCGGCCAATTCCGACTACCGTCTATTTGATCTATAAAATGATCTACAGAATTCAAAATGAGCGGCGTGCAGGCGGCGAGAGCGGGCGACCGCGGCTTGCATGACGGTTGGCACTCACTCGTGTGGTTGAAGAAGCTCTTGCGCTCGGCCTCGGTCATGTCCTCGCCGACGGCTCCAGATGAACTGTAGATGGCACTGGACGCAAGAGATCTATGGGGCGAACGGGACCGCTCGCGGCAGCGGCGCCTGGACGGATGCCGACCGGCGCGCGGTCGCGTCGCGGCCGCCGTTCGCCGCGGGACCGCCGCCGCCGAGGCGATAAACAGCGCCAGGCGCGAGCAGAGAACGCTCACCAGCTGGACAGGAGGGGGGTGGGGGTGGCCATCTGCTGCCGTCGTGGCGAGCCCGTCGGCGAGGAGCGCTCCTTGGGGCTAGACAGCAGAGCAGGACGGGTGCTCTGGCCTGGAGCAAGGGGCCACTTTCCTCCTCCTTCATAACCTCGGCAGAATTCGTGCAAAAACGGAACAGATCATTTGTTGAGACCAATAAGGCACAAAATAGGTTCAGCAAAGAAGTAGAGCAAAAGCAAAGGCTTCTTAAAGATTGGCCAAAGCGGAGCATAGGGATTATTGGCAAAAACTGACTCAAAACCAGTTAGCACAAAAGATTACCCTGAACGTTCGTTCTTTGAAGATTATCTAAACTGACTTCTTCCTTGGTTTGCATAAAGTGGAAATTGCCCTTTTACTGCCAAAGTCTAAAAACGATACCGTTAATCACAGTTGCGTATACGTGATAACTTTAAAAGGGCACCTAGGGTTGCTCAGGCTACCAGGATTAGCGGACAAACGGGCTGGACGCCTCGCTCTAGTGTCGGATCACTTGAAGTTTTTTCTCAGCAAAAGAAAAAAACCCCTTGTCCACCTTGTCCACACAGAAGTTCATACTGCAGATGAGGTTGCCTCCCCTTCCATTTTCAGTGCACTAGTAGCCCTCAAAAAGACTCCAAAAACTTATGGAGTTACGAGCGCTTAAGTGTAAATTAACTGCTTTCTTGGTAGCATGAGAAGCCTCTGTTGTTACGAAGACAAATTTTTGTCCACCTGAAGGGGATACCATTGAAATAGTACCTCGTAAAATTTTTAACACTGCTTGCTTTGAAATAAAAAAATCAATAACGATCTTGGATCGAGAGGTCGATTTTTCCGTCGATCGATTTCAGACAAACGATTGCACAACGGGTGAATTGGTACCAAACCTACGCGGGAAGATCAAAACACTGATTTGTTCTTCAGCTTGCCCGCGCGGGATACGGTGAGGCGCATCGCGCGCGGATAAGATCACTCAAACGTCATCAAGGGCTAACTCAATTACATAGTGGTAGAGTAGATAGATAGATATTGAGCAAGAATTTTAAGCAGTAAAATGCCTATGTGGTAAAAAATACTGCTACCAGTGCAGTGGATTTCCTATAGCATTGACGCGGTTTATTAGCTCTACAACGCTCCCTATTGTTTTATAGCGTGTTATTTTGAATTTCCATTTCTCAGTTTATTCGCTCCGCTGGTTCTATTATAATTTTGTTGCTGTTGTCGACTGTGCACCTTGAGTGCTGAAAACTAAAAAAATTACATCTTTAAGTCGTCTCGTTCATATAGAAAAATTTAATCTCGTAGAAAACGTCGCCCCCAATCATTTCGAAAATCGCTGCAGAAAGGGTGACTTTTGCTGGAAATTAAACAGATCAAAATTTTAGGGGTACGATTTCACTTGCTAATTCCATCTACGTTAGAAAGGAAATAGTTTATTTATATGGTAAGTCTTTAGTTACGACTTGAGCGATTCGAAGAGCACTTCACAAATCCTTTACACTGAAAAGAAATCTTGCAAACATTGAACAACACCACTAGCATTCAGCACTTAACATTTCATAGATACAATGCCAGATCCAGATTTCACCTTTTCGGTTAGCAGAAGGTGTCATGCCATGGCATTCCGCAGAAGGCGACAAAACAATTGAAACCTCTCCGATTGATTTGAAGACTGCTCCAGTAAAGGCTTTATTTTTTTAAAGCTGTAGAGCAATCGGCATTCAAAACTTTGTAGGATTTTCATGTTCACAGCATGTCAAGCGAACAAGGCTGCGCTCGAATCTCCGCAATGTCGGCCCACACGTGGAAAGAAGAACTTGCCGAGGGATGCAAGGATCACCCCTAAAAGCCAAAAAAATAAAACAAATCTAATTTTTAACTTATTAAAAGAAATAGGAAGAAAGAAGATGTGATGGAAACAAAGGAATTTTCCGATTTTCAACAGAACCACCTCGAACTCCACCCTTGACCTTGGTCCAGGAAGCTTGTCAACATCACGAGGACTCTGCCAATACCTTCATCTGGTTACGACTAAAGGTGGACGACACAGCAGTCAAATTAACAAATAAATAGTTGTAATGTCGAATGACCACAACACATTCATCCCACTAGTGACATGGAAGCTGTACCGTTTCCTTGAAATTGCAAGAGGGCAGAGATTTTTTGCGCGTAAATACTGAAGAGGAGTGGAGAAATCCTGATACAGATTTCGTGATATAGCGGTGGCGATCCGCTGTGGGATATTTGGACTTGGATAGATCTCTGGAGATTTCGACAAGAATCATAATAAAGACATGGTGCTAGCGGTGCGCCTGGAAGTTAAGTTGAGTGTTGTGTGACGAGATTAAATGTTCAAACTTTAGATACTTCAATTTTTCTTCAAGCATGTCTTCTGTTTTACAGCACATAATTTAATAATTAAGAATTGATAAAAATATTCACTCTCTCCGCTGTATTCAGGCAAAGAAATCACAGAGATCTATTGTGTCATCAAGTTTCAGAACATAGAGAACGGAGTGGACGAAGATGGTGTGAATGTACAGTTTGAAATTACTATGAAACCCGCTCTAAATTGATACGTACTGATTTGAGGTTTATTGCTTACTTATTCGATCGCCTGTTCTGAGTAGGTTTTTCCTTAACTTTCGAAATCAGTACATCCTGTTCAAAGCATCTCAAGCAGGGGTATGCGTAATTAGGATTTACGATTTTACGATTTACGGCAATTGTTGTCGAATTTTCTACGATTTACGATTAGCGTTTTTTCGGGTCGTAAAACGTAAATTTTCGTAGATGTGATCTTTCGTCCAGAATCAACTGGCATCCAAATTTATGTGAACCTGGTTATCAAGATATGCCCACTCTAATGGTCTCCTCTTATAACTCATTACCATTTCCCTTTAGAGTTGTCTTTGATGTAATCATGTGGTACTGGGGCAGAAGACATCGTCCTGTGAGCAGGCTTCTCAAATCCTACTTACCAGTTTCGTAGAGAAGGAGGGACAAGTATTCTTGATCCACGTCGTGTATGGTGATGAGGTCTAGTCAATTTTCTTTATAATAGATGCATGCTAACCCTATGAGTAGTATTGACGCAACTCCACGATCGAATATCATTCGTGATTTGAGGAGTATAGAAAGCTGCTACACTCACGATCAAATGCAAGGAATACACCACTGATGTTTCTGTCGGTTAGCATTGTACTTCATATGTCGGAGCCAATTGGTATTCAAAATGCGGTAAAACCGAGCGCGTAGCATCTCAGGAAAACGTCGAACTGGTTTGAAAGTTTTGATTGCTGCTCCATATTCGGTAGTGTGATTGAGTCTATCGTACTAACCATATCTGATCCATTTAGGATCCTGCAGATTCCCGGAGAGCAAACGTTCGTTACATAACTGGCGAAGGGTAGCCCGAGTAGAGGGCAGATTTATTAAACAACAGTGCAATAATTTAGCTTTTGAAACCGGACGAGTGCAGGACAACTTGCATTGGAAACCGATACTCTGGATTGGTTTAGGTCATTGGGACAGCTGATAATGTCGATCGATGGTTGAGAACTTGAGAGCACTTTTAATGTTACAAAATTCCTTAGCTGGAATCTCTCCACATTTATTCAGATCTCCTGAATTCGAATATCGCGATGTGGCTATTGCTTGATACCCTCCGTGGATGTGAATCTACCTTCTTGCAACGGTTTAACTACCGTTTTCACTTGCTGCGTTTAAAATGGACTTTTGCAAACTCAACCTGAGCCTGATTTAATTTAAACTGCGTTCTTCCCAACTCACAACTCAAACGGGATTACTTTCAAACCAATCCAGATGCCTTCTAAATCAAAATTGTCTCGTCTATAGAATCAAATTGAAGATGTCTCAAGAAGGTTGCCTCAAGGAATACGTTAACCTTCCCATTTTAAAGCGACTACAAAAGATGTCCAAAAATATAGTCATACTGTTTCGGCGGCCAAAACTCTTATCCGTCTGCTATCGAATAATCTGAAAATGCAGAAAGCGAAGATCTTTTGGTGCGTCATACGATAGGATTGCGCATTGCGTTCACTCACTACGCATAGCCCAATCCCGTATGACTCAGTATGTTTGTTGAATTAAAACATGCGCACTTCTCGTTTTCGGTCAGTGGTGAAGCTAAAAAATTGGTAGTAACGTAGGAATTTAATGAGCATACAAACGATGCAGGCTTTTTGTTGCAATACCATGCATAGGCTAGGTAAAGTTTTGAATCTACAGCTGTTCCGACTTCACTGAAAAGTGTACAGTTTGAATGGAAAGATGTTTTACTAGCAAAAGGACGCGAAAAATGGAAATAGTTTGGTGAGAAAACTGTTCAGCTTGAGCTGAAAATAACACGACAAATAAACAAATATTGAATCACATCTGGTGAACATTACCAGAAAAACACTCTGGAAATATAGATGTACTGCATTACAGGCCAGGTGACTCTTACGATTTATGGCTTACAATTTACGATTTACGACGGTATTTTCGTAATTACGATTTACGATTTACGAAATGTTAGATTTCGTTTACGCACACCTCTGTCTTATGTCAATTCTCTTAACGTCGCTTTATTAAGCAGTTTCGCGCCGTCTAAATTTCGATCTAGTTATTGCAATTCGTTGTCCAGATTCAAGCGACAGGTTTAATCCAAGAGGAATGGGCTTTTCTGACGCCACTAAAATTCGGTTCGAGTTTTGTCATAATTCTAATCTTAACCAGTTCTTAAGTCTCTTAAGAGCTGAGCTGTCTCAGCTGAACTATTTTACGTTTTTCAAAGTGGGTGTTCTTCTTTGCGTGAAAAAAGCAAGTTTGATAGGATTCAAGGAGGGCAGTCTCTGTGAACGTGTTTGTAGATAATTGTTGCGGGATTGTCCTCAAAAGTTATGGTCAGGATAAATTGTGTCAGCGCATTCTTTAGGATCTTACCTTGAGCGACAGTCCTGCTTAGGTAAGATTACCTAAGAAAATTGGAAGCAGAATCAGTGCTTCAAGGCGTCCATAAATATTGGACAGACCCTTTGGCTTCTCCACATTGTGAAAGTTTCTGGAGGCGATTTTTTCGAACTTTCTTTCATGTTACGGAGACGCGAATAAGGAGTGCAGGCTAATCCGCGCATCTGATATCGTGTCGTCGATCTTGTAGTGATACCTGCGATCCCTTGACAGGTCAGCGTGAAAGGGTACGCAATACCTGCAGAAGACCTATCGTAGATGGTGGCATCTGTGTCCCGATAATCTCGTCAAAGTTTTGTAAGCCGTCAGAGCCAGAGACCTCTCTTAAATAGAAAATATATATCTAAGAAATAGAATAAATAAAATAGAGAAAAAATAGAAAATAAAAAAATAGAGATCTAGTCGGAACAGGGCACATAACTAAAAATTGTGCAATAAATTAACTTGGGATTTATGGAGCCGCTTCAAGTTGATCAAATAGTGCCGAAAGACAAGCAAACAAACGAAGAAACAAACAAAAAATCACAGCGGTTGTAAAGATGTCCGGCCAGACAAGTAGCATTCAAACACAGCCGACCGCTGCCTGACATGTTATAACAACGGCCCGTCACGATAAGGGGTACACATAGCTTTACAACCGTGGTGAAGTTTTTTGTCTTTGTTGTAATTTTTTTGTGAATTTTATCAGTTTGGGCCCAAGTTTGTCCTCTACAACCCGCTCCGTGAATCTCAAGTCAATGTTGCATGATTTTTAGTTATGCGCCTTCCCCCCCCCCCCTGCTAGGATAGATCCCAAAGTAGGCCTCGGCAAGCGAACTCTTATTACTAGGTGCACCTTTAAACATCGCTCTTGTTTCAAGGTTTAACAATCATTCCCAGATAGATCGGAGATTTGAGAGTGCTGAAAAGGAGGCAGCCTCAACATCTCATGTATTACTAGAACCGTACTATCCGAGTTGAAAGTTTGTTGCTTAGATCTGAAATTGGTTGAATAGTATGATTGCTTAATAGGTACAGCCCCACTGTTTGTCTCTTTCTGTCCTTGTGTCCTTTTTATGCTTTTACTGTGTTTGCTTTCTAACATAGTGCTTTATGCAGTCGTTATAAACAATAACAACAATAACAATAGAAGATTTGCGCTTCCTTTCGCATCTAATAACTTTTTCGTGGCTAATGTGTTAGATAATAGGTTAGTGCGTAATTCTTGTTTATAAAAGGGCATAATTTTAAGGCTTTAGGCTTTTGTTAACAAAAAAGATCATCTACCGCTGGTGTCGACAGTAGTAAGCCGCTGCTCAGAAAGATTTCTATGTCCCTGCTCCAGAAAGAGCGAGGCTGAGAGTAAAAAAGGAGGAAATCTTATTTTCTAGGTTATCGTAATTATCGAACGCTTTCTCGCGCAGATGCTGTTTGAGGGCTCTGAAGAAGTGGTCTGGCGGTGCCATAACAGAACTGTAAGACGTCTGAGGCACTGTCGTCGAGCCTTTTCTTAACAAAAGAGATCATCCACCGTTGGTGTCGACAGTAGCAAGCCGCTTTTCAGGAAGATTTCAATGTCCTTGCTCTAGAAAGAGCGAGGCTGAGAGTCAAAAAAGGAGGAAATCGTATTTTATAGGTTATCGTAATTATGGAACGCCTTCTCGCGCAGATGCTGCTTGAGGGCTCTGAAGAAGTGGTCTGACGGTGTCATGACAGAACTGTAAGACGTCTGAGGCACGGTCGTCAAGCCAGTCTTCTCTAGGAACTCACGAGTTAACGTGGTCACCGGTTAGGGATAAATTCCGGTAAAATCCATTTTCAGCTTCAGTAGTCATGTCTATCAAGTAAAAAATGTGTCGCACCGTCACTGCGAAAATTAAGCAGCAATCGCTTCATTTCTACTGTTTAAAAAACGCTTAATAATCTATTATCTAATGCAATAACTCTGCAAATTCAAATGACGTCTGCTTTCCATAGAAAAAGCGGTGTTCAAGGTATTGGCATGTTATTGTCACGCCTAAAAAAATCTTCACTTAATTGATTTATTTGCGTCAAAAATTTATTAATTGAACAATACTTACTTACTTACTTACTTTGATACTTTGATGGTCCTTTGTCGGCTGGAGGTCTTCTCAGCGGGGACCACAACTCTTCCAGAGCGCTCGATCTCTGGCTGCTTGCATCCAGTGAGGCAGACTCCGCTCTCTGAAAGATCTTGAGAATGAGTCTGCCCATCGCGTTGGCGGTCGTCCCAGTGGTCTCTTATGGTCTCTCGAGAGCCATTCTGTGACACGGAGACTCCATCTATCGTCCTTTCGTCGAAGCAGGTGTCCGGCCCAGCGATATTTGGACTTCTTCATGTACTGCAGCGGGTCTGCTAATTGCGACTTCTCCCCTAGCTCCGAGCTTCGTAGGCCTTCTTGCCATTGCTGACGAAGGCTTGTCCTTAGAAGACATCTCTCCAGTGCACGATGCGTAGTTTGCGTTGCTCTGGCGATTGTCTTATTGTCGGGCCAGGTTTCCGTAGCGTAACACATTGCAGGCAGTACCGAGCAGGGATGTGCGGATTAACCGTTATCCGTTATCCATTATCCGGTTTCCGGGGTTTTGGCCTATGCGCTTTGTCGTTCGTTATCCGGCGATTTTGGGCCGGATAACGAACAACAAATTAGCTGAATCTTAGCTTTGGACGTGGTGATGGGTGGACTACGTACAGGATCCTTCACGATCGTAAGAGTGGTCGTCAGAAACAACAGAAGCATTCAAATCTAGAAGGGTTAATTGAGTTAGTTATAAGTGCAGACGAATAGGCAGTTTCCGTGTCGTGGTGGGAGGGAGTTTCCGGTAGTCCGATTCCAATGACGTCCTGATAGTTTAACTCCGAGATTAGATGGCCCCTCGCCGGAGGTGGATGCAACCGACGTCGTAGAAGTCCACCTCCGGCGCACGGAGGACTGGGGCGCGGGTTTAGTTGTTTGAGCCATAGCGGTGGTCTGGTTACTCACATGTTCCTGGCCAGGGATACAGGAGAGCCGCCCATACACGAAAAAGCCTCGCGTACTGCGTGACCGTTTGTGCCGTTAGCCATCACAAAGTGATGTTCACCCCTTCACCGCGATGAGTTGGCACATGAAGGGGATTGAACAATAATAATAATTAATTTATTAATTACAGACCTCTGCTTACAATGCTTGCAAAAGAACGATCCCTCCGAGGAATTTTGTCTCAGGAACCAAATCGAAGTACGACGCCCCCCTTCCACCTTGAGTCAAAGTACGACCCCCTTGCGATTCTCGCACCCCACGCTTAAGCTTACTTCGGTGTGTGCGTTCACGCGTTGTCGTGGAAGAATCGTTTCGATCGTTCTTCGCTTGAAGCGTCAGCCAGTTTCGGGAGCTGTTTTGTGTAGCCGTCGACCTTTACGGCGCGATTGCAGTCCGACAGCTTCCGGCAGATCATTTATTTATTTGATCATGGATCGTGCTTTACTATTTATTTATAACTGCACCTAGAGTGCTCTCATAAAACAGGGGAAAACAACGAAGCAAACTTGCACAAATTCTCTTATCACGCGCGGAACAGAAACGAAACGTAATATCACTACGCTCTACAAACTCGTGTTTATCCCTTCTTCTCCCAAGTGCTTTACAGCCATCCAGAAGCTCAGGTATAAGCAGCCCGAATCAATCAATGATTGTAAAACGGGAATGCTACTATACGGAATCGGTCAATGTCATCACGGGGACGGGGGACTGAAGCCAAGAGATGCCTACGGCACTGGGGCGTATGACAGCCGGGCTTTCTTTGAGCTTAACCATGGGCGATTGCTGGCGAACTATATCCTTGTCGGCAGATCGCCCAAGTTTACGAGATATCTAAGGTGCAACGCGTCAGGGTATGAATGGGGATCGAGTGCAGAGCGTAGGGAATCAGAATACATGCCGCAGACGTCGTCCAAAGTGCGTCGGGATTCAGAAGACTTGATGAAGATGTCGTTCAACTTTTTTCAGGATTCAGAAGACGTGCTGGAGATGTCGTTCAACTTGCGTCAGGATCCACAAGACGTGCTGAAGGCGTCGTTCAATATGAGTAGGGATTCAGAAGACGTGCCGCAGACGTAAAACTTGCGCAGGGATTCCAAGTAAGGGGAACCAATAGGAAAGGGACCAGTGAAGAGGGAATCAGCAAAGAGAGACCACTGGAGGGGGATAAGGAGAGACCAGTATTTTCCCTCAAGTTGTGGCGCGTGTGTCGGGGTGCAGAAGGAGTGTCATAGACGTCGTGGCAAGTCGTGACTCAATGTTACATGTGAGTGTTTGACTAACTATCACTCACGCCAGCACATAGGTAAGGAAGTATTAGCGGGGAGAGGAGGGGAGAAGTAGGGAGGGTGATTGTAGGATTCGGAGGAGTATTACTACCGTCGGACAATAAACGTTGTCGACCTGTCGCTCAATATCGATTAATCTTAGTTATTTTTCTGCAGATAAAGCACTTCGGATTGGGACTCTCATGATTTGTTTCTCGCCACGTAGAGAACGGGCACTTCGGAGAATAAATCGCGCGCATACAATTGGGGGTGGATGGGCTTCATAGGAACAGTGAAGATTCTGCCCACCATATTCCGCTGCACTAATCTATATAATAAAACCATTTTACTGTAATAAAAAATAAAAGTAAGAAACCTAAAGAAAAATGAAGGAGGACTGAGGATGTTCTATTCTCCGGGTTTGGGGGCGAAGCCCCCAACCAGAGGTTTGGCGGCCGCTAGGCCGCTGTACGCCTGGTAATAGTAATAAGCAGGGATGTTCGGAATTTCTGTTTCCGCGTTTCGAATTTCGGTTTTCGGCCATTTTTGGCTCTTCCGTTCCGTTCCGTGTTCCTCCAATTTTTGGGCCGGAAGGCGGAAACGAAACGGGCACTATAATTGTGAGAGGAATACTGTTTGGCAACTCTAGTATTAATATCCTTATAATTGGTTAGACTAGCAAAAATGGCAACGGCCGGGTGCAGGGCAAAATTAATGTGCCACAAAGGCTATGTATGCATTGTATGCTAAGAAAATGCACTCAACATTTGAATGATAATAATGTTTTTGATGGATTAGTTACAAATAGCTACAAAAACTTTCTAAGCATATGGGAAGTATCATGAAACAAAGGGTTCAGTAGAGGTTGTGCCATGCGGTTGTCTGCCCCAAGATTACATCAGTGCTCCTGATCGAAGGTGTAAATTTCAACGTTTAATTTCATAAGGTGTAATATTCATCCATGTAGAAGTTATGCAATTCATTTTTAATGAAGAATATCTACCATGAGCTGTTATTTTGATTGACTATGGTGACTTATTGAATTCTGACATAAAGCTCTTGCTTCGAGAACCATCTTGGAACTGTCCACCTGTGTCGCCTTGGGCGTAGAGTTTCCAGGCTAGCACAGACCGAATACTCCTGTGGAAGTGTGGACCCACCATGACTAATCAGTCATCCTGTTATTATTTAGATCACGGAATGAATTTTGAGTACTAGTTTTGGTGATTACAATGTAACTGCTAATGTTGAGTATACAGATATCTGTGCAATCACCACGTCGTCCATGATGCCAAAGATTCCTAAAAGTGTTGAGAGAAATCTATTTCCTGTCGAAAAATGATCTAGGTGACTACTCCAGTTTTAGACTTCACCCGAGTCAGTTTTTTTATGCGGGTCTGTAAGTAACCTCAAGTGGTTAAGTCGGTTGGGTCTACCAGCATCAAAAAGGTCAGCGAATAATCCGTCGCATGAAATAGATATAGAAAGACTGCATGCTGAAATAGTGAAAAGTAGTAAGACAGGACCACGAATTTCTTTTCTTTTATTGCTCTAGCCATAGTTAACAGATTATCATAACAATCTTATGAATCCATGCTTTGCTATGTTATGTTATGATAAGGATGAGCATTAAGCTGTGGAAGATTCTGCTTCTGCTGCTTTCAAAGTTCTGAGCAAGAAAAGGTGCAATAGAAGCCGCTTCTGACGCCGTTTCAGATGCACTTTTGAACAAATGGCGAACATGTGTCATTTCCGCTTTCGCGTTTCGTATTCCGGTTTCCGGTCATTTTTGAGTGTTTCCGTTCCGTCGTTCATCTTCCGCTTTTTCCAGAAAAATTTCCGCACATCCCTGGTAATAAGTCAGTTTAAACTGATAATATGTAACTTCAGAAAAAATAATTTTATTATAGCAGAACAGTGCAGAGGTCAGTTAGGTAATCAGTATAGCTATGACGTGATTCCGAAATTATGAGAACATCACTTTCGAGGATCCAAGAAGAAGGAAGCACCAAGTCCGGTCTGTTTGAATGTGATTACTTGTCCGATATTATGTGTACGAAAAAACAATATAAATATGTGATTCATAGGCACAAGCATCCGGGCTCCATAGGCTACTCCGTGCTTAAGTTTTCAACTGCCGCTAACATCGGAGACAGAAAAATCAGAGCAGGCATAATGACTAGTAAACAATGCTAAAAAGAAGAAGGAAGACAATCCATCAATTTTTAGACAACGCATCACGCCAGAAGGAATGTATCTTGTATAAGAGATGATGCACCACAAAAAAAGGAAAAAACTCTAAACGGTGAAGGAAAGGAACTCATGAGTTCTCTGCGTCTGATAGCTTCGTGGCTGGTGAGACACGAACTAGAGCGAACCAAGACGTAACTTTGTATTGTGGAAGGTCTGGAAAAGTTAAGAGCAAATCCGAACTTTAAAGGCTAGTTGGCTAACAGACTGCTAAGTTCGAGCTTATGAAGTAGATTCTTGAAGGTACTCCCGCAGGTAGTGCGGGCACCTTGAAGAATCAACTTCATAAGCTCGATCCAAGAGAGATGCCAGAAGTTACTGAAACCACCTTGCACACATGACAAAGATGTTACTGAACACTATGTTGTACCTTCTATTGTAAGTCTTTGAATGGGAGATGTTGAACCCACTTCTTCTCAAACTGCGGTTTAAAGATCCAATATTTACTTGGGAGTATGTTCACCTCTTTCTGGAGAACGCGAAAAGAGAATGATAAATCTAAAACTACACGCCTCTCCTCCAATGTCTTCTAAACCAAACTTGTTCGACTTTTCACAACAGCTAGACATGTTTTGTCTATAACCAGTTGGTGTGAATCCCACAAAATGGACAAGAAAATCTTCGTTGCCTTCTTCATTTTTACTAAAAATTTCCTTCGATTCATTGCCGGAGCGTTCGGTAGTCGTGCTGGGTCCAAATGCAGTGTTGATCCCATCGGCCGCGTCCTTCGAACTGGTGCCAAGTTTTTGCTCGTAGAGGTAAATGGCTCGTAGGTGATGCTGTTCATTTCATTCAGAATTTGCTCACGGGCTTGGTCACGCGCGCTTATGTACCCGCCTCTTGGAAACTTCTAGAATCCACTACATACATAGCCTCTACGGTGCTTGAAATCCATGGCAGTCGCCGTCCATATAATGTTGTCCAGACTAGATGTGGATTTGAATAGAAAATTAAAACCACGGTTCTTCTTGCTATTCTACTCTCATGGGGTAGACTTGGGGAGGCTTCTACGTTTCACTATACAGAATGCGCTATAGTTGTCATTACAAAGTCGTATAAAAAAGTAAGAGAAATAAATTAAATCTAGGTTATTGCTGTCTTTTGGATTGTTTGCTGATATATTAAACTCCACATTTCGCGCTGTTGCTCAAAATGGCATTCTTAACGAAAGCTTAAGTGAAGTGAGGAGCTCTACATGATGCATTGTATCAATTCTTGCGGAATCTTAAAACCTTTTTTTCCAACGACCGTATCAGATGAGAACCTATGCTGTCATGCGCAATTGAGATCGTCCTCTCCGGAAAAACTACGGCATATTTCCTGCTCTTAAGAAGTTGGGCAGGTGAGTATGCGGTGTGTTCGCTTCTTTAACGGTTCGTTAGCACCTTTCTATAGTGCTTTCAGTTTTCCATGAATATGGTTCAACGAAGGTGTCCCTAGTCCTAGGCGGTCTTTCTTCTGTTTAAATTCCTAGAGACCATGTTGAGCAAAGATTATGCCAAAGTGTGGGAGAGGTTTCTCGGAACGTTATCAGGAGGGCGCTTCCCAGTATGAAACGGCCATGTCCTCAGTTTGTCTGCGAGCTCCCGTCTACAGTGAGTTTCTGCAAAGCCACGGCACGCAAATCGCTGTCGCCAATGTCTGTACTGCGTTCAAGAAGGTCATCACATCCACGGTCCACCGTTCGTATTGGAATCTTCGATCGGGAGATACCTTCTTCGAAGACGAACCACGTTCGGATTCCTACTGTTTGGGATGCTCTACGAAGTGCTCTTGGATGAGTAGCCCAGATCTACTCAAAGTTACATTTGCAAATTATAGGCGGCACTAGGGGCCAGGAGACCATGGCCAACTGTGTTCAAACTACCGATAGTCCTGTTCAATCAGGTGCTACACGAACTTCATGAGTGAAGCCAAAAGCGCCGAGGATCGTTGTCTTGAACAGTTATTTCGCCCATACAGAAGAATTTCCTCAAAGGTTCTGTTACTGAATATGAGAATTGAGCTCAACGTGTCAACCGAGTAGCTGCAGCACGACGAACTAGAGATCCGAAGGTGGCAAACACGAAAAGAGTTTGAATCCAAGCCTACTGGTTCAAATCTACGTTGATCCGCTTCAGAAGTTGGCTGTTGGTATTCATAGGGAGCGCGGTAAACATGCCATACTTCAGGACAACATCAGCTCCAACGTCACAAAACTTATCCTCTAGAAAATCGCAAAGGTCAAGTGGTAAGTTCCGCCCCACATTCCTCGCTCTTTCAACTAGGCTCCTTCGCGACCTGAAGCGCCACCTCCAGAAGTCGAGATTCGATTGCCAGTTATGACCCCAAGCTGAGGTCAATTAATTTTTTCTACTTGAACATTATTATGTTCCAAAGGGAGCGAAAAGCCACCGATAGTTGAAGGCCGATAGTTGGACACAGACTTTGGGTGGGCTATGTGCATACATAGCTGATCGAAATCGTATTGTTATAAAACGTCGATTTTTTGGGTTAAAAAAATTCTGCCTCAGAACCTTTTATTCAAGGCAATACTTGTTTCCTGACTGTAAATGTTCACCAAAAGGAGCAACACACAGGTATAACTTCAGCTCGTGCATTCAGCAGTGTGCACTCATTTTTACCCCTACTACCTTCAACTTTTGATATGCTACCGATACCCGCTCCATATCCACCATTGTAAAGTACGTTGAATGTTTTCCTGAACTGGAGGTAACAATGCGGAGGAACGCAGCGATTTAGCTAATTCTTACTGGCTTTCTGCAGTACAGCAAACGTTTTTCAATTGTTCCACACAGCCATAGCACGAGCTTTATCTCGGACCCTAGGAAGCGAAGGCTTCATCTTGGACCAACGAACGGCAGCTACGCTAAATGAGCGCCCAATATTTTTAGGGTAGAGGAGCCTAAACAACGGTAGTTATAAAAAAGAGTGGACTACCATAATGGTTATCAAATAAGTTCAAGCAAGAAATAATTCTCCTTCCAGTGGGGTCACTCTAACAATAATTACGGGACACTCTGTAGCTCCTCCGATCTTGCAAAGCGTCTTGTTGTCTAGCATTGGCTAACTAGGTCTCTTTGCGCTTATTCCTCATATACTAAAGCCAGAATCTGTGCTAGCCTTTGTTTCATAGAACGAGGTACTGCCGAATGAAATGAGACTAGGTTTGGAAGTTTTTTAATGTGCAAAACACCCCGAGTCCTGAGGAAAGACTTCTTGCCACAGTGATGCTACTCATACCAACTATTATGACTCCACCGCCACCGAAAAACTACTGGTCCCGGATCCATGAACAGTTAAACCCGGGGTGTGTTGGGTAGAAGAAAGAAACATATCCAAGACGTGGCATTCATCATGCACTTGTTCCAGATACAAGCGTGGGGTTTCATTTTTGCTGAAAATTTACGACTCCCTCCCTCAGGACCGGAATCCGTATGACCCCCTCCCTGTTTCTGAAATTGTTTTATTTCTCGTATAGGACATTTCTTCGTCTCTTCAAGGCTTACGTGATTTTTGAACCCTTCAATAGGTTCTTCTTTTCAGGTGCGGCTTCGACGCTGAAGAGAACGCCGAAGAGAGGTCGTTGAAAAAAAATATTTTTAGAACACAATAAAATTCTTCAATGTTTTGAATACTGATTTTACGAAACTTCAGAATGAAGATTTTCTGGTAACAGTCTTCCAATCTTTCCGTTCAATTTCTCCGGATTTTTTCATGGTCAGGAGGTCATGGAAACAGCGAATTTTCTATCTGAAGGAGCGACATCTGAATCGGAAATGGTGGTCTAAAATTATATTATATAAAATTTCGATTCTTAATTACTGACGGCGACCTAAGTGCTTTCCCTATAATTTTTTGAGGAATCGATTGCGGAGCGGCAAAAAAAGGATGGACGATGGGCTTCCCATGGAAATAGTGTTCAAATAATGTCCAAGGAAACAAAAAATGAAATTGAACCCTAAAAAAATTTGAGCCCCGTGTATAATACAGCAAAAAAACTTCTCCGCGATCTAATTCTGCCAAAAAAACTTCCAAGTCTTGGTCAATGCGCAGTGAAAAATCATGATTTTCTGGATCGAACAGGCTGAATCGACCTTTGCTCGACTTTGCAGTAAGGTAATCGGAGCGGCAAAATTGAACGTTCACAAAAATGATCATAACTTAGCTTTTCACAGACTAGAAGAAAAGCGCTTTATCGCAGTATAAGAATCAATCTCCAAAAAAAGATCTTCACGCGCGGCGGAAGGGGATCGATTTTTAAGCGAAAAATTGGAGCGTCTTCACAAAAATGTTCATAACTCGATAAGTTTTTCAAATTTTTAAATCCCGCTAGTTTTTTGAAAAATAGAAAAAAGCCTTTTCTCACCATATATGAATCGGTTTCCAAGAGAGGGGTCTTGATGCGCAGCGGTGATGGTTCGATTTCTGGTCGACTTTCGACAAAAATCGACCAGAAACCGAACCCCTTTCGCCGCGCATGAGACCCCGTTTTTTATAAAGCGAGTTTGCAGCCATAAAGAAACGCTTTTTTTAATTCTAGAAATGCTAACGTAATTTTTGAATTTCGAAAAATTGTCCGAGTAATGAACATTTTCTGAAATCACTCCAATAATGCCGGTGAGGGATCGACAAGAGGTTCAGAGAACGATTTCACAAAAGTCTTTATAACAACAAAGAAAATATACTTTCTTATAATGTAAGAATCGATTACCAAAAAAGGGGTTTGCATGCGCGGCGAGAGGTTCGACTTTCGGCACGTATTTTCGCATAATGGACCAGAAAGCGAACCCCTCCCGCGTGCGTGAAGACTTTTTATTGGAGATTGATTCTTATACTGCGAGAGAGCGTTTTTCTTCTAGTCTGTGAAGAGCTAGCAATATTTTCGAAGTTCAAAAAACTTAACGAGTTATGATCATTTTTGTGAACGTTCAATTTTGGTGCTCTTATGACGTTGGCGCAAAGTCGACCAGCGGTCAATTTAAGCTGTTCGATCCAGAAAATCGTGATTCTTCCACTGTGCATTGACCAAGACTTGGATTTTTGTGGCAGAATTGTATCCGTATGGATGATCTGCTTCGGTTAAAAAATAATTTTGTTCTCATGAAAACGAGAATTTTGTGTATGATTCATGTTTACCATATGGTCATCGAAGCGGAAAAGTTTGTTTTCTTTGCTGTATGATGCACAGGGTTGAATTTTTGTAGGGTTCAATTCAACTCTATGACGTTATTTCTTTCAGAAAGCAGAAATTTTGTCCGTGAGAAGTCCATCCATCCTTCAGTTGCAATCAATGATGTCAGTGAACGCAGTAGCCGCACGTAAACTTCCATAACTTAGGGGTTTTTGGGTCATTTAGAAAATCCACAAAGCTTTAGAAACTATAAGAAATGTGGACTCTATGTTTACAAAATCAGGTTCTAAAAATAGCAGATTCCATGTGGTTAGGGGTCGATATTGCTTCGGAATCAGTGCGCCTGATATACTGATGATCGTTCCAGAAAAACCTGGTTTTATCACTGTGTCAAACAGCGCTTGAACTTTTATAGAGTACGATTTCGTTCCTGCAGAAGAGAGAAAATTATTTCCGTGACAGGTCCATCATTTCGTTGCCATTCCGTCATCGATATAAAGAGCGCTTCAAAAAACCTTGTATGAAAAGCACTTAAGTCATACTTCGTAATTAGCATTTAAAATGCTATACAACACAATTATGAACGTAGATTCGCTCCTTTAGGAGAGTGGTGTCGTATCCATGACATCCTGGAAAAATCTGAAAAAAGAAGTAAAGGCTCTCATTGCCGACGCAAAATCTTTACTTTTAATTGTAGAACAACCTGCACTTAACACTTTTTCAATATTCGCTCCTTTATTCGTAACTTCAGGAAACGAAGGTGCGCGTAAGTCTCCATATTGTTAGCCACATCTGAAAAAAAACAACTCATTAAAAGATACAAACATCACCTAAAAACCTGAAGAGTGCGAGAGAATCCTCTGAAAAACCGCAAGAGTACGATCTCCCCTTCGGTTCTCCAACCTCAAGCTTGAGCCTGACTTGTCCAGTCAGTTGAGCGTATACTACCAGGTGAAGCTATGGAACGATACTCGTATCTTCGCATGGTATACCTTGGATCTGATCAAAAATCTCCGGATAATTGAATGATCGGGATAAAGTAATTTCGCGGAACCCGATTTTGGATGATTCGGATCTAGTGCGCCCGACCGATGTCTGAAAATGATTAATTCGGATCGATTTATACCGCATACTTACAAGGATTCCTGTAACTAGAGGCTGGTGAATCCCGGGCACAGATCATATGAAAAAATGTGGCGGTGAAAGCTCAACAATATCGCCCTACAGGCATCAACGAACTGCTGTTTGAATAATGCTTTACTTCTCACTTCTTCTCATATCTATTGAAATTTGTCACGGCCAGGCAAACAAATACTATTTGTGTTGTAGTATACTTATTTTTGAGGGAAACTTCAAAAAACGTTTCTTAGTATCTGTAACACGTCCGTTTCTTCAAGAATTGGAAATAGGATTATGGAAGGATAAAAATGTATGGCCAATATCAAAAAAGTGATAACGGGATCGGAGGAGGTCGGAATTATGCGCCGGTTATCACTTGCACCTGATTCCAAACTGTCGACCGATCTAGCTGCTGCCTGTAGTCTGCATACCGTTCACACGAGCCATCCTGAGTAAGATCGGAAGAACACTAGATGAAGGATGGCCTTGCTTACAAGCAGGGTTTTCGAAGAAACGCACGTTGCTCCTTCTGCTACCGCACCTTCAGTGTCCATATATAGCGGTAGATCTTCACTCCAGTGGAGATCCTTCAATTCTCGTCCAAGAAACAAAGAGGCCTACCGCACCTTCAGTAACGCGCAACAACGTAGACATTAATTAAAGTATTCAAATTTCTGTTTGGGTTAATTTGCCTTCACGATCATTGCAGATTAAGTTAAACCGTCTGCCCCCAATGCGAGATGGATACTAGATGGATCCAGGTTTCCAGTCCTGTAGTGCGAAGGATTCAGAGAATACTCGTGAGTGCTGCTTAGCAGCGCCTACTCGGCTTCGATACCAGTGAGACGGATCTTGAAAGCTGAAACCCCTAAAACCCCTAAAATAGTAGTTGCGGAAGACAATTGTATGTTGTCTTATAAAGACAGTTGTAAGTGTAAAGATGATTGTAATGATCGGATAGCTATGTAGATGCAAATATTTTCATTTTCACCTGGTGAACAAGAGTGCGGTAGGCAATAATAGTGGTCGTTGTAACACTGATCATGTGTGTACTGTTTATTATGCCATCCCTTAACAGCCGACAAACAACCTTTTTTCGTTTTGTGACAAAAATGAAATTCTTTAAACTGTTTGGTCAAAGGCAGAGTGTACAGGCATCTGAAGGGACAACTCGAAAGTTTTCAGAAGAATGCAATGTGCGCGTCCTTTTAAAATCCTCTTGAAGCTATCTGTTCGCATCTCCTGTACCTTCAGAAGACCTCAAACTTGTGCACTTCACTATACGGAGTGACCTGAAAATTCTTCTTATCCACGTTGGAACACTGCCATCCAAAAGGCTGCACTTCTAAAGATTGGTCGATGAAATTGTGTATGATAGTGTGTGGCACTTCTTCTCCAAAGTGAACATCAGGTGAATGATCTGAGCTACAATTGTAGGACGCTGTTTGCTTACCGATCGTAGACATTACACATTCAGATCTATCATTGCGCAGCGTGCAGTTTCTAACAGGGCACACGGTTTCCCATCCATCTGCCCACTTTCGTGCCTGCAAAAGAGTGGTCATGAAATTCCTCCATCTTCTATTTTTGATCTTTGTTTATATGCCTTCTAAGATAAAAACCATGGTTTAAGCAGAATGGGGAAAGAAAAGTCTGATATAGCCTGTGACACAAATTGGGAATAACATTCCGTAGAAGGTGCTGCTATGCGGCCTGCAAAACTTCCTGTAGGATCTGAATGATATCGTTGAACTACAATACCGCTCAAATTCTTTGCAAAAAAGACGCTTTGCGACGGATTAATCCTTCACAAAGCGTCGGATTGCCATAACTCTTTTTAAAGTTATTTGCTTAAAATCTAATTAACACCATTAGAAGCCCCGTCTCATTTTCTATGCAGCGATCTGAACATCTTCTAAAACGACTGCGCAGTGGCCTTGTTATCAAGCTTTTGCTTCCTCGGCTCCGTTAATTGATTTACGACCCCTCCGAGATCCCCAGTGGCATGTCCTTAAGGCTTTTCGTTGACGAGGTTCATCGAAACTCAGAAATCCTTTATTGTTTCAGCAGATCTGTATTTGTTACGCATCAACTGTCATTGTGGTACTAAATAGTGCCAAGTTTGAATAACATAGGACCGATTTCAGATAAGCGTAAACGCGCGGAAACCTAAGAATCAGTTAAAAATTACCCAACTGTAACCTGCTACAGAAAACGGTATTCTACTACTCCATTGCGGTAACATGATATTTATACAACGTGTAAAGTGGCTTTGAGAAATGGACAGAAATGACTAGATTTTCTTTTTTCCAACAAGGGGTTGGTCCAGTCTCAATATGCGGCGTAGTATTTCTCCTATCTTTGAACTTCGGTTGCACCTACACAGGATTAAGTACGAAAGCCGTGTTTTTTGTGGTCTACTGTAGACCACAAAAAATACGGCTTTCGTACTTATCTTGTACAAGAGCAACCAAAGTTCAAAGACAGGAGAAATACTACGCCGCATATTGAGATGGGACCAATCCCTTGTTGGAAAAAAGAAAATCTAGTCATTTCTGTCCATTTCTCAAAGCCGTTTTACATGTTTTTTAAAGATCATCGTTCCCACAAGGGAATAGCAGAATACTGTCTTCTGTAGCAGGATACTAGTTGGGTAATTCTTAACTGAATCTGAGGTTTCCGCGCGTTTGCCCTTATCCGATATCGGGCCTATATTATTCAAACTTGGCACTATTTAGTACCACAATGACACTTGATGCGCAACAAATACAGATCTGCTAAAACCATAGAGGATTTCTGAGTTCCTATGAACCTCGTCAACGAAAAGCCTTAAGGACATGCCACTGGGGATCTCGGAGGGGTCGTAAATCAATTAACGGAACCGAGGAAGCAAAAGCTTCATAACTAGGCCACTGCGAAATCGTTTTAGAAGATGTTTAGATCGCTGGATAAAAAATGAGACGGGGCTTCTAATGGTGTTGATCAGATTTTAAACAAATAATCTTGACACATTGCGTTACACTCCTTAACTACAATAAAGAGGACCTACCCTCTTACTAAAAATAGGGGTTAGTACTGATGGGGTTTATAAAAGTCAAAATAGTCGTGAGCAGTTTATTTTGGCGCCTCCAGTACTAGCCGTACCCACTGGGTACAAAACGGGTTTGACAACCCCGTAGGACAGCCCCCTAGAACCCATTCGTGGGAAACTGCTCACTGTACCTGGGCTGGACCTCCCAGGTGCTTTGAAATAAGGTCTGCAGATCAAGTTCCAAATGCTACAACAAATTATTATACCCTAAATAAATTTATAAAATATAAAGATCGGAGCAATCAATATACCATTAAAGACTTTGGAAACCCCAATAAAGGGTCATTGTGTAATTCTAACTGTATGTACTGTAAGCAAATAAATTTTGAGAACCATATTATTTCATATGTTACTAAAGTTTGTATAAATACGTATAAAAAGGAAAATACTAATTGCAAAACTAAAGCAGTGGTTTACTGTATAAACTGCGACTCCTGTAAGCTTCAATATGCTGGTATAACTACAAGATCATTAAAAGAAAGAATTAGAGAACATATATATTACATAAATAACAAAAAGAAATTCACTCCGCTTTATGAACATTTCCATAATTGCATGTCTACTCCGAAGTTTACCGTTTTAGACGCATTGAAAGAGAACTCGAATAAACACAAATTATTTAGTAAAGAACTGTTTTGGATTAAACTTCTAAACACCGCTTACCCATTTGGATTGAATGACAACATAAAATGTTATGGAAATGTATCTAATATTACTAATCCACTTAACTACAAAACAAATCATCCTTTTTATTCACTCCAAATTATAAAAGAGAGAGCAAATAGAGGGAACAAAAAAAGAAATAAAAACAAAATCTAATACAATACTGACCAATTTATACAATATGTTAGTAACAATGAAAATATAGAAGTTATTGAAGTGTACAAGAAGATCAAGGTGCTAAGTAAACAAAATTTAAAATCACTTGTCAACCTTAGTTTAAGCGGTGACTTTCTTTGCAATACCAATCAAAAAACTAAACTCATTGTACTCTGCTTACTGACACAAATATTAGGGGGGGGGGCCAAAAGTAATGAGACAAAATGAAAAAATTTTTTTATAACCTTATAACTCAATTACAACTCAACGATGCTGAGGAATGTATTTGCCATTAAGGGCAATGACCTTGCTACCATCGCTCAGTCAACTTCCTGATCCCATCCTTACAGAACTGCTTGAGCCTGGTGCTGATCAAGTGCTCGATATGGTTGTCAAGGACTGCTTGGGTTCTTGTGTCCCTTCCGACTAGGAAGTCCTGTAGGCTCAAGTAGTAGTGGTAGTTGCATGGAGAGATGTCCAGCGAATACGGTGGGTGAGGCATGCGAACGTAGCCCAGCTAGCCAAGCTTATCCGTGCTTACTTGTTCCCGCTGGGGTGCGGCGTTGTCGAAGAGGAGAACCTTCTTGAAGCGCTGCGAATGAATAAGTCGCCGGCCCATCTCCTCTATTTCGTTCACCATGGCATTGGAGTTCATCGTGGTGCTCTTGGGAAGCAGCCTCCGGTAAACCGATCCATGGGCGCAGACCCAAAAGCTCCAAAGATGCTTCTCGCCGTGAACATCTCGCCGAACGAAGGTGGTAACAATTCACCAGGCCTCACCCAGACTCGCTGCTTGGCAGGGTTAAGGTAGAAGACGTACTTCTCATCCTGCGTGAATATTGAGCCCAGGCTGCTCGGGGTTGGGAATTGGGGGAGATTTGCGCGACACAGGTCGACTCGTCAGACTGGGGTTTCGGCATGAGACAGGCTGGGGTTTTTGGCATGCTTCTGGAAAGGGCGGAAGTGGTAACTTCTCAGATGGGCTTCAGTAAGTAGCATACAAACATACAAATACGATAAGCACAAAACCGGACTCCAGTCACGAGATATATGGACACGGCGTGGGGTGTCTCATTACTTTTGGCCCCCCCCCCCCTAATAAAATACAATACAAATAATAACATCAAACAGCAAGAAAAGAAATCTTTTAAATATATAGACATGGAATATAAAGGTGACATTTTTGACCGTATAAACTTTAACAAAATATTTAATAACAACAGAGTTAAAGATATTATAGGAAATTCGTCTACAAAAGAATTCATTCCTTTTAGGGTAGTTTATACATATAAACGACCAATATCTAGTACTATTTTCAATTACAACCAATTTCTTAAAAACACAAATCTTGAAAGTTGTAGAAATATACTCAGTAGAGATTGCGTATGTACAAGAGAAAAAAGTAAGTATAAATCTTTTATTGACACCACACATAACCATATTATCACAGGAAATTTGAACATTATAGAACACCATCAATTGAAAGAAATTTTGAAAAAAGGTACGAAATATAGGCCAATAATGGGCTGCAACAGAGATACAATACACGTTACATACAGTTCTGCAGTTGAAAAAGTTGTTGGTCACATAAGTAGATACTACAGAATTTCACAAGACCAAGTGAACCAGTTAAGGATTCTTTTTAATACGGAATACAGAAACAAAATAAAACCATTACTTAGCCACGAAAATATTCGTAATAAAGTTTATATACCGTACCAAGCAATTCAAAGGCTACAAAATGATTTTATATTTTGCCCACTAGATAAAGCAAACAACAATTACGGTATTATTTGCAAAAAGTTTTACCTACTTAACCTTATGAAAGAAATGGGAATTAATTATGAAAATGAAAACGAGACCTTCAATAACAGTAACACGAATAACACATATGTAAACTTGAACGTTACTAATAAGCAGCCCATAATAGAAAAACATAAATATTTCCAAATTAAAAATAAGTTAAAAGTATGCACAAATGGAGATTTATCAATTATTTATTCACTACCTAAACTCCTCAAAGACCCAGTTAAGTTCAGATTTATTACAGGGGCATATAATAGTAGTGTCAAGTCCATCGCTTTAGAACTTTGTTGCATATTTACCTTTCTAAAAACACATTTTATCAACTACGCCAATACAGTAACTAGAAATACAAGGACAATTAAAACATATTGGGCTATTGAAAATTCTAGCATAACACAAGAGCTCACAAGAATTAATGGCGATGGTGTTAAAGTATATTCCGCTGATTTTACCGATATGTTCACAAGCATACCTCACAATGTTATAATGGAGAAAATGAAAAACCTTGTTATACTCTGCTTCAAGAATTCCGGTAAAAATTTTCTAGCATGCAACGGTTTCAAAACTTTTTACACAGACGTTTTAACTCAGAATGATAAATATAGATATTATAACGTAACAGATCTGTTATACTTTATAGACTACAAGCGCTCCGCCACGCCTAACGGCGTGTCTCGCACTTGCGCTCTTCGCGCGACTTTACAGCATCACTGACCTACGGAAAGTAGTTTTTGTAAAACACAAAATTCGCTAACACCTAGGACCTGTCACTTTATCGGCATCAAGCCGTTCACCACTTCCGTACGTTAATCATAGACATTCTCTTCGAACCGAGCATTAACGTCATTGGTCTGCGCTGCGCAGTGCTTCTGTCCCTCAGCTTGCTCCTCCGCAACCGTTCTCATGCTCAAGATCTAGCGTTTCCAGATATCGTTGAAATGTCTTCCGAAGCCAGGTTTCCCCTCACACGTTTCTTCTTACTGGATCTAATTGCTGGCCCGCCTTTACTGGTCTTCCCTCCCCTCTTTAGTCCTCCACCTCCCTGGTTTCAACTCCTGGCCCACTTCTTCGTCTCCATTATTGACCCCTTACTGGTCTTTTCTTGCTGGTTTTCCCGTTCTGCCCCCCCTCCAGGTCGTTCCTTCCCTTCCTGGTCGCTCTCCTGTCCACCCTAGAGGTCCGCTTACTGCCCTTCTCCACCACCTCCTTAGTGGTCCTCTCATGCTCACAGCAGACGTCGGTGACACGTATTCAGAATCAGAACGCTTGCTGCGCGACGTAGAGAGCCCGCCTTCTGGATACAAAAGCTCAGAAGACCTGTTTTCTGAATCCAGAAGCTCAGAAGCGCGCGCAGTCGCCGCTGTGTCGAGCATGAAGAAGCTATGAATATGGCAGATTCCTTATTCTCCGTATGAATTCCCTTATGTCTCCCTTCTTACTGGTTCCCCGTCTTGGTCCCGCCTCCAGATCCCTTCTTCCAGGTAAATTCCTCCCCCCCCCCCCACTCCCCTCGGGATCCTCCTTACTACTCTATCCCAATTAAGTAGCCCTCCCACGCTCACGACACGACGACGGAGAGCGAACGACCATTGCGCGACGTCGGTGTCACATCTTCTAAATCCGGTCTCCCTTACTGGTAATGGATCCCTTTGCTGATCCTCCTTACTGTCCCCCCCCCTGATTGGTAACTCCCTACTGGTCCCTTATCATTGCTTAAATCCTTCTTGGTGCCACCTCCTGGCCTGCTTCATTGTTCCCCCTATCGATCCCCCCATCCGGATGTCTTCTCCAGGTCGCTCCCTCCTGATCGCTGTCGATTCTCCACCCTCTAAGTCTCCCTTCTACTCCTACCACTTTAGTGGTCTTCTCATGCTAATGGCACGAAGTCGACTTCTGAATCTGGACGCTCAGAAACGCGCGTAGGTGCTGCTATGTTAAGCAGTAAAGGGCTTGCAGTAACATCCCGCGTTCAATAGCAAATTTTGCCCGCGCTGTAGATGATGTGGAGTATCTCACTTAGGTTAGATCACTCAAACGTCATCGACCGCTAACTCAATTATATAGTGGTAGATTTACTGAGAAATAGTTATTGTGTTTTTGCTAATATAATTTTTAAACAAAATAAAGGTGTTCCTCAAGGTGGTAACTTTAGCCCTTTGCTCGCAGATTTAACAATGTCTATGTTTGAATTTGAGTATTCTAAAAACGCAATATTAAGTAGAGGTCAGTTATTTAAGCCGTTTAGATATATGAACGACATACTTATTGTTCACAACTATACAGAAGCTTACGTTGATAACATACTTACGTTGGTTTACAAAAACACACTGGAAATAAAAAAGACACACGACAGTGAACACAAATGCAACTATTTAGACATAAGTCTAGAAGTCGTTAATAATAAAATTGAAAGCAACTTATATAACAAAACAGATTCTTACAACTTTAAAGTAAATAGGTTTCCACACGCAGACTCACAGATTTCAGTCAGAATTAAAAGCAATGTCATTTACACAGAAACACTTTGAATAGCTAATATCTGCTCAACATTCCAATATTTTTGTAATAAATTACGAGAACTTCACAGAATACTTACCCATAATGGATTTAACACAGAATTCATTGCTACAAACATAAGAAAATGCTTAAACAAAAACAGACAAATTTTATATAAATATGGCATGTTGGACAACTATAATAAAGCTATAAACTTAGTAGGAACCCTCGTATAGTTGGAAGTTTTTGCTTAGATTTACATTGCTAATATATATGCCCATATATAAGAGTAGATCTTATTGATATGCCAGTGAAAGGAATGTGGAAGCAATGACATTAGTTGATATAAATGTGAAATGATGGATAATGCTGATCTAATTAAATAAAACATAGTGTGCCAATGTACCAAGAATTGAAGAATGAAATGAATACCGTAATGATAACACATATCATAATACATATCCATACAGATACCGTATAACAGATCACGGTATGGTTACTTTATATACGAAAACCTCCATAGCCGGTTGGCACAAAGATGAATACGTAAGTTAAGTAATTTTAGTAATTTCTAATATTGACAACAAATAAATGATAAAGGACGGCGTTACTCAATCCCTTCTGGGATGCGCCAGCGCATTCTGCTTCTACGGGAGGTCGTGGAGGCGAAGTGAATGCGTGTTTGGCCATACAGTGACTTGCGGTGGCCAGCCGATGAACAAGTCAACGTATCCTTCCCAGACGAGTCTGGTATCAATTCGCCGACCCCGGAAGGAAGGAAGGCTTGGTTGGCCTTGGCAGGAAATCGACAACAAATATTTTTAAAAAATGTGTATTTAAAAATAAAAGCTATTTAAAAATAAAATGAAAACAAAAACAATAACTAAAACAAAAAATAAATAATAACAAACCAATATAAAATAAAGTAAAACAAAATAAAACAAAAAATAATAAATAATAATAATAATGAAAAAAATAAAATCTAAAAACATAAAATATAATAATAAAATTATAACACCTCCTTCTTCACTGATGAGCCACCGAGGAGGTGTTATAATAAAAACGGTTTGTCTGAAGGGAGGTGGCGAAACAAACCATTTAGGTTTGATATTATTTCTCCATAAATTTAAAGTATATTGAAAAGAGTTATGGCAATGCGACGCTTTGTGACGGATTAATCCGTCGCAAAGCGTCTTTTTTGTAAAGAATTTGAGCGGTATTGTAGCAATGAGCTCTCACTTAAAGGGTCATAGTTCCCTTCAGTAGGCCCCTTAAAATTCGTGCATGCATTTGTCATATAAGCGTTTTTGTTATTGGGACTTAAAGATAAGTGTTTCGGAATTGCACACACTTGACCGTTTGCTAGGGATTGAGCTGCGTTCTGTAATATTGTCAACGGCAGAAATTCGTTATCAGCCGCACACTGCATCTTCTTTTCGTTGCTCTATCCTTGACCACCATTCTTACAGAACCAGTTCTGCCTATTCAGAAGGAAATGTAAACTTTCCAGCGCTTCATGAAGATGATAACTCCAACTATATATTTAGCGTACATGCAGGATGCGGCTGTTAAATCCGAACTAGTTTAGATTTAAGTTTCCAGCCATATTCCGTCAGAGGTTGCGAGAAGCGTCTTTGATAGCCAGAAACCTCTAGTGAACAGCGTAAGCTTTGAATGGCCTCGATATTGCATACGAGTGCGGAGGACAACCGACGAGCCGCGATCATCGGAAGTATTCGCGCTGGGCGTTCGCCAGCTGAAAGTTTGGTGCTTCGGGTACCCGAAATTAGCCGCTTACGATGTCGTGGCCAGAAACAATGCTTCTGAAGAGTCTGGGGAGGATTCTGCAAACCCGGAGAGGAAAACCCGTTCAAAATCTAGCATGTGCTTACACTTTGAGTGTTGTGTTCTGGTGATGGTGATGTCATATCGCACCATTTCTCTAAGAAATAACAAACTGTCACCAAAGAGGTTTACCTGCGAGTTTTGCAGACAGTTGTGAAACCGTGGATGATGACTGTAGCCTCAGGGAGGCCACGTGTATTACAGTAGGACAGCACACCCGCTCACACAAGTCATGGTTATTTTTTGTTGAACAAACAAATTCTTGACAGAAACCATCTCTGGTTCTTTGTAAAAATAAGAGGTCATAAGTGACTGTGGAAGCACGACGACAGGATCGAATAACGATGGATATATGAATTATTAATCTGCAGTGCATAACTGAAGAGTTTGAAATGCATTCTTTTTGCTGGAGTAATTTCTTCTTCAGTAGAAAATTTATTAGAAGCCAAGGCAATTTCATAATGAATTTTTTGTGCCAACCAAACGGCATTGCTGACTCGAATTTTTCTATATAGCCTTGGATATTCGAAACTACACTTACTACGTGGTTTGTAAATAGTCGCACCAAGCGATAGTGCATTGAAGCGTCGTTCTTCTTGTTCGTGATAATATGTTCCTTCTTCACAGAATTTTTGAACGTGAGTGAGAGTGGTGATAGATCATAATATGGAAACATGATCACATTCAGCTCTTATAAAAGGTCTTTCTATGAACAACATGGATAGAGATCGCCTTTTAGAGAGTCATTCACTTCATTCTGATAGGTCCTCGGGGATCAGTCAGGTACCTAATAGATTTCCGCAGGAGTTCAGCACAATGCATTTTCCAATCGTTTCCCTTGGAGCCTTTAAAATTTCAAAACGCAGCCTGCCTTCGGTGCCATCTATTCGTTCTCTGTTCGTTATCGTTTTCGCGTACATCGTGCACGTTTTTTCGGAGTGCCCGTTGTGTCGCGTCGTCGTTCGAACTCGAAAATGCGATTATTCTCCCGTATAGGCATTTCATTCGACAATTCTTCCCGAGTGATAACCGGCGGCTATCCGTACAACTGCAAGTATGCAACCCAAAGGTTTCAAGTCGATTCTTCATGCGGTTACTTTAATCGTTGTGCACTGCATTTATCTCAGTGCACAAGCATAAGCAGAGCCACGGGCCACAAAATGCACACATTGCTGGAGTGATTAGGTAGCTTAGCGGTCGTAGGTTAGGTGTCTCTCAGAATTACGGTAGCGTGCAACCGTGGAGGGCCATAAATTGTCGGCAAATAACGATACCCCACGCTTGACCCTGCCGCAGACATCCGCAATACCCGCCGGAACTTCGTCAACTTCAAGATCAAGATGACCGCTCTCCGACGTCCTGACGGAACCGTCACCTCTTCCAGAAGGACCATGGGAAGGTCATCTACTCCGATCTCTTCGATAGCCACGTCCACCTGCCCCCATGCCATCTTCCGCAGGATGGATACGTCGTCCCCTCTGTTCTCCCTTCCGAGATCCGACACGCCATCTCGTCGGTGAAGAAACGTACAGCATCCGGTCCCGACAGGATCAGACCCGAACACCTGAAGAACCTCCCGCCTACGCTCATCAACACCCTGGCGCGGCTCTTCACACGTTACCTGTCGGAGTGCAAGGTTCCATCTCAGTGGAAGACCAGCAGAACCGTCTTACTGTACAAGAAGGGAGACGTGCACGACATTGGCAACTATCGCCCGATCTGCCTGCTGTCCGTAGTCTACAAGCTGTTCACTCGAGTTATCCTGAATAGGATTAGCAGAACGCTGGACGAAGGACAGCCATGCGAGCAAGCAGGATTTCGGATAGGATTCAGCAGGATCGACCACATACACCATTACGACATCGAGGTATCGCGAGAGTACAAGCTGCCGCTGTGCCTTACGTTCATCGACCTGAAGGAGGGATTCGAATCCGTCGAAACGGAGGCGGTAATCGAAGCCTTCCTCGCTCAGGGCATTCCTACTCAGTACATAAGCGTCCTTCGGGAGCTGTACAATGCATTCACGACCAAGATTTCGATATTCTACAACAATGTCGTCATCGACCTGAAGAGAGAGGTTCGGAAAGGGTGTCCCATATTTCAGAAGCTCTTTGATGCCTCGAAAACGTCATGCGCGATCTAGAATTGGAAATCGTGAGTGTGAAGACCGACGGCCGGCAACTGCACCATCTTCGCTTCGCTGACGACATCGTGCTCATAACACCGTTCATCAGCCGAGAAGGTCGATCGTCGGGATAAAACGAGCAGCTTGGGAAGCATTCAGGGGCATCGTAGAAGTCGTAAAGAAGAAGATCATCTAGCCCAGTGCTCATCTATTAGACTCCACTATTCTTCCTGCCCCATCATAATAGACATGGCCATTCGAAGGAAGGATGGATCAGCGTTGCGCAGCGTGGAATCGAGAGGACGATGCTCAGAGTGACACGACTCACGTAAGTGAGAGAAGGCCTCCGGAGTTCCAAGCTTCGGCAACGTTCGAGGATCACGCTCTCGCATGGGCCAAGTGGTCGAAGATTAGATGGACCGGCACTGTAATGGGCTTCGTAGACACCCACTGGACGAAGGCCGTCACCGACTGGATTCCGCGAGATGTCAAAAAAAGAAAAGGATGCCCATCAGCCCGTTGATCGAACTTCTTCGTGACTGCTCTGCTCAACGATATGACGCCCTTTGTGTCCTTCGAGCGAGGAGGATCCATTGGAGCACTCTTGCACGCGACAGGGATGAATGGAGACGCTGCTGACGTCCGTTCGATGATCGGTGAGGTGACACAGGTAACTTTTACAAACAACTATAATATTTAGTACTTCCAACTGATAAAAAACGAAAGTTCCTCAGAAATGGTGAAGACATACAGATAGATAATTCAGCATCCGATGACTGGGAGGACGGAAAGCTTGGTTGGACTAGGCTAGCAATACGATTTTTAGATTATTTAAATAATGCGTGCATCCTTATTGAGGTGATAATAAAAATAGAGATAAAGCATGCATTGATTAGCTAGCGAATTTAGTTGATCTTAACTTCTGCAAATCATTGTTGCAGAAGTTGAAGCCATCCTGAAACCGCTTTACGAAGAGCTCGAAAAGCACTGCGATAGCGGCAATGTTGAGGAAACGGTGAAGTTCTACCATTCCCAAGGTGTGATGGTGGAGAAGGGCAAGAAAGCTTACTACGGACACAAAGGTGAGACTGTGAATTATGCTGCTTTGCCTGATGAGACAGACTCTCATTTGAGTGACACAGAGGCTCTCGTTCAGAACTTGTTCAAATTGCTAATCGGACAACTCTTGCTCTAAACTGTAATTCATGTTCAAGGAATAACATACCGCACCTCATTAAGAGATCACTGATATGCTCAAGGATTTCTTTGACAAAGAGGGCGGCAGAAGTTCAAGGTCCGTTAAAGATTCCCATTTCTTCTTCGCATTTATGACGTTGTGAGAAAAGAAAAACCGCTTCAGAAATGCAATGAGGTATACCAAGGCACTTGTGACTACCTCATACTTCACTGCAACTATGAGTCGCATGGAGAGAAAGGCGACTACCTGGGCAAGCTCATTCAGATTTGGAAAAAGGAGAACAACAATTGGGTCATCTACCATGAAGAGTACGAGGTGGAATAGACCTGTCTGGATCATCATCAACAACAATTGGGTCATCTACCATGAAGAGTACGAGGTGGAATAGACCTGTCTGGATCAGCTATTCGTTTACATTAGAAATAAATACGTCATAAAGTTGGATCTCTGGGCACAGGATTAGCTGAGTATACTTGAGTCTGTGAGCGTCGTCATTGCTGGAGTTTCTAGCCCACAACGGGACTAACTGTTGATAGCCATAAACTTCAGCTAAGCCCATAGAGTTAAGTATCAACGCTTCAATATGTAGTTAGAGAATTAGTTAGATAAAGAATGTTGACGTGGCAGCGATCACAAATTCTTCATTGAGCTCGACTTCTAAGAACGCACGGCAGATGGCTTCAGTCTTCAAAATAATGTTAATTAAAAAGCTAGAACGGTACATCGGAACGGTTTTCGAAGGAGACTAGGCACTGCTGTACTTTCACCACTCCGAAAGTGACTCACTCTCTGCCTAGTGGGATACGGCATTTCTGGGGATGCTGATCACGAATCTAACAGATGTTTAAAAAAAATCGACTGATCACTGTACATAGATTACGTGGGTATGCATTTTTACCAAGACTTCGCTTAGTATATTACTTGAGGCTCTGACATCACGGATTTAAGCCTCGTTTTTGGAGTTAAAGAGAAATATGGAACCATACGTAAGTGTAGTTGAGCAAGTGTTCCCGAACTCGCTCACACTTTGACTAGGACAGTTATTTGTAGTGCTCATTCCGAATACAACATTGTTTCTCTTGGCAATCTTCCAGAAGAAGAAGAAGGAGAAACGAGTCGGAAATCGAACCCTCGACATTACATGCCACGCTTGCAATGTCTCGTGCCTGCGTGGTAAACACTGTGTCCGACCTCGTGTCTTCGGATAATTGGATGATCAGGATAACGACAGTTTCGCGGACCTCGGATGGTTGAATGACTCGGATAATGGGAATTTTACAACCTCGGATTCGGATAGCGATGATTCTGAAACTTCCGGAAAATGGGATGATTTGGATCGGATATATCCGACCTGGGCCGGATTCATCAACGACCTACAGTAATCTAACAGAGAAATTCATGGCCGAAATCTCTGACAGCGCGGCTTGTAAAGCGATATGGCGGGCGATAAGCCGCGTAAGCTGAGTTTTCCGCCGTAAATTCTCTGTTACAGTTATGAAATCGTTGATGAATCCGCCCCCTGGTATCCGAAAATGATTTATTCGGGTCCAGTGTACTCTGCATGGTGAGGTCGAGCCCGCTAACTGTTTACCACAGGAAAAAATTGAGCGCCTCCTACCTACTTCTCCGTCGTCCTCAAAAACAAAACATGCTCCTTTACTATCCGTAGGATGGAGGTTCTTGCCGTTTCTGCGTGCAGTGACGACAGTTTCTTCCGATGTGAGACGAAAGCAGACTTGGGTGAATGAGAGTTCCTTCGGGTCGCCACTGAGCGGCTTGTTTCCTTTTTCTGAAGAAGGCACTTAAGCATTAGCCGAATCGACTGACTTATTACTATTACAATTTATTACATGAGAAGCCCGTATTAACTGTGGCATCATATAATGGTACAACAGCGAGAACAGAATCAACGAATAAAGCAATAAAACGGAGATGCTGTGACTAAAGCCTTCCTTGTGAGGAAAGTTTCGATACTACGTGGCGATTAGAAATGCCTGACAAGTCTACATCATTACCTTAAATTCAAGGCGCGCAGTTCAAGGGAAGGATCATTTTATTCTTTCGAAACGATCTAGATCACTGCATGAGAATGTTTCTGGAATCAAGTTCCCTAAAAATCCGTGATCGATTTTCCTTCTCAGTGTAACCTAAAGTGTTTTCTTCTTCGCTGTTTGGGAGTCGTTGCGGAATGTGGCGTCCTGTCGCTTCGAATTTAGCACCCGGGACAGTTAGCAGTCCGCCCTTCGTCACTGATAGCAGGCGCCCAGTTCGCCGTCATGCTGCCAAAAGGTAAGAGTGCTCAAATGTCGACAGATTGTCCTTACGCCGATTTTCAGAAATGTGACTTAAAAATTGTAACATATGTGCAAGATTAGTCGTTGAATTTAAGACGAATAAAAGGACCGAGGTGTACCTTCACCTGTCAATCTTTCGGATCTAAACACATCTGATGAAAGAAATATTAACTGAGATTGCAACTCTCCATGTCCAACTGTCTTGGAACCAGGACATATCTTCTGAAATTGGCTTATTATTTTTGTTCAACGAAGACTTGATATGATGCAACGACTGTATTTTGGCCTGGCGTTCCAACGAGCTCATTTGAAAAGGCCTATTCGAAGTGCGAAGCCTAAGGTCAAACATTTGGTAGAGAGTCACGCTTCCGGATCAACCAGTTTCAATGAATTTCCAAGAATGTCGAATCGTGAGTTGTGAATCCCAGTGGAAGAAAACGAACTCATCTGCACACGGTGTTCCACCAACACGCAGTGAAGGCTCAGCTGTATGACTTTCTGCGAATAACTGAGACCTACTAAGAGTAAGTAGGTAGTGACGTTGAGGGTGTAGCAGTGCTTACAAGTCTCAGAGCCTTCACAACTGTGTGAACGGCAGAAGTCACTGGTGATAGATTTATATTCGTTTCAGTTATTCATTTGTGGATCACGTCCGAGAATCTAGGAAAGCGTCAGCCCTACTAGCTCCACTTCACCTTCACGAAGCAACATAGCGCGTTTAATATTAAAATCGCCTCCACCACAGGATTCCTCTCGATGTTTGCCGGGCGGGTATAGTTAAGCTGTTCATTTTCCATGACAGGAACGCTTAGTGTGCTCCCCGTTTCTCATACGTATGTGTCCCAGCTGTGTCATAGCTCATCACAGGCCAAACACTGAACAACTTTCGACAACAACGCCCTTCTGCCCACAGTATCCATTCCTTCCACATGGCCACGCGGTCTGTCATTGTGCACGAGGGATCGCCAATTGCGAACTGGAAGCCGTTTTATGTTGCTTCCCGGCAAACTGACCAGCACAACATCAAGGGTCCGTATTTGCCCGTAGCCAACGTATACGTACATACATCTCCGTGACTTGGACAGAAATGAAGGGAAACTGGAGACCTACTATGTTTCTCCGCACATTCACACCATTTTTTCATTCCTAAACTCAGAGCTTCTAGCGAACCTCTGAGGACCTACGTTTTAGCTGCTGCCACTGGTCACTTGCGAAAAAGAAGTCCGCATGGCTCCTTTGTAAAGGTGACAACTTATGCTAGAATAGGAAATAAGCACAACGTTATTGTGTAACTTTGTGAGTGCGCATTTAACATCGCAGGATATCAACAGGGCAATTTGAGGGCGAGAGGATCTCTGTAAAAGTGGAACAGTGGGAAAAAGTGGGAGCGGGCTCACACTTTCATTCAGAGTTCGGCATCGACCCGGGTAGTTCTTTGCTTTGACTCGGAATCGAACGCGAGGTACGAGCCTCGTCCAAGCCGTCCAAGGTTTCCTTTATCCGCAGCTGGTAAACTGGTGCCAGACTTGTCTCGGATGAAGAAAAACACTGACATGTGTAGCGGCTACGTCACTACAACGCTGGAGTTGTTAAGTCCAAATACGAGTTCAAGTCGCCTCATTCATTTATCCATAGAAACAGAACCCGGACTAATCTCACAAAGGTGTTGGCCAACGCCGATCCTGTAACGCTAACGCGTATTTGTCCCACATGTTTCAGCCAGCCTGTGCATAAGTCACAGCTCGATCCTTTTGAGATAAATCCGGTAGCGATTCTCTGACAAGGAAGGAGTGGAAGACTTTCTTGACTGGTCGGGACCCGAATCTTGAAATCAGTTCGGATGAAGGTTGCTATGTACCACTGCTGTTTCGTATGACTCCAAATAAGCGGTTTCTTGTTTGATGACCGCGCAGGAATCATTATCACGTCATCACTCCAGATTATGAAAGTGGTTGTAGTTCAAAAGCCTCCATGATTTGAGTGCAGTATTACCATTAGGTTCCATTCCTGAACACTTGTTTGGAACAGAAATTCAACCAGAGAAAAGACGAGAATAAAAAACAAAATTTTTCAAGAATAAAAAAGATCTTCCTTTTTGTTCCTCTGTTTCGTTGCATGGTAGTGCAGTCGGAGGAGGCACTGGCTGTAGCGTGCATCCAGATTGGAGTGGTTCGCTTCATGCTCAGGCCCACCAAGCCCTCCATCCCACGCGACGTGGGAAAGGGAAACCAACTCCTGGACGGCTGCCGCAGCGAGATATTCTAATACCAAATTCACCTTCAAATTTGTTGCGCGAGTATTTCTTGCTGGTTCCAGCATAATAAATTGACCAACAACAACGCGAAACAGGCGACCTTAATAATTCGTTTCCTGGCAAAGTGTAGATGTCAAATTAGTTTAGTTTCGCAACTCAGCACTCTATACAATACATTTTCAGAGGTTGAAGCTATTCTGAAGCCGATCTACGAAAAGTTCCAGGAGCACTGCAAGAGCGGGAATGTCGATGAAAGCGTGAAATACTATCACAGCCAAGCGGTCGTTGTGGAGAAAGGCAAAAAGGTGTGGTATGGAAAGGAAGGTGAGATGTTTACGCATAAACTGCTGTCTACTTAAACCACCATGCATCGTTATAGTTCAGAAAGTAAATAAAAAACAAATTAAATTTTTGGCTTACCCACGTAAATTGCAGTGGCAAAATGTATTTAATTGAAGATGGTCGTAGCAAAAAACTTTTGCAGAACGAGATTTTCAACATCTCCAGTCTGATCTTGAATGGCGAACTATGATCCATCCTTATTTCCAAAAGTGGCTTTCAAAAGTATGACCAAGAGTGATTCAGAAAATCACATAAGGGATCCAAGTTGCGCATTACGTAAATCTATCAATCTTTCATTTTTCATTTACCAAACGTCAACGGCTTCTCCCGCTATACGTCTGGTAAGCAGGTTTCGTTACCAAATCCCGAGGACAAAACACCCTGTCTTCTTTTCTTCTTTAGGCCTTCTTACTTTCATTGTAGTAGAGAGTTCGCCACGCGATTTATTCTCCGAAGCACCCTACTTTCCGTGGCGAGAAACAGACCGTGATAGTCCCAATCCGGAGGGCTTATTCTACAGAAATCTAAAAAAAAATAATCGATATTGGTCGAACCATTCGATACTGATTACTATCCGACGGTAGTAATATGTACTCCTCCGATTTCTGCTGTCATTCTCCCTACCCCCTCCACACCTCATCTCACCCATGTGCCGGCAGAGAAACCTCTTAAAATCTAACGCACGCTGCGCAAAGTCTGATCTGTGGTGCGTCTTCTGAATCCGGATGCATGTTGCATAACGTCTGTGATGTCACGATGTTGTCACGACGTTTGTGACACGTATTCCGCATCCCGACACACGTGGCACGACTTCTGTTACTCGTCTTCTACATCCCTACACACGCTGGACGATAATGGGAGAAGATACTGGTCCTTCCTCACCGGTTCCATTTACTGGCGCTTCCTGTTCTTCGGAATTACGTTGAACGACGTCTTCTGAATCCCGGCGCTCGGTGCATGATCCTCATCCATACCCTGCTGCATTGCTCGCTCAACGTATTGTAACTTGAGTGATCTGCCGCCAAGGTTACAAGTTCGCCAGCAGTCGCCCATAGCTAAGCTCAAAGAAAGACCGGGGAGCAAGCTGAACATACAAAAGCGCGCGGCAGCCGCGACGACTGCTGCGGCGAGCGCGACATCTATGTACATAGTGTGTGGTGCTACAGTTGCGAACTCTAACGCTCTTGTAACTGCATAAGCTGCTTTGGATAGCTCTGCTCAGATATTTGTGAGTCCTCCGGTGCACATAATTAGAGGAGATGGTTATTTTGGGTGCGAATTGGATGACCTAATCCAAGCAATAGACAATTGCTGCTATTGTGAAAGATTTTGGGTTCTTTCATGACACGAAGCTTCATTTCTAAAAGTCACATATCTAGATACAATACAGCATAACTTGGGAGTTTGTTAGAGCTCCGTTTCCCCCATTACAGTCCACCTAGGAGCGATGCGTCAGTCGTGATTCATCGCGCGTGCGGCAGATGCCGCGGCGAAAACTTGTATGTTCGTACTACCAGCCAGAAAGACCGGCTTGCACCTGTCGAAGGCATCCCTTGGCTTTGGTCCTCCTCGCCATGACGGACATGTGACATTACTTGATTTATATATAGTGAGATCATTTATTGACGTGGTTGTGCTTTTTACAAAAGTAAAAAACTAGAACAAACCGAATAAATAGCATAGGTTAGAATGCTCCTCGAGATCAGATGACTTATTGTATGCTGTCATAACGATGATTTGTTGCGATCAAAACTTCTAGCGCCAGGCGGGACTCGAACCCGCACCTCCCTCTAACCGGGCGGGAATGCTCTGCGCCATTACACCACCGGCCCCGTTTGATCGAGCGCAACATCCACACCTCGTGGGACCGATCAGCACCCACCCGTATCCGGGATGAGCTGGCCGCTGATGTCAGCATGGAACCAGTTAAGCTGATGGTCTTGATAGAAACGATTCAAATCAGTATCATTAAGCTTCAAGTGGCTGGTATCGAGGTTGTAAGCTGTCACAACGATGCCTTGTCGCGATCAAAACTTCTAGCGCCAGGCGGGACACGAACCCGCACCTCCCTCTGACCGGGCGAGAATGCTCTACGCCATTACACCACCGGCGCCGTTTGATCGAACGCAACATTCACACCTCGTGGGACTTATTGTATGTTAATTCTACCAAGTCGTAGAGTCGTAGCAAAGCTCTCTTCTCAAAAAATTTGTGGAATGCAATAACTTTGATACTGAGAAGAAAGTGGGTTTTCGATTTTTCTTATGCTTCCGTGCTGTTGTTGCGAGCTGGAGCAATGTTTTTGTATGAAATTTACAGAAATCTGCACGAATAAACGATCTTTCAGAGCTGACCGAGATGCTGAAGGAGTATTTTGGATCTGTGGAGTCGCCTACGTTTGCGGTTAGCTCTCAGGGTACAGCCCACCTCTGAAAGGAAATTTTAACACAACGCGAAATTTTCAGATGAGCAATGAAGTATACCAAGGCACTAACGACTACCTGATTCTTCACTGCGACTTCGAAATCAACTCCAAAAAGACCAGCTATAAAATGAAACTCGTTCACATTTGGAAGAAGGAGGACGGCTCCTGGAAGCTCTACCACGAGGAGTGCGAGTCCAGCTGAATGGTGTCGTGAGCAGAAGCCTCGCTTCAATCTTTCATTCACTGCTTGGAAATAAATGCTTTCCAAGGGCATGCGTTCCGAAACTGTAGGAAAAACATACTTTTGATTTTACTACACATACTATTTTAAACATGCATACTTTCAATTTCAATTTCAATCACCTTCTTCCTTTTTTCTCTAACCATCCTCTTCCAATTACTGACCACCGAGGCTTGGTTGGCTTGGACGGAACTCGAACTAGCACCTCTTTGATCCGAGGTGCATGCGACGGTTCGTGCCTTCTCCAAACGCACTATCACGCGCCCTAGAAGCTTGTGTAGCAGTTGCTCAAAGGTGTTCTCAGCTGAGTTCCAACCTATTTTCACCATTTGAGCCTTGCTTTTCGAAAGAGGATCAACTTGATGAAACATACTGTTTCTGCATTGCACTAGCAGTTGCGTTTGTTGTTTGACACGTCTGCATATACTATAAATACCTCAAAAATTAAAATTGAAACCTTCCATTTTTTCTTCCCGATACGCTCTCGTTCGGAAAATCACCGCAGAAGAGAGAGGAGGGATAAAGCCAGGGAAGGCATATTGATTTCGCGACCGGCTTATAGAAGTAGAAATCCTGGTAGCCAAGTAAGTGGATGAGAACGAAATGTCCGACATTTAGCAGCGAGGCACGATGATTCGGATTTGGAAGAAGAATTACAGTCTAGCAAATTGTACAAACTACCGTCCAATTCGCCTGTTTTCTCCTAGCATGAAGGTCTTCGAGCGGATTGTGGACGAGCGCATTCGAGATATCGTCCAGCCTTCTGTCGAGCAGTGCTTCGCAGCTGGTTCTGGCAGTCGATGACAACGCGTCGCTCGTCCGCTGATAGAAAACACCGCGCACAACAGAACCTGGTGCATCTCGCCTTCCTTGATATGGAGAAGGCCTTGGTCGCGTACTCACGTGAAGTGGTACGGTACGCCTTACGAGGGCACGGAGTTCCCAAGGAGCTTCTTGTGTTGTTGCAGTTACTCCACTCTTGTCCAAAGAGTCGACTGTAAAGTATATCGACGGAGTTTGCCATCTCTGTCTGAGTACATCATGGGTCTGCGCTCTCCCCGCACTGGGTGTCATATCTCGTGGATTTTCAGCAGTATGTACCTTGAGCGTTGCCGTATGCTGATGTTGTAATGCTCGTTTGCGAGATAAGATTGAACTACAGTGGAAAGTACAGCTTGGAGAGATTTGGGCTCACGGTTAACGTCAAGAAGACCGAGTACATGGCGACTGGGGAAAATGAGTCTTGCTCGCTCACGCTCACGTTTTGCAAATGGCACTCTCTGCTCTGTGACAAGAAGATACCAGAGTGCCCTATGTCGAAGGTCAACACAGCAGTCTTCCGATCAGTAGCTATTTACGGAGCTGAGCCCTGGCCGTGACAGGAGGAATTGATAGGCGCTTCAGTGTAATGGAAACGAAGATGCTGCGATGGACGGCCGGCGAAACACTCTTGGGTCGGGTACGCAACGACTCCACACGGCAGAGGATCGGCGTCACACCGATATTTGAGATGATGCACGAAGCTCGTTTGCTATGGTACGGCCACGTCCTTCGTGCAAAAGGTGACACCGTTCAAAAGACTGGTCTTAGCTTTGATGTGCCGAGGCTACCAAAGCAGCGATGGCTTCATGCGTTGCATTTATACTTGAAGAGGTTAGGTTGTACCCCGATGGAGAAAAGTTATCAGCATACCAAGCCCTGCAAAGGTGTTGGGTAAACGCTGCGGAAGGAGAAAAATTGAAGTGAAATGCTTAGTCTTCACGAGAATGTGGTGGAAAATCCACTAACAATTACTACGGTCTGCGAAAATGCTCCATGCGACCAACCACTTTCGATTGATTCCTCTTCAAAGCTGCCTAAATTTCTCTCATTTTTTCTATAGCAGGTGTTTTATAAGTTTTGAATAGTGGCTCTGATCGAGCAGAATCTCACACATATGCTCGCTGTTCGCGTTGTACAAAAAGGCAAATCACTGGCGCCTTATCCAATTCCATCTGAGTCTGCCGATCATTGTTCTTGAGAGGAAGAGAACGCCTAGTTAAAAAGAATAAAGGCTCCGTTTATCCGAATTCAGCCATACTAACATTGGAAGTACCGCATGAACTTTAACGTGCACTACTACCTCATTAGAGCGGAATCTACCATGGGTGTTCACTTAGGTTTACCACGTTTTTCATACATAGCAGCGCTCATGAATCAGAGTATACGAACTTGAACATGCACACTGGACACAAGGTCGGTTTTTTCGATAACTGGGAATGTTGGATCATACAATTTTTAAGAGACCAGACAAATGAAGGACAGAATACCGGCAACGTTAGCCGCCCACTGCCGGTAGCAATTTCCTGCATTCGGATGCAATTTTCCTCCTTTCACCCTGAGCTATCACTCGAATCACTGTAGAGAGCTGCTTGATTGTTAGCCATAGGAAATGCCTAGCATCCGAAAATCTAAGGGCAGATACCTCGTGCTTCTAACTAGTAAACAGCAACGTTATCCCTAGCTTTTCCTAACGCTAACAACACAAACAGACGCTTTGAACGTAATGGCGCTTCTTTGACCTTATACGGAGTTGGAGTATCGATTTCCCGCTTTCTTTTTTTACGCCGGTGTTTTCTACACAGTATTTTTTATTTGTTGGTCAACCACGGTTGATTGTGCTTGGTCCCTTCCTTACAGATCTTATGGGCTCCGGCAAGACTAACTTTGTGTCTGCTTTATTTGCTCTCTCTTAATCAGAGTGCCTAAATGGACACAAAATGTGCTACCACGTATGAATCAGTCATTCGGATGATGGCAGTTTTGAAAACGCCAGATAATTACGAGGTTCATGTGACGGTGACTCTCAACTGACAGGATTTTGATGATTGATGTGACGCCGATTTAGATTGGGCCAGAACTGGGTGCCCCAAAAGGATTAACTCCTAGGCGGCATAAACCAGAAAATGAATGCCACTGTTGTATGTGTGAAAAAGTGCCTGGTCATCGTGTGTTTTACATGCCAGCTCGAAGTTCGCTTTCTGAGACGGCTGCTTTGTGCGCAGTTTGTTCCATGAATGGGCAAATCAATGGGTCAGTGCTCCATTTCTTTCACAGGCGTTGACAGCGGC
The DNA here is from genome assembly GCA_947396885.1 of Heligmosomoides polygyrus polygyrus. Taxonomy (NCBI): domain Eukaryota; kingdom Metazoa; phylum Nematoda; class Chromadorea; order Rhabditida; family Heligmosomidae; genus Heligmosomoides; species Heligmosomoides polygyrus. The sequence continues at coordinate 70,313,238 of OX377204.1, read as the reverse complement.
GGCGGTTTAACCAGCCACCATACACCAGGAGGGTAGGCTAATCGTCCGGCTGCAATAATTTCGATTTTTGCGGTGCTGTTATGATCTGGAATGCCAAGAATCGCTTTAGCAGCTGAGTGAAATTTCGCGAATTCCTGTTGAGCTGACAAGGAGAGCCTCCAAACTTGCGATGTATTTTTGCGATGCAATTTTTTCAGGAGTAGGGTCCCATGTGGGGAGTCCAATACCATAGTTAGTTTTTTGGAATACTCTTTTTTGGTCGAAAAAAGGCGTGTGAAAGCGTGAGCGCGAAGTTCGTCACGCCTTGCTGTTCCTTACCGAATGTGGTCAGTTGGCGCAATGGGGAGCAGGGGTGTGCGTAATTACGATTTACGATTTACGGTGATTTTTGGCAAATTTTTTACGATTTACGATTTACGACATTTTGAGTCGTAAATCGTAAATTTTCGTAAATGTGATCTTCGGTCCAGGAATGACAAACGTCCACATAACGTGATCCGATTCGGATTATGACGATGTACCCACATTTAGAAACGTCCCTCATAGCCCAATGCTATTTCCTATTTACTTTTTTATGTTCTGCTGTGGCGCTGTGGCAGAACAACGCAGCTTGGTGGATAGGCCGGTCCAGCTCTTTCCTGGCAATGGAACTGGGTTAGCCTATTTTTCCGGTCGCACTCTAGCACAACATCTCACATTCGAATGGCATGAGAGCATTTCGTTCCAGTCCACAGAAAAACATGAAAATTCTCCTTGCACTGGAATGAAGATGATCGCCTGCGGAACCATATTCTATGCTGCAACCGCCGCCAGTCAACTTGTAACTTTTTCACTTGTCCACCACATAGACGACCTTTCCAATGCACACGAGTAGAAGTCATGCAAAGCCATCAAGGAGCATTGGATTTGATTGGAGGCTGTGGAGTAACAGCTAAACTGTTGGAAAGAGTAAAACAATCATGTTTCAGTCTGATTATCACTGCACGTCATGGCGCGGAGTCTGTTTACGTATGAGGTGCGCCTTAAGCAAAGCGTCTGACATTTTCATGATAAAAGTGGAAAAGTTTAACACTTTTGGTCTCGTTTTCAGTGGTCTGTTTGGGGTTGTTGTGTTCGCTCTATACGATCCGCTCAGAATGCTGAAAACTGGGTAAACGATATGATAGCGTTCGTTACAAAGGTAGTGAAGAGCAGGACTGGCGAATGCAAGCAGTCATTAATTAGTAGCGAAATTTAGCAAGTACAAGCAAACCTGCGAGCAAAGTAAATGCCGAAAGTAATTGCCTGGTGTCGTTGAACGCTGATATTTCCTTCCAGAAGTTGTTGCCGTGGTTGCCTGGTTGTTGTGGATGCCTTCAACAATGATAAAGGACAAAGTATGACCTTAACCTGTCCCTGTTTGAGATGCGCCATCCATTCTTTCTACCTCAATGGTATCGTAGAGTTCATTTGGGTGTAGGTTTGCCCAATAGAGTGAACTGCGGGTGCCGCCGATGTAGAAGTCAGTGTTTTATCCTTCCCAGGCAAATCAGGTACCAATTCACAACCCAACAGGTATGGAAGACTTGACTGCCCGTGGTAGGATCCTAATCAAGAACTATTCTGGAGCACGCGATAGTCATCCTCCTCCGACTTCTCTACCATGGGTTTCCCCTATATGTTTAAAATGCACCTTGTATGAGTCAGTTAAACCACTTTCAATTTAATCCTTGCTTCTTTACTCTACTTTGAAAAAAATGACACAGAAAAGACCTTTTTTTATAATTTTAAGTCAAAAATCGGACTACGATGATTGTTCAAAGATGTGATCATACTCTTTCAATAGTCACACAATTCCTTCCCGTCTGCTACAAAAATGCTGTTGTGCACAATTCAAAATGTGAGAAGGCTTAGAACATTAGGTGTGTCATATCATAGAAATGTGACATGCGCTCACTCAGTAGGGATGCTTGTTGGATTATTTGTTCAAATAGTGTTTTCGTCGAGTTGGCCAGCGATCAAGTTATTTTTTTGGTTTTCGATGGAACGGTTTTTGTTGGTTTATTCGGAGTTGTTGCGGTTGTTTCTACAAAGTCATAGTTTTATATGCAAGCCAATGGCTAGTAGAATGATAAACATTTTTGGTCGTCCAAGCAGTGTAAACTTTTTATTTGAAGATAGCGTTTTTGAATAAGCACTTCGTTTTGGTTCTACAAAAACTTGTCCAGCATGATTTGAAAGGTTCTAGTTCATTTTAATGGCTTCCATTTTAATTAGAAAAGCGTGCAGCTCAAGCTGAAAACGTCTCAATAAAACATAGATAGCTTCGATTAGCTTTTTAACATAATAGAAAAAAGAAGGAAATTAGATGTTTTGTAAGTCAGGCGCCTCTTATGATTTACGGTTTACGATTTAGGACTTACGACGATTTTTTCGTAATTACGGCTTACGATTTACGAAATTTCGGATTTCGTTTACGCACACCCCTAGGGGCAGTGCTCTCGCTTCGCAGAAATGTGGTCATGAGTTCGATTCCCGCTTATGTGTCGTCAGTGGGACCCTTAGTCTCCATCTCCCACACATTTTTGAACAAAAACATGACAACAAATGTATTCACGTTCATCGAGCTTTTTGAAAGTGGAAGGATGAGAAATTTTGATTTCCAAGTTAAGCAAGTCAAAACTGGTGCCAAATTCGTGACTAGAACCCATAATAACCTCCATGCGCAAAGTTTGAGCGAAATTGGTGCTTCATACCTCATAACCCTCACTTACTCACACCAACTTTAATCTTTCATAAGAAACCGGAAATCCAGAAACCGGTACCAGATTCGTGATCACCACTCCAAATAACATCCGCAGCTGAAGTATGAATAACTAGTTTTTTCAACCTCGCTATGCAGCGCATGGGCTACTCTTGATTTTCGAACACACAAGCTGTTTCAACATGAAAAGGTGTTGTAGGTAACAAATTCTACTATATTCTTTACATGAATGGAGTCAGAAACGTACTAATCAACTGATAAGAATAGCTATTTATGTACTAAGCTTCTTCAACAATGATGGAAGAATGCCAAGCAACATGTAAGCGTAATATACCCCTCACAAACTGAACATCTACGCTTCTCTCTACCACCCATTCAAAAAGGACGAAGGAGCACCGATATTCAACTTTCTGTGTAGCCCTCCATCGCTAAACGTATTCACTTGGCTTCCACCTTGAATGGCTTCACACCTCAATGACCTTGTTTGACAATGACGACCGGGGTGCAAAACCCCCTCTAGGCCCCGTGTTGCAAGTCGGCGGCCCCAGTGCAGCGGCTGTGCCGTCAACACGTGGGACACCAACCTGCCCCATGGGGCACCCGAAGCTGCCAAGGCCCGATGCCCCGGGGAGGTGAAGGGTCCCATGCCCTGGTGTGCCACTCCCGTAGTGGGGATTCCCCGGGTCCATCCCTTCACTCCCCACCTGGACTGCATCCCTTCAGCCCCTGGGTCGCAGCCAGCCCAAGACCGTGGGGGGAATTACTACCCTAGCCCCTGGGTTGCCAGCCCGACTCCCAACAACACTGCCCTCGCGACGTCCAGGCAGGGGGCCAGAGCCTGCCCCCCTGCCCGGACCCCGCGAGGGGCTTAACGGGCTTTATCCCCGGCAACCCAGCAACAATAATGATACACAGAATAACAGCAATACCAGATACATTGGGCAACGGACTCACCACATTCCCTCGCTTGCACACCATGCACCATCATAGGTTTATCTCAATACCAGCGCCGACATAGTAGAATACAGGATAGGCCGGACACGTGCATGATGAAATCACAGCCGGCAGAGCAAGAAGATCGGGACCAGGATGGGCCGGGCGCTTCACTGTGCCAGGGCACTCCGCGCCCTCAGCCCTGGCGACCCTTCTAGGAAGGGTCGCCTCCCATCCAACCGGCAGTCGATGCCGAGCAATGCTGGGACGATACGGTGACCAGACACCCGGCGGCTGAAGTGGAGCTGGCAGGCGAGCGCGGCCGCTCGCGATCGATGACGGCGTTGAATGGAACCCGCGGCTTGCGCGGGAAGCGGGATATACCCGTTTCCGGTGCGCGCGCCCCGCCCGCGGATCAATCCAGCGGAGGCGGGGGCAGGCCGCGCGAGGGGCCGCTCGCTGACGCGCCGCGCGCCCGCAGGAGGATGGAGGGGAGCGCCGTGGTCGCGAGACGCGACACTCCCGCCCAGAAAAGAAGACCTCCCGCGGGGGATGAGCTGCAAGGCTGCCTGGTCACCATTGGGCTTAAGGCCCGTTTTGAATTGTTTTAGGGGACATCGACTGCGGATCACACGGGAGAACGACCGCCCCCCAATAGAACCGACCAGGACCTCGGAACGCCGTGAAGTAAAGATGTGAGTGGAGCACCCGACCAACGAAGGATGAAATGGCAAGGGGGATCTCTGCCGGCTGACAGGAAACACACTTAAACTTCACACATGGAATGGCTACTACTACGGCCGGCCCTATCTGAAATGCCTCGACTCCACACATATCGGAGGAGGCTTGCACGGGATGGGGACACTAGGCTAGGAGTCACAAGATGGGATGAAATGCATGAGAGAGAGAGTGGCTGAACTAAGCTATGACAGTAAGCCACTGGTAAGTGGGCAACTACAGCCTAGGGTGTCCAAAGAGAAATGGATTGACTGAGCAAAGCCTCCTCGAAGGGGAGTATGAACAACAGACCTACATAATGCGGCGGGATATGAGAGCGATGATGAATTGGCGACATAAAAATATAAACAACATACAAAATAGCAAAATACACAGAAATATGAAATGCCAGATACACAGCAATAATCAAAATACATACAAAAACATTCAACCATACAGACATACTGAACTGCCGTCGAAAGCTGGGTTCGGCCACGGGGGCCTACTACCATCGCCTGGGTCGGTCCGTCCGACTCGCCGTACCTCGACCCAACCATGGGCCGGAACCATCTATCCATCGAGACCACGTCTTCCACACGGACCGCACGACCGACCACCAGAACTGTAATGTGCCGATTTACATCTGTATGGTTATTCGAATAAAGATTTTTCTAAAAGAATGTATTGCATAATGAAAGAATAAAAACCGACAGTTGAAATGAGCAGCTCAAGTAAAAGGACTTAGCCCTATACGAGATGTCCAGCGTGCGTGTGATGTTGTCGTCGGTCGCCATGTATCGTCCCGTCGTTGTGGTTCGTGCCATCGATTCGTTATTGACTCGAGCTATCTGGAAATAAAAAGGTTGGGATGAACTGTTCGCTTGTAAAAAATGAAATGACTAAAGCTCGGCTCGATGGCTGCGTTGCTCTTGGCGACCGGTTCACGTCCTGGACGGCTTGGCTGCTGGCGGGCCCCACGATGACGTGGGCCTCCGTCCTGTCGGCGTCTTCTATTGCAGGTCAACTGGGAAACGGCGCGATCCTGAACATGAATTAGTCTCAAAGTTCACTTACGTCTGTGTCCGGATCGCTGTCGGTGTTGGCTCGAGCCCATCGCTGACCTGCCTCTACACTACTCTGAAATAACTAAAAGGTTATCTGAATTGGGTGCATTACCTTAAACGGTGCGCTAAGCGCTGAATTGACTATGTTGCTTCACCACGACTCCTCGCTGTCGTGGTCCTGGTCCTCCTCCTGCTGCCTCGGGGGCTCCTGTTCCTCGTGGGGCGAGGCCTCCCGGCGACCAGCGTGGGGTGGAGCAGGAGGAGCGACTCGCTGCCGCGATTCGCGGCGGCGTTGCGCCATGGCAACGTTAAGTGGGACGTCGTACTTTTGTACGTCCTGTTGGTCCGGAGGGCAAGGACGAAACGTGCGCTGCGCGAGGCGGCGGTAGAAGGCGTTTGGCCGTTCTGAAATGTCTGGCAGCGCGCGGGGGTTGTCGACGCAAAACGCGCGGTGATGGCCCTCCTTCTTGCACATAGTGCAAGGTGTACGGCGCAAGCAAGTGCCTCGATGTTGCTTGAGGCAGTTCGAGCAGTACCTGAATTGTAGTGCGAGTTTCTCGCGCTCGCTCAGCCTTGGATGACGTAGGCAATCCGAGCTGTAGTGGTCCACATCGAAACAGAATGCGCACGAACGCCTTTGTGATGGCGGTGGATGCGGTGGCGGCGTCTTTGGCAGGTACCTTCGGGCCTCCTCGTCCAGCCGGATCGGACTGCGGCCCCTGTATGGGTTAAGGGGCCAAGGCTCGTCCTGTAGACGCTGTTGCTGAGGCTGCCCTTGGGCCTGAGAATTCTGCCCTGCCGCTGAGGTGGATGGTTGCTGGCTCGCAGCTGAAGTGGATGGTCGCTGATTTACAGCTGAAGTGGACGGTTGCTGACTTACAGCTGAAGTGGACGGTTGCTGACTTGCAGCTGAAGTAGATGGTCGCTGCGAGGCGGGTGCGGGCTTTTCAGCCGGTGGCTTCTCGTTGGCAGCAGTCTGCTGGACGGGTGTTGTAGCCAGCACCGCGGGCTGTGGTGCGGCCTGCTGCTGCTGCTGTTCTCTGGCCCGCCGCTCTTCCTGCAAAAATTGATCCACCGAATGCGTGCGCAGGTAGCCGTCTGTAACGGCGATCATGAGGGCGTTGCTGTAATTTTCCCTCCACCACTGAAGTGTTTCTTCGATGCGGTATCGATTTGTTGGAATGGGCTCCGGGATTGGTAGGGAGGAGTCTACCGCGTATTGCTGGTCGTCGTTGGTGATGACACCAACGCCTTCATGGAGCACCAGCAGGAGCTGGTGAGCTTCCACCACGCGAATCATACGAATCGCGTGGGCGACGACCGCGGAGGCGAACTGAATTGCATCTGAAATGGTTCGCTCTGTAACGCGGAAGGGCTGCAGTGTCGCACGGAAGTAGTCCCGGTCCTCTGCCCAATCCAACAGCCTCGGGACGGTGATATAGTTGAGCTGGTAGGTATAGTCATTCAACAGCGCAATGCTGTGGACCAGCTCATGGATCCATCCCATGAGGACAGTGTACCTGAATTGGAGGGGGTCTGCCCGCGTCATCATGACACCTAGATTATGGAACCGCTGCGTCGTTGTAGTGGACAGCTCCTGCATGGACCGGAGTAGCTCAACGATCCGCGCTACTGATTCGTAGTCGGCCCTCCTAGATGGTGTTACCTCCTTAACGGGGATCTTGAGGGCCGCGATGGTCGGTCGCAGGAGGTTATTGATATTGATGTAATCGAAGGCCGTCCTGAAACCGGTCTCCGTGAGTTGGTGGGTGCTACGGGCGTCCGATGACGATGCGGCGGATGACTGGGCCGCTGTAGCTGAATTGTCGGAGGAGGCTCCTGTATTGAGCCTTATGTGAAGTAGGGCGAGGAGCTCCTGGTAGCGCGGGTAGTCCGCAGGTGATGTGGGCTCCTCGCGGGCAGTCTCCTGCCCGGTTGCTCCTACTTGAGCCGGTTCCTTTTGTGGAGGAGCTACAGGCGGCTCTGGAGCGGCTGGGGCCTTACCCTCCTTTTGAAGTGGGGTTGGTGACGTGGCGCGAGGCTTCTTGGCTGAACTGACCAAAGAGGGAGAAATTTGGGTGTCAGCCTCGCGCCGAGCCTGTTGGCTCTGAATTGATGTCTCGGCTTCCATGTGCTCAGCCCAACTGCCCTGTAGCTGTGGCGCAGTAGGCGCCGCTACGGTTACGGGGGCAGTGGCGAGCACGGCCGTCGACCGAGACACTGAACTGGCGGACGAGGCAACAGGAACAATCGAAGAACTACCCCGAGGCTGAGACAGCCTCGTGGACCGTCTAGTGACGGAAGCATAGGAGGAACGCGAAGGAACTTGCCTGGTGGTTGGAGTTGTCCCTCGACTCTGTCCTCCTCGTCCGCCACGTGCGGTAGGTTCCTGCGGCTGGCGGCTTCCACGATCGCCTCGTCCTCGGCGGGATTGACCACGGGTTTGCGAAGGCATTGTCGCACGAAAAATGCTTGAGGATATCTGAAATGAAAAAGTTTCGAACCGTTCTCATCTGTAGTGGCGGCAATGCACGAGAATTATACTAGTGAAGCCCATTCTGAAATAAAGAGACCATGGGATGGGTAGAGAACGGTAGGGGCAGGCTAAGTGAACTGAAGTATCACGCGCCGATGAGTCATCGGCGTTAGGGCTGCGACGGTAGCAGGGTCCGTGCGCCTTAAGGACTTCGTGGTGGGACCCGCTAATAGTGCAACTGTGCCTCGCATGGGTGAGTCATCATGAGGGAGCCCGTGGACAACGATGAAGTGGCGAACATGGATAAGTGAAATGAAAGGAACCTTGAACAGCAAAAACAAGCGATTTGGAACCCAAGGGATAGAAGAAGGAGGAGATGGAGTAGGAAATTTAGGTGAAAAACCTGAAGGAGAGAAAAAATACGAGAAAGTGGAGGAAAGATGAAGACGTTAGAAGCAAATAAAGCCGGTTTAGCCCCCAAGAGGATAAAGAACAATGGACTAAGGATATAGGCAAAGGAGAGTAGAGTAAGAAATTGGAAAGTGAAGGCTAGAGGAGCAAGGAAATGAAAAAGGAAGTGAAATGGTGCTAATGGGCAGACTGTAATGCCGGAGGACGTGCTGCCGGTGGAGATAGGAGTGCGACTAACGAGCGCTGCCACTATGGTGGAGAATGAGCGCGATGAGGTCAGAGCGCGAGCCATAGCGGCTGTATCCTAAGGTTGTTTCACCGGCGGCGTCGTACGGGTACTGTAGTGCTCAGAGGAGTCTGCCCGAGAGGAGAGAGGATATGGAAAAAGGAGGAAAACAAGTGATAAGAGCGAAGAAGATATTGGGAAGAAGGAAGAACAAGTCAGAGGGGCGAAGAGAGAGGAAAATTGTACTGAAAGAAGCAAAACAAGGAAATAAGCCGCAGAGGTCCCTAGTGAAGTGGCCAAAGTGCAATTGGAGCGCAATTAAATTACGAAACACATGAAATGGGACGAACTACAGTATCGACGGACAAAATGGAAGAAACTCATCTGATGAAGGTCTTCTTCGCCTTTCGAGGCGGTTGGATCCTTGTTGGCGTGGCGGGCTGCCTCTTGGTCTTGACGAGAGCAGTGTCTTCAGCGACGACTTCGAGGGGGATCAGCTGGTTCACAGATCGATCTAGAATTTTATTTTTGCCCGTTTTAACCCCTACAGATCTTACCGAGCCGTCAGCTGAGCTGTTGATCTTTACGATCAGTCCCAGCGGCCAATTAGACCTCGAAGTATTGTCCGTCTGAATTAGGACGACGTCTCCTACATGTGGCTGTCGTGCTGCGCTCTGCTGTTTCGCAGAACGGATTTGACTCCGCTCCGCGAGTGCTTGCAAGTACTCCTTATGCCACAACTCCCAGAAGGTCTTAAGGGAGTCTCTGAGGAGACTGTACTGGCAGACAAGGAATTCTTGGGACTCCGTAACGGTGAACGGGTCCCTTGAAGTGACTGCCATCTTAGGACTTCCTAAGTGGCCTAGACTGAACTGTGGGCTAACCAAATCGATGGGCCGTAGGATATGAACTGGTTCTGTCGCTTCGCCTGAAAGTGGAGTTAGTGGGCGCGTATTTAGCGTGGATTCTATCTCCGTAAGGAGCGTTTGGAGGTTCCAAAGGTCGAGAGTGTTGCGGTGAACTGTCTTCTTCAAGGCGGTTTTCACCGAGCCTACCAACCTCTCGTAAAAGCCTCCTTTCCACGGCGATAACGGAGTGATAAAGCGCCATTCGAATCCCGATGAGGAGCTGAAATCGAGGACTGCCCTGTCCTCCATGAATTGACTTAACTCATTTGCAAGGACTTCTCGTCCTAGCTTAAAGGTGGGCGCGTTATCGCTCATGATGAGGTTTGGAGTGCCTCGTCGCGATATAAAGCGCCGAAACGCTAGGAGAAAGTGGGTTGTTGTATTGTCCGCAACTAATTCCAAATGAATTGCCCGAGTAGACATACAAGTAAATAAGCAAACCCACGTCTTTTGGTCCTTGTTGTCGTCGGTACGGATCAGGAGCGGTCCAAAGTAGTCGAGACCGGTGTTTTCGAATGGTCGACTCTGGTTGACTCGCTCAGCGGGTAGATCAGGCGATCTCGGGTACGGATAGTGACGACCCTGGTGTCGGCGACAGATAATGCAACCTGAAATAACATTAGCGACGAGCCTACGGACCCTAGGAATGAGGAACTCATTCCGAAGCGCAGAGATCAAGTGTTGGGATCCCGCGTGGAGCAGTTTAACGTGATAATAAGTTATCAGCATGCGTGTCAACGGATGGAAAGGTAAAAGTAAAATAGGATTACTTGATATTGATCGAATCCTTGCGTGGGCCATCCGTGACGTTCCGCGGTAGATCCCGTCAGCGCTCTGGTTAACCTGAAATTTCTGAACCACGCGACTCTGCAGCTGGTCAGAGCTCTCGCGATAGTGTTCGCGGATGACGACAAGCTCTGCTGCCTTCCAGTCGCTTGTGGTAATACAGGGTGACGTAGTGAACTGACTGATAGTGCGATTTACGTTCGGTGGTCGGCCCTCGTGCCTTTTGGCACGGAGAGATTGTAGTTTAGCTACAAACTTGAGCACATAGGCCGTTACCCGAACGAGTTTCGCATATGAATTGGTTCGTTCGAATGGTACGAACGACTTATATGACTGGATTGAGACTGAAGTGATAGATTTGAACTCAACTTCCGCCTCTTTGGAGACTGGAACGTTTGAAGTGAAATCCATGTTAGAATTGGGCCAAGAAGATGGTGATTGCAGAATGTACTTGGGCCCATGCCACCACATGTGATTCGTGATCTCTGAGGCCGTAAGACCACTGGTGGCACAATCTGCTGGATTTTGGTCTGTATTGACGTAAAAGAAACGGCAATGGATATTGGCCGTCTCCAGCTCATTTTCGACCTAGTGAATGAGTTTCACGCGGTTATGAACAAAGGTTTTGAGCTGTTTTTTGGAATGAATCCAGTATAGTGCTATCTGCGAATCAGACAGCAACTGAACTGAACTAATCTGAATTGTGAGCTCCTTCTTCAGGAACCGAACGATCTTAACGGCCAAGACTACAGCTTGTAATTCTAGTCGCGGGATGGTGGTCTTCTCCGGCGCAGCGAGTTTAGCCTTAGCATAGATGAGGTGACTAAAGGGCTTTCCGCGAAGCGGCCTGCATACCAGGTATGCCGCCGCTGCGAATGCCCGTTTCGAAGCATCCGAAAAAACAACTAAATCGTACCTGCATTCCGAAGTGCTCGCGACGTATCTTGGCACGGTTCCAACGAATCCGGAGATGCCGTGGATGATGTCGTTCCACTTGGCCATGGTGTCCTTGTCCAGAGGCGTATCCCAGTCAGTCTTCTTGAGCCACAGATCTTGAACGAAGGTTTTCGCTGAAACGAAAAGAGGGGTTAAGAGCCCAAGAGGATCGAACGTCGATGCGAGCGCCTTTAAGGCGGTTCGCTTTGAATTGACTGCCTTCAACGCTCTGGTAGGCACCTGTAATTGATCTGAATTGGGGTTCCACCGAATGCCGAGAAGTTTAACTGTCGCTCCTGGTGTCCTTTTCATGCGATCCTTTTCAGGAACGCGTTCTGTCACAGCCTGGTCGTTGGACATGAACTCACGAAGGTTCATACCCATATTGGAGAATACATCCTTGCATTGTCGTTGTTTCGAGATCCCTTCTTCGGTGCTTGTGGCGCCGATGAGAAGGTTATCTACGTACGTGTTGGCAAGGATCTCCTCCCTAAGGCTGTTGTCCTGGTTTCTCTCCAGGGCATATTTTATGGACATGCTCAGGAGGAAAGGAGAAGCGTTCACGCCGAATGGAATACGCGTGAATCTGAGGGTGCGGATGTTGTCCCTGGTGGGTGGCTTAGATGGATCGATTAGCCACAAGAATCTCGTCGCATCCCTCTGGCTCTCCTGTAGTCGGATCTGATGAAATGCTTTCTCGACATCGGCTGTAATGAGAATTGGAGTGAGTCTTGCGCGGAGCAATGTTCCGCACAGGTCGGGCAACATTGTTGGCCCTTGATGTATGCAGTCATTGAGACTAGGAGCGTCTCTCATGTGACTGCTCGCATCGAATACGATGCGAAGTTTTGTAGTGTTGCTGTCTTCTTTGATGACAGCCTGGTGGGGTATGTAATACACGGGAGTCCCTTTTGTCGGATCTTGTGTAACCTCCTCGATAATGCCGGATTTCAACTGTTGCTCGAATGTATTGCTGTATTCGCTCCATAACTCGGGATTGACGTGGAGCTTATTGTACAGACTTTCGAGCCGGCGCATTGCGAGCGCCTTATTGTCCGGCAGGTGAGGATGGTTGGTTTTCCAAGGGAACTGCACGTGGATCATACCTTGAATTACCTGAACTGTATTGTAATATTGCTGAATTATTTCTGAGTCCGCGGTGTCGCGGTCCTCGTCCAATCCTTCTGAGTCTAGGGCGAGGAGTCTACGGAATACAGAGTCCGTGTCTGCATTGATCGCCTTCTGATCGACCGAAGTCGAAAGGACTCGAGGAAATGGTGCGTTTGGACCGGAGAGAAGTGGACCCAGTTTGGTATATGACTTGACTAAACCCGATGAGAGCTGACGATTACGATTGAGGTCGACGACACTCCAGTAGTAGTCCATCCCTATCAGGACATCGACGATTACGGAGCCTGTTCGGGGACGTTTTTGGTGTTGTGGAGTGGTCTTGACGCTCATGCTGTCTGGCACAGATGTAATGTGAGTGCGTGTCCAGAGTTTCAGCCTCACCGGGGTGCCCGTAACTGGGTTTTGAAGTGTGATTTTGACCTGGTAGGACTTTTCGGTGTGCTGATATCCACCGAATGTAATGGCCGTAATGGTTTTAGGCTTTTTGAGCCGCAAGCCGAGAGATTGCGCAGTATCTTTGCAGATAAAACTGTGCTGACTTCCACTATCTAAAAAGACAGTAAGAAGCTGATCGGCCTTTGTATTGAAGTTGTGCGTAAGTGCCTCGACAATCATGAGCCGAGGCTCCCTACCAGGTGATCGCGACCTGCATGCGACCGTTTTGGCGGACGCGTTTGGAGTGATCGCGACGTGAACTCTAGTCTGCGACCCTGGTTCCTGAAGCTGCTCGAGCTCGCTATCGCTCGAATCGCTTGTCTCCAGGGATGTCGTGGTGTAATGATGAGACTGAACTGGATCTGAAGTAACAGGTGGGTTTCTAAACCCGACTCTCGGATGGGGAGAGTCCCGGCGTTCAGGAGAACGGCCTCTACGAGGGGAGGGGGTCCTGGAGGACCAGCTGGACGAACGTGACCGTCTGCCGTTTGAATAGCGAGACTCCGCGCTGGAAGATCTCCGACGGGGTGAACGTGGTCTTAAGAAACGATCCCGTCTTGAGGTGTTTCGACGCGCCGGACTTTGCGAGTTTCCTCGCCTATAGCATAGCGACTTGTGATGTCTGCGGGTGCAGTACTGACATGATGGCGCCGTACAGTCGCTGCTATGATGTCCGGACTTGAGACATTTCCAGCAGAGTCGACGGTCTTTCACGATTTCCCTTCTGGCGTGCCGCGTTGGAACTTCATAGCATTGTTCCGGCTCGTGTTTTCCACGAATACAGAACGGGCAGCGACGCCTTTGGGATGTGTTATCCCTCCCTGGTGAGTGGCTCCTGCGCCGCTCGGTGTAATGACGGCGTGGTGACGGACGCCGTATTTCGGCTCGGGATGGCGAGCGTGAACTGTGCTGCTGGGTGACGTGTGCCGACGCCAAGGCTGGGTGGACTCCTTGGAGCGCCTCTTGGCGGTCGATGACCTGGTCAAGAGCGTCCAATAGGTGGTTGACTGTCCAGTCCTCGCCGGCGTTCTTGAGTTCACCAGCTTTTTCCATCGTGCGCAGTGGGAATTTTTCTCCTATCGTGCACTTGTGCGCAGTGGAGGCAGGGTGTTCTCCGAGCTTTTCCAGCTGTACCCACAGCGCCTTCAGCGTACACAATGTGGTGCGCTGTGACGTTGGAATATCGTGCGCCGGCGGCACAGCTTGAAGCTCCTGCACGAGCTGGATGCGCAAGATGTCAGGGCGCATGTACGTCTTCTTCAGCAGCTGAACTGCTTGTTGATAATTGTATTCGGAAAACTGAAGTGGGGAGATAAGCTTGTATGCCTCGCCTTTAAGTTTGCCTTTGAGATATAGGAACTTTGAAATAATTGGAACGGTTGGGTTATCATGAACTGCTACGGCAAACATTTCCCAGAACTCTGGGAAGGCGTGCATATCTCCGCTGAAGTCTGGAAGCTCGAATGGTGGAAGCTTCACTAACTGAATTGGGTCATGGCTGAAGTATGCTGACGCTCCTTGGCCTGCAGGGAGCCCGTTAAGGCTGGCCATGGGGGCAGAAGGAGTTTGTGGACTCTCCCTCCGCGGTGCCAGCTGCTCCTCCCCTGGGCCGGAGCGTGGCTGTGCCGGGCCTCGGTCGGTAGGTCGCTCTTGAGATGGAGTGGAAGGCTGACGACCCTCGACTCCGATCGAGTCGGCAACTGAATTGACCTCTGGTAGTCCACCACTGGAGGGAGTTTGCCTTTCGAGTTGCACTCGAGCAGTACCCAACTCGAGTGCGAGCCTTTCGGCTTCCTCTATGGACTCCGCGCATGCATTGGCTGTCCAATGCGCGCGGAATTCCTCGAGGATGCCGGGCGCGTCCTCAGCCTGCTCCAGAGCGAACTCTTCAGCCCGCTCCCAGCGCTCCTCCGTACCTCCGACTAAAGCGACTCGATGCGTCGCTTTAGTCGGAGGTACGCGTTTCCAATGGTCGACCACGTGAGGGGGTCGACCGACGCGGACTTACCTGCGGGGGCGTCAGATGGTACTTGCCCCGTCCGCAGCTTCTCGGCCTCTTCCATTGAAGCCCTCAGCGCCTTCGCCGCCTTGGTGATCTGGGTCTTGATGGAACCGATCGTCGTCATCGTCGGAGTCAACAACTGCGATTACCTGAAATGCGCACTATAAATGACGACTCACGGGGCCGCCTAATGGCGGACACCCGTGGTAGCGCGAGGTAACGAACGGATGGATGAGGAGATAGAATGGATGGGGGCTGAGAGCACTTCGCGTCCCGAATACAGTGGAGCGCCAGGGGGGAATGAGAAAGAAGAGAAAGATAGAAATATTAAGAGAGAAAGGTGATGGAAGCTAAAGAAAGGAAAGAATTACGGTAAAGCAAGCAACTACTAGAAAGTAGAAAATGCTAACTAGAGGGATGAGGAAGGGAACAAGGGGAGATAGAGAAAGGAAATGACTGGAGAACAGAGGAGAATAGGTAGAGAGGCAAAGGAATGAAGGGAGAGTGAAATGAAATGGCAAGGTTTGAGATAAACCCACGCTAGGTGCAGGGAATGCGATGAGTTACCTGTTGCTATTGAATATACTACAAGAGGGGGGGGGGGTGGCTGCAACCCATCACTTGCTGAATTGACACCTGAAGTTGTGAAGGGGGACCCAGTTCGTCCGTCCTACAGACGGAGCTCAAAAGAGCTATGGGGGCCAACTGTAGGTGTATAGGGTGCTAAAGAAGGGGGGGGGGCGAAGGGGCATGGATAACCCAAGGGACCCAGGGAGATAAACGAGAGGGGGGACTGAGGACCATGCGACGGGGCTACCAACCGACACCTTTACCACGCTACCTAACCGGGTGGCCAGCCCGTACGGCAGTGGATGGAAGCGCTTCCCCTTAGGTGCGACCAGGACTTACCTCTGCCTGGTACTACTTAATACGCGGTCTAGACCCCACCCGTCGCAGACGCCCAGCGCGTCGCCTTACCCCCATGAGAAGCCCCTGGCCTTGGAGAACCCCGAGGGACTGCACGCCCGGGGACGGCGCACAAGTTGGCTGGTTGCCACAGTCCAGCCTGGACCCCTGCGCCGTTGCCTCCGTGGCCCTCTTACGCCCACTTTTGGCCCCGATCCCTGCAAAAGACCCCTTGGCCTACAGGCCCCGAGGGCTACACAGCCCCTGCACCGGGCGTGGCAGGGCCGTTTTTACAGCCAGCCGGCTGTCTCCAGACCGACTGGCCAACGGGTCCGCTTGCCAACGTCCGATGCACCATGTTGCAAGTCGGCGGCCCCAGTGCAGCGGCTGTGCCGTCAACACGTGGGACACCAACCTGCCCCATGGGGCACCCGAAGCTGCCAAGGCCCGATGCCCCGGGGAGGTGAAGGGTCCCATGCCCTGGTGTGCCACTCCCGTAGTGGGGATTCCCCGGGTCCATCCCTTCACTCCCCACCTGGACTGCATCCCTTCAGCCCCTGGGTCGCAGCCAGCCCAAGACCGTGGGGGGAATTACTACCCTAGCCCCTGGGTTGCCAGCCCGACTCCCAACAACACTGCCCTCGCGACGTCCAGGCAGGGGGCCAGAGCCTGCCCCCCTGCCCGGACCCCGCGAGGGGCTTAACGGGCTTTATCCCCGGCAACCCAGCAACAATAATGATACACAGAATAACAGCAATACCAGATACATTGGGCAACGGACTCACCACATTCCCTCGCTTGCACACCATGCACCATCATAGGTTTATCTCAATACCAGCGCCGACATAGTAGAATACAGGATAGGCCGGACACGTGCATGATGAAATCACAGACGGCAGAGCAAGAAGATCGGGACCAGGATGGGCCGGGCGCTTCACTATGCCAGGGCACTCCGCGCCCTCAGCCCTGGCGACCCTTCTAGGAAGGGTCGCCTCCCATCCAACCGGCAGTCGATGCCGAGCAATGCTGGGACGATACGGTGACCAGACACCCGGCGGCTGAAGTGGAGCTGGCAGGCGAGCGCGGCCGCTCGCGATCGATGACGGCGTTGAATGGAACCCGCGGCTTGCGCGGGAAGCGGGATATACCCGTTTCCGGTGCGCGCGCCCCGCCCGCGGATCAATCCAGCGGAGGCGGGGGCAGGCCGCGCGAGGGGCCGCTCGCTGACGCGCCGCGCGCCCGCAGGAGGATGGAGGGGAGCGCCGTGGTCGCGAGACGCGACACCCCGGCTCGTGTGAGAGTGGTGAGGTCAGAATCACCAATTTCGCCCAAACTTTGAGCGTGGTTATTTGGGGTGCTCAACACGAGTTCGGTATCACTTTTTGAATTGTTTGCCCTGGAATTTGAAAATTCTCACTTTTCCTCTTTCAAGGAGCTCGATGAACGTAAAAGACATTTGTTGCCATGCATTTGGTGTCGTCGAACAACGTTCATGCATTCCAGAGGTTGTGTATGCCTTCAAAAATGATGATGACGATACCATAAGTCTTCCTTAAAATGTCCCTTGTACAGTTTCAATTGAACTCACTAACTCAAATTGTGCATCCTTTAAATCGAACAGAACGTTTAAAGTTTGAAATTAAGAATATTGAGAAAATTTAAGAATATCACACAAAATAATTTCTTTTTGCAAACGTAGTTTAAAAATACGATTACAACGGATTCCAAATATGATCACCAGCCGTCAGAGCGGCCTTTCGACCGCACTGTTTTCTCAACGGCTTCGCCGAGTATTAACGTCTCGTCATCAGTTGTAGTTGCCATCTATGTTATGGTTTCCGCAGGAAGAATACCTCAACTACGTCGAGTGGGGCAAGCTACAATACCGCTCGCGCCGTACGGTCAAAAGTGGGCGAAAAACGCAAAAATAGCGTCGCAAAGCGTTGCATGCTCATAACTCCTTCAGTTGTAGGTTCTTTGAAAAAAGGTCGGCACCATTCGGTTCGTCTCTTCGAGTTCTGCACAAACATGTATACAACTTTACTGGAACACCCACATTTTCGACGTGGGTGGCCCAAAAACTTAACCCTAAAACTAAAGGAGTTATGAGCATGCGACGCTTTGCGACGCTATTTTTGCGTTTTTTCGCCCACTTTTGACCGTGCGGCGCGAGCGGTATTGTAGGAAGGGTCACGAAACAATGCTGCTATTCTAGAGATACTATCTGGTAAGAAAAGATTGAGCCACCAACTATAAATATACACGTAACTGTTCCGATTATATTATCGGACGCTGAAGTTTTGGACCACTTGTACCACATCCACAAAAATCGATAATACCAATCGATATTGTTTGCCTCCCCCTGCTGTGAAGGCCTTTCGTCGATGATCAGTCTCACGTCGCCATCAATCGTTGAGTGTCGCCAATACGCCGTACCTCCTCTCCAGTTGTAACGGACCGAAGGACGGACACACACACACACACACACACACACACACACACACACACACACACACACACACACACACACACACACACACACACACACACACACACACACACACACACACACACACACACACACACACACACACACACACACACACATCTCTTTTATATATAGTAGGATACTGTTTCATTCGTCGCGGAATTCCTTTCCGCCTGCTTCAAAAATGCCCTTGGGTACATCTCAAAATGCAGAAAGGCGTGTTAGGTGTGTTTAGGTGTGTCATACAATAGGAATATGCCATGCGCTCACTCAGTAGGCGACGCTTTTTGGATCATGTGTGCAGATGATTACACACAGTTGGTCTAAAAGATTATTTCTTCGCTGACCAACTGCATCAACTGTTTGCACACAGTTGGTCAGCGAAGAAATATTCTTTTAGTTCTGACGGTGGCTTTTTGCGGTTGTTTCTCCAAAGTCGTAACTTTAGGCAAGTTAAAGGCCAGCTAGGAGGATGGACATTTTATGATCCAGGCGGTGTAGGCGTTTTGTTTCGGCACAGTGTGTAGCCGACCTTTTAAAATAACATTTTTGAGCCAGCTATTTATTTTGATTGTCCTAAAGTTGTCCAGCTTTATTTGAAAGTATTGATTGACTTTATCAGCTTTCAGCTTGAATAGAAAAGTGTCCAGCTCAACTTGAAAATGTCTTGACAAAATATATAGTGGGTGTACTTCGAATAGCCTTAATAGAGAAAATTCGGATCTATCCTAGTCGTAAGGGGCAACCCCAAAGTGTCAATTCCCTAGGTCATCCCTTGCCACACAGTCATATCCACTGAAATTAAACAAAAACCCTCGCATTATGGGGCAGCAGCTGAAGCTCTCGTAGAACCACAACGTAGGGAATAAAGGCGCAACAATGCTCCCTCCGACTAGGAGAGATCCCGAAATTCTTTCAGAATAACCATAAGTAAAGCTTCTCTTATGATTTACGGTTTACTATTTACGATTTACGACGATTTTTTCTTAATTATGATTTACGATTTACAAAATTTTAGATTTATTTTATGCACACCCCTGGGCCTGAATCATCAACAGTAAAATCCGGGGTATGTTGGGTAGAGGGAAGAAATATACCCACGACGTAGCATTCATCATCAATTTCTCCACTCATTCGCGGTTATACTACCACATGAAGTTACACAACGATACTTGTGGGTATCTCCTAATACCCACTAGGAATTCCTTTAACTAGAGTGACCAGTAGGGCGCGTGTAGCGCAGTCGGGGGAGGCGCCGGCTGTCGCGTGCACCCGATACCAGGTTTCTGGTTCGGATTTCCCGCCCAGGCCAACCAAGCCTTCCATCCCTCCGGGGTTAGTGAATTGGTACCAGACTTGTCTGGGAAGGATAGAGCGCTGACTTGTTCATCAGCTGGCCACCGCAAGTCATTGTATGGCCAAATACGCATTCAAATCGCCTCCACGACATCCCGTAGAAGTAGAATGCGTGGCGCATCCGAAAAGAGATTGAGTAACGCCGTCCTTTATCCTTTATCCTAGAGTGATCAGCCCAGCCATTGGTCATATGAAAAATCGTAGCAATGGATGCCCAATAACATTGCCTGTTCTAACAATGCTTTGCTCGTTTTGCTCACAATAGTCACACAAAATTGTTAGAACTAAGCAAATAAATATTATTTATGTTGTAGAATACTTCTTTTTTAACAGAAACCTTTCAATTTGCGCCGAAGGCGTTTGTTAGTAAAGTATCTAGAAAACGTTCCTGCCTTCAGGAGTTAGGAATAGGATTATTTATTTATTTATTTATTTATTTATTAGGTGATTATGCTAGGTGAAGGATGATATCAAACAGCTGGTCGCGTGGTAGCGGAATCGGAGAAGGGTGGGTTTATCCCCCCGGTTGTCACCTGCACCTGGTTCCAGCTTCCTGGTTCTAATCTATTGTTTGACAACTATCGACCGATCTACCCGAATGAGATCGGAAGAACACCATATGAAGCAATAGCCTTGCTTACATGCAGGGTTTTCGAAGAAGCGCACGATGCTCCTTCTGATATCGCACCACATGCATTCAGTCTACATATTTCGTTAGATGCTCATTCAAATGCGGATCCCTCTATCTCGTCCAAAAAAAAGTAGGAGGTCTTCAGTAATACACAACAACGTAGCGTTTTAGATAAATATTAGTTAAGTCGACCTTTAAATTTCAATTTGGCTTGTTTGACCTTCGCGATCGATTAAGTTGTACCCTGGACTTTCAGTACGAGGTAAATACAGGTTGGATCCTATAGTGCGAAGGATTCAGAGAATACTCGTGAATGTGCTTAGCAGCGGCAACTCGGCTTCCATACCAGTGAGACGTATTTTGAAGAATGAAACGGAGGCAATCCTTCCTGTGCAGCAAAGGTTCTAGACGCTACATAATAGGGCTTAAGGCTAGAAAAATTGCGTGAACAAGATGGTCACTAGAGATCTTAAACTCCTAGAACCCCTCCCCCCCCCCGTAGTAGTTGCAGAAGACAGTTGTATGTTGTCTTTTGAAGACAGTGTAAATGCAAACAGGACAGTAACAGTCGGATAGCTGGATGCAAATGTTTTCATGTTCACATGATGAACAAGAGTGCGGTTGGCAGTAACGGTGGTCGTTCTAACACTGTTGTGCATGTACATGCATGCGTGTACTGTTTATTACGCAATCCCTTCACAGCTGACAAACAACCTTTTTTCGCTGTCGTATCGCTTTTTGTGGCGAATTTAAAATTCTGTAAACTGTCTGGTCAAAGGGAGAGTGTCCAGCCATCTGGAAGGACAATTCGAAAATTTCCGAAAGAAGGCAATGTGCGCGTACTTTTAAAATCCTCTTGAAGCTGTCTGTTCGCATCTTCTCTAGCTTTAGAAGATCTCATTCATTCTGCAGCACTATATGTACGGGTTTACCAAAAATTTTCTGGTCGGCATTGGAACACTATCATTCCAAAGCGGCTTCATTTCAAAAGATTAGCCGATTAACATTCAATATTATGGGAGCGTGTGAGGTACTTCTTTTCCAAGGCAAACATTAGGTAAATGGGCCTGAACTACGACTAAAAACGCTAGTGGTTTACCGATAATACGCAGTACAACAGCGAGGGAACAAATTCAGTACTCGTCGAGTGCTCGAGCTGCATATTATTACGCAGCGTGTTGTTTCTACAAAGCAACTGCTTCTTTTATGAAAAATTTCATGTAGATGAACACTCTAGAAATGTAAAAATAGGCTGTCGCACAATTAGTCTCCGTTTCGAGGTATGTTTAAATAAATATTCTGTCTACCTTAAGTTATTCCGTCTCAGGGAGGCCACAAATACTCTTCGGTAGGTTTTTTCCTGCCCTTTCAAAAACATATGTGTTGCTCTAATTTTTCTAGCTGAACTTTTCCAGGGCCCCATAAAATCATGAACCCTCGCGACTACCGAGTCATCGTGCTTTACGAATTTAAATTGAGACACTCTGCAGCAGAGGCATCCTGTAACCTTAGCAGCGCGTTTCGGACGGACTGTGCTTGCGAATGTCCTTAGTCCCAAGGAGATGCCGAAACCAAGTCTCCATCCAAAAAAGACCATGGTGGACAATGGCCGGTCCATTACAAGTTCTTGAAGACTGGAAAGACTATCACAGCGGAGAACTACTGCGCCGAAATTGAAGTGATGCACCAGAAATTGATTGAAAAACAGCCGGCTTTGGTCGATCGAAGAAGCCCATTCCTATTTGCACGACAACGCGCCATCCATGTTTCCAAAATTGTTGTTCAAAACTGGATGAATTCGGGTAAAAATCTGACACATACAGCATATTCATCAGATCTGGCTCCTACCGATTATCATTTTGTCAAGCATTTAGATCGTCGTGTGTAGGACAAAAAATTCAGCAGCCAAGATGATGTCAAATGTCATCCTTATGTTTTATTAATTTTCGTAGTTCTGATTTTTATAAGGTGGTGTGTCCTGTTACTGTTGCGTTGGGAAAAGTGATCTAATTTTGATGGTGCTTAATTCGATTCATAAAATTGCTTCCAAGAAGATCTGTCAGAATTTTCAGTCAAAATCGGCCAGTTCACATGCAACAACCTAATATTACATGAGAAGCCCTTGTTGACTGTGAGATTCTATATAATGGTACAACAACCAACGAGAACAGAATCAAGGAATAACACAGTAAAGCGGAAAGTCACAATTTCGTTGTGACTAAAGCCTTCCTTGAGAGGAAAGATTTGTGATGCTATATAAAATGGCAAGTCTACATCAGTACAAACGTAGTTCAGGGAAAGAATCATGCTACTCTTGCAAAAAAAATTCAGGTTCCCTAAAAATCCATGATCGACTTTTCTTCTCAGTGTAACCTAAAGTGTTTTCTTCTTCACTGTTTGGGAGCCGTTGTGGAATGTGGCTCCTGTCGCTTCGTATTTAGCATCCGGGAAATAGATCAGTTAACAGTCACTGACAGCAGTTCGCCGTCATGCAGCCAAAACGTAAGTCTGTTCGCCTGTAGGCATCGTCCTTATGACAATTTTTAGAAATGTGACTTAAAATTGTAACGTATGTGTAAGTTTGGTCCTTGAATTTAAGATGAATAGAAGGACTGAGGTGTACATTCATCAGCCAATGTTTCGGGTCTGAACGCGTCTTAGGAAATAAATATTAGGCGAGATTGCATAATTCTCCATGTCCGACTGTCATGAAACCTGGACATTTTCTCAAACTGGCTTACTATTTTTGTGCAACACAGACTTGATATGATGAAGCGACTTTATTTCGGCCTGGCATTTCGACAATTTCGTCGTTCCAAAAGATCTAGAAGATGTGCGAAGCCGAAAATCAACCACTCATCTCGACAAAGGCTCACGAATATCAATGTAAGTCCCAGTGAAGAAAATCGAACCCACAATTGTTCTTCCACCAGCACTCGGAGGGCTCAGCTGTATGACTTCTGTAGAGCAAATGAGACCGAAGTGCAAATCTGTGAATAGTGATGTCAAGTGTACAGCAACGGTTAGTCTCAGAGCTTCACAACTGCATGAGCGGCAAAACGTCCGGTGATAGAGATGCATTCGCTTCGGTGGTTCATTTGTGAATGGTGATTTGGTGGCGATGTCTGTTCTTTCACGTGGTGCCACTGGAAACTTCTTGCTTTAGCAAATCGAGCTCAAAGGAGAATCGAATGCAGGCGACAGGAACTAGTTACAAGCCGGCCTACGAACATTCTGAGTCACATCATATGGTTGATTACGCTTCAGAGCTCACGAGATAATGCTACGGCGTGCGCGGGAGCCGACGCGCCTCGCGAACATGGTTAGTGTGAGGAATACGCGAGGGTCCCTGGTGCAATTAAGGTAGTCCGAAAGTCCCGTAACGTAGGCAAGACCCGCGTAGCATTTGGATATACATAGATACTTTTACGGGCCGCTCGTGCGAGTTGGTTGAAGCAGTTGAGCGAAGAAATATAGATTTCTGTGCGGTGCTGGATACAGTATGTCCTGCTGCACGTCGAGGGACATTGGCCGCTGCTCCTTTCTGTACGGCAGTATCAGGACCACCAGTATGATCGTCTCCGAACGTTTTTATGCGTAGAACGTTCCGACAATCGCTTGATGAAGAATGCTGTCGCCGTAAAAGAGCGACGATGTCATTCCTTTTCCGCGTATGCTCCACAGACAGGTTGCTCCGAGCAAAATAAGGACGAGTTCTAGTCCCTGCTTGATGAGAAGGCAGAAGTACCGTCACAAGATATGCGTGTTGTGGCAGGTGACCTTAGTGGGCACGTCAGAGCAACGAAAGGCGGCTACAGCTGCCATGGTGGCTTTGGCTGTGGGTCACGAAATGCCGATGCTGAGCGTGTACTTGAGTATGCAGACTCGCACGACCTCACCAGGGTGAACAACAAATTTCGAAATGGTGACTTCCATCTCATCTCGTTTTATAGCAGGAACGCCTAAACACGGTTTGACTATGTCCTTGTTAGACGTCCCGACCAAGGCCTTGTCACAGGCGCAAAGACCGTGCCATATGAGACGTTTACCACGAAACACCGTCCACTAATCTGCTTAAGATCGCTGAAGATCATGCCTCAGAGGTGATTCATGTCTAGTGATACGGGTCCGCTAGAATGAAATGGTGGAATGAGAAGGGAGCAGCTGTTATATCTCGCATTCGGTTGCCGACGGTAACAACCTGGGAGGATGCTACCGATGCGATAACTCGGGCTGCACGCTTCGAACTCGGCACAACGAAGCCTGGACTGGGTAACTCTTTGTTGAAACGTCAGGAAGACGGGATACTTGATGACGGATGTGAATGAGCACGGATCTATTAAGACCAATTGCAATGAGATCTCATGAGTTAAGTGTCTCAAGTCTCTTGGATCAACCATCGCGTCCGATGGCAGCCTAAAGTTGGAGGTGATTGTGCACTGAGTGCAGTCTGGCGCTCGTTGACAGGGTGATTTACGACAAGTCATTTCCTGAGTGTCCTGGTGCGAATGCTTGGTGAACTTCCTGTTTCTGACGTGTATAGCTCACCACAGGCTAAACGCCGAATTTGGCAAACAACGTCTTTCTGCGCATAGTGTTCGTTCCTTTCACACCGACAAATCACGCAGTCTATCACATAACGCAAGAGCGCCCGCCTATTGCGAACCGGAAGTCGTTTTATGTTGCCTCCTGGGAATCGACCAACACGACATCGTCATCCTAATTTTTTCGTAGCCAACATAAGCGTACATCTGTCGGGACTTGGAGAGAAGTGAAGGGAAGCGGGAGACCTACTACCATTTTCACCATCCGGCCATTTCGTTGTCTTGGTTCGTAGTCATTGAGGCGCGCAATAACAGGTAAGGACCCTTCAGAATAAACAGAAGAGGCAATGATTGTAACATGAGATAGTTCTGGAACGTTTAGCGATTTGTGTAAACTTGTTTTCATTCCTAAACTCAAAGCTTCCAGCGAATCTAGGAGGACCTACGATTTTGCAGCCGCCGTCGTTCACTTGCGAAAAAAGAAATTCACAGTGGCTCCTTTGTAAAGCTGACAACGTATGCTAGAGACAGATCACGAACTAAGCACTGATGCAGTCAACTTCATCACCTCAGTTCTAAGCACAGCGTTATTGTGCCACCTTGTGGGTGCGCTGCGCATTTCACTTGATGGGATATCGAGAAGACGATTTGAATGTGGAGGCGCTCTGTAAAAGTAGGAGCGGGCTTTCCCTTTTATTCAGGATGCGGGCCTTATCCAGGTCAGCCAAGGTTCTACAGCGGAGGCCGGTAAACTGGCACGAGACCTGTCCGGGATGGGAAAAAACGTGAAATATGTAGCGGCTATGCTACCACAACGCTAGTGGGAGGGGGTTGTGTAGGCATTCAAATCGCCCCACCATTCCTTCATAGAATGTGACTAATCTCACAAGGATGATGTTCAACTCCGATCCTGTTCTTCAGCTTTAACATTAACGCGTGTTTGGCTCGCATGTCGCTACTAGCCTATGAACAAGTCACTCGATCCTTTTCAGGCAAATCAGGTAGCAGTTCTCTGATACGGAAGAAATGGAAGACTTCTCTGACCTGGTCGGGACCCAAATCTTGAGATCAGTTAGGATGAAAGCGACTACCGGTGCCTTTTCGTCTGACGCATCTTCCTGTTTGATGAGCGTGCAGGAATCGTTATCATGTTATCACTTCATTTTATGAAGGTGGTTATACATCAGATTTTTTGAGTGTAGTTACTTTTAGATTGTATTCGTGGTAATTTTTTCGGAACCACAATTCCCTTCAGAGAAATCCTCGTTTTTATTATGGTTTTGTTGTGCGGTAGTGCAGCGGGAGAAGGCACTAGCTGTAGCTTGCACCCTGATTGGAGTGGTTCGCATCCCGCCCGGGCCCACCAAGTCTTCCATCTCACGGGGTCCGTGGAGTGGTTGTGGAAACCTCTCTGGGAATTACAACCAACTGACTCGGCCGCCGGCCGAGGTAAGAGATTGTGAACACAAATACACGTTCAAATTTTTTTCACCAGTATTTCTTTCTGATCCCAGCTCAAGTAAATGGACCAACTACAATGTGAAACAGGTGACCTTAGTGATTCTTCTCTTGGCAACGTGGCGATGGTGAATCAGTCCAAGTCTGTGACGTACTACTACGTACGAGGCTCAACATGTATCTCTTCATAGAGACACACGTTGAAATGAACTGCACTCCTCTTTGAACCCCTCTTTGGTTCAACACAGTACATTTTCAGAGGTCGAAGCTATTCTGAAGCCGATTTACGAAAAGTTCGAGGAGTACTGCAAGAATATGGATGTCAATGGAAGCCTGAAATACTATCACAGCCAAGCCGTCGTTGTGGAGAAAGGCAAACAAGCATTTTATGGAAAGGAACGTAAGCTGTTTCCACAAAAACGTTATATCTATCTAGACCATCATTCATTCCTGCGGTTGAAAAGTTAAATTAAAAGTGAAACAAAGTAGGTGCTTGGCTTATACAGGTAAATCGCAGTGGCAAAATGTATTTTTATAAAAAAAATAAATAAATGTGGGTGTAGCAAAAAAATTGCAGAGCGAGAATCTCAACAACTCGAATCTTATCCAGAATGACGAATGTGCTTCATTGTAGCTGCAGCGTTGCCATTGCCCTCTCATTCGCTCTCAAAAGTGTGACAGCGAAGAGTGATTCAAAAAATCACATAGGCGATCCAAATTGCGCATTACGTAGGTCTATCAATTTATCATTTGCCATTTATTGCACATGTTTTTGCATTTCACTAAACAAAGAACTAGCAAACTTTCCACTAAACAAAAAACTAAACAGAACAAATCGAATACACAACTAATGAGTTAGAGAGGTCACATGGCCCATTGTAATGTTACTTTTACTAAGTCGCAATGTCATAGCAAAGCACTCTTCTCAACAAATTCAATACATGCAATGATTTCGACGCGGAGAAGAATAAGCAAGGTGAGAGCTGGCCGAAAGTGGTGCTTGGATGTTTCCTATACCTCTGTGCCGTTGTTGTCAGCTAAGGAATGTGTTTTTGAGTAATATTTGATGAATTAAATTTGATTGCAGGAATAAACGAGCTTTTAGAGCTGGTCGAGATGCTGAAGGAGTATTTTGGCACTGTCGAACCGTCTACGTTTGAGGTTAGCTCTCAGGATACAGACCACCTTTGAAAGAAATTTTGAGCTCAACATGAAATGTTCAGAAGAGCAATGAAGTATACCAAAGCACTGACGACTACCTGATTCTTCACTGCGACTTCGAAATTAACTCGAAAAGGGCCAGCCATAAAGGAAAACTCACGCATATTTGGAAGAAGGAGGATGGCCACTGGAAGCTGTTCCACGAGAAGTGCGAGTCCAGTTAAATGACGTTGGGTGCGGAAATCTTGCGTGCTTCGATATTTTATTCGTCGGTTGGAAATAAATGTTCTCGAAGGGAATTTATTGCCAATGTGCAGGGAATGTATACATTTTCAATTATCTTCATCCTTTTTTGAGTTTGAGTGGAGAAGAAAATGTGCAGCTTTTAGCAAGTTCATAAAGTGGCTAAAAGCGAGGTACAACTCCATGAATTATCTGAAAGAATGGGTGGTCGACGATTAGAGATTCCACTTTTTATCCCCTACATATGTGGCTATCATCGTTGCCATCTCAACACTATTACAATTTTCTGCGTATCACGAAATTTGATCATTTGGGAATGTTTTAGCCAAAATTTTGGCTGCTTTTTGGTCGCTTTCACTTTCTTTATTTAATTATTTTAAATACGTCTCACTCCCACATGGTTCCTCGTCTCATCGTGGCGACTGGGTGGCAGTGGGTGTCGAACTGCGATGTACAGCGGAGGTTTCCAGTCCCAATCTCCGGCAGAGTCTCCCACGCTGAGAAGGACTTAATGTTAATGTTAATGTTAGTGTTTATTACGTCGCGAAAGGCAGACGCGAGATAGAAATAGGACAGTACAAACAGATAAACAAACTTCAGAAAAAGGCACAATCAAACAAGAACTGGGTGTGGTCGATCTCCATGACTAGAGTCCGTCAGACTTAAGCAACATTTTTGATGCATACCGCTTGAACTGGGGTATAGAGTAAGCATTTGATAGGTTTTTCGTGATCCTTATGTAAGCGCTACCTGTTCTATGCGTAAAGAAAAAAGCGCGAACTGATGATCTCGGACAAGGCAAGGCTATTTTCATTATACCACCTCTAGTTCGGGAAGGCATCAAACTATATAATTTCATAATCACAGCCACACTAGGTTGGTGCAGAATTTTATGAACGAGACAAACATCAAACACCTTTCGTCGTGATACGAGGGATGGAAGATCCAAATGTCTATTACTGAACACTGCGTTGGGGATGTTGGAGTATATGAAGCCTCCCATGCGAATAAATAATTTCCTAGTAAAATTATTTTGGACCTTCTCAATTCTGGAGATATCTTTCATCCTACTAGGGTTGAATACTGTAGTGCTCTTTTCAACTAATGGTCGTATGTAAGTCTTGTAAGCCCTTATTAAAAGAGCTCTGTTCTTTGTAGAAAGGGCTTTAAATATGTGGAATGTACGCAGAAGCGCTATCCTACAACGATTTTTGACATGTTCGGAAAGGTCTAGTTTGCTGCTGTATGTGAAACCAAGATCTCTAATGAAATCCACCGATGTGATGTGGAGACCATCCACTTCATATGTATGCTGTGCAGTTGACGGAGTGCTGCTAATACGCATGAAACTCGTTTTGTGCGGAGCCAAGGGGAGCTGCCATTGTTTAGACCAGGAAACCAATAAGTTGATTCCTCTTTGGAGACATAATTCATCATCAACACCATCAATGACCCTGTATATTTTTACATCATCTGCATACATGGCACAATCACAAACATTACGCAAAATTTCTGGTATTTCCGAAGTAAAAATGTTAAACAATATAGGCGATAATACCCCTCCTTCAGGTACTCCACTTGTAACACGTTTAACTTCGGAGAACACATGTCCAATTTTAACTTGAAACGTTCTCTCATTTAGAAAATCAGCGATCCACTTCGTTAACATTGGATGTATCTTGAGTTCTTCTAATTTGAACAACAACTTTTTGTGAGATACCCTATCAAACGCCTTGGCAAAGTCAAAATAAATAACATCACAGCAGCGCTTGCTATCAAGCGATCCTTCTCAAAAAGCCTGCAGAAAAATGATGTTATGCTCACCGGCCTGTAATTCTCTGGACTGTCAGAAGGTTCTTTCTTCAATATCGGGGTGACAAACGAGTATTTCCATCTTAAAGGTACTTCTGCATACATTAGTGATTGGTTAAAAATGTACGCTAAAGGGCCACTAATAACACTTGCAACCTTCCGTATTACAAATGGTGATACAAATCTGGAGTGACAGAAAAGGAATTCGGGCATTTCATAATCAGTTCATAAAGTAGATGAGACTAAAACCATGGGATATCCTTCATAGGGGTACTGTGAGAGTGGGACATAGACGGAACAGAGGCGTCGTCAATTTGGAAAGCGGTCACAAACTGGTTAGCTAGCATGTTAGCTCTGTCATAATCAGTTGTTGCAATGAGACCATCTTTTTTCAAACATCCAATTCGTTTCCTTTCGTCAATTTTACTATTCAAATATGCGTAGAAGTTACGTTTATTACCGTCTTCAATTATCTTCTTTTCTAAATAGCAGTTGTATTTGTGCAGTTGAGAATTAAGCCTATGAGAGAAGGACTTATAGTTTGACCAGCCATTAGATGTCCTAGCTTCTAGAAATAAACAGTCACGGTGTTCTAGCATATTTTGTATATGACGAGGAAGGTGGGTGGATTTGAAAGAAGACACTAGTTTCCAAGGCACGTGAAATTCGATAACATAATGCAAGATAGACAAAAACAATTCATACTTTTCATTAACATTATTTTTGGTCTCTAAAAGATCTATCCATCGTAAGCCTGCTAGTTCATTGCAAATTTCAGTGAAATTGCAGCAAGAATACACACGGCGGTAGACAGGTATACATTCTATGACAGTATGTGCAATAGTAAATGAAATACTATTATGATCGCTTGTACCTACTGGAGGTAAAATCGTAACTCCACTTATCAGGTCTTGTTTCGTAGCAAAAACCAGATCTAGAATGTTTTCCAATCTGGTAGGCTCCTTAATGTATTGTGTGAGACTGTGGCTGTAAGCCAACTCCTCAAGTAACATCATGACGGAAGAAGCAGGAGACTCTATACCAAACTGTGATATATTGAAATCGCCAACTATTACTGAGTGCAACTCACAGGCAATCAAGTCACTTAGAAGTTTAACAAGCTGTTCAGATTTCAAAGGAGGACAAGAAGGCGTTCGATATAAAACAACGAATCTTAAACTGAAAGTTTCGTAGTAGATATCAGCACATAGCAATTCATAAGCATTCTCAACAGACTCCTTGATTACAACCGAAACAGAAATCCTATTATGCACGAGTAACATCACTCCGCCACCTGATTTCCTTTCCCTATCACAACGATGGATATCATAGTCTGAAGCTATCTCACCTAAGACAGACGGCATAGAGTGGCTGTTATTCAACCACGTTTCACTAAAAGCATATATATCATAGGAATGTCCAAGAATGAAATTGACGTAATCCGAATTCTTGGAGATCGACCTTACATTGGCGTAGTAACATTTAAATGAACCCTTAAACATCCGAGGAGAACACATCAGTTTCCCTGCTCAATAACAGCAGAATTCGATATTGGGCCGGACCCAGTTCTGGCGCTTTCCGATTGCTGACCATTGGCAGACAATGGCGGACCGGAACCAGACCCTATACCCCGCTTACGCTGCTCCTGTCTTTGCTTCCTCTCTTCAAGAGTTAGGGATTCACGAAGGTAAACCCCTCCTCCAGCGAGAAAGCGAAGACGAGGAGCTCTTCTCACAGCACAACGTTGAAAAATACGTGATGGAAGCACCACTTTAAGTAAACGGTCCCTACCCTGATCAGGTCTTCCCAGACGATAGACACTGATTGAATTACATTCAACATTTAAAAAGTCCATAATATTACAAATGCTTTGAAAATCATAGGAGACACGTTCTCTTGTTGTAGAAGACTTCAGTTCAGGAACACCACTGATTACTACTATGTGTAATCTTTCTAGTTCCTGACACGAATGAAAGCGTTCCGGCGGGTTGGGCGAGCTAGCAGATGGTACCGTAACATGAGGAACAGAGCTCGAACTGAGACGTGGTTTAAGACTCTCAATTTCACGTCTAAGCTCTTCATTTCCACGCTTGAGCTCACGATTTTCGACGAGAGTAAGACTTAGCTCCCGAGCCATAGCAGCAATCACTTTCTTGACCACTTCTGGAACCCTGCTGGATCGTCCAATCTCTTGAAGTTGATCCTGGAGTTCCTTAGATAGCGGCGATTCAGGAACTTCTAAACGAGCAGTCTTGGATCCTTTCCCACTACCAGCCACTGGTGTTGCTTCACCGGCCATTGCGTGAAAACGGAACGGCAGTAATTCAATAGACGTAGCGTATAGATTGAATATACCTGTTACTGTGGCAATCGGGAAACTGAGATTCTGCCCACTTGCCCAATGAGCACAGCCAAGGACTAGACTGGGAGTGAACTGTTTGTCGAGAATGAGCCAACAGTAGCGAATCCGGCAGGACGATAACGAGAGCACAGTAGTGAGCAACCGCTCACCAAGGCACACCGACTCGAAAATTGACGAGGAAGGCGCCAAAGCATCGAAGAAAAGTGGCCGAAGGAGGAGAGCTCGTAAACCTCGAGAACAGCCTGCAAGGAGTAGCCCGCAGATCCTTCAAGTGTACTAACCCCGAAATCTCAGCAATGAAGGTTTCTGCGCAAAAAAAAAAGAGAGTTCGACTATTCTTCGGAAGCCTAGCGAAGTCTGTAGGGGGGGGGGGGATAGACACGTCAGACGGTTATCGGCTTGTGATGTCACCTCACGGGATGTCCGGCACGCCATGCTTTGCAGAAATTGCAAGAGTGGATAAACTGTTCCAGCGTCAGGCTCAGGTTGGCAGGCCGGCTGATGGAATAGAGAGGTCCGTCTCAAACCATGACCAAAAGTCGCAATGGAATCAGCGTAAGCGGTTAAGACGTCACCCGGAAGTGAGGCGAATAACTACCGCCCAAATTCTGCTTTCAGCATGCGAAGGCTAATGAGGGCAGAACAACCTCGGCCAAAGAAGCTAGTTAGACTGAGGAGACTGAATGCGGGGACGCTGACCGGAAGATTCAGGAAAGTGGCTGACTTGATGAAGCGCAGAAGGATAGAAATCCTGTGTCTGCAGGAAACGCGATGGAAAGGGGCGAAGGCCAAGGAAGTTGGAGAAGGGGTCAGGCTGCTCTACAACGGAGAGGACACCAAGAGGACAACGAAGAGGACACCAAGAGGGGATATGCGCGACACAGCAGTTACCTAAGCAAATGGTCGTAGTATTGAATAATCGCAAGGCTCTTATCCCCTTAGTGACATTGAGTACCGTGTCTTTGAGAGTGCAAGGGAGCGAAGGATTTTGAGCGCGTGAGATACTGAGGTGGAGCCAAGCGTCTGCCTTGTGCACTGCAGTGTTTACTTGACAAGTACTATCAACGTTACTATACGCTGGAAACGATGTTCCCGACTTTTAAATTCAGTTCACCACAACTCAACTCGTATTTGAATCTGACGTTTAATCGTAAAGGTAAATATCCTGTTGCATGTCGTAAAGGTATATATCCTGTTGCAGATATTCGTGATATAGTGTTGATGATTAGATGTAACACATTGTCGACCTGGTTATATCTCTCTAGAGATTTGGACAAGGACACAGAAAGACAGAGTGTGAACGATATGTATGCTTGGAAGATAAGCTCCAAAGACAAGTTTGAAAGTTAATACTTCAGACCCTGCAATTTTTGTGGGGTCAACTTTTCGATGTCTTTTCGAAGACTCCACTCAATGGGTTGAAAACTTCCTTGTCTCTCCACTCACTTAAACCACCAGAATGAGAATCCTATCCTTTAATAACCTTGTAGTCTACATCTAAGTGGCTAAAGGCGGCCAGCACTTTCGCGACTGTTTTGCAAACTGGTGACCTCGCTGCGCACGTTTTGTGTTTACAGCGCGTATTTTAAAAACTAACCAGGAAAGGGTCTTAGGCGTAGGTCTGAATGGGGGAAATGGATAGCACTGCGAGAATCACCACCCTTCATAGAGTAGAAAAACATGTTTCGTTTTTGCTGAGTCCTTGAATTCAAAGAGCTACGGGCTCTCGAAATTGGTGGTACAGTATTGCACCGTCACCCGTACTGACCATAACCTACCGTAGTCGGCCGAAATTTGAAAAACGAATGTCAGATCCGTGATCAGCACTCCAAATAAACCCCTGGACGAGGTTTGGGCGAAAATGTTTTTCGACCTCTCCTCGACCTCTGGAGTCGTGAAAGTAGTGTCGTGAAGGTAGTGCCTTACGGCAGTCTAAATCAGCTCACTTTCTACACACATCTCCTACACATTTATTTCACTCCAATTTGTCAAATAAAGCTTTCTGCGAGCTATGCTTCACTCACTTTTCTCAGTTTTCGAACTATACAATGTTTTGGGTTTTTCAGCGAATGCTAAACAATGACCTTACAACAGGTACGGGTTACAGCAGGGACGGGTGATTGGAGATGTTGAGGTCATAATCACCAACTTCGCCCAATCCTTGCCCAGGGGGGGTTATTTGGGGTGCTGATCACGAATCTGACATTCGTTTTTCAATTTTCGGCCGATCACGGTAGGTTACGGTAGGTACGGGTGACTAGCGCCGTCGAAGTCATAATCACCGATTTCGCCCAAAGTTTTCCCAGAGGGGTTATTTGGGATGGTGATCACGAATCTGACATTCGTTTTACGTATTACCTGGAGTGTGTGTGTTAAATTACAGTAGGTAAATATGATTAATGGTAAGCTCATGGTCACCGTTTTTGCCCAAACTTCGCGCTGAGTACGAATCTGATCCTTATTTGACAATTTAGGTGAAATAAATATGTAGTAGATGTGTAGGAAGCAAATTGGCAAAGAAGGCGGCAATCATGAAAAAATGGAAAGACTTTGCACACCACGGGAGTCGAACACCTGACCCAGCATCTGCGAAGTAGCCCCGCACCCTGCTGAGCCACCGACTCGCCTCCCGCAGACTTTTTCGCCGCGTCCCATACAACAGCGCGCACACGTGCTGACGGTGCGCTACTGTACCCCCCCCCCCCCTTCGAGGGCCCGTAGATCTTTTGATTCAAGGACTCAGCAAAAACGAAACATGTTTTCCTACTCTATGAAGGGTGGAGATTCTCGCAGTACTATCCATTCCCCCGTTCAGACCTACGTCTGAGACCCTTCCCTGGTAAGAATTGAAAATTCAAAAAATGTTAGCTTTCTTTCCTGTATTCGGGCAAGAAATCACAGAGATCTATTACGTCATCAAGTGTCAGAACATAAAGTACGGAGTGGGCGAAAATGGTGTGATTTTGCAGTCTGAAACTACTATAAAACCCGCTCTAAATTGATGTGCGCTCATCTGGAGTTTGCTGTTTAGTTGCTTATGCGATCGCCCATTCTGATTGGGGTTCTCCTTCATATTCGAAATCAGTACATCCTTTCAAAGCATCTCAAGTTAATTCTCTCAACGTTGCTTTATTGAGCAGTTCCGTCCCGTCTAAATTAAAATCTAGTTATTGCAAATCGCTGTCGAAATTTAAGCGATAATGTTTGATCCAAGGAGATATGTGCTTTTCTGACGTCTTAAAATATTTTATCTTAATCCTAATCTTAACCAGTTTTTAAGGCAGCCTAGCACTTTTTGTTTTTAAAAATGAATGTCATTAGTTACGTGAAAAGAAACAACCAAATTTGATAAGATTGAGTTGGAGCATCCCTGTAAACCTGTTTGTAGGTAATTGTTGCGAGGTTGTTCGCGAAGGTTATGATCAGAATAATTTGCGTCAGCTCACAGTGCACTCCTAAGGGTTTCACCTTGAACAGCAGTTCTGCTTAAGGAAGATTACCTAGGAAGCATGAAAGAAAAAGCAGCGCATCAAGGCTCCCATAAAAATTGGCAATTCATATTGGCTTCTCAACAGCGGAAAAGTTTATAGGTACAATTTTCGAGTGTTCCGTTAGGTTACAGAGCCATGAATAATAGTAATAGTAGCGTACTAACTCCCAGTTCCAGCTTCTCTCTGATGATGAATAAGAAGGGGTGGCTGATCCGCGAATCTGTTCTCGTGTCGTCGATCTTATAATGCTGTCTGCGATCCCTTCACAGGTCGCTACGAAAGGTTTCGTAATGACTGCAGAAGATCTATCGTGGTAATTTTACAATTTTAATTTACTAAATATGGTAATTTTAATTTACTAAAAAATTTAGTGAATAAATTAAAAAAAGAAAATTAAATTTCTTGCCATTCCACTTTTCTGGGACAGATTTAGGGAAGCCGCTTTGCTTCAGTATTCGGTGTGCTCCCTAATTATTGCTAACTTCTTGCATAAAAAGGAAAGAAAAAGGAATAAGAACAAGATTAATACATTTTGTTGCACAGTTTATTGATAAATTAGAATTCAAACTCCCCTCAGTTCAAAATGGCATTCATAGAGGAAGACTTCAAATGTGATGATGCGTTGTAGGTGTTTTCCTATGATGACTTTTTGCTAAGAGGTCCAATTGGTTTTTACTTCTTTTCTACAATATTCTAGAGGCCGGAAACCGGAATCAGGCGTCGGTTGACACCTGCACTTGGTTCCAGTTTCCTGGTTCGAATTTCCTTTTCGACAACCACCGACCGATCGACCCGTTGCCCGTAGTCTACATACCGTTTTCCGAGTCATCCTGAATAGGATCGGCAGGACCTAGATGTATAACCATGCCTGGAAGTAGGATTTCCGAATAAATATACGTTGACCCTTGTGCTACCACATCACCTGTGTTCGCCCTAGCTGTGTGGATCCTCGCCCCAGTGATTGTGTCGACCAATAAATGTGTGAGCTCCATGACACCTTCTGTAACACGAAACAATGTAGCTTTTATACTAAACAATGTTAAATCGGTCTTTAAATTTCAATTTGGCTTAGTTGACTTTGCGATCATCGCAGATTAGGTTGTAGCCTCTTCTCCAAATGCGAGGTAGATACTGGTTGAACCCAGATTTTTAGTCCTGTAGTGCGAAGGATTCAGAACCTACTCGTATGTGGTGCTTGCCAGCGCTTCCTCGGCTGTCCTCGGCTTACATTCCAGTGATTTTGAAAGCAGAAACGGGAGCAATCGTTTTTGTGCAGCATAGTTTCAAGACACTCCTAGGGCTTAGGGCTACCAACATTTGTGGGAACAAGCTGGTCGCCGAAGATCCTTAACTCCGACAACCCCCAAAACAAGAACTGCAGCCGCATTTTGAAGACCGTTGTAAGTGTGAACGTGATTGTAACGATCGCATAGGTAGATGCAAATATTTTGGTGAACAAGAGCGCGGAAGGCAATAACAATGGTCGTTGTAACAGTGTTATGCTGATCATGTACTGTCTATTATGCCATCCTTTCAAAGCTGACAAACAGCGTTTTGATCCGCTGTCGTATCGCGTTCTGTGACGACGTGGAAGGTCAAAGGCGAGGTGTACAGCCATCCATCTGAAAGGACAATTCGAAAATTTCCACAAGAGTACAACGTGCGCGTTCTTTTGTTATACATAGAACACCATTGAAGTTGTCAGTTCACATCTTCTCTGTCTTCAGAAGATCACAGGCAAACTTCTGCCTTGGGCAGCCTAAAAATTCTTCTGTTCCGCGTTGGAGCACTGCCATTCCATAGGGGCTACATTTCTAAAAATTGGTCGACGAACATATTACATGTATTGCTACATAAAGGATAAAGGATAAAGGACGGCGTTACTCAATCCCTTCTGGGATGCGCCAGCGCATTCTACTTCTACGGGATGTCGTGGAGGCGACATGAATGCGTATTTGGCCATACAATGACTTGCGGTGGCCAGCCGATAACAAGTCAGCGCTCTATCCTTCCCAGACAAGTCTGGTACCAATTCACCGACCCCGGAGGGATGGAAGGCTTGGTTGGCCTGGGCGGGAAATCCGAACCAGGAACCTGGTACCGGGTGCACGCGACAGTCGCGCCTCCTCCGACTGCGCTACACGCGCCCTGTATTGCTACATATACAGTATTATGGCAGTGTGGATGGCACTTATTTTCCAAAAAGTGAGGCATTGGATCTGGGCTACAACTAAAGAACGCAATTGGTTACCGATCGTAAGCAATACAACAGTGAATTCGAACAAATTCGAAATTCAGTCATGTGCTTGACCAATTCTTGCGTAGCGTGTATGTAGTTTCTAAATACTCCGCGGTTTCTTTTGATGAAAATGATTAGATGAAAAGCTTTAGAAAGGTCAAAATAACAGTTCCCTTTGGACCACTTCTGTGGAACCTGGTGGCATCAAAAATTAACTGCGCGTGGCAGTTGCTCATCTTTTAGGATTTTCTAAACGTCTCCCCATGCACACACGAGGATTTCGAGTCGAAGGAGTGAAACCTGGTAAAACCTTCGCCGATAAGAACAATAGTATTACACCATCGTTTCTAAAGCCAATCGCACTCTCTTGTAGCAAAATGGACATTTTCGTAAAAAGACTATTCAACGAGCAAGAAGAAAACGCGATTTTCCACCCCTCTGCCCAAGTTCGTACCTGCAAAGGAACAGCCATGGAATTCCTCGATTTTTAACTTTTTGATATTTGTTTATGTTCCTTGTAGGAGAAAAAAACCATGGTAAACGACCTGTAATTGAACAGTCATGAAATTTCTTCTTCTATCTTCTATTTTTTGACATTTGTTTATATGTCTTCTAAGATAAAGAACCATACCTATACTAAACAGAATGGAGAAAAGAGAAGTCCGATATTGCCACAAATTAGGAATAACATTCCGTACGAGGTGCAGCGACGCGGCCAGCAAAACTACCTGCAGGAACTGAAGGCTATCGTTGAACTAGCGATGGGCCCTCACTTGATTGGTCATAGTTCCGCTCAGTGGTCCCTTAGAATTCGTGTATATAAGTGCTTTTGTTACTGGGACCTAAGGAGCACTGTTTGGGAATTGCACGCACTAGAGGATTATGCAATGTTTAGTGGTATCGTCAACGGCAGAGGTTTCTTATCAGTTGCACTCTGCATCTTGTTTTCATTGCTGTAATCATGATCAGAATTCTTATAGAACCCTTTTGCATATTCAGAAGAAAAAGTAAACTTTCTGGCGCCCCATGAAATGAGAGTAATAGCGCCACCTTCATACATCTGCTTCAAAGTACGCATTAAATAAAAATTAACTGGAGGAGAGGAAGGACTGAAGGAGAGCGTCTCCATTAAATAGAAGGAGACGCTCTCCTTCAGTTGCTTAAATCCTCTCTGGCATGATTTCTGTGTTTCATCCCTGAAAAATCCGTGTTAATTCAGCGGAATCGTTCTTAAGAGTTTCTTTAACGGGTCGACATTGGTTCCTGTGATCCTTCATTCAACTTATTTTCTTTTGGCTTTTATCTAACACGGCAGACCGGTTTTTACCTCGAATTCGTCCAACTCAATGGCTATTCTTCCCAGCGTCCTGTCCTTGTTCTTTGGAAGCGAAGCAACAACACATAGACTCCAAAGTGTGTTTCATCCCGAATCACAGCTGCTGGACTAGGCTCTCCCTCAGAAGTGTCGGAGTAATGGACGACCGCATTGAGTTGGATATAATACTGTTGTCAGGGCAAGTTTGGAGGTGTTTGGAGGTGCAACACGTTTTCGGCTGATTGAAACGCTGAAGCTGTAATTGGAAGATTGGGAGGTCCTACAATGTCCTTCTCTTTTTGAGTCGAAACAAAATTCCAAGCACTCTCACAATGAGACCTCGGCATCCTTGCTCTATGATTCTCGCATTCTACCGACGACGTTTTTTGGTGGAATGTTTATTGTCGGCCTGACATTGGCAGGAGATGGAAAGAAACATGTGGCCATAGGTGTTTTAAAAATGTTTTTACTGCTGGTCGATCATAAAAGTCTCCTAGGCACTGTAGAGTTTTATTGAAAAGGAAGGTAGTGAACTGCCTATGCTCGTTTACAACAGCTCGATTCGAAACTGAGGCTAAGAACCAAAACGTAGGTTTGCTTTTGTTCAACAAAGACATTCTTAACTTTCTTGTTCCTTGTCAGAACAAGAAGACACGGAATGTGCCCTCCACTCTTTTGTCACGAGTCGCTATCGTGACTCTGGAAACGCGACCACACGATCGAATAACGATAGATTTTCCTGGTTGTGATTACTTGGTGTTCCTTCCTCTGCTCGTGAGTGAAATTGGGTTTTGCTTGATAATAATGGGCACGTGATGATTTCGGCTCGTATAAAGGACCTTTCTTTGAGCAACACCAATAGGGATAGTTGCTTTAGGGAGTCATCCAGTTCCTTCTGATAGGGCCTCGGGGTAGTTAGTCAGGTACCTATTAGTTTTTCGCAGGGGTTCCGTACAATGCTATCCAATCGTTTCTCTTGGCGCCTTTAAAATTTCAAAACACAGCCTACCTTCGGTGCCATCTATTTCAGTTTTTTGTTCGTTATCTCTTTCGCGAACATTGGCCTGGCACATGTGCGGTTTTTCGGAGTGCACTTTGTGTCGCGCCGAATTTCGAACTCGAAAATGCGATTATTCTCCCGTATAGGCATTTCATTCGATATTTCCCCCATCGTGATAACCGGCGGCTATTCGTACAACTGCAAGTATGCAGCCCAATGGTATTCCCCGGTCGATCCTTTCATTGTCACATGGTCACTTTAATCGTTGTGTACTGCATTAACCTCAGTGTACAAGCGTATTCAGAGCCACAGACCCACTAAATGCACCCACTGTTGGAGTTATTAGGTAACTTCTACCCTCTGTCCGGTTGTTCATCGACGGAAACAACATTTCCTGTCGCGCGTCAGATTGATCGTGTTCACTCCACTTGCTGCAGTGACAACAAGAAGCGTCATAAAATTTGTCCTGATTAAATTTGAGCTGAGAAAAAACGACAAACGCGTTGATGTGTCCCTGGTGTTTCCTTGACACGCCACTAAATCCAGGTGTTTCGGCTCTTGTCCACCTGTCGCTATTGAAATACCCTACGCATCCAGCCCATATGATTCCCTACACCTTGCTCCATGCGGGATGTCTCGTTATAACAATACCCGAAAAGGTGATAGGTTACTCTCGGAGGGAGATTAATGTGGGCGAATGAGCTGCCGCCTTCTGGTCACCTCCTCGGCGACGCTCTACCTATGATGTTTCTGCTTCTCTGCCAGCGAGGTTGGCAGGCGGGAAAGTTTGTCCTAGCCATGACATTTCGACCGTTTGGTCGTCTTTAAAGGCCCAAAGATGGTTCAAAGTTTTAGTATGTAGGCTACCAGACTAAACGCCCCCGCGCTGTCATTTTGACCTAAAGTCAGGAATGGAGCGAAATTCACAAATGCTGAAGACGTGCTCACAGGACCTTCCACCACTGAGTGTAGCAATCGCTACAACTCGTTAGCAGGCCAGTGGTGAATGAGGCTCGCTAGGACCCCATTTCACTCCTGGTCATTGAGCTCGCAGAGCGTTGCGAAAAATCCGTTAAGAAGCATAATTGTGTTCAGACCTGAAGAAGGACTTATTATTATTAATTATTCGAACAATTTACTACATAGAACCCATATTGACTTGGCATTACGCAATGACACAAAAACCAGCGAGAACAGAATCAAGGAATAAAACAACAAAACAGAAAGTCACTTTAGGATACGAAAAACGCTCAGCATTTGGATTCTATGTGTATTTCGTTAACATTTTTGAATGTGTTTGGAAATTGTGGAAGTGCACGATTTTTACAAAATTTAATATAGCTAGATGTAGCACTGTTGACGAAACTGTGCTCTACAACTGAGCCTGGCCTTCGTTTCAAGTAACATCAGCGCACCACTTCTCGTAATGGATGCAATATCGGAGACTTTAGCCAAAATTTTGTGGACCACTATAGGGTTGAAATTCTTCCCAAGGTGGGCTAAAAACAAAAGTTTTAGATCGAAATTCCTATCATCAGACCAATGTGTGTCATCAAGCGTGAACCCAAGCAGTATAAACAATTTTCTTGCAAAGCTGATGTGAAATTTCTCCAGATTTTCAATCAAATTCTTCTATCACATTGCCGTTTTTAACTAACTGTTTTATATAACTGTTATAGGCCTTAATAAGAATAGTTGGACCACTGGTAAAAATCTTGCTAATGGGGATGTAAGGCCCACTATTTCATCAACCTTGTCTA
This sequence comes from Heligmosomoides polygyrus polygyrus, assembly GCA_947396885.1. Lineage (NCBI taxonomy): Eukaryota > Metazoa > Nematoda > Chromadorea > Rhabditida > Heligmosomidae > Heligmosomoides > Heligmosomoides polygyrus. The sequence goes on along the minus strand of OX377204.1, from coordinate 70,271,704 downwards.
TAATAATTACATAAAGAAGTATCGTCATTATGGTAGTCAGATACATGGTGCTTGGCATCAGTAGGCCACAGCTTACAATGGTTTTCTCCTTTGACAGTGGTACACGCCAATACTTCGTCCATTCGTGGACCAGAGGTGGAGTGTTTATTTATTTATTTATTTACGTCAAAAATGACGTGCCATTCACATTGGAACACGAGTCAGAGCAGAAATCAAACAAGTTAGAAGAAAAAAGAGAAACGAAACAGAATCAACACCAGAATAACGAATTAACGAATTAAACAGGCAGCGGCGACACCCAATGGTAACTAACTATAGGAAGAAAATCAAAACACTAAACCGGTGAGTTGTAGACCTTCTTATGGTTTTGATAGATGGTAAGGCACAGTAAGGATGTTGTAGCGTTTCTCAATCACTGGAATTGTTGGCATTGTTGTAAAGCTTGATATGGCCAGAGCAGGTAGCACATCTCTCGCTAAGCAAAGACGAGGAAGGGAAGACCATAAGTGTAGATATTAAGCGAAACCGGGACTGTCCTCCTCCACAAAGGAAGGAACGAGCACCGAAAAATGTACTGTCAACTCAAACCACAATGGTCCTACCAAAGATTTATTTATTTATTTACTTCTCTCGAAGACGGACTCTCTCGAATCCATGAAACAATACGGTGATTTCTTTCATCCATGGTGAGTTCTCGAATCAGCATCGGATGTGAGACTTTGTATTAATAATATTTATTTTATTATTATTAATATACCCTCTATCGACACATACCTGTCATGCTTGTGTGTGCCATGCATAAAAATTTGTCAGTCATACACATGCAACGTATTGTTTGACTCCAAAAAGTATTTAAGGGACGAGCACAACAATTCGTATACTACTATTTAGAAACCGCTCTCAAGGCATATGAGGTAGTTTTCTCTGAATTGCTAGGCAAAAATTGATGTTGTGGGTAGCGAGATCTGCTTGCAGCTGTGGAACTTTATTTTAAAAAATCTAGAACTGTACAAAAAAAAGCAACTTTCTTTTCTTTTTTTCAAGATGATTTTTTAGATATTTGCTAGACCAAATCATCTTATATATAATGTATGCCACATAATCCTAGGAATGTTCAAATTTTGATGATTTTAGGCAGTTGAGCAGAGATTATTAAAACCCGAGATTTTTTGGAATAGCCTAACATACTGGAGGTGGTGGAGCAGTCTTTATTTTCCAAATAAAAGAGACAACGTTAGAGGATCCTACTCGAGGATTTTCTGTCGTTGTCACTTGCCACTGAAAGCGAGGAGAATTTCTCTAACGCATGCATCTATAAACGCTATTTTAGTGCATACTCTGAAGACAGGCGATTGTCCAGCTCCTCCAAATGTTTTTTCAAACTAGACGAATTGTCCAGCTTTTCAAAATATTTGTTCAAACAAGCTTCAACTTCATTTTGGCTAAGGTTCTCCTTGTGAAGAAAGTTCTGATAGTATATAGTGAGTAAGGATGCTCGACAAGTCTACATCAGTGCCTGAAGCTCAAAGTGCGTAGAGCATAGCTGCATCGTGTTATTCGAAAATCACATCTTGCATAGGTTTCGATGTAGGAAACCGTTTCTGGATAATCGTTTCCTAAAGATCCATGACCGATTTTCTACTCAGTGTAACCTAAGGTGTTTTCTTCTTCGTTCTTTGGAGTCGTTGTGGAATGTGGCCTCCTGTCGCTTCGAGTTTAACATTCGGAAAATGAATCAGTTAACAGGACGCCCCTCGTCACTGACAGCAGGCGCCACAGTTCGTCGTCATGCAGCCGAAAGGTAAGACTGTTCGCCTGTAATGAGATTGTCCTTACGTCATTTTTAGAAATGTGACTTAAAAGTTGGGATGTGTGTGCAGTTTCAGTTCCTGGCATTTAAGCTGAACAAAAAATTGAGGTGTGCCTTCATCAGTTTATCTTTCGGATCACAACACTTCTCGTTAAAGATTTATTAGGCGAGATTGCATAATTCTCCATGCCTGGACATATTTTCTTATTATTTTTGTGCAACCCAAATTTGTTATGATGGAACGACTTTAATTCGGCCTGGTGTTTCGACAATTTCGATGTTACAAAATGCCTAGAAGATGTGGGAAGCACTCGGCAAAGACTTAGTTTCCAAAATCAGTTTCAATGAATTTCCAAGAATGGCGCGGAGAATCCCAATGGAGGAAACCGAACTCACATTTGTTCCAGCAGCACTACGGTGAAGGCATAGTTGCATCATTTCCGTAGAGCAACTGAGACCTACTAACAAGTGTAAAGTTGCAAGCACAAATCTATAGTGACACTAAATGTGTAGCAGTGTGCAGTTAGTCTCAGAGATTATACAACTGGATGGAAGGCAAAAAGTCACTGGTGATCGAGACGCATTCGTTCCGGTTATTCATTTGTGGAATACGTTCGCGAATCTAGGGAGCCGCTAGCCCTATTAACCGCAATTCACTTTCACGAAGCAACTACGTGGAGCCATCGGTCATTTGCGAAAAAGAAATACGCAGTGGTTCATTGGTAAATATGTGTGCTAAAAGCAGTCCAGAAACTAAACTCAACTTTATGGTGTCACCATTTGGGTGCGCTGCGCATTTTACTCCGCTGGATATCGGGAAAACGTTTTGGAATGTTTAGGGCGAAAGGAGCTCTGTAAAAGTACGAGCGGGCCCCACTTTTATTCAGGACTCGGAATAGACCCCGGGTAGCCCTTTGCTCGACTCGGCATCCAACGCGGGGTAGCGCCTTGTCCAAGCCAACCATGATTAATTAAAACCGCAGCTGGTAAACTGGTATCAGACTTGTGTGGAATGGAAAAAACGCTGACCTGTGTAACGGCTGGGTCACCACAATGCTGGGGATTGTGTAGGCAAGTACGAATCTGAATCGCCGCCATGATTCTTCCATAGAAGTAGAACGCTTGATTAATCTCATAAAGATGTTGGTAAACGCCGATCCTGCTCCTAGACTTTAACATTAAAGTTGGCCCGCATGATGCGACCAGCCTGTGAACAAGTCGGAGCTCGATCCTTTTCAGACAATTCGCTAGCAATTCTCTGACACGGAAGGAATGGAAGACTTTCATTCCGTATCAGGGAATTGCTCAGAGAATTCCTCCTTTCGATTCTTCTGTTTCGTAGTGTGATAGCGCAGTGGGAGGAGGCACCATGTAGCGGAGATGGTAGGGCCAAATACACCTTCATGTCTGTTGCATGAGTAGTTCTTGCTGCTCCCGTCTCAACAAATTGATCAACAACCACGTGAAGCAGGTGACCTTAATGATCCGTCTCCTGGCAATGTGGAGATGTCAAATTAGTCCAGTTGCATGACATGACTCAGTACCTCAGTATATTTTCAGAGGTCGAAGCTATTCTGAAACCGATCTACGAAAAGTTCGAGGAAGATTGCAAGGGCGGGAATGTCGATGAAAGCGTGAAATACTATCACAGCCAAGCAGTCGTTGTGGAGAAAGGCAAAAAGGCCTGGTATGGAAAAGAACGTGAGCTGTTTCGACATTCACTATAATATCTATCTAGACCATTACGCTTTCTTGTGGTTGAAAAAATAAATAAAAATAAAACAAAGTAATGTAACTAGTAAGTAATTTTGGCTTAAAGAAGCAGAATGCATTTGGTTAAAGTTGGGCGTGGCAAAAAACTTTTGCATAGCGAGTCACAACGTCTCGAGTCTTACTCAGAATGACGAATTATGACCCACTCTTACTGCGGCATTGCCGTAGCTCTCTTTTTCGCCTTCAAAAGTATGACAGTCATGAGTGATTCAGAAAGTCCCATAAGGGATCCAAGTTACGCATTGCATAGATCTGTCAATTAATCACTTGTCATTTATTGCATGTATTTGTGCGCGTTACAAAATGAAACAGAACAAATAGAACACGATCCTAATGAGTTAGAGCGTTCCTCGATGAGATAGCTCACTGTAGTGTTACTTTTACTAAGTCGTCATTTCGTAGCAAAGCCCTGTTCTCAAAAACTCACGGAGTGCAATGATTTTGGTACTGAGAAGAATAAGTAAATGAGAAGTGAGCGAAATGTATTTTCGACTTTTCTTACGCTTTTTCTTATACCTCCGTGCTGTTGTTTCCAGCTGGAACAATGTTTCTGAATGAAATTTGCAAAAATTTGCACGAATAAACGAGCTTTTAGAGCTGATCGAGATGCTGAAGGAGTATTTTGGAACTGTCGAGTCGCCTACGTTTGCGGTTAGCTCTTAGGATACAGACCACATCTGAAAGAAAATCAACACGAAATTTTTAGAAGAGCAATGAGGTATACCAAGGCACTGATGACTACCTGATTCTTCACTGCGACTTCGAAATCAACTCGAAGAAGGCCAGCTATAAAGGAAAGCTCGTGCACATTTGGAAGAAGGAGGATGGCCACTGGAAGCTCTACCACGAGGAGTGCGAGTCCTGCTAAATGATGTTGGGTGCGGAAACCTTGCTTTCTTCGATCTTTCATTCATTGGTTGGAAATAAATGTTCTCGAAGGGAATTTATTGCCAATGTGCAGGGAATGCGTACGTTTTTAATTATCCTTACACTTTTTCTCTGACCACACATTTGTCTATTACCGACCAGCTAAAGGTGCAATTTTTGGTTGTCCTGAACAGAGCTCGAACTATTATTTCGATCCGATGTGCGTGGCAACGGTTGATGATGTTCCCGACTGAACTCGAAAGGTGTGGAACAAATCATAGGCAGTCAGACTCAGAAAAATCCACGAAATTTCTTCCGATATTGGAAGTCTGGGAATTGCAAGCGGACGAACCTCCCAAACCTTTAAGACGGTGATAAGCAAAAGGCTATCGCCGATGTTGATAAGGCAGAGCTTCTTGCGAAGGTCTTCCAAAAAGTATATGTAAGCTCAAGTGATAACGTGCAACTCCGATCAGAAGCTTCTTTTCCGTCCATGGATGCTAACCTTTGATTTTACTGTAATGAAATCCTCGAAATCATTAATAAGTGACCAACGCGCCACCACCCACGATTTTGTGCCTCTTGCTTTTACAAAGAAGGTTAGTTACCAAATCAGGCAACCTCTGGATTTCATTTTTAACTTGAGTTACACCCGTGCAGAGGTCCCTATACACTGGAGACACGCTTTGGTTACTCCCATTCTGAAAAATGAACTTTTCGACCCAAAAATTATAGGCCAATTAGTATCACTTCTACATTTGGGCGCGCTTTTGAGAAACTCATGGAACGTCACCTTCTGAGGCACCTGGAAGATAACAATATTGTAACCAAGCAACAGTTCGGCTTCAGAAGCGGAAATTCCGTGGAAACAGCGTGCCCCACTTCACCTAATGATTGGAACAGTGGCATTGAAGAGAAACAACGGGTTGATATTATATTTTTCGACTATGCAAAAGCATTTGATAAAGTTCTGCATGCTAGGCTTGTTGAAAAATTAGCTGTCGTTGGTATAAGCCTTCGGATCATAATGCGGATAAAAAACTTTCTTGAAGATAGGACGTTTCAGGTAGGTAAATGTTGGGAAAGTGTTCTCCTCTGTCTACTCAGACACCAGTTGAGTCCTTCAGGGGGAGTGCTTTCCCCTTCGTTGTTTTTAATTTTCACTCTTGAGCTGCCGAGTCGTAGCACCAGTTTTGATGTCTTCTGCACAATGTACGCAGATGACATCAAAATATATAAACGAATATCCGACGGGCAAGATGAAGAAACATTACAGAAAGCGACTGATTACGTGGAAAACTGGGCCGTTGTTCACGGCATGCCCGTGGCTGCAGAGAAATCCTAGGTCTTCACCATTGATAGAGCCGTTTTCTCTCCTTCCTATCGCATTGGGGAAGTAAACTTGTGTAATGTCGAAAATGTGCGAGATTTTGGTTTTCTGGTAACCAAAAATTTAGACTTTGCTCCTAATTGTAAACCATTGGCAAATAAAGCTATGTTTAAAACCTACAATCTCTTCAAGACCATCAGACCAAATAACTCCAAATTACTTTTGAAAGCCTACAAAATCTGTGTTCGTTCGGTCTTAGAGAATGGCACCACTGGGATCTATCTAAACAAGAAAATGGACATTAAAGTAAAAGAAAGCGTTCAAAACAATTTCACCCGCAAGCTTATTCTTAGATGTACAGGCTTAAATTACAACCTAGTCCCTGGATGGGGGGAGCGAAACAAACAGCTAGGGCTGTGTTTCTTGAAAAGCAGGAGAAACATAAATGGCTTGATGATGCTATACAAGATTTTAACTAGTAGGGCCTCAACAAATCTCACCGATATCACCAGCTTCTCCCCAAGTAGGACTCGCAATGGGGGTTTTGTTATTAGAGGTGATGTAACTAAAAGCCAAACAAGGTCGAATTCCTTTTGCAACAGAGTGTTTCATAAGCAAAGATTTTTAATTAAGGAAAGCTTGTCGTCATTACCTTCGAGGTCGTCCAGGTCTTTTCTCAAGAAATAGCGCTGTGTTCTTGAAGCATAGATCTTTAGTTTTCGTTTTTCTGTTACATTCCGTTTCTCTTCGGAATGTATGCGTAGGTAGAATTCATTTCTAGTTTTTTTTCAGTTCAAGTTTTAGTGGATGTTTGCCCTTATTTCATAACTACGTTTGCATAGTTCACATCATTGTCTTGGTTTTTTTTTTGGTGGATTTTGTTTTTGTTTTTCTCTCAGAAATCCCGTGGGGTATCTTCATGTTGAATAAATCTGGAAATCTACAAATGTAGTAATGTAAATCCACTAGTATTCCCAGCAGGGACAGGGATCGGATGTGGTTACGAGGCACGAATGACCCTTCTGCTGGGATACAGGAGTATTCTGATGAATTCGTCAAAGTACTTCTCTCTTAGTAAGGGAAAGCTCGAACTGAGATTTAACAATCCTAGACGGTTCCCAACTGACTTGTCGAGTTGTATCCAAATTAGTCAAGCTCAATCTGATACTGCACAATTCGGAAATGCTTCTGGAATATGTTGCTGATCACCCCAAGATATCACAATCCATGATCTCCGTTGAATTCTTACTAATCGGCAAACGAACGACGACATCGTTCAACACAGTCTAAACAACCCACACATTCTCCGTCTATCTGTTTTTCCTTTTATTCATTGGGTTTATTTATTTAACTCTTTGTTCTTTATATGGAGAACCATGCAAACCAAGCAACGCAAAGGAACACAACTTAAAGTCATTGCAAGCAGAAAAAACAAAACAAGCAACAAGAATCAAATTATTAAAGAGGAAAAGTACTAAGCTGCATTCCGAAGACACCATTCAAAGATACCAAACTCTTTATATTGCGTTGAGGGATTTGCGAAATTGTGTTTCTTAGGCAATTTCAAAAATTCAGAGCAAGCCCCACTTATGAACAAGTGAGACCCTATTCAGCTTCTTGCTCTGGGAAACTGGATCTTCCACAGACTAGCCCTTGCATTTGATGAAGAAAAGGTATAGAAGGGGAATGCGAGTGAATGCATTTATCTACCTTATCTACCGTAACTAAATCATATCTTCTACTTCGACACTCAAGGGTGTGTAGGTAGATTGAAGAATTTGTATCGCAAAGACGGTGGAGGGATGGTGATATCTCGCACCCAGAGTTTTCTTGTGGAGTTGTTTTGCAAACAAACCCACCTGGTGAATTTATTTTATATTTCGGAAAGAAAATTGTTTACCATATTCTAGAAATTGGTCTAACATACGGCTCGTGTATAAGTATTTAATAGGTGCAGTGCAGAATTTGTTCGCAAACATTTGACGAAGCTGTGCACTACTGTATCAGCTTTTTTTATATAGCATCAGTGTGTTTCTTGAATGAAGGTTGCGTTTTCAAACTAGGACCCAAGCTGTGGTGCTAATTTATAACAGATCTCGTCAAGGTGGTGCTCTGTTGTATTTTGCTTGTTCTTGCTGTTGCTAGTAGCTCAACGACTGTGATAGACGAAGATTGCCCAATTGTTAAGGGCAAGAACAAAGGACGAAGTTACTCAATCCCTTTTGGGATGCGCCATGTATTCTACTTCTACGGGATCTGTGGAAGCGAATTGAAAGAGTATTTGGTCATACAGAGACTTGTGGGGGCTAGCCGATCAACATTTCAGCGCTTCATCCTTCCCAGATAACTCTGTTACCAATTCACCTACCCTGGGGGGATGGAAAGCTTGGTTGGCCTGGGCGGGAAATTCGAACCAGAAACCTGGTACCGGGTGCACGCGACAGCCGGTACCTTCTCGACTGCGCTACATGCGCTCACCTAGATGCTGCCAGTGGTCAATGAACAGTTAACGGTAGACTTTTGCTTAAGTACATACTTGCTGTTGTGTGGTGAAGTTTTTGAGGAGTAGCATGATCAGAATAGCGGTAAAATGATTTTGTTGTACACTGCAGCCGTTGGGGATGCTCGCCGACCATTTGTGGAAGAAAGGCGTGTCCATCACCATGTTCATTTATTAGCGAACGATTTCACCTCTCTGCTGCACTTTGATCCACTTCCAATTTTGCATACGGGAGCATGCATAATCTCTCTCCGCAGTTCGCTAAAAAAGCGAATCTTCTTCTTCTTCAGCGTGTGTCCCGCTTAGTTGCGGGGTCCGCTTTCCTGGAATGTTGGTGCCACTTTTCCCGATCAAATGCCTGATCAGGGTAGCCACCTTCAAGTCCTGATGCAGCGTATCAAGCCACCGCTGTTTTGGTCGCCCTCGTGGCCGCCTTCCGGGCACATCAAGGTTAAGACTATTCTTTTGGACAGTGTCATTATTTGCGCGGAGGACGTGGCCGTACCATCGCTGACGAGCTTCGCGCATCTTCTCAAATATCGGGGTGACACCGGACCTCTGCCATATGGAGTCGTTGCGTACTCGATTCAAACGCGTAACTCCGGCCGTCCGCCGCAGCATCTTCGTTTCCATTACGCTGAGGCGCCTTTCAATTTCTTTGGTAACGTGCCAGCACTCTGCTCCGTAAATACCTACAGGTTGGACGACTGCTTCTCTAGATCTTCGACTTTAGACGCTCTGGTGTCTTCTTGTCGCAGAGCACTCCCGTCAATGAGCGCCATTTGGACCACGCTGCACTCACGCATGTATGTGTTGGCTTCAACGAGTAAACCGCCATCGGAAGGATCGCGAGCATTACATTGTCAGCATAAAGCAGCGTCCAAGGGACTGACTGCTGAAGATCACGCGATATGGCATCGATAACAACGATGAAGAGTAGAGGGGAGAGCGCAGACCCTTGATGTATCCGACAGAGATGGGGAACTCCATAGACGTACCTGCTGCAGCCTGCACTCGACTCTTTGGACAAGAGTACAGTACTCGTACCCACTCCACGAGTTCTTCGGGGACTCCATGTCCTTGTAAGGCGGACCATATCACTTCACCAGAACGCGATCAAAGGCCTTCTCCAAATCCAGGAGGGCAAGATGCACCGGCTTCTGCTTCTCTCGGTGTTTTTCTATCAGAAGACGAACGGCGTGTATGGCATCGACTGTGCCACAATCAGCTACAAAGCCGCACTGGTTGGTAGAGAGCTGAACGATATCCCGAATGCGCCCGTCGACAATCCGCTCTTCACGCTGTGTGAAAGCAAGCGAATCGGACGCTAACTGGACTCAGTCTGCAGGACTGCTCTTCTTCTTCCAAATCGGACCGTCGTGCTTCTCTGCCAAATATCGGGCACTTTCTTCTCCACAATAACCTGGTTGAAGAACGCCGCTAGCCACTTCGTTGGGTACCAGGATTTCGACTTCCATAAGTCGGCCGCCAAATCATCGGGCCCCTTTTCCTTCCCCGGATTCATCTTCTTCAGAGCCGCCTCTAACTCCTCTACGGTGATTTTCTCAACGAGACCGTGTACAGGAGAAGAAGATGGAATGTTCGGATGAGCGAACTCTATTGTCGAGACTTCCTCGAAGTAGGTGCGCCATCGGTTCAAAACCATCTTGCGGTCCATGAGATGACCGTTCTTATCGTTGATGCCAAAGAACTTCTCAACATCCTCAGTCTGGCGATGACGGACCTTTGCAAGTCGATAAAGAAATCGCTCGCCATCGCGCGACTCAAGCCTCCCGTTGACATCATCGTAATGAGTGGCTCTTGCAACTGCTACCGCCTTCTTAGCGGCTTTCTTGGCTTCCTGATACAGACGCCATTTATCGGCTGTCTTATCATCCAGAAATGTGCGGTATAATCTCTTATTCTCTTGGACTTTTTCCTTAACTTCGCTAGTCTACAACCATGTCTGCTTATCGACCTTACGCCATCCCGGTTTCTTAGTGCCGAGTTCGGAACGCGCAGCACTGAGAATCGCGTCGGTGGCATTTTCCATGTCTCGTCGACGGTCGTGGCCGTCGGCAACCAAATGCGCGAAGTCACAGTTGCTTCTTTTTCTTTCAGACGCCACTACTTGACCGTTCCGTTCGACCTGCCTAAACATCGGTGGTGTAATCTTCATAGTGCAGATCAGTGGGCGGTGTTTTGTGGCGACCGTTTCATACGGCACGACCTTGCGTCCGTGACAAGCCTTTGGTCACGATTTCGCACAAGGACAAAGTCGATCTGCGTTTTAGGATTCCCGCGGTAGAATGAGATAAGGTGGGATTCACGTTTTCGGGATCTGGTGTTCACGATGGTGAGGTCATGCGACTCCGCATACTCGAGGATGCGTTTCACCGTTACGTGAACCAAAACCGAGAACACCATGACAGCCGTACCCGTCTTTCGCAGCTCCAACGTGTCCGTTCAGGTCACCAACGACAATGATTACGTCTTGCGACGGCACTTCTGCTGTCTTCTCATCAAGCAGGCTCTGGCTCCAAAGTTCATCCTTCGCTCGCTCGGAGCAGTCTGTCTGTGGAGCATATGCAGAGAAAAAAGATACCACCGCCGTTCTGCAGCGATCATCAAGCGGTCATTGAAACGTTCCACGCTTGCAATCGCGTCTCGGAACCGCTCGGAGACGATTATGCCAACAGCGCTGGTGGTCCTGGGACTGCCACACACAACGGCTTTATAGCCTCGGCCTATTGTCCCTTGACTTACTACAGGACCACCTCGTCTCCTGCACCGCACACAAGTCAATCTTCCTTCGCTTCAGTGCCTCTGCCAACTCAAAGGAGCATCCCGACAATGTACCCACATTCAGCGTTGCCACGCGGGTCTTGCTTACGTTGCGGGACTTTCGGACTAGCTCAGTTCCCCGATGCCGTCCTTGCATCAGGGACCCTCATACTTTTCACACTCGCCGGGCTTTGTGAGTGCGCATCGCTACCGCGGTCGCCGTAGCACTATCTCATTATCTCGTGAAATATTCAGCACCATCAACCATATATGTGGCATGGGCTGTTCGTGGGCTGGCCTGTCACTAGGGCCTGTCGCCTGCATTCGAGTGTCCGTGATTAGCTCGGCTCGCAAAAGCGAACAGTTTCCAGTGGCACCACGGAAATCGCCTAAAAAGGCGAATCGATGGGGCATTAATCATTTTGCCTACTATGACAGCGCTCCCGGAACGCTTCTGTAGCCGAAAGGTGCAGCTAAACTTCTTCTCTTTCGTTCATAACTTTAATATCAATGATTTCAAGAAGTTTTGAGAAAGCAATGCTTCACTCCTTCAGATGTAGTGCACTAATTTACTTAATGTAGGCCTTACAATAAAAGGCTTATGAGGGTAAAGAAAATATTTTGCCCTGTTTGCATCTAGTCAAAGTGTTGGTAATCGTTACTTCTTGCCTTTAGCAAAAGCTTGGGATAGCCGTGGAACTGTCAGTGGTCTTGACGTCTTTTCACCATTTTCGCCGCTTTTTGGGTATTCACACGGCTTCTCTTCGAATCTTTAAATGTGACCACAATTATCCATTCATAAAAAGAATTATGTGCACCACTTAGGGGTAATGAAGAGAACAAGATCTCTTCTCCGTATCACACTATCCATAGCTATTTCGAGACCAGCGCGAGTGTCGAGTGTAAATCAAAGTGTGGCTGAAGTTTCTACATATAGAGATGGTAAGGATTAAACGAGGCTTCGCCTTCACCACTTTTCTATTACAAAGCTGTGGACGGGCTTATGTGATGATAAGGATCTATCTTAATGGTGAGGGGAGGGGGAGCACTCCACTCTGTCACTTTAACAACGGCGGTAAAACTGAAGATAGACTAGTTTAGAAAGACAATACAGTGAAATGACCATGAAACTACCTTTATGAATCTCCCGGTAGAAAGAAGCCACAGTGCTTATAGTTGTTTCGCTTTTCCGCCGTCTATATCTTGTTTTGCTGCCACTCAACTGTTATTACACCTATCCAGCGATACTATACTGAAGATAATGGTGGCTATAGATGAATAGTTGCATATGACATGGGCATTTCCTTTGCGTCAGTACAAGAACTACTGCTATCTCGCCATAGTTATAGTATCCATGTCCGCCCAGCCATCTCCAACTAGACTGTGCTAGACGAACACAAAGACAAAACTGAAAATCACCGGGGTACCCCACTGCTAGGATGACTCGATCCGCTGTGACAAATTTCAACTTAATTGTGTTATTTACCTACCGTCATATAATTGGGTTAGCTCCCGCGCTGAGGCGTATTTCACGCAGGTTAGAAACATGTGTGAGATACGCCTCATCGAGCCCCGCGCGGACAAAACGTACCATTCAAAATGGGGTGCTGCTGCAGCTGAGGAAGCGCAGCCTCCTCCTGCTTGACACAGTGGCAATTTCGCGCGTTTCTGAGCGTCCTGATTTCGAATATGTGCCACCGACGTCTGCCGTGAAGATGGGAGGACCACTAAGGGGATGGTGGAGAAGGAAAGTAAAGGGGCCTCTTGAGTGGATCAGGAGAGCTACCAGGAAGGAAAGGAACAACCTAGAGGAGGAACCAGGACGATGAAACGGCAAGAAGAGACCAGTGAGGGGGTCGATAGTAGAATCAAGGAAGTAGACCAGGAGTTGGGACCAAGAAGGTGGGGGAGGGGGGGGGGGAATCCAGTGAATGCGGACCAGAAATTAGATCCAGCAAGAAGGAACGAGTGAGGAGGAACCTGGCGTCCAGATTCGGAAGGCGTCTCATGAAAACAGAAACACAAGCTGTTGGGCATGAGAATGGTTACGGAGAGGCAACTTGATGGACAGAACTACCGCAGCACAAACCAATGGTGTTACTGGACCGATCGGGGGAGTGCCTTTGACGAACGCACGGAAATGGTGAACGGCTTGAGCCAATAAACTATGCAGCAGATCCTAGATGTTAGCGAATTTTAAGTTTTACAAAAACTACTTTCCGTAGGTCAGTGATGTTGCAAAATCGCGCGAAGCGCACAATTGCGAGACACGTAGTTAGGCTTGTCGGAGCACTTGTGAACAAGGAATGAGAAAGGGGACACACACGTCTAGGTGGTATTTAATTCTTTGGCTAGATTCACCAATCGCTTACCGCCCTTTAACGATTAAAATGCTACTGAACTTCATGCTGATCAATCTCATATCAGAGAATTTGGCGTATGTTCACCGTTAACTCTGTCACAAGATTGTCCGACGATGACGTCGGACACTTTTTTGCCGCGTGGGACATTGTCCGACGACGTCGGAAAACGGACACCCTCATAAAAACAGTTCATGGAAAGTTATCAAACATTTAATAGTACAGCATTAATCAATGACTTCACTAATATATGTGGTCAAGATGGTACATGGAAAACCACATTGGTTAGTGTTTTATTCATATCTAACACACACATATCAAGAAACGACGCCATGGGACACCATTATAAAAAACTTCATAAGCATTTTTTGATTTGATACTTGATCGTATAATAATACGAACACAGTTTACTAGTATGTACATTTAACATTGTCCTCAAGAATCTTCTTTGTTTACTGGTTCACATCTATCGCGCGTATTATATCCCTCGTCCATGATAGGTCGGAAAATTTCGTGCGCTCCCTGGGACATTGTCGACGACGTCGTCGGACACACGGCGCGCGGGCAAATACGCGCTGTCCCACGCGACAGTCACGTCGAAATCGCGAGTGTCAAAGGGTTAAAGGGCGGCAAGTGGTTGGTGAATCTGGCCCTTGGAGAGATCTAGAAAATGTGACTTCTAACAAGAGTTTCCGAGTATAATTCGACTGGTTTCTGTGGTCGTATTCATGATACGGTGGATGCGAGAAGACAAGCGAGATCTTCCCGCCGTCGCTCCATTCCTTCTCGACCTCTCAGAGCACGAATGGTATCCATTATACATTGGATCCGATCGAAAATCTTCGGATAATTGGATATTCGGACAATTGAATGATTCGGATAACGGCGATTTCGGGAACACCGGATTTTTGGTTGATTCGGATAAGGACGAGTATTAACGCTATTGACGGTCTCGGATTTTTAGATGATTCGGATAACAACAGTTTCGCGGAAACCCGATTTTTGGATGATTCGGATCGGAATATATGAATCGAATATCCGAAAATGATGCATTCAATATAATGAATCCGATCGAAAATCTTCGGATAATTGGTTGATTCGGATAACAGTAATTTTGCAGACCCCGGATTTTTGAATGACTTGATTAACGACAACTTCGCAGACACCGAATTTTTGAATGATTCGGAATGGGTTATCCGAATCGTATATCCGAAAATGATTCATTCGGATCAAATATAAAGCATCCCACTCACATTTGTTTCATGAGTAGCTATTTCTAACTCATAACCGGTCGCTTTTCGTTGAAGCCATGAAAAAAGTTCATAAATACGGCTAGAGATTGCTGGAGAGCCGATTTGTGAACCTATGAACAAGTGCCATCGAACCACTAAGGCTTTTAATGATTCCTTTCAATGGCCTTCAAGGTTAACGGCATCTTGCTCTCATGCACTTCGGCTTTTAATTACTTGGGATTCACAGTAGCATCCGATGGCCATCTGATGATTGAAATGCAGTCACCCGTGAGTGCTGCCTGGTCCTAATGGCGCTCGTTGACTGGCGTGCTCTGCGATAGGAAGATATCATAGCGCTTAAAGTCAAATATCTACAGAGCGGTCGTCTGCCCGGTAGCGACGTATCGTGCTAAGTGTTGTCGTGCGACCAAGGAAGTTGAAACGCGTCTCAGCGTCAAGGTTACGAAGATGCTGTGCTGGACGGCTGGAGCCACGTGCATGACCGCATCCGAAATGATGCCATTCGGCAGAAGTTTGGTGTCGCGCCGATAGCAGACAAGATGCGCGAAGCTCGCTTGCGATGGTATGGCCACGTTTTGCACAGAGCAAAAAACAGCAAGATAGGCCTTAATTTCGAGGTAAAAGGAAAACGGTCTAAAGAGAAAAACCGCGCTGGTCTGGCACTTTAACTTGAGAGTTGCAGATGTCCACTCTGATATAGCGCTGGATCGGGGAAGGTGGCGTCATAACACCAGAATAGGGACCTTCTCAGAGAGCTGGGAGGGACGACCGCTAGACGATCCGCCCCTTTTTCTGCGAAAAATCGCTGGGGACGAACCGCCGGACGACGCCAGACCGTCGGCAGGAGTCTAGACTCTTGCTCAGAGCTGCAGTCGTACTTCACTTGTCCGGACGACATACCGGACGCGTTTCGCGACTACCGCTGGACAATACGCTCCTTGTGACGTCATCAATGCTTGGGAGGACAACCGCTGAACACATGGCGCCAAAATGTATCCTACGAGAAACCAAAGTACGGATGCGACACCCTGCGTATAGCGACAGACGTCAGGTGGGGGCGTCAAATTCTTTAAATTTCTGCAGTTGCAGCCGCTTTGCTCGATAGACTTCTTCAAATTTTTGCAGCTGGACCCGTTTTATTTATGAAATTCATAATAATCGTAATCGTAATAATGAATTGTGATCCAAGCGAATGAATAAGGTTGGGCAATAATTAGTAGTCCAATCGCGCTCCTCCAACACCGTTCAATGAACGGTGTTAATAGGACTTGTCCTATTAACACCGTTAATTACGATTTATTATTTAATATTTTCGAGCTGATATTGAACCAGTATAGTGGAGGAAAATCCCAGGAGGTGCGGTGGTCTTGGCCAGCACGTCGGCTCCTTTTTATTTTCGACCTGACGTCATCCTGGTATAGTGTGAGGGACAACCGCAGGAGGTGTGGAAGTCTTCGTCAGGACGTCGGCTTCTTTGATCTTCGTGCTGACGTCGTCCCAGGCTAGTGGAGGGACAACCGCTGAAAGGGTGGAGGTCTTCCCCAGAACATAGACTCCTCTTTACTCTTTGTGCTGCCGACGTCCACAGGATGACTGCAGGACGACCGCTGCACAAGAGGGAGTCTTCGCGAGGATGTCGCGCCGACGACCCCAAGTGTCCTGTGCTCGTCCCCCCGTTTTCGGGACGTCGTCCGGTGTTGCGAGGGTTCACCTGTGCTCGTGCTGGAGTCGGTCGGCAAAACTCTCAGAGTTGTTGCGAAGCGAGACAGACGCTGAAGAAGAAGAAAAAGAAGAAAAGGGGTCATACAGAAGAAACAGGGATGAACACGTTGGCACGCCGACATCGAACGCCTCACAACTGAGTGCACCTGTTCTGCGGCTAATGCGAAGAATCTCAACAAGTCCGAACTTCACTCCTGGCCGAAACCGAAAGGCACATGGACAGGCGTGATGCTGACTTCATAGGGACTCTCCTTGGGAAATTCTACTGCGTGGACGCTTTACTAAAATGGTTTGAAATCTTTGATGAACTCCATTACTATTTCTGCTACTATTGACGTAATGAGGAAGATCTTCGGAAACCCGCAAGCGCTTATCGCCAATTACGGATTGCAGTTCACATCATCATCCTTCAAGGTAATTCTGCAGGTCTAGAGGAATCGCAAATGTCTTCTCACCTCCATTCCAGCCACAGAGCAGTGGACAAGCGGAACGCATTGCGGACACCTTTAAGAGAGAGCTGAACAAACTGATAAGAGAGAAGCCAACAGAAGAGGCCCTTCAGGCGTTACTCATGTCTTACCGTTCCCTTCTGCACCCAAACACCTTTCATCTGCTGAGAATAGTTGTGTGCCTAGGGTGCAAACACGTTTGGACGTGAATGACTTTATAGTACTACATCCAGTCCTTTTATAGTCTGTCGCTATCCTCCTTATCCGTCCTCCGTCGTCTTCATTCCGCTCGTCCATTCACCATTGATCGGCCTACCACCTACCCTATAATCACCCCCAACTCCTCCCCAGAGTGGCCCAGCCACTTACTTGCACTCTACCAGCTCCTAAGGGTAGATTCTAGACTTCATCCAGACATAGAAACACAACGAAATCGAACAACAAATTTTTTATTGCACCACTTTTTTTACATCTCTACCTGCATCTCGTCAGCCTGCTCGGGCTTCGCTTGCTCCCTAGCTTTTTCTCGGTGTAGGACAGCAGCAGGGAATTTATTCAGTTTTCTTTCCACTGCAGACATCTTTTTTCCATTTCCTGCTTGAGGTCAGCTGTCTTCGGGTCCTCCCTCACTTCGCGGTTTCTCCACCTTTTCCATACCGGGGTACTCCTCTTCCTGGGCCGGGCGCCTATTGTTCCAGCGCCTATGCCGCACCTATAAGGTATTACCTCTCGGCTCACCTTTCTTCTCCAAATGGGCTCTGCCCTTTCCTGTTTGGGCTGCGTTCCGACAGCTACCACCATCACCACGGGTGGTGTCGCGGAGCTCGCAGTCATCGTCGGTGCGCTAGCGGGCACCACCATCATCGTCGCAATTGTCGTCTGGGGCACGGGCGTCAGCAGCTGGCGAAACATTTGAAATGCTTCCTCCCCGGCTGCTTTGCTTTTATACTCCGGCTTTCCGGTATCACTACTCTGTTATGATGAACACGTTCAGACTCGTAGCGCCCTCGTTTTTTCAGATACTCCTTCATCTTCTCGGTCGTTTTCCTCTTTCTCATCACCTCTCTTGGTGTAACTGGCCGTTGTGCAGGATCTTGTGCCTCCACTGCACTATGAACAACACTACGAGTGCCTTGCACTACGTCAACTACGTCATCTTCCTCCTCTGACCACCGAACTTTCTTCTTCAGCTGATCAGCATGTAGCTTCCTGCTACCCGTTCGGTAGTGAACATCATACACGTTAGAACCAACCACCCGGTTAAAATTCCAGCAATCCATTTATGTCTGGGTGTAGTTCCTGAGATATACTTCTTGTCCAAATTCATATTTTCGTTGTCTCGCTCGCTTATCGTGCTGAGACTTCATTTCCTCTCTGTACTTATTGTGCGGAACTTTCTTCTTCTCCGTTTTAATAATGTCAAGGGTGGTTCTTAACTGCCTACCGATAAGTATCTCTGACGCCTGCTTTCCCGTAGCAGGATGAATCGTCACTCAATATTCAAACAGTAAACTTCTAAGCAGCTGTTCTATTTTTCTACCACTCCTCAACACTTTATACAGTTTTCGTTGAAAGGTAGTGGACAAACCTCTCCGCCTCTTCATTAGAATTAGGATGATAAGGCGGTGTATGGGTTAGTTCAATGTTCCGCGACTGACAAAACTCCCTGAACTCTTTCGATGCAAATTGCTGACCGTTGTCCGCCACGATCTGCTCTGGCAGACCATGAATCGCGAAAATCTTCAAAACTTCCACTGTTCTCTCCGTTGTACTGCTGCGCATGGAATTCACCTCTGGACATCCCCATGGGTGGAGTGGGGTTTTTGCAGGATTATTACCAAACACAGCACATGTTTCACAAGCTTGCACAGTTCTCTCGATTTGCTTATCAATTCCCGAAAACCAAACTTTGCTTCTCGAAAAGCGATCATTCGGTTCCTACCGTAATGACTACTGTGCAACATTTCCTGCACCTTTTTCCTAAACACCGCTGGAATCGCCACTCTATTATTCCACATTAAGCAATCCTTATGGACGCTTTCCGCTCTTGTCACTTTAGCGACCTCTTGTTCTGTTAGTGGTATTTTTCCCCCACTCATCACTAGTTATTTTCATAACCTCCACTACTCGAAGTACCATTTCCGAGCTCGGCAGTTCTCGTGGATCAGGCAAACGTGATAACCCGTCTGCGTTGCCAAATTCGCTCGTTTTCCGGTACTCAATATCAAACGAATACACAATTAGTCTAAGAGCCCATCTATGCAATCGCTTTGCCGCGATCACCGAATTATTCGAATTTCCGAATAATCGAATATTCGAACAAATCGAATAGTCGAATAAACTTCATTTTAACTTAGCGTTATTAAGCACGATGAGACATTTGCGTTAGCCGATTTCGTTTGATATCGTTTATTTACTTCAAAAGTGCACTGTGAATGTTCCAGGAGGTGCAAGTTCAACGACAACATTCGCCGGACAAAATAAAAGAATAGAATTCTTTTAAAAACGCTAATAATGGAGATTTCAAATATCTTCTATGAACCGTTTACAATACTCGTTATGACGGCAAGACATCAGAACTTTGTGCCGACAAAAAAGTCCTACAAAATGATTTCCTACAGAAATACATGTGCAAAATATCTGCGCACAAATGCAAAGCTTTTGCGAAGAAAAAACTGTTCACTCTACTTCTTCAGTTCATTATCTCACAGGAATCGTCAACCAATCAAATCGTGGAGCTATGTACAATTTTCAGTTGAAATTTAACCTTTTTTAAAACAAATTCAATGTTTTTGAAATCAATTTCAACGTTCTCCTGGAATATATTCGTATAACAACGATGTATTTGATTTGAAAAACTTTGACTTTCTCCTGAAAGTGGTATATAATCGTCTCATATGTGCAAACTGTGAGCAAAACAGTAGAACAATAACGGAGTGAACATTTCAGAAATATTCGGAAAACGATGAACTCGTATAAGAAATTGAAACAGAAGATCAGAAATTGAACCATGAGATCAAAACGGGACTACGTTTTAGGCCTTTCTTATACCATCGCTCACCCCGAACGACGCCTAATGATATGCTCCCATATCGATCGGGCCGCCCGGTCGATATGGGAGCATGTCATTAGGCGTCGCTCGGGGTGAGCGATGGTATAAGAAAGGCCTTAGCTTCAACATTCGCAGACTTGTTAAGATGTATAATCACTGTGTATTTCTTCACGTCAATCAAAAGCGAGAGTTTTCGTCCTGCAAGATAGGGTTAATGATCTCAAGTATGGTGACGCACTAAGCTATTGTGTTATCCTTTTTAATGTACCTATCGCTTTCGAAGGAGTTATGTACAGTTTTCAGTTGAAAATTAACCTTTTTTTAAACAAATTCAATGTTTTTGAAATCAATTTCAACGTTCTCCTGGGATATTTTCGTATAACAACGATGTATTTGATTTGAAAAACTTTGACTTTCTACTGAAAGTGGTATATAATCGTCTCATATGTGCAAACTGTGAGCAAAGCAGTAGAACAATAACGGAGTGAACATTTCAGAAATATTCGTAAAACGATGAACTCGTATAAGAAATTGAAACAGTAGATCAGAAATTGAACCATGAGATCAAAACGGGACTACGTTTTAGGCCTTTCTTATACCATCGCTCACCCCGAACGACACCTAATGATATGCTCCCATATCGATCGGGCCGCCCGGTCGATATGGGAGCATGTCATTAGGCGTTGCTCGGGGTGAGCGATGGTATAAGAAAGGCCTTAGCTTCAACATTCGCAGACTTGTTAAGATGTATAATCACTGTGTATTTCTTCACGTCAATCGAAAGCGAGAGTATTCGTCCTGCAAGATAGGGTTAATGATCTCAAGTATGGTGACGCACTAAGCTATTGTGTTATCCTTTTTAATGTACCTATCGCTTTCTAACGATACGAAAGATCTATAGCAATTCATCCTCATCGTAATTACTGTTAGAATCGACAGTTTTTTCATAGTCTTCGAAGAAGTCCTCCTCTGAAGTTGTGGTCATCTCCTCGTCCTCCACGCCTTCAGAGTCCTCTTTCGCGCCGTCATACTGGAAATATCTTCTGAGCTCAGATCTCGTCCAAGCTTTACATTCGCTAAAGAAAAATGGTCTGACATCTGATTAGGACACTGTCGTAGTGCAGGCGAACCTTCCAACATCTTTGGCCTCATTGCCTTAGTCATCAGCAGCAACCTCGCATTCTTCCCGCTCAGTCGTCCTCTGCGTTTGTGGCCGTACACAATCCCCGCGAGGCTACAAGAGAAAAGCTGGACTTAAGCACATTGACTCCACAGTATACTCCTGCCTAACCTGTATAGCCTCTCACAGTCCGCAGAGGTTGCCGGTATTACCAAATATATGGGGGCTTGCTTTGCCAAAAATGGAAACTGTTCCGAGTGCACCATCGATAGCAATTAGTGTTGTTTTCTGGCCGGCTTTTTTTAAGTTGCAGCGAGTATTGACGGAACTCGATCTAAACACTCCATTTCATGTACGCAAAATTTATCGCGCTGACTAATATTTCGAGTTTTTTGTTGTTGAGAAGTTTCCTTTTTTGCATTCTGGCTCAGTGGGGTCTGCAAAAAGCGGCTCCCAAAAACATTCCACTCCGCGAGTCTTCTACGAGCTCATCGCGTCTTCGTCGTCGCATTCACTATCGGCCGTACTTACTTAAATATGAATTAGTAGAGGGCCACAATACGCGACAACATGCTTTTTATTTATTTATTTATTGTGCTTGCCAATAACAATACTCAGCTAAGTGGGAAAGAAAGAATACGCGTAAGATTGGCAATGTGATCAAGATATAAATTAGCTAAAATTCGCCAAGAAAATGAAACAGGAACGAATAGTATGGAGCTTTCTTGGATAGGAGAAGCCTCTCGTGTAGGACGAAAATAAAGTCACAGAGGAAAATAAATAAATAAGGGATAGCCAAACAAATATAGGTGGGCGATAAGAAATTGGGCATAAAAAAGTTTTACTGCATTCGCTGAATTTATTTACTGAATATGACGCCGGAACGCTTGAACTACGACCCACCCAGCACGCAACTGGCAGAGCCATACCGGGGCAGGCCCTGTATTTCAAGGACCTCATTGAACTGGTACGTACCCCAGGCGATGGCTGATGGAGGAGGCGTGCAGGCGACGACAAATCAATAAGTGCGTCAGACAATAAATTGAGATTTTAGGGACGTTATAACTTATCTTTGTGTGCTGTCAGAATAATTAATCGATAACTTTTTGACTATTGTGATTTTTTTTAGTTTTTAGCGGCAACGCCCAGCTAAGAAAGTATCCATACATCCGAAATACAATAAAAGTGTAGCCGTGAGGAGAAAGAGAGAGAAATAATAATGCAAAGATTGTCACGAACACAGAGTGTTTGGACTGCATCACGTCCAATAGGTTTTGGTGGTTCATATGGTAGAAGATTATTCAGGCTTCATTGCTCATTGTTTATTGTGCGTAACAACAAGATATGGAATGGCGAACACTTCTTATGACTCTCACTGTCGGTCTCGTAGTTTTGCTCGTATTGTCCCTCTCATCATTAGTGTAGGCCTGTTGGCCTGGACTCTTCTTAGTTAGTACTTCAGTCTCCTTGGTTGGGTCATGTTGACCGTGAGCCTTTTCGTTATGGTACGGGCCTCGGACAGGATGGACTGTCCGAGCCCTTGTGGCTGCCGGTTGAGGCGCACAGGCGCCTGAGCAGGATCTTGCGAGGTTCGAGCCGTGTGTCGGACGGGAGCGAGGAACCGAACCGAGCCGAGTCGAGCCGAGTCTTGAGAGGGCTATTGGTGGGGTTATTGAGAGGGCTACAGCCCTTGAGAGGGCCAAGTAGTCGTAGTGGCCGTAGCCAAAGCCGTAGCAGCCGAAGCCCCGCTGCCCCGTGGCAACTGCTTATATACAGTTTCCAGGGGGCGGGCAGTCCATCGACCTCGCCTCCAGGCCGGCAGGCCCTCAACCGGTTATCCATTGAAGGAAGTATCATGACTCCGTGATACGAAAGTCATGACACAGAGTGAAGGCATTTAGGTAAACACTGCAGGAACCAATTGCAAAAGAATGCAAGAAAAAATAAACACAAGATGACAACAAAATGACAACAAAACGTTTTTTAAGCTAAAAAAACATCCAGACACAACTGCAGGAATGAACTGAAACAAACAATATCCCGTTAACAAGAGAAGAAGGGACGTAAGGGCTGCTGTAGGCGAGCTGGGCGAGTAGGAGAGAACAGTGTGCAGGAAGAGGAACCGTATTGAACCGCTTTGTAAAGCAACGTTACTCTCTACGCACTTACATTTCTTATCAACCAGTCTTTGGGAAATTTTCCACCAGTCATCTGCATTTAAAATAGTTTCGACGAACGCAAATCGCGAGTCCAAAAGAGTTGCCATCCTCACTGTCTCATCGAGGAAGCAATTGGCGAAGTATTTTGTGGTCTTCGCAAGAGACATTTCTGGTTGGTGGTTTCATGGTTTCACACGAGATCTCGTCTCGGATAGGGTCCTGTAAAGAAAGCAGTGGCCTGCCGAACGATTCTTAGGTTTTGGGTACAAAACAGTACTTTTCTGTCTTCGCGAGAAGAAGCTTTCCCCTTGCCAACATTAATGAACACGGTGCACTTGAAGAGCAAACCTAAACGCAGTAACTATTCAATGAATTTTTTAAAACAATCATAGCGCTCGAGTGTCATGAATAGCATACCGTTTTCGTAAGCGTGTAGTAGGCGAAGAATGGAGCGAAGAGATTCTAAGGTTCTGATTTCATCGTCGTCAAGAGCGTCCATGTTTTGGGACTCTGCTAGTTTGTCGAAAGCAGGACGCTAAAGAAAATTTTTACAACAAGCTCGACCACAGCAGTAGTAACTTATAATACACTAAGTGAACTAACTGTTGAAAGAATATCACATATCATCATGTAAGTGGATCCCCATCGTGTCACACAATCCAAGCTTGGAAGGGTCTGAGGCAGCTTCATTTCTTCGGTATAACTAGCAAACCGGTTCCCGTGTTGAAGGAGCTCCAGCAATCCATCATGAATGAGAAGGTAGCGTTAGCGCAAGGAGTTTCTTATTAGCGTTGCCTATTGAATTGACCTCACTTTCCATGATCCTTATTATCGTGCGTCTGGATGGTGGCTTGTAGACCGGGTTCAAAGCTTGAACAAACTTCCTGAAGCTCCTTTTATGTGGAAGCCGAAATGCTGATGACGTGTCGGCCAGAAATATAGTAACCATCGATTTGCAAGATTCCTTGCTTCTGTGCTCATTGTGTGACTGAAGGAGCGATGGAGCGTTGCTTGAACCTGCTTGTGTTCTGGCGTTCTTGCTTGAACCTTCGGTTTCCTTCTTTTCTCCAACTCTGGCTTGTGTTCCTTCTATAGAAGATTCGTCGTAGTCTTCGACACAGGAAGCCTCAGGTTCTTTCCGCAGATGCCACACACAGCAACGTCATTCCCCCTGTCATCACAGGACTTGGTAAATATTTCCCAGACCACGCTCATCACGATATTCGAGATGTCCTGTAATTTAAAATGCTCGGCACTGGTGTATCTGTTAATCACTATTTTAATCAGTTTTAATCTGACAGAAAACTGAGCTGGTGTAGTTGCGGTGTCATGCATTATTTGTGTGTTGTGTTATTTCGTATTATTACTGCTAATAATAACATTAATAATAATATTATTATTAATGATATTATCATTATATACTATATTATCTTGTAATAATAATAATGATAATAATAACAATTATTATTATTATTTTTTACTATCATTACGAGAGACCCCTGGGTCTGGGATGCATGTCTGAACGGGGGAGCAAGTCATACAGGGAGAATCCCCAGCCCTCAATTAGTATACGTCTACGCCATTTTAGAGGTTTTTGCCCTATTTTCTAGCAGCATGCTGTGGTATTCAACATAATGATGTATAAACGTTGAACACCAGTGACACACAGGTACAAAGTGCATGAAATAGCACTGATCACAATACGTACAGCGTATAAAAGCTGCAGGCTTCTCACAGCTTGTTCTCTACATGGACCAACGACCTCGGGGAAAACCATTCTGCTCGGACTTTCAAATTGTTTGGTGTTGTGTTGAACTTGAAACCGAGATAGTACACGCTTTATTGACGACTAACGTTTCGGCGATGTCGCCTTCTTCAGAGTCTGAAAAATCCAAACATATGTTGAAGCTACCAAGCCAAACATCGCCACGAACCTTGCGAAAATTCAAAGACCCCCCGAACAGCAACCCTTTCGGCAGAGAGAGATGACAGCAGCCCAACATTTAGAACACCCGAGAGACCACACAAAGTGAAACTGTCTAAAAGGCGAGACTGAGGTAAGGGGTGAGCTCGCGTAGACACATTCCCCCCGCCGATTCAACCTCGGGCTCTTGGCCTGTATCCAGAACCCCTCCAGGGTTTTGCGCGCGGCGGTATGGGCCTCCCGTGCTAGAATTTTGAAAGTGACCCCAAAGTCGGCGCGGTTATGATCGTTTACCCTGTGGCAGCCCAAAGCAGTTGATGGTCGTGACCTGTTCTTCCCTTCCAGTTGTTCCTTAACGCGGGCGTAGAAGGGGTGAGCTGTTTCACCGATGTATTCTTGCACCTTATGAGGTAGACAAATCCGAAACCTCCTTCGTTGCGTGCAGGACAGATGGCGCAATTTGGGGTTTCGCAACTCCTGTCCTACAGGCGGTTGCGCACTAAACGACTTTTCAGGTTAGCGGGAGGTGTATCTTCCACTTTGACATCGTTTTCCAGTCCCGCCCTTCTAACGCACTTCCTAATAGAAGTGCTGACACTGTCTGAGACGAAAGGGATGACAATTTTCAAATGATGAGCATGTGAGCCAGAACTGACTAAAATGTGAAACGAGGTGTGGATCCCACAAATTGACCTAAACAGCCATCGATACGCTCTTTCCCTCACCTTAGCCTGTCAACTGAAAATCAGAGGTCTGCTGAAGGCTCTCTAAACCTAACACCAACAATGTTCGCCGATGCTCAAATGTGATCCACCTTTAAACAGGGAGGCTTTCGGAAGAAATCAAGCTGGCCGAGCGGACGGCCAGCATACTAAAGGACTTCGAATCACGTCAACTTGAAGTCGACGAATACAAACAGCAGGAAATGGTGGAAGAAGAAGAAGAAATAAGCATTGGGATCGGCATGATGAACTGATAGACGGACAGCAAGCAGTTGACATGTGGTAACTGGGGAGCACGTACCTTTTATACGCTGTCCGCGTTGTGACCAGTGCTTCTGTTATATGCACTTTTTGCCTGTGTATCACTGGCGTTGAACGTTTATACATCATTATTTTGAATAGCTTTCTCATTGCCTTTTGTTAAATAAATGGTCAGTAATAAAAAAGTCGCAAGAGAGTTACTCTCCACAGCGTACAGCTGGGAAATGCACAGAAGACATCTGAAAAGCACTGCAGTAGAACCGAACCCTAGACCTCCCTTGCAAGCAATGTCACTATCCAGTGCGTCCCAGCCACTGTCGGTAGCGGCATCGCGGGCGTACAAGAGACCCCAGAACTCATGAGGTGCCGATTCGATGGTGGTTTCAATGACCCACCACTCCTTGGGTTTAACGACTTGGCAAAAAAAAAACACATTTTTATACTATTTAATTGAGGAGTGGGATTCTCCCTCTATGACTAATTCTACCCGTTCAAACATACGCTTCAGACTCTTCCTTTGTTAGTCCCCCTTACTACCTCCCCCATGGTTCCCCTTACTACCCTCACCCTTTAGCCCCCCCCCTTATTCGCTGGTATGATCACATCCTTCACCGTCTCTTCCCTCTACGCTCCAACAAGCTATTTATTCTACTTACTTTTAGGTGCTCTGAGCCTTGCGTTGTTGTTTTTGTTTGTTTTTTTGTGTTGTTTTCTGTTGTGTCATTTAATGGGGTGTGCTCAAACGCGTGAATAATTGCAAAAGAAACGGCATAACACGTTGACCGAATAGGAACCAAAACGCATGAATAATTGCGAAAGAGACGGCATAATACGATGAACGAATAGGAACCGAAAACGCATGAGTTACTGCAAAAGATACTTCATAATACGATGAACAAACAGTCGCGGTGGGGAAGAGAAACCGTCATCTTCAGACTTTTAGCCTCCATCGGTTGTTACGAGTTTTACACCACATCGCTAATCCCTTGATGGCAATCGATACTCCAAAAACAATATAAGGAACAGGTAAGGAACGAAAATAGTGATACGAGCAGAGACGGTGAAATGCAATGCAATGCAAGCAGTGGGAAAAACGTCAGTTTCTCTGCTCCGATGCCAATGACAAGTGCGTATCAAGTGTTCAATATCCTATGCGTCCGTGCTGCCATCATACCAACTCCGCATCAAGTGCGTACCAACAGGATGTATCCCAATTCCATGACATTGCACCAATGTCACAACACGACCCTTGTGCATAAATTTGTGGCTGTGCAGTTGCATCGCCTCTTTTTTCCTCACGCCTCATCACATGTCGAGTCGGCTACGAAATGAACCTAAATAAATGGAAACGAAGCTTCACACATCACTTGTCTCCAGAATGTAAGGGAAGAGGCTCCACGGTGTGTGCCATCCAAGCTGCTCATGTGGAAACTTGCAGGGGAGTCTGGAAGATTACGGTATAGAAAATCATTTCTATGCAAGTGCACCAGCCACACGCAAATTTACGCACAAGGGCCGTGTTATGACATTGGTGCAGTGTAATGGAATTCGATCTATCCCAGTCGGGGGGGGGGGGGGGGAGGGGGAAGTCACAGCTAGAGAAGCGAACTAATACCAAACAAGAGAGGGTTGCCTCATATGGCTAGAAGATTACGAAGAGCTTTCTCACGTAGGGCTGTTCAATGTGTTGCGCTTTTAGTTTGCTTCCAATTTCGCCGGAACATTGTGAGATGCCCCTTTCTCCCAACTGGGATAGAGCCTATCAACCCAGATTTCACGGCTTAAGCTGATTCTGATGACAATTGGGAAACGTGAAAGAATAGTCACTGGTCAACCCAGCAAAAAGGGAGATATGAAAAGGACAAAGGCCGCTGCCTTCTGTGATTACCTCGGTTGATGGAAACGAGGCTTTCCACTGCCGAGATACCAGCTCACGTTGTTCTCGGACACTTTAAAGGGGCTCATGTGTTGAATGCAATCCCAGTGTATGGCGTACTGTACCTGTGAGCATGAGGCTAACAGTGTCGGTTGCGGGGCCACTAGCTCCCACGAGTGCGGTTCCGACCGTGGTATGTTACTCCATGCGCAAAAGTCCGGCCTTTTCTCGAGTCCGCAATACCCTGGAGGTATTGCGAGTCATCAGACGTGAAACCGTGCGCCGAGGCTGTGATCGCGGGGGCGAGATGCCCGGAGACCACCGTGTCGCCGACAACACGAACTTACATGGATGGATACGGCATGGTTTCGATAAAGGCCAGATTAAACGAATGGCTAGCTAGTTTCATAGCACACTACATATAGGACATAAAAGAAGCTAGGATCTAGAAATTCCAATGAGCCTAGGGCGACTGAATTGGTATCCGGGCATCTTTCCCCCCGCAACCGCAGTCTCGGCGCACGAGCCCTGTTTTATTTCGCGTCTGTTGACTCGCCACACCTTGGAGTACCTTCATTAGCACAATCTCCTCCGTGACAGCGGCCTTTTCCGTCTGGAACCTAACCTACCACGTTCAGAACCGCGCTCGCGGGGCGAGTGGCCCCGCAACCGACTGAATCCGGGTCTAGAAGGCAGGGTATGTCTATGTCTGGTTATCAACTTATGATTGAGGGCGGTGGCCTCGTCATAGCTTGACTCTTCCTACATACATAAGGAAACGCCGTAAAGAGGTCGATAGTAGACTTTAGACATCCATACTTTCTAAACTCGCATGATGTCACTAGGCAAGTTTAAAAGAAGAGAAACTACATCGTAGTAAATGAAGAGAAGCCCAATTGATGAGGCACAATTTTTGGAACGGAAGTGACCAGCACCAGTGGTCACTGTCATCGTCATCTAATGCTATATGCGGAAGGGATGTCCTTGGCGTTTCTGATGCTTAGAACTGTATAAAACTTCAAATGGTAGAAAACATGAGCCAATCGAGAGGCGGAAAAAATGAAAATCCAAGAGAGATCTTTCGAAGTCAAAGAAACACAATGCTCAGACGGAAGAGGGTTAAATGTTAGGTTTATGTGATCCTGACCCAGCCGGAAGGTCATGAAACAAGTAAGCCAATGATCTCCAAATCGAGGACTAGCTTAAAGTACAATAAATAAACGAGTAAAGGCCGGTGCCATTTTTACGATGAATTTTTGGAGGTACCAGATCACTTTTAATGAAGTAGAATGTAGGGCACCACATGAGCATAGGTGCGCTGTGTTAGAGTGAACACAGGGCAACATCTGGCGTCAAGCGCAAAGGGAATAAGTAAAAGGGACGAGAGGACGTGAAACGATAGATGCTGGCTTGAAGCCCACCTCGGGCCCATTTTGCTTGTTTTTCACCACGTGCCTGAATTTCGAGATGACCTGGCTTTGCATCGGCTAGAACAATTAGAACGGAGGAATCAGCAGATTTCATAAGGCGAAAAGAATGAGTAAAAAGCGTCCCTGTCTGAATGAGAGACTGCCTCGAGCAGGCAGTGCTTCAAAAATTTATCAAGTCGTTGCGGGAACTATCGAATTGCTCGCGAATTTCATCCGCTGCAGAAATCAGCTGAACTTCACGTTAGTCGTTGCGGGACCTGTCCCATGGGGTTTCCGGGCTATTCCAGAAACCATATTAATAAAATTATTCTTCGTGAATGTCACTCAAGAGCCTCGAAACTTCAGACCTGGAGTAATCGAGGTAGCTAAACACGAATTTTAAGTTAGTTTTTGCAGTATCGAATACCATCGAGAAATCAAACAAATTATGGATTCTTCGAGAATGCCACCTTAGAGGCACGAAGCTTCAGAGCTGGGGTAATCGAGGTAGAAACACACAGAAAATGCGAATGTGAAGTTACTTACTTTGATTCTTTGATGGTCCTTTTGCCGGCTGGAGGTCTTCTCAGCGGGGACCACAACTCTTCCAGTCCGCTCGATCTCTGGCTGCATGCATCCAGTGAGGCAGACTCCGCTCTGCGAAAGATCTTGAGAATGAGCCTGCCCATCGCATTGGCGGTCGTCCCAGTGGTCTCTTATGGTCTCTCGGGAGCCATTCTGTGACACGGAGACTCTATCATCTTGCCATTGCTGACGAAGGTTTGTCCTTAGAAGACATCTCTCCAGAGCACGATGCGTAGTTTGCATCGCTCTGGCGATTGCCTTGTTATCGGGCCAGGTTTCCGTCGCGTAACACATCGCAGGCAGTACAGAGGCGTTGAATATCGAGGCCCTGAGGCCGGGATCCTTGACCTGATCGGTGAATTCGCGAATCGAACTGAAGGCTGCCCATGCTGCACGCCTCCTGCGGGCGATTTCAGGAGCGAGGTCGTTATCCATGTTCAGCTCTCTTCCCAGATAGACGTAGGAGTCGACCTGTTGTAGAGCGACTCCATTTAACCTTACGAGTCCCGTGTCTCACCACTGGTTGACCATAAATTGTGTTTTGGACATATTCATGTCCAATCTAATCTTCATATCTGCCACATTGAACTCGTTCAGCATTTCCTCGACTTCTGCCGTGCTGGTAGAGATCAGAACAATATCGTAGGCGGAGCGAAGGTTGCTGATCCGTTTACCGTCAACAAGGTAGCCTTTATCGTCCCAGTTCAAGTCTTTCATGGCATCCTGGAGTGCCGCTGTGAATAGCTTGGGAGAAATCGTGTCTCCCTGCCGTACTCCTTTCCCGATAGGAATTTTAAGCTTTCGATCGAACAGCTGGATGGCGGCCGATGTGTTCGAGAAGCATTCGTCGAGAAGTCGGATGTAGGGCGATGGTATACCAGCGTGAATAAGTGCGTTCAAAACGGCGTTGATTTCCACAGAGTCGAACGCTTTGTGATGTTAGATTTTGAAATTCTCTTCCGTTGTGATAGACAGGTGGAACCAAACACGCGCACACACACTACCCTTCCATATATAATAGGATATTGAATGCGTTTTCGTAACGGTGCGCTTCTCGACAGTGTGCTATCGAAAACAATCGTCACAGGAATGAGCGTCGCTTACAAGAATCATCACTATGCCACATTCGAAACAACCACGTATTTGAAATTCGAATATTGTTCGAATTTTCGACCATCGAATAATCGAATTCGAATAATTATTCGAATTTTCGAACCTCGAATAATCGAATTCGAATAATTATTCGAAATAGGGAAACTCGAATAATCGAATTCGAATAATTATTCGAATTTGCGAAATTCGAATAATCAAATAATCGAAAATTGAATTCGAATAAATTATTCGAATAACTATTCGAATTCGATTATTCGAGCACAAGTATAATAGTGACTACATATGCGAGCAGTGGGTTTGAGAGAACACAAAAAACTAAACCCTGACAATATGTCGAAAAGGTTCTTAAGAAAATGAGAGGTCTGGGATTTTGTTAGAGATTGACCTTGCATTGATGAGTACCACGGTTTTTGACGTCTCACGTAAACGAGGAAAGCTTGTGGCTTGAGGAGGAATCTGCGTGCCTAGGTTATTATGACTGAGGTTTTTATCACCGAGAAGGAAGCTATACGAAATAAAACAGGTTGGTGCATTTATGGGCTAAACCTGGCTGGTTGGTATACGCTGATCGCTTCCAGTACCTCTGACGTGGGTAAGATTTCGCTCAGCTCGTCATTGGAGTATCTTTGCGTGTCATCCTTGGTAAACAGACGCCTAGGCAGTTCATGTGGGACTTTCAGTTTAACTATATTAAAATCGCGTACGGTGTATGCCAGCTTACCCTCTCTGACGTTGAGGTTTCCAGCCTCCCTACTCAGCGCTCTGTCAACACTTAACATCTCCACAGTATAATCCCTACGGGAGAAGGAATGGACGCGTGCGTAAGGCTCATGGTTCCGCTCCTTATGTGGAAGCAGAGAATCCCGAAGAGCCTGGTTTGGAAGACAAACTTTGACTATGCGACCACGTTCATCGGGCTTTCGGGGCTTCCCAGCAGGGTGGCGATGAGACATAATCCGGCCCTGCTCAAACTCACGGATCAGTATTTCGCGGTCGAAACGGTGTGTCAATTCGTCGTTCGGTTGCTCATCAATTCCTAGTCACGCTATTGTCATTGACTTCTTACCGATCCGTCGACAGTCTGCTTTTACCTTGATCACCGTTGAGTATAGAAGAGTTTTATCAAAAGAGGTAGACCGCACGGAGCCCAATTTAGCCTCAGTTTTCTCCAGACGTGTTACTATTGCATTCTGCGTGTTCTGAATTGATCGAATCTGTGAAAACACACGCTCGAAGACATCAGCGATGGAACTTTCCATATTGATGGAATATGCATCAAATCTTTCGATAAGCTTACTGGCCCATAAGTGCATCGCATCCTCGTACCCAGCTTCGGAGTCTTTTTCGATTACTTCGACAAAGCACAATCAATGGGCGACCGCACGCGGCGATTAAAGAATGAGAATGGCATTGCTGTTGGGGAGTTTGTCGTGGTGAAGGAGAGTGCTTAATTGCTTTTCTGTTTGGTGAAGTTCTCGTAGGCGACCTTGATGGAGTTCGCTTTGATGATTTCTCTTTCCAAGTGTAGTTGGAATTTCTATTTGTGCGGGTTGGCTGATGTGGAGAATAATTTCTGCCCATGAATATGGGTCTTGGGTAATGGCTGTTACTACTTGAATAACCTGATGTATAACCTTGTTGTCTTTGAAATGGACTGACGTCTTGTTGCTTGAAGTGGTTGCAGATTCTCTCGTTCGGAATCGTTGTGTACCGGAATGCGGGCAGTTTTGTTTGCGGTAGTGTCATGTAGTCTTTACAACTGAAACACTTCCAACAAGCATTAAATTTACCAGGATATTTTGGAGAAATAACAGCAAAAGTAAACTCTAATGGTTTGCTTCGCTATCTCCTTTCAGGCGAATCTTCTTCTTTATAACACCTCCTCGGTGGCTCATTAAGTTCTCGTATACGTCCAATCTTCTGATGCTTTGATACTTGTCGCAATATTGAAATTTGCATTGGCGACAACATTTCTTAGGGACCGATGATCGTCTGTGGGTGTTACAGTTGTACTTGACTCTAGGATAGAGTGTTCATCTTAGTGGCTCTCTCTGAGACAATCAATGTGATCGTTTCACTGCAGTGGACAAGTTATCCAACAAGGCTGCCATTGATCATCCGGCACCTATCCATTTCATCTTGGGTGCTTTTTGAAAACGCGTAAAAGATCATGTCTCTTGTAACAGTACTGTTGGCGGCCACACATTGTTTCTCTGAGGTGCCTATAATTGCTAGGACATAACTAAAATTGTTCATTGGGAACTGCGTATGGTCTTGACATGCTTTATAGTCTTAAGCTGACGGATCATTTGCATTGTGATTCGGCTTGGATCGAGGTATTGATTTTGAGTTGAGTAACTGCCTTCTCCAGTCCTTGGAATCACATGAAGTCTCCTTGCTACATCTCCTTTGCAGCAATTGAATAATAGACAGCTTCTCGACATTCAAATAAGGTTGTTGGTGAAATAATTCCTCGATTAGTCCCCAAAATGAGGCAAATTCCGAGTGGTTGTCAAAGAAGTCTGGTATCTTGAGTTCGTCGTCCACTAGACGTCTCCACTATTCATGAGTTGGTTGATGCAGGTGCTTGAGTCAACGCTGTTGCATTGTGAGTAGTTTACAGATGGGAAACTTGACCCACTTTGTGTGCTTTCCTCAGTCATATGTGGTAGTTGCCGTAGTGTGGATCACCTGTACAAATTCTATTTCAGTATGATGCAGTTTAAAGGTAACAGAGTTTACGTACCTGAACGATGTCGTGAAAAATAGAAAGCCGGAGGCTATTCGAATAATTCGCTCAGCTAAAAATTCTTTTTGCAATAAATGTGTGGTTAAGAGTGTCGTCCATATATAGTTAAGAGAATTGCAGTCACATCCTCTAAACAAGAATGGCCTGAGCTCAGGCAGTGGACAGTCCATTTCCATAGCAGCTGTTGAACATCTTCAATCAATAAGAACGAAAGTAGGACTGGCGCAATGATAGGAGAAGGGAGGCAGGATATCATTACGCACACGGACACACGGACGTAAGTCTCGGCTATGCTGACGTGGCATTTGTCTCGTCCTACAAGCCTGACGCTTAGGTACGTGTAATAAATGTTTCAACGGGAGAAGTCTGTAACCCTCGTACGCGTCAGGTATTGCAAAATTGGTCAAAAGCATTTCAGCTCTTAATACATACTTATTAGGTCATCTAATAAGTAATGTCGTTTTTCATGCGTTACGGTTTTAGCTCATTACTTGTCGGCAGATTTGTGTATTTCGAAGGTGCACCAAAGCGAATCTAACGTAAATGAGACCTGCTCTTTTAGAATCAACATTCGTTGAATTGTTAGTTTACAAGTTCAGATGAAGTGGCTTGACAAATCTCAGAGGAGCACACTCGGCAGTGCATGCTGTTCTAATTTCGGAAGGGTAGTTACGCAACGGTTGCTACTACCAAAAATGTCTACGATGTACAATATCGCTCATAACTAGTGTCGCATTTCGGGTCGCCAACGCTACGTCGCGTCGGCGATGCGAAGTAGCGTCGCAAAGCGTCGGAATCGTTCGCAGTGAGTTTACAGGATCGCCGACTACATCACTAAAATCGTTCCATCGAGGAGATCTCGAAAATCAAAACAGAATTGATGCAGCATTTAATCTGACCTAGATACGACGGTTTAAGTGGATTTTTGGTAACTTTCTTCAAAATGCTCGCATTTTCGATATTTGGAATCCCCGCAATGTCACCTTTACACTGATCTAAAAATTAGTTAGTGGTTTCCAAAAAAGTTATTCGGTGACCTGCATATTTGCCTCGGCGTCCGTCTTGCTTGCTTAAGATAATTACGCCCACGGGATACAGCTCCTTTATTGCAAGGAAACCTACACTCCCGCAGATTTTTTTCTCGGAGCATGGATTGTTTATTTCCGATTTTAAATCTGTGTTGGTAGTGCAATATCCATCACTTCGACACCAAGTAGGACCATCTTTGGTCAACTCTAGCATTCCGCCAGTTGGAACGATTTTCTTTGAAATCGCTCCCTTGTATTCTAGTTTACAGCGCGATAAGGGAAGCCTAATCTACGTGGTTCATAAAGCAATCAAGATGTTCTGCCTATCACAATTTTCTAAACTTTGGATAGTTAATAGATTTTTCTTAATCCTTAATTAAAGCTTTGTGTGTGGGGGATTATCTTGTCTTCACCAGTAGACTTTTCTCATAATGGACAGGCCATAAAAACTTTCTAGTCGCAGCTGAGGAGTCGAGCTTGCCCTGAGGCATTCGATTGGAACAGTCATTCAAAGTGCGTGATTTCTACAGAAATTTAGAAGAGGGAACATTTTCCTGATTGCATCGTTGTGAGGTTTTTGCCTAAAAAATGACACACTTAGTGTCTCTTTTCACAAAATAAGCTATCCACTGATGTAAAATTGTGCAGATCGAAAGTAATCGATTTTCTACCGTTTTCACCCAGTAGTCGAGCTCATGCCACCAATGCGACCGAACGAGTGGGCCAGGCATCTCGATGGCGCCTAGGTGGGATGCCCTAAGCCGTCTATTTACTGTATACTGTATACTGTATACATAGGCGTAGGTCCAATCAGTTAGGAATATTCTCAACTCCTGACACATATTTTGATCCTGTACTCTGCCTGTACAAGGCCCCTGCCGCTAACTCCTACTGTCACATTTTTCCATCCAGAATATTTCATTACTTACCCATCTAAAGCAGGGTTATCTTAGACTAAATATACTCGGAAGCAGTTGTGCTTGAGATTGCCTACACCAACTCGTGCTTCACAAGAATCCTCAAATCCTCGCACAGCGACAGCTATTATTATAATTGAGGCTGTTAAAATCTCTCTATGTACAGTTCACTTTTTTTTCGTCTCTGAAATTTCTATTTATGTGCACTGAGACATGTTCTAAGTAGTTGAGCAGGGTATTAAGGCATAATCTGAATCATTTCAGATCCACTTTGACGTGTAGTTGAACTGAACCGAACCGAATTAAACTTTTCTAAAGTCAAACTAGACACCTTTAAAATCAAATCGGACCACTACTAATCAGTACATTAAACTAACCAGAGAAACCCCACAGGACGGCTGGCTTCCTTACCTAAACACGCAAATAAAAGTGTCCAATGGAATGGTTAGGGTGAAGTGGTATCGAAAACCAAGCTCTAAAAAAATTCTGATTCACGCGAGGTCTGCACACCCTATGGCCGTCAAACGTGCTGTAGTTCAAAACATGTTTCGCACGGCCTCGAGAAGGTGTACAGATTCTCAGGAACGCCAAGAATCAGTTCGGTTAGCTTCGGATATAGCTATTTCCAATGGCTATCCGGTACCACAACGTCGAAGGACTCTTCACCCTAACGCTCCTCAAAGATCACGCGAAGGAAGGTTACCTCTTGTTCTTCCCTTTATCTCCGACAAGGTGTCCGCTGCTATCAGAAAAGCTATCGAAAATGCCCAGCTGCATAATGATGTCATTTTGGTAGATATTCCTAATGACAATATCAAAAGCATACTGGTCCGAAACAGACTTTATGATAAGCAGTGCCCTTCGGAGAATTGCGTTATATGTCCATATGGGAATGTGGGAGATTGCTTCCAAGACAGGAGTAATCTATGAAATTGAGTGTGTAACTTGTAGCGCAAACTATATCGGAGAGACGGGAAGGATGCTAGCGGTGCGCATGAGGGAACACCTTGCTAGTAAAAGGCATGTATCGTCAAATAGTCCGCTTGGTAAGCGTAGGGTTGATGTACATGATGGTAATGACTTTGGCGTGAAGTGTAAGATTTTGGCTGTAGAGGAAGAGATCACCGCAAGGAAAGCATTAGAAGCGCTCTGGATTTTTACGAAAAATCCAGTAATGAATAACCGAAATGAATGCATGTCCGTGACGAATGAACTCTTGCCTTTTGTATCACACTGCGAACTGTAGTACGACCAGTTATTAGGGTGCACGTCTATGAATTTTATCTATACGGTAGATTGCACGGTATGTTTCATTCGCTCGTACTGGTCTACTAGCAGAGGGCGATTGCTCTCAAAAAGATTGGTCGATCTATGTGTGAGTTTATTTCTCTTCCTACACTTTTAACGTTGGGTCGTAGATTTATGTCAGAACCGCTAGAGCGGCTAAGGCGTTTGGTGGTATAGATTACAGAATAAGAACCTTGCACCACATTCAGGCCTCTGACGACGACGAATTAGTCGAAACGTAAGGCCAGAATAAAGATCCACCTCAAAAACCTACAATAACTAACCATGCCGAGGTTTCAAGAAGAGAGAAGCTGGAGACTACTCAAATCGGACACTTTTCACCTTACATTACACACTTTACACGTCAAACTGGACACTCTTCTAGGCTAGCCTAAGGCATTTGAAGCAAACACTTTTAAATCAATATGAGCTTCTTCTACATTGAACTGGAGACTCTCCGGAGAGGTCAGAATAATTTGTTGTTTAAAAATTCTTAAAATATGATTTTTCTGAAGTTTTATCTCACCACTCCAACATGTGAACTCAATGTTTGAATTTTTATAGAATTCTGGACAAAAATAAAAATAAATAATTGTTTAGAACTTGTATTAAAGAGCAAGGAGACGACCATTTCTCAGCGCCGAAAGAAGAGATTGTGCCATGCCCTCGTCTTGGGCGTCGTGACTCCTATTCGGTTGTTAGCGAAATTTCTGTTTGTATGGAATTTGACAACTGCTAACGATGCAGTAAAAAGAATTGTAAAGAACACACATATCCTTACTCTGATGCTTATGTGATCAGAATTTGCACGGTCAATCAAACAAAATCGAGACGAGCTTTTTGAATGCATGGCTGGTTTTTAATGCACTATATGATTGCTGACCTGGTTCACGCTTAAACAAAATTCAATATATGAGCTCTTAGTTGAGTTGCCCCCTCCCAAACTCGGCAGTGGCGTCCTTCGGACATTCCACCAACTAGGTTCAGCAAAACCCAAAATCCTCCACTTCACTCCAAGGATCTGAAGTCTGCATAGCATGGCCACTGCTGGAACATTAAATGGCACTTCGTTTAGTAGATTTGGAGGCCATCGGGCAAATAACCAAAACCCATGGATGTTTGTTTTCAAGGTGTTTTCAATTGGCACCAACCCCTCTGTCAAATAAACTTGCTTGGTTGGAAATAGCTAAGCAAGGCTATTTTTAGATTTGACAAAACAGCTCTCAGAAAAAAAAACTGACCTATTTATCGGTCCATAAGGAGAGCGGGGACGTTTTGTTGCTGCAAACGATTGCACACATGATACATGTTTACTGAGTTGTAATAGTTGCATTGCAGCAGTGAGACGGCTCGGCTTTTTTGCAATGAACAGTATCCCTACTCCGATTTTGGAAAGTGGCAGCACATAAAGCTGGCATCGCCTAAATCGGCCTAATTCGGCGTTATTCGGCTTGGTTCTGAAGGCGAAAATGGTTTCGTTGACGATTTTGGCCAGATCAACAGCTTTCCAGTGGTATAATATGGTCACATTCGAGTTGGTCGACATTTCATCCCTTTTGCACTCAGTCGAAGTGCGACACTGGGGATCAGGCTCGGACTCGACCTGCGCTCGGCGGCCATATCGCCGGCGACCCTTGTGGGGTTCGCGCCGAAATACCCACTGGCAGTGTGGCAGAGCAGTGAAACAGCACTGGTCGATCATTAGGAATGACGTCCAATGCCTACGATCCGGTACTACTAAAGTTCCCGTGCAGGTCTAGTGGGTGTTCACCTAGTAACTATTCCACATCTGGAGGCTTTATTCTACCGAAATCAGAGAATGAATTTAATGGCGTGATACTTGAAGTTGCCGCTCGGATACGTAGGAACTCATCATTTATCAGAGCATGACATATCTTCAACACATTTTTTGCTCTCTCACTCTCATTATGCTCTCATTTGATAGCTTGTACGCTAAATTCCATTGCGATCCATAACAGCAGTACTTAGGAAGGTTAATTTTTGTTCAAAAAATTTGCAATTTTTTATATTATCGCGCATGATTCGCACTTGAGACGGCGTAGCTACTCCTAATGAATGATAGTCGTTCTTTATTGAGAAAGGAACCGGACGTTGCCGTCGGCATCAGCTCTCTTGTAGCAGCAGATCATACGTGTTGAACTATGGTAAAGGCGGGAACATTTGAAGCACCAAAACGGCAGGAACTTTCGATCCCACCTAATAATATACTGCAACATACGTACGTCGATAAAATTAGAAGATTTGTCCAAAAATGTTTGAAAATGAAAGCGTTGAGTACGGAAACAAATGCCCTATTTCGGTAGGATAAAGCTTCCAGATGTGGAAGAGTCACTAAGTGAAGACCTAGACCTACACGGGAAGTTCACAGTGGCAGCGGATTGTAGGCATCGGACGCCTTTCTAATGATCGACCAGTGCTGTTTCTTTGCTCTGCCACACTGCCAGTGGGTATTTCGGCGCGAACCCCACAAGGATCGCCGGCGATCTGGCCGCCGAGCGCAGGTCGAGCCCGAGCCTGATCCCCAGTCTTGCACTTCCGCTGAGTGCAAAAGGGATGAAATGTGGACCAACTCGGATGTGCACCATATTATACCGCTGGAGAGCTGCTGATGTGGCCAAAATCGTCAACGAAACCATTTTCAGGAACATAACATCCCATAGTCCTTCCAAGAGGATTTTAGAAAGACTTCATTGTTGGCCGTACATAAAATTCAAAAGAGTTGCGAAAAAGCATGTTGTGGATTATGTTTCTGATAGCTAAGCAGATCTAATCGATTGCACATATGTTTTTAGCTTTGGCTACAGAAATAAAAAAAACTTTCAAAAAAATTACCACATGCTCTTAGAAATAAAGCCCTTAATCCTGCCAACAACTGAGCATAGAAAAGCAAACCACAACACCTGATTAGCCTGATCTACATGCAACTTGATGTAGGTCTAGTATAGAAATGGTGGACTTTATTTACGACTTAGTCAATGAAAATCAAACTGGAAATCAATTCGTTCCCGGTAATTCATTCGTTTTTGATACAGGCGATATAAAACACATCATCTGTCATCAATCAACCTCGACATCTCACCTGCGACTAGGTATTTTTATCTTCCGTCCATTATAAGAAAAGTCCACCAAATGGACCTTGCACCTAGACGCCATCGAGATGGGGGGCCGCTCTTCCGGTGCATTAGGTCACATTGTGGCCGGAGCCCGACTACAGGGTGAAAACGGTAGAAAATCGATTACTTTCGATCTGCACAATTTACATCAGTATACAGCTTATTTTGTAAAGAGAAACACTAAGTGTGTCATTTTTCAGGCAAAAACCTCACAACGATGCTATCCAGGAAAATGGTCCCTCTTCTAGATTTCTGTCGAAATCACGCACTTTAAATGACTGCTCCAATCAAAACATAGCTTCATTATTTTCATATTTTATTTCGTTATAAAGCGCAGTTAGTCCGCTATGCTCCAGAACAAACTCGACTCCTCAGCTGCGACTAGAAAATTTTTATGGCCCGTCCACTATGAGAAAAGTCTACTGCTGAAGACAAGATAATGACACAAAGCCGATTCAGGAATCGGAAAAATCTATTGGCTACCCAAAGTTTAGAGTGTGAAATTGTGATAGGTTGAACACCTTGATTGCTTTATGAACTACGTAGATTAGGTTTCCCTTTCCGCGCTGTAATCAAGGGTACGAGGGAGTGATTTCGAAGAAAATCATTCCAACTTTCCTAATGATGGAGTTGCGTTTGGTGGAATATCCGTCGAATTATTCATTTCCAAGTGCTTAAATCTGGACATACCGTTGACGCAGAGCTTTGCCGTAAGCAACTGGATCGAGTAAACCAAGCTTTACTGGAAAAGTATCCGGCATCGTCAACAGAAATGGCGTAATTCTCCATCACGACAACGCAAGACCGCACTGTGCAATATGGATACTGGAAAAAAATCAACGAATTAGGATGGGAGATCCTGCCTCGTCCACCGTATTCTCCCGATCTCGCACCTTCGGACTATTAATTACTCCGGTCTCTACAGCATTTTCTTAATGGCAAGAAACTTGAAAGTTTGGAAGATATTCATAATGCTATGAGTTGGACCAAGCTGGGCCTGGTCTCTCCACTTAATGACACAAATAAGGCACCGAGGGCCGAGACCCTTCGTAGAAATTCCAGCAGACTGGTAAAATAAAAGAGTTTATTACCAAATAACTAACAAACTAATATGCATACACAATACGACACAATGGTACTTCACAATACGATGCGACAAAACAACGACAAAGGTGGCTGAGTGCGACGACCCTGACCTAAAATCCTACTGTGGACTCCCTACGTCGCCCTAATGGCTTAGATCCGGACCGTAGCGGGCTTGATGGTACTCGCCGACAAAACCGGCAACGCAATCCCAACCTTAAGCGACGAAGAGCGGGCAGGACACAAGATGACTGAAATCAGAGAGACTTCGGGAAATACAGCTCGCGTGCGGGGTTAGAGGAAGACTGACTAACTGGCTGCTCAGGACCACTCGCGTCCCTTGCCGCCTTCCCGCGCATACGCAGCGAAATCGCCTTGACTGAGTATCCAATCCCCCACGGGCAATTGCACTCAGCCCCCTTTACCGTACTCCGTAAATCAATACTGGTTTGCTCTCACTTCGTTACCAGGCCAACTCCTACTCTACATTCCTCCCCTCGCCTTTAGTATCTGTCCTCAGATCCGATGTCCACACGCTGCAGCTTCTTCTCGAGCTGCTTTGCCTCGCTTCTGAGTCTCCTTTTCTCGACTCTTTTAAGGTGCCGCTTCGATACGCGTCCGTCCTGGATCGCCGGAGATCCAGACGAATCAAGGCGTCCTCTGGAGGTTCCTACATCCACCTTCAGGCTTTTCGGCAGTCTTATTTCCTCCAGCTCGAGCTCGTCCTGTAGCTGCCCGCGCAGGTTATTGAAAAACTCCAATGCTTGCTCGGCTGTCCACCACTTGCGAGGATCGTGAACCAGGCCTACACGAAGGCATGCCATAGACGACCTTAAGATTCCTGCCTCTGCCGGAATCTTATGATGTAGCTGTGGCACGAAGTCTGGATGATGATCGATATAGCCCATGATGTGGCAGCGTGCCTTTTCATTCATCCTATCCCAGCTCTGGTCCTCTATGGACCTTGGCCCATTTACGAGCGATACGTGGGCTCCGCAAGACATCCATAAGTCGATCGCACCGATGAAGGCAATCCAGCTGTACGAATCCTGTGGCTCCTTTGGTGGTAGTACCAATACCACACGACCGAACTCGTCTGCGAACAGCTTCGTGTTCTTTCTCCTCAGGTCGAAGAAGGACCGATAGTAGAACATCGTTATTTTTGAACCACAGCGGCAGTCCTTCAGACGCGTCAAGCACTCCGGTGCGACAGTGATCACTCGGCTGTGTTCGTCGGCCATAGTAAGCGTGGGCGCGACAGAGGCCCACTCCAGCTGACGTCCGATCTCGAAACCATATTCCACGACGCGCGTCATATCCCACGGCCATCCTGCGATCAACGAATGACGAATCCGCACACGAGGAGGCACCAGTCAAGACATCAGCAGCACATCGGAGCACCTAGTTCTGAAGAACGCGTACGCTACACACATAGCCTTTGTACTGAGCGCCAAATAGTTGCGGTCGACGATCCTCTGACATTCTAGCGAAATGGAGCCTGGACCCCACCAGACTGCCAAGACTCGGGCCGCATCCAAAACGCACTCAATCCGTTCACCTGCTGCCGGCTGCGGAACATTCACCAACAGATCACGAACAAAAAGTTGCTGGCTGCATCGGCACGTTGACAACTGGAATCCTGGACGACCGTTCAAGGACGGGAACGGTTGGCCGTCGCAACGGAACCAGACGTGCAGGAAATTCATCGGATCAATGACGTCCCATTCGTCCTCGGTGCTGAAAGACACTCTTTCATCTACTGTCATCCCAGCACACTGCACGCTCTCTCTCACTTTCCGCTTTCGACCTCTTCTCCTACTGGTAGTTGTCCTTATCGGCACATCGCCAATTTCATCTGGGCATTTCAAGAGAAGGTCGAACCGAACCCTTGTGGGCTCCTCATTTCTGCCAATTTTCGTTGCAAGAGCGGAGTTTTCACTCGTTTCTATTACCCTATAAAGGCCATCCCACTCGCCTACTAGCTTTGGATGCTTGGAACTTCCTCTCTCGCGCGGCATCCTCATGAAAACCCGATCGCCGACCTTCGGAAGGGTACACACCTTAACATCATTCTTAGCGTCATAGCACCTCTTCATGCTTTCCCTATACCTCTGCGCCTGCGCATTCACCTCTTCTTGGATAATCCTCATACCACTAAGCAATTCTGACTTGTAGTCATCGAGGTCAATCCTGCTGAGCGTTGCTCTCGGTTCAGGCACTGTATTAAACGGAAGCACAGGGTCAAATCCATGAATCAAGGAGAAAGGTCTCTCTCGCGTTGCCGAATGGGGTGTCACGTTGTATGCGTACACCACGTGAGGTAATATCTCGCACCTTCGGACTATTAATTACTCCGGTCTCTACAGCATTTTCTTAATGGCAAGAAACTTGAAAGTTTGGAAGATATTCATAATGCTATGAGTTGGACCAAGCTGGGCCTGGTCTCTCCACTTAATGACACAAATAAGGTACCGAGGGCCGAGACCCTTCGTAGAAATTCCAGCAGACTGGTAAAATAAAAGAGTTTGTTACCAAATAACTAACAAACTAATATGCATACACAATACGACACAATGGTACTTCACAATACAAAGACAAAGGTGGCCGAGTGCGACGACCCTGACCTAAAATCCTACTGTGGACTCCCTACGTCGCCCTAATGCC
This sequence comes from Heligmosomoides polygyrus polygyrus, assembly GCA_947396885.1. Taxonomy (NCBI): domain Eukaryota; kingdom Metazoa; phylum Nematoda; class Chromadorea; order Rhabditida; family Heligmosomidae; genus Heligmosomoides; species Heligmosomoides polygyrus. The sequence continues at coordinate 70,227,773 of OX377204.1, read as the reverse complement.
TTGGATCCGGACCGTAGCGGGCTTGATGGTACTCGCCGGCGAAACCGGCAACGCAATCCCAACCTTAAGCGACGAAGAGCGGGCTGGACACAAGATGACTGAAATCAGAGAGACTTCGGGAAACACAGCTCGCGCGCGGGGTTAGAGGAAGACTGACTAACTGACTGCTCAGGACCACTCGCGTCCCTTGCCGCCTTCCCGCGCATACGCAGCGAAATCGCCTTGCCTGAGTATCCAATCCCCACGGGCAATTGCACTCAGCCCCCTTTACCGTATTCCGTAAATCAATACTGGTTTGCTTTCACTTCGTTACCAGGCCAGCTCCTACTCTACATACACATATTTTGCTCAAAAACCACAACAGTTTTATTGCAAGGTATTAAAGATTTGCTCGCTAGATGGAGAAAGGTTGTTGATAATGGTGGTGATTACTTTATAATTAATTACGGCTGAAATAGAGTTTTTTTTTTGAAAATTTGTTCAATTGAAGTCAAGGTTGAAAAAATGACATTACTTATTGGATGACCTAATAATTAGAAAAGAGAAGGGACGTTGACGAATTTTGGACCAACAATGCGTTGTGGCGCGGACATTCCGCATTACAGTAGGGTTTGCATAAACTTCGCACCGGGACCATTGAAAACTAATTTTACGTTCTGCATCTTCGAAACCTACAGAGTTACGTAAGAGCACAAGTAAGCATTGATGGCAAACGCTTTAGATGCTTTGTATTGACGATACTTCCTGGTACTAAAGATGCTTGCAGCGGATGTATTATTCAGGCGGTTTGAATGCGAACGAGCAATCCTTTATTTACAGCACAAATCTATTAACAACACAAATCTCAAACACAGGTAATTAAGCCTTAAAAAATAACAACTAATAAAACATCACGGAATAACCAGCAATAGACAAAGCACTTCACGTCATAACTAGCAATGAGACCCTTCGCGGGACAGCAGTAAAATAGTCCACTTCGCGGAATAGCTGGGAGTGAAATGAAGCACTTCACGGGAGATATATATCTCCAGGACAGGACAGCTTCCATAACTCTCTCCTGCTGCTTGTCCTTGAGTCAATTTTCCCGCTGCATTTTGTCTCTCTCGGTCTCTTTCTCTTCGCAACCTTCGCTCGTCGAAGGTGCTCCAATCTTTCAGCTTGAAAGTCTGAGACATTTGTTGTCGTGTGTTCAACCTATTGAGGGGATCACCGCGGAGCTTGAGTGGACTGTTCCTGAACGCACTGACGGAGCATTAGATCTCAAACTTGTTTAGTTAAATCTATTCAAGGAAGTTAATAAAAAATGTGAAAGAACTCCAACATGGTGGGCCGATAGGTTGTTTGCACGGCTGACTTAGCTGCCGCTGTTTCAGCTGTAAACGAATCAAGGTGCTCATGAAAATCGTCAAATCCGGATACTAACAACGCCTTGGAGGCAATGGCGGGACAATGAAAGTAATAGAAGTGACGCCATGAGCTTCCACGACTAGACCAGAGACGGTTTCTGATCTAATGGTGTCTAGTTTTATCTAAGGTAAGTATTAACAATAAGGGATGGTTCATTGCCTTCATAATATGTCTCGATTCACTTGCGGCGTGAAGTTTCTAATCGTAAGTTCGATGTTTAACGTATGAGCGCTACATTTGCTTTGCACACTACTTTGCGGTGTTCAGGCAGCGTTAATCTAAGTGTTGCTTAATAGTAATGATCCTGCTTGGTTCTCCATCACCCTCTGTAGTTGGCAAGTGAAATGACATCCAGAATTCCATTCACAGATGTCAATAGAAGATATGGAACACATATGTGGAGTCAGCGTTCTGAGTCTTCTGCATGACGCGATAGAAATGTCATTTCAAAGTGACACTTCGGTATCCTAGGTATTCTTCCCTTGCAAGTACGTAGGTAAGACTTGATGAACAGGTTATGAGTAGAATCGTCGTTAGTAAACGTTGTCTACCATCTTCTTCATAAAGAAAAGCAAAGAATCTGACAAGGAAAGGTTCCCAACTCAAGGTGAGCTTTTGCGATGCTATTTTGACAGGATGTAGTTCCTTGTGAGCAGAGCCCAAAACCACAGTTAATTTTTGCTGAGCGCTTCTTTAAAGACCTGAAGAGGAGGTCCGAATGCGTGCGCGCAACTATCATCAACCGTTCCAGCAACCCACAAGATGTGGCTCGGCAGCGCAATTGGTAGGAGTACCGACTGGTAAAAGCACACCGAGGGGCTTTTCAGTTCGAGTCTGAGTGTTGCAAATATTTCGCACGACCAACTGCGCCGCCGAGCTACATCTTGTGGGGTGTCGTAGGGGTTGATGACAGTTGCGCGCACGCTTTCAGACCTCCTTTTCAGGTTTTCAAAAAAGCGTTCAGCAAAAACTAACTGTGGTTTTGAACACCGCTCACAGGGCCCTACATTCTTTCACATTCAAAATAGCATCGCAAAAGTTCACATTGGGTTGGAAACCTTTCCTTGTGTGAAATTGGACTTCCACTAATAAAGCTCAGCGCACCGACAGTTTTGTAAAATCTTTTTCAAATCGTTAATTAAGGGAATCTTAAATGTTTCCTGTTGAAAGCGTTTTAACAGTAAAGCGATGCTATCGCTGTTCAACTCAGGGCGCTGTGTTATGTCGCTTCATGAAAAAGGTTTCAGACCAGTGAAGAAATTCGTCCCTTCATTCCCTGATGTTTCAAGGATTATTATAATTGGCTGCCCAAATGTAGCAGCAACTAGAGTGGGAATTGTTTGACTTCTGCATTTAGACCGTGAGAACGTGAAGTGTGAGAATGTGAACTGCCACGATCTCACGCAGAAAATCCAATTCGTGAGATTTTTGCCCCCTTTTTCAGTGCTTAGGGAAAAAAAACGGGATACGGCGGGTTGCGCGAGAATGCTCTTGTGATAAATCGTAACTTTTAGTTACTCTTGACTTTGAGTCCGGATAAAGAATTCGATAAAAATATATTTATGATCTTTGGTTATCAGATAGACTCTGGGCAATTCCAGCTTGAAATTAACTTGCAGGGATTGGTGGTCCACAAATACTGAGGTTCGATTATCCTCCTAACAATAAGAATATGTTTTGAGAACTCTTCTTTCGAACTCTGTACATGACTTGCGTAGTGGATAACGTTCTCCGCTCACTTTAGCTTTTCTCACAGTTTCGTAAAGTGCTGTAGTGTCAAAGGGAGAAGTGACTCAAACAACTGAGGGCTTCTTTCACTCTTTTATGCGCAGCATTTTAAAGATTTATAAAATTGTGGAATCGTTACTGAAGAAAAATGCACGAAGCTCCTTGATGTGCAAAACATCCTCATCAATCAAGTAAACCTTCAGTAATCATATAGGCTGTCAAGGAATATTTTTTCAATTCTCGGTACTGACAAAGCGTTTAGGGTAGGCTTTTATATCGTTAGCAACAGCTTATTCACTTCCGTTTTTTGCAGAGGATGCTGTAATTGACGCGTTGACTCTAAAGCATTAAAAAGAAATTTCTCGCTTTTTGGCAAAACTCCTCAACTGATGGACGTATTCATCAAATATAGCTACATACAGCTACAACATCTACATGTGGTATAGTTTTCCTTTCAAGGAACTGTCAAACTCATCTGAGAAAGTGGCTGCTTTGATCAGAAGTGCGATTCAATCACCTGCCCGAAGTTTTTGAATACGTGGCAAGAAATGTTTTGTTGGAAACCATATCTGATTTCTCACTTCATGTGGGCCTCCAGAGCTGTTTGGTAATGTCGAAAAATGAGTCGCTCCAGAGCTCCAGATAATACTTTGAAAATACTCTCTAAGCTGCATTAGTGGACATTTGGACATCCAGAAACAATTTGTAGAGCGGATGAGCGGACCTGTACGCTGAAAAAGTGCCCGCTTTTGCAGCTTGAAGATGACCATAAATAAAGCCTTGAGAGAAAAATTAATTCCACCACGAGCAGCTAAAGCCAGTTGAGGTCGCCATCAACTGTAGGAATGTTGCACGAATATCTTCGTAATATTCTGTTGACCAGTCGTTCAGCGGCCTAGCGGCCGCCAACGACTGGTCAACAGAATATTACGAATTGATTCTAGAGATATTGATTACTGCTCAGAGTACATTAAGCCCAACAACTATAAATCTCCACGTTATTGTCCTGCTAATATAGTGATGCCACGCTGGAGAAATGCAACAATTTTGAGTGCTATGAAGTATGACGAGAATCATCATTTCACTATATCCGTGCGCTAAGAAAAAATGCCTGTAAAAACTACAAATACAGAACATTCATGATAATACTTCACTGTAAACAATGTTGCACATCAAGCGTTCAGGTGCTTTTATAACAATTCCGTTGCTGCTTCGTGCCCGAGAAAGAGTAACGTACAGTTGGCCATGGGCGAAAATTGGATCGGAAAGAGCAACTCCAACTTTAGAAGAGGATTGCCCTTGCGACTTGTTTATTGTCATAGCGAATGAGCCTGATGGGAAATTGTCTCCGCCTAAGCCGGAATGGTAGGTTCTAAGAGAAGTAGCAGTCTATTCTCGGAATTACTTCCTGAGAACCTTTGCGACTGCCTGCTGCATGTTCGCATACCAAAACTCTTCGACCGATACTTCTGACTATAAGGCGTGTTCCTGTGCACAGGCCATTCGCTACGTCAAGATTTCTGAGTGGCATCACCATTAGAGATGTGGGGAAACTGTTACAACGATGTTTTGTTGCGATCAAAACTTTTAGCGCCAGGCGGGACTCGAACCCGCACCTCCCTCTGACCGGGCGGGAATGCTCTACGCCATTACACCACCGGCGCTGTTTGGTCACACGCAACATCAACACCTCGTGGGACCCATCAGCACTCACCCGTATATCGGGATGAGCCGGTCGCTGATATCAGCATGGAACCAGTTAAGCTGTAGGTCTAGATAGAAATGATTCAAATCAGTTTCTTTAAACCTCAATTGGCTGGTACCGAAGATGTAAGCTGTTACAACGATGTTTTGTTGCGACACTTCAAAACTCAAAACTTATAGCGCCAGGCGGGACTCGAACCCGCACCTCTCTCTACATAACATAACGCATAACACATAACATAACGAAGCAAGAATTCATAATATTGATATTATAACCTCTTAGCTATGGCTAGAGCAATAAACAAAAACAAATTCAGGGTCTTATCTCATTATTTCTCACCATTTCAGCATGCAGCCTTTCCATATCTAGTTCCTTCGACTGGTTTTTCACTGACTTTTTTGATGCTGATATTTTTTTGAACGGTAAATTTAACCGAGTTAATCACTTGAGGTTACTTACAGACCGGCATTAAAAAAACTGACTCGGGTGAAACCTAAAACTGGAGTAGCCACCTAGATCATTTTCCGACCAGGAAAGAGATTTTTCTCAGCACTTTTAAAAACCTTTGGCATCACGGACGACTTGATGACTGCACAGATATCTGTATACTCAACATTAGCAGTTACATTGTAGTCACCAAAACCAGTACTCTAGATCAAAATTCATTCTAGGATCTAAGATGATAACTGACTAGTGAAGGTGGGTCACACTTCCACAGGAATATTCAGTCTGTGCCGCCTAGAAACCGTACGCCCAAGGTGACGCAGCTGGACAGTTCCTAAATGGTATTAGTTTTGTGTCAGAATTCAATAAGTCACCATAGTCATTCAAAATGGCAAATATTTATTTTAGATATTCGTGATGTTTCATTAAAAATGGATGAATATCACGCCTAACGAAATTTTAAAAAATTTGCACCTTTGATCAGGAACACTGATGTAATGTTGGAGCAGACAACCACATGCCACAACCTTCACTGAATCCTTTGCTTCACGATACTGCGTAATACGCTTGCAAAGTTTTTGTAGCTATTTTAACTACTGTTTAGATCAAGAATTTTATGATCATTCAAATATTGAGTGCATTTTAGCATACAATCCATGCATAGCCTTTGTGGCATATAAATTTCGCCCTGCACCCAGCCGTTGCCATTTTTGAGTGCTTTTTTTGGTAGTCTAACCAAATTCAAGAATATCAGTACTAATACTAATAATAGAATATTAATAATAAGAATATTGGGTTGAATTATTTTTATGAATGAATACCTTTTTAATTGATAAGCTGATTGTGTTCAATAGAAAACTAGTGTGGAACATGCCCATTTCCGTTTCCGCCTTCTGGCACAAAAACAGGTGGAACACGGAACGGAACGGAAGAGCCCAAAATAGCCGGAAACCGGAATTCAGAACACGGAAACGGAAATTCCACACATTTCTGATCACCATGCAACCAACTTTTAAGTTCAGTGAGTGTGAAGGCATCCCAAGTGGTGTCATTTTGTTAAGAAATTCCGTTGGGGAGTTCAACGCGTCGCTAGGATCGTCCACGATGGCCTCATCTTCACTCAAGAAAACGACTTTGTCTCCTGATAGACGATCAAGAACATAGTCGTTCATGCGAAAGGCATCAACGTTTCTTGGAGTGAGTATAGCCAATTCCGAAAAATCGACATTCCCATTATTAAGCGTCTACTCAAAAATTGCTCCTGCAGACAGACAGACATTTTGAGACACACTTCCACAAAGTCTCAGCGGCTTCCTTTCTCTACTACAGGTAACACTTGGCGAAGATCTCCGCCAAGTAACATAATTAGCCTCCAAAAGGCTAGTTCTTCTGCACAATACCCTGCAGAAGGGAATTCACGGCTTCTGGTGCTTGTTTGGGTACCATAAGCGCCTCATCCCAAATGATAGCGACTTCGCGCAATGTTTTGGCTTCCTCTGACTGCCACTTCATGCCCGATGGGCGACTTCTGTCATAAAACAATAAGTGAAATGCTGATATGACCGTTTGGGAGCAAGTTTGCAGCTATTCCGGTCCACGCCACATATAGGATGTGTCTTCTCCTTGCTTTTGTCAAATGATAGATCGTAGTGTACACAAATGTCTTACCGCCCCCACCCGGTCCGTCAACGAAAAAGCACTGCCCTTGTTGGCGTTCGAGAAGCACGTCGTCAGCTACTGACTTTTGTTCGCTATTGAGAATAGTGTAGATACCTTCTCCAATACCTCCAATACGATTGTGTTGATCAACGTCGACTTGGAGGTCGTCTACGAACAATTGTTGGATATCAATATTCAGGTATGACACATGCTCGCCATTTTGTCAAAAATTGCATCTGAAACGGCGTCATATGTGGCTTCTACATATTGACCTTTTCTTGCTCGGAACTTTGCGAGCAGCAGAATCTTCCACAGATTAATGCTCATCCTCATTATAGTATAACATAACGAAGCAAGAGTTCATAATATTGTTATGATAAACTTATAGATATAGCTAGAGAAATAAACAAAACAAATTCAGGGTCTTGTCTCACTATTTCTCACTATTTCAGCATGTAGTCTTTCCATATCTAGTTCCTGCGACGGGTTTTTCGCTGACTTTTTTGATTCTGCTATTTTTTGAATCGTATACTTAACCGACTCAACCACATGACCTTACCTACAGACCCACATAAAAAAAAACTAACTCGGGTGAAGTCTGAAACTGGAGTAGCCAAATAGATCATTTTCTGGCCAGGAAAGAGATTCCTCTCAACACCTTTAGAAATCGGTGGCATCATGGATGAGTTGGTGAGTGCACAGATATCTGTATACTCAACATTAGCAGTTACATTGTAATCACCAAAAGTAGTACTCAGAACTGATTCTGGGATTTAAGGTGATAACTGGATGACGATTATGACTGATTGGTCATGGTGGTTCCACATTTCCACAGGAATTTTGGAATATTCAGTCTGTGCCAGCTTATAAACCCGCGTCCAAGGTGACACAGCTGAACAGTTCCAAGATAGTTCTCGAAGCAAAACTTTCTGACAGAATTTAATAAGTCACCATAGTCAATCAAAATAACAGCTCATACTAGATATTCGTGATGCTTCATTATAAAATGAATCGCATAACTTCATATGGATGAGTATCACTTGCTTACTTACTTTGATACTTTGATGGTCCTTTGTCGGCTGGAGGTCTTCTCAGCGGGGACCACAACTCTTCCAGACCGCTCGATCTCTGGCTGCTTGCATCCAGTGAGGCAGACTCCGCTCTCTGAAAGATCTTGAGAATGAGTCTGCCCATCGCGTTGGCGGTCGTCCCAGTGGTCTCTTATGGTCTCTCGGGAGCCATTCTGTGACACGGAGACTCCATCTACCGTCCTTTCGTCGAAGCAAGTGTCCGGCCCAGCGATATTTGAACTTCTTCATGTACAGCAGCGGGTCTGCTAATTGCAACTTCTCCCGTAGCTCCGAGCTTCGTAGGCCTTCTTGCCATTGCTGACGAAGGCTTGTCCTTAGAAGACATCTCTCCAGTGCACGATGCGTAGTTTGCATCGCTCTGGCGATTGTCTTGTTGTCGGGCCAGGTTTCCGTCGCGTAACACATCGCAGGCAGTACAGAGGCGTTGAATATCGAGGCCCTGAGGCCGGGATCCTTGACTTAATCGGTGACTTCGCGAATCGAACTGAAGGCTGCCCATGCTGCGCATCTCCTGCGGGCGATTTCAGGAGCGAGGTCGTTATCCATGTTCTGCTCTCTTCCCAGATAGACGTAGGAGTCGACCTGTTGCAGAGCGACTCCATTTAACCTTACGAGTTCCGCGTCACACCACTGGTTGACCATAAATTGGGTCTTGGACATATTCATGTCCAATCCAATCTTCATACCTGCCAAATTGAGCTCGTTCAGCATTTCCTCGACTTCTGCCGTGCTGGTAGAGAAGAGAACAATATCGTCGGCGAAGTGAAGGTTGCTGATCCGTTTACCGTCGACAAGGTATCCTTTATCGTCCCAGTTCAAGTCTTTCATGGCATCCTGGAGTGTCGCTGTGAATAGCTTGGGTGAAATCGTGTTTCACTGCCGTACTCCCTTCCCGATAGGAATTTTAAGCTTTCGATCGAACAGCTGGATGGCAGTCGATGTGTTCGAGAAGCATTCGTCGAGAAGTCGGATGTAGGGCGATGGTATACCAGCGTGCACAAGGGCGTTCAGAATGGCGTTGATTTCCACAGAGTCGAACGCTTTCCGATAATCCACGAAGACAAGGGAGGTGGCATTCGCGGCTCCTTTCGATGAGCTGTGAGACAGTCTGAATATGGTACATGCAGGAGAAATCCTTGCGAAACCCTGCTTGCTCCACTGGCTGATATTCATCCAAGCAATGCTCCATGCGGTTAAGCAGTATCTTGGTGGAGATCTTGTACACAACCAAGAGAAGACTGATGGGTCGATAGTTGTTGATATCCTCCTGCTGACCTTTTTTGAAGATTAAAACTGTTTTCGACTCCTTCCATGAGTCCGGAATCCTACCAAGTCGAAGGTAGTGGTTGAAGTGCTTGGCAAGAATTGAGCAGAGGGCACTGCCACCCGCACGAAAGAGATCAGCAGAAATGCAGTGCGGTCCGAAAGCAGTTACTGGCTTTATTATTCTGATGGCATGAGCAACATCTGATTCCAGAATGGGAGGTACTTCCTCAGCTGGTGGCATCAGGCATTTCTGGAAAGTGATGGAAGAACGAAACAGATCTGTGTAGAATTCTTGAACGATGGCCTCCATCGCTCTTCGAGACGTTTGCGTTGTTCCATCCTTATCCACAAGGGCTGACATTATTGCCTTCTGATCGCAGAGATCTCGTTTGCAGCGCTTTATGCTTGAGCCTTTCCCAGCCGCTTCTAACAGCTTCAATCTTCTGTAGGCTTGAATGGACTCCTTCACTGCAATTCGACAGGCCTTCGAGATGGTGACTTTTTCCAGATGGGAAGCATTAGGATCCAGTTTAACAGCTCTTCTTTGCTCCAAGAGTTTAATCGCATTGCGTTGAGTCTTGAAGCAGACGGTGATGTGGCTTCGCAAGAGCTGCTAGCACATTTCAACAGTCCTTTGGAGAGAAGGTCGTAGTCTTCCGATAGATCTTCAAGAAGATTCCAATCATACGACTTTATCGCATATTCCAACTCCTCAGACTTGAATGTGGGGATCCTCACCAGTGCCGGTTTATGGGTGTCACGCTTGAACATCCTCTTTTTGAGAGTCAGCTTCGCACGGACAAGACGGTGATCCGAGCCGGTGTCAAATGAAGGCAGCACGGAGACGTCGAACAGACTCCAGCGTCTGTTCGTAAGAACATGGTGGATCTCCGAACGTGTTTCTCCATTTGGGCTTTCCCAGGTCCATCGTCGGTTTGAAGGCTTCTTAAACATAGAATTTCCATGGTAGAGACGGCACGCGGATAGGAAGTCTATCAGGCGCTCTCCGTTTTCGTTCCTTGAGGAAGTTCCATGTGGTCCTAGCCTCCATTCGTCGTGATCATTCGTACCGACGATAGCGTTAAAGTCACCAACGACAACTTTGTAGTAGCTCTTCTCGTCGTTGACAGTCCTTTCGAACAGCTTGTGGAATTCCTCCTTTTCTTCATCTGTGGCCGCAGATGTTGGAGCATATCCATTTATGGTGGAGATGGTTCCTTGATCTTTGGTTTCCAGACGAAGAACAGCTACTCGCGGACTGATGATCTTGTAAGAGTCTACTAGGTGGTGCACTGTCGAATTGACGAGAAATCCAACTCCGCCAATATTCTTTCTGTCCACCTTTGCTCCGATAATGAGAAGCTCGTTGTGGTCGGTCCTTCTTATGGTTTCCGTTCTGCCTTTCGTTTCCTGTAGGGCGATAACGTCGTATTTGATGTTTCGGCTTCTATAAAGCAGTGTCCGAAGATCCTGCTCAGATGCGATCGAACGACAGTTATAACGAATAGGCAGTTTCCGTGTCGTGTTGGGAGGGAGTTTCCGGTAGTCCGATTCCAATGACGTCCTGATAGTTTAACTCCGAGATTAGATGGCACCTCACCGGAGGTGGATGCAACCGACGTCGTAGAAGTCCACCTCCGGCGCGCGGAGGACTGGGGCGCGGGTTTAGTTGTTTGAGCCGTACCGGTGGTCTGGTTACTTACATGTTCCTGGCCAGGGATACAGGAGAGCCACCCATACACGACAAAGCGTCGCGTACTGCATGACCGTTTGTGCCGTTAGCCATCACAAAGTGATGTTCACCCCTTCACCGCGGTGAGGTGGCACATGAAGGGGAATATCACACCTAACGAAATTAAAAATGGAAATTTGCACCTTTGGAACACTCATGTAATCTTGGAGCATAGACTCCACAACCTTCATTGAACTCTTGTTTCATGATACTGCGCTATATGCTTACAAAGTTTTTGTAGCTATTTGTAACTAATGGATCAGGAGTTTTATGATCATTCAAGTGTTGAGTGCATTTTCTTAGCATACATAACTTTTGATAGCTTTTGTGGCACACTAATATTGCAGTGCACCCCCAGCCGTTGTCATTTTTGAGCGCTCTTATTTGGTAGTCTAACCAATAACAAGAATATTAGTACTAGAGTTGTCTAACAGTATTTCTCTCACAATTGAAGGAGAATTTTTGTTACTTGATGAGCTGATTGTGTTTAATAGAAAATAGTGTAGAACTGTTCCCATTTCCGTTTCCGCCTTCCGGTCCAAAAATAGGCGGAAAACGGAACGGAGCGGAAGAGCCCAAAATGGCCGGAAACCGGAATTCGGAACACGGAAACGGAAATTCCGCACATCCCTGCTTGAGAGGCAAAACGATATTAGCGAAGACCACGAATCGTACAGATATATCCGGCCGGGACCGGTTGATACGACACCTCAAACCTGGGGAGTTAGACCTTTATTTCATGTTAATAACAACGAACATAACAAAGGGGAACAATAGCGAACATGAACAACTAGTTAGTGAGGTTAAAATAGGGTCCCCTAACCTATAGAGAGATGAGAGGGCGTGGAAGGTCCAAGGGATAGCGGCGAGGGCGCAAGGCGTCGGCGAGCTGACTCGGTGCTGGCAGGCGTCCTTATATTCTCAGGTTGCCGCGCGATCGATGATCTGTAGATCGACTCTGGCGGCCCGGCCATGATGCATGAGCACATATCGCGGCAGGAAGCGGCCAGAGGGCGAACACAAGGCGGGAAGGCGAATAACAGCAGTAGGTCTCGTCTAGAAATAGAGTGCCTCGCCGCTCCGTGCCTCTGCCGCTTGCCGCTGGCAAGACTGCGGGAACGGCATGACTCATCGTTCTCGCACTCCAGCGCCCGCCGCTCGTCGCGAAAGTGTGTAGAGGCCTTCAGCAGTTCAAGGTTTAGCGATGGGTAGCGACTTGCACTGGCATTGGCCGTAGCCTTTCTGCGAAAGATTGGAAAGCCAGTGGCTGACCACCGCCCTATAGTTTATTGCCGTTTCATTGTTGATCGCCTCATCGATTGTTCCACACAGCAAGAAATGTACACAGCAGCGTATGATGAAACTATCCGAAGTTCTTTCTCATCGAAATATGCAAGCAACATACATAATGACCGTATCACAATCTTAACTGGTTAATGTTACATCATTAATAGGTGAACAAGGCTTTACAGATCTTTTATGGTAGCGGAGTCCCTCATAGAAGATCGGCATGAGAAGCCCTATTGTGTCTTATTCTTCTTCCACTAGGCGCGTGTATCGCACCTAAGAGAGGTGGTCACTCATACACCCCACAATTCATTCATGGCATGGTTATTTCCGCCCAAACATCGAAGCCTTCCATCCCACTGAGGTCTGCGAATTGGTAGCAGTCTCGTCTATGAAGCATAAATATAAGACCTCGTTCATCGGCTGGCCACAAGTGTTCGTATTCGCCAACTTCGCATTCAGATTGCCTTCACGATATCCCACAGAAGCAGAATGCATGGAGGAATTGAATGATGGCCTTTCAAACTACTGAATCCTTCGTTCTCTGAGTAGAGTGCTATAACTTGGAAATTATGCAACAAAGTGAACCAACTTGAATTTGTGTACTTGTTTTTAGGAGTGTGGTTTGAGCTTTGACCAATGTAGTCCTAAAATTTTCAATCCTACTATTTATAAAAGAGCAAGCCTGTGTGTGTCCGTCCGTCTGTCCATCACGTCACAACTGAAGTGAGCACTGAGAACTGGAAACGATTGTTGAACATCAACATCGTGCTTGTCGATGCCGCAGACGTGCCGAACACGTCGCCAACCGTGCTGGCGAGCCGTAGACGTGCCGAACACGTCGCCAACCGTGCGTGGCGAGAAGTAGACGTGCCGAACACGTCGGCAACCGTGCTGGCGAGCCGTAGACGTGTCGATCACGTCCGTCGGCAACCGTGCTGGCGAGCCGTAGACGTGCCGAACACGTCGGCAACCGTGCTGGCGAGCCGTAGACGTGCAGAACACGTCGACAACCGTGCTGGCGAGCCGTAGACGTGCCGAACACGTCGGCAACCGTGCTGGCGAGCCGTAGACGTGCCGAACACGTCGGCAACCGTGCAAGGCGAGCCGTAGACGTGGCGACCTCGTCGGCGACCGTGCCTGAGCATTAGATGATCATCGACGGGAGGAGTTCACAGCAGGGAAGACATTCGATATTGGTCGATATTATCGATTTTTGTGGATGTCGTTCAAGCGGCACAAAACTTCTGACCTAGGGTAGTCGAGGTCGCTGAACACGAATCTGAAGTCGACCAATCGACTCGCACATCGGCGACCGACAGGCCGCACTGACGGCTTCTCAACGGCTTCGCCTTAGTAATAACTTCTCATCATCAATTTTAGCTGCAACCTATGTCATGGCTTCCGCAGGAGAAACACTTTAACTACGTCGATTGCGGCAGGTTAGAAAGAAACAGAAAATAAACGACATCCACGTATAATTTGATAAATATCGATTGATGGTGATCGATACCTCAAAAACAAACTTCAGATTCGTGTTCAGATTACTCCTGGATTACTCCTCGATTACTCCAGGGATAAAGTTTCGTGCCGCTTGAATGCCATCCTCAAAAAATCGATCCCTGCTGTGAACTCCTCCCGTCTATGATCATCTATATGCTCAGGCACGGTTGCCGACGTGTGCGGCACGTCTACGGCTCGTCTACGGCATCGCTAGGCACGATCTCGATGTTCAACAATCGTTTTCAGTACTCAGTGCCCACTCCAGTTGTGACGAACAGACGGACACGCACACGCACACACCCACACACACAGGCTTGCTTTTTTATATATAGGATAAAGTATAGTTGTGCTCCCCCAAAAATTTCGAATAACCGAATATATTCGAATAGCGACGATTTTCGAGCATTTTCCAAGTTATAGGACTCTATTGAGAGAACGAAGTACTCAGTATTTTGAAAGGCCGTTATTCAATCCCTCCATGCATTCTGCTTCTGTGGGATATCGTGAAGGCAATATGAATGCGAAGTTGGCGAATACCAACACTTGCGGTGGCGAACCGATGAACAAGGTCTTATATTTATGTTTCGTAGAAGACGAGACTGCTACCAATTCGCAGACCTCAGAGGGGAGGCTTCGCTGTTTGGGCGGAAATAACCAAGCCATGAATGAATTCTGGGGTGTATGGGTAACCGCCTCCCTTAGGTGCTTAGTGGAAGAAGAGTAAGACACGATATGGCTTCTCATGCCGATCTTCTATGAGGGACCCTGCTACCAAAAAAAAAAAGATCTGTAAAGCCTTGTTCACCTATTAATGATGTAACGTTAACCGGTCAAGATTCTGATAGGTCATTATGTATGTTGCTTGCAAATTTCGATGTAGAAAGGACTTCGGATAGTTTCATAATATGCTGCTGTGTCCATTTCTTGCTGTGTGGAACAATCGATGAGGCGATCATCAATGAAGCTGCAAAAAACTACAGGGCGGTGGTCAGCCACTGGCTTTTCAACCTTTCGCAGAAAGGCTACGGCCAATGCCAGTGCAAGGTCGCTACCCATCGCTAAACCTTGAACTGCTTAAGGCCTCTACACACTTTCGCGACGAGCGGCGGGCGGTGAAGTGCGAGAACGATGAGTCATGCCGTCCCCCAGTCTTGCCAGCGGCAAGCGGAAGAGGCACGGAGCGGCGAGGCACTCTATAGCCGCGTGCACACTGCAGCGAGAACGGGCATGTGGGCGGAGCTGTTCTCGCACACTGCGGCACTGTTGGACTGCGGCGCGGCCGCACGCGACAGTGAGGAATGTTCGGGTCATTCCTCGCTGCCACTGCCGCTGCGGCCGCTACCGGCGGCACTGCGGCAGCGGAAGTGTGCACACCCCCTCACTGCGGCTTCCGCTGCCGCAGTGTAACTCCGCCCCTCCGCGTTATGCTTCAGCGTGGCTGCCGCACTGCCGCAGCGGAGTGTGCACGCGACTTATTTCTAGTCGAGACCTACTGCTGCTATTCGCGTTCCCGCTTGTATTCGCGCTCTGGCCGCTTCCTGCCGCGATATGTGGTCACGCATCATGACGCCAGAGTCGATCTACAGATCATCGATCGCGCGGCAACCTGAGAATATAAGGACGCCTGCCAACGCCGAATCAGTTCGCCGACGCCTTGCGCCCTCGCCGCCATTCCTTGAACCTTCCACTCTCTCTCATCTCTCCATAGGTTAGGGGGCCCTATTTTAACCTCACTAAATAGTTGTTCATGTTCGCTGTTGTTCCCGTTTGTTATGTTCGTTGTTATTAACATGAAATAAAGGTTTAATTACCCAGGTTTGAGGTGTCGTATCAACCGGTCCCGGCCGGATATCTGTACGATTCGTGGTCTTCGCTTATATCGTTTAGCCTCTCAAGGAGGAAGCCCGGGACGCGCCGCCACGGCCGACGTCACGCCCGAGACCACGACCCAGGACCGGAAGTTTTTTGTGCGGGATACCGACGTTAACGAGAGACCCGAGGTTGACGAACCTGTCTCGTACCTAAAGTCTACTTAACCGCGGACCCCTCTCTCTCCCGGGTCTCCTCCACACATTGGACGGGCAGATATTCAGCACACGACAGGCTACAGCGCAGACAGTCTCTGATGGAGCCGAATCGGCGCGAAATTAGGGGAGGCGACAACAATGACGTCAATCATTATTGCGCTACCGCTCCAGCGGCGGCGCCGCCACCGCCCGCTGTCCGCCGCTCGCCACCGGCGGGAGCTCTGCATCTGTGCCCTATGGTTAAGGGGAGGGCCCTTCGTTGAAGTGTGTGGGGGCCTTTACAGTTTTGTCTCGCCCACCAGAAAACCGCATGGGGAAGACACTCCTTGATTAGGGTCACAACTTGGGAAACTGTGAAGCCCTGCAAGTCTATCACAGAGAGGTGGTCATCAAGTAGTTTCAGCACTCTGCACTGTCATTCGACACATATGCGTAGAGAAAGAGGTGTCGTCGAATGATTCCATTTGGAAGTGCATCACGTTTCCAATATAAATCTCTTGTTAGTTCTAATTTCATTCTATTACACATATAATTTTATTAATAATATTTAATACAACTACAACTCTCGCAACTATATACCAAGTAATGCGCATGAATAAACATCCATGGCATATACCAATCACAGACAAGTTCTTTTTTGGATCTAGTTGATTTATTTTACTTTTATTTTCCTATCTCTATTTCATCATTTCCCTTTTCTTTACCTTTCCTCGTGATTCCGCAGACGTGTCCGCTCTGTCGTTATATAACGTCTCAGAGCATTCGGAGCCTTGGAAAAATCTCCGGTCTTAGTACTCTTTTATTGATCTTGATGAGTACTTGAGTGTCAAGCGGGGCAGGGCAAAGCACATCGACCGTCCTGACAGCTGTTGTGCGCAGCTCTCATTTTTCTAGGTAGCTAGCGTAGTTCTATAAACACTTTTGCAGAGAATTTTATGAATGTCGCGGGTATTGTATCCAGACCCAATAAGATCTTTGCTAAGATGGTTAAACCCAACTTTCAAGTCTTCAAAAAATACGCAGGTTCCAGCAATTCTAAGGAGTTCAGCATAAATTGTAGCTTTTTAAACCTTACTACTAATAGAAGAATTATAATGTGGTAACTTAAGGACTTAAAGCTAAAGCTAAAAGTATCTGTTTTATTATACACTTTAGTGTAAACTTCATCATCCTCTACTCAAATATTTAAGTCTAAGAAATACATCTATTATCATCCAGGTGAGTAATTTCAAACTGCAAAATATTGTTATAAACTTTGTTTAGGATGCAAGAGACTGTATTAGTATCTAAGTTGTGAAAAACAAGTATATCATCCATGTATCTAAAAGGTCTGAAGAGCTTGTTATACAAATAATTTTTAATAGAGTATTGGTATTCCATAACCGTAATTGTTAGGTCAGCCAACAAGGGACTGCCAATACCGCCTTGCGGAACCCCAACCTTTTGCTTAAACAAAAATCCTGCAAATTGACAATAGCTGTTAGGAATAAGGAAAACAACCCATTAAATAAGATCTTTTTTAGTATAGTAGGAAAATTTATTATAAGAGCGGTTATCTGTGTAGAATGTCTATCAAAGTTGTTATGGACTGCTAAAATATTTTTTGGCATTGTGAAAGCATAGGGTAATGAGACTGTTCTTAATGATGATGACATGTGGAATATTAGTAAACATGTTAGTGAAGTCTGCAGAAAAAAGTTTGAGATTCGCACCTCTAATATCTGTTAAGCAATGACTAATGTTAGTGTCAACAATGGACCAATAACCTATAGTGTTTATTTCTATAGCTAATTGAGTTGACGTAATGTTTAAAATGAGATCTGAGAAAATTAAAAATCTTGTTTAGTTCTAGGGAAATAGGCTTAATGGAGCTATTAGAAGCTGCTGTTATAAATCGAAACTTAATAGGGTTTTTGTGAAGTTTAGGTGTGGCGTGTATGTATGGTATATTTACTCTCTCAGATTTAAAGCTGAAGTATTTACACACCTTCATATGTAAGTCAAGAATTTCACTGCTATCCTTTTTATTAAATAGCTTATAGGTATTATTAGTGCATCAATTGCAAAAGTAACCAAATTAGAACCCAACTCATGAGCTATTGCAATTATGTAAAGTTTTTTTGCAGATTATGCCGTATTTATTACTTGTTCTATCTAAGGGGCAAATTATAAAATGTTTCTGATGTAACTTAAGATAATAGTGGTTATATTTGAACGCGTCAAAAGCTGAAATTGAGTCTTCGTTAGCTAGGAGTTTTTGAGAAGTGCTTAAAGGAGCCTTGCAGTATGTTGCTAATGTAAGCACACTTGACATTATCAAGCTTATATTGGTTTCTATCAATGGATGTAGGTAATGTAAATTTTGTGCCTTATGTCATGATGTTGTGCAGACCTTTATCTTATGTTTAAATCCCAAGTAATACCATGCTCTAGGCCTGGTTCTCAGAAATTTTTATAATGATTCTCATTACAAAGCCAATTATTACTAATTATGTCACGTAGCCGACCTTTATTAAGAAACTGAAAGTTTTGTTGTAGTTAAAGATGTTACATGAAATTGGAGGGTTATAAAAAAATATAAGAGAGCATTTTTCATACCTATATACATCTATGACTCTCCTAATATCTACTTAACTAACTAATTTGTTAAAGTTAATGTTATCGAGCAAACTGTGAATGTATCTAGCCTGCACAATAAAGAACGAAGAATTATTTTTGTGAGATACCTTGTAGTCCTTAAAATGATGCTTGCACAGAATATAAATTAATTTAAATTTGTTGTTAGTATTCAATCTATAAGTAAATGAGTTATCATAGCACAAGACAATTTGTTTATTACCCTTTTTTTCGGATGACCTGACATTTACAAAGGTCACAGGTACTGTTAACTGCTGAGGGATCCAAGTGATATCTCTAAAAGGTCACCTGTTTATTAGCGGTCGCTAACGTAAGGTCGCTCGTAGGAAATTCGAATTCCTTAGTTGCAAATCTCCGCCTCTATAAATATGACATTATACTCTTAACGGAAACATGGTTGGGAAGACATAATGATTTATACCCTTTACTAGGTCTTTGCAATCTGTAC
The DNA here is from genome assembly GCA_947396885.1 of Heligmosomoides polygyrus polygyrus. Lineage (NCBI taxonomy): Eukaryota > Metazoa > Nematoda > Chromadorea > Rhabditida > Heligmosomidae > Heligmosomoides > Heligmosomoides polygyrus. Next base: position 70,208,839 of record OX377204.1, on the reverse strand, counting down.
TCAGGAGTAAGGTGTGGTCGGACATCCCATAAAGGAGGTGGTGTTACATTGCTCCTACGTAACACCTTCTCATATAAGGTAATATTCCAGAAATCTGTAGAAGATTGCTATGAACTACTGATCTGTGATGTTTCGTTGGCGTCTGAAGTAGTCTGGTTCGTGCTGGTTTATAGAACACCTAGCTGCAGTGCTAGAGGGCCCTACTAGCTTGCAAAGGCTAAAAGTGACTTTTAGTGAATAACGCCAGCAGCAATGTCTTAGGTGACTTTAGTATTCAAAACCTAAGAGGTTCTAGCCCAAGCGCCGTTTCAAATGTATTTTGCGATACATTCGATGCTCATGGTTTTGCACAGCTGGTTAGTGCTCCCACTAGAGGACGCTCCTTATTGGATCTACTTCTGTGCAATGAACGGAATCTCGTGAAGGCAGTTAGAACTTGTCCGCCTATTGGGAACAGTAACCACTCTGCAATCGTTTTTAAGCTGGCTCTCGGAATTAGGCATGAAGAACACAAACTCGTAAGAGATTTCAAGAATGCGGACTACAACAGTATAAAGCAATACCTCGCTGGTATTGATTGGATTGGTATTTTTGGGAGAGGAGAATTGGTTAATGATGTGGACGAAACGTTTGTTGCTATCCTTCACCACGTCATATAGTTATTTGTTCCATGAAAATGGTCAACACGGAGCTGCGACATCTGCCATCTTACCACCGGGAGATGTTGGATAGGCAAATAGCTTTATGGACCATAGCCTGCTCTAATTTTGAGCGTTTTAGAGCGAAACTGGACAAAGCTTTATTTAAGTATAATGTCTATGTGGATCGCAAAACCATTGGAACGGGTGATAAAATGGCACTGTATAGGTACATAAATACCAGACGTGGTCAGACCAGTGTCACACCAAATTTAACTCGTGACGATGCTACCACAGTCTCGACTGATGAAGATAAGGCTAATCTATTGGCATTGGAATTTCAGAAGGCGTATAACTCGCACACTGATGAATTGTCTTACTCTGCAGTGTGCAGTTCCAGTAAGTTTCTTCCTATGCAGGTTTCTATGTGGTTCCATAGGGAAGAAATTGCTGATATCCTAGAGAAGTGGCCGAATTCCTCATCTACCTCTTCAGATTTCATTCCGGTCGCTTTTATAAATAGATTGCAGTATATTTAGCTTTCCCTCTGGAACACATTTACAACTTGAGTTACATGAAAGGTGAGGTACCATTGCGGTGGAAACATGCGCTAATCACACCGTTTCTCAAGAAACTCCTATTCACGATGCCAAAGACTATAGGCCCATAAGTGTCACCTCTGTGTTTGCAAGAGTGTTCGAGAAAGTTGTTGAGAAACATATTATGGAGCATCTTTTGGACAATGGTGTCATTTCAGAGAACCAGTGCGGTTTCGTGAAGGGGAGGTCTGTTGAAACCTCTGTACTTTCTGCCTTAAATGACTGGTCTCGAGCAGTAGAGGATAAGCGTCGCACAGATGTGGTCTTCTTTGACTTCACGAAGGGCTTTGACAAGGTCCCTATATTCAGGTTACTCTTCAAAGTGGAGATGGTAGGCATACACTTCAGAATTATAAGATGGTCATGGATTTCCTCTCGGCAAGAACCTACCAAGTATGTGTGAAAGATGAGTATATACCTTCATATCTTGCGTGCAGTGGTGAGCCACAAGGCGGAGTCCTATCGCCTCTGCTATTTGTTATATATACATATGAGTTACCTACTGTCATTTCGCGTTTTGGTGTGGTATGCAAGATGTACGCAGGCGACATAAAGATTTAAAGTGTATCAAAGTGATGGATGATGTTAGTGATTTACAAGCAGCAATTGAGTATGTCGACCAATGGTCTAAAGAGTGGGCGCCCACATTGTCAGCGAAGAAAACCAAGTGCATGTTAATTGGTCCGAAGTGTGAGACATCGGTTCCATACAAACTACAATCCATAACTCTCATGCCCGTAGGGGAGGTTCGAGACATAGGTTTCTTGATTAATACTAACCTGGACTTTAGCAGTTACTACCGATCACTTGCGGGAAAAGCAAAATATACCATCTACACTCTATTCAGGCTTCTACTATCGAAGGATCCCCAATTATATTTACGGGTTTATAAATCCTATGTTCGACCGATATTGGAGTTTGGAATAACTGTTTGGAATCCGTGCAAAAAGAAGGATATCAATTTCTTGGAAAGCGTTCAGAACAGTTTTATCCGAAAGCTATATTTGAGATGTTATGATGTCAACTACTTGCAGCTGCCCAATGGCCTAGAAAGGGCAAACACTTGGCCTTCCAACGCTGGAGTAGAAGAGTAGAAGAAGAAAGGCTGATCTCACAGTGATGTTCAAAATTGTTGTTCTCTACTTTTCCGCAACAAATACGCATACGCAACGCAACAAGGCGTCCAACAAATTTCTGTCCAAGTTATATGGTAAAGAAACGCTATAGTACTTAGCGGGCTGGTGCCCGCTGCGAGATTGCACATTAGCAAAGACCTAGGCATGTGAAGGAACTCTGGGGTGTTCCGGTCTAACTTACCCCTTTTAAGAAACCTTGCAGGTGTTCAGTGGGCACCAGTCCTTAGTACTCAAGTTGTTGTTTTCCTTTTTCTTCTACACTGACACAGCGCATAGAGTTGTTTTTTTCAACCGGCTGTTATCGATCGATTTTATCGATAATTGTTCTGAGTTGCCATTGGGAGTGGAAGTCGCGTGTATATGTCGGCCACATGGCAGACTTCCCAAAAGGGAGGCGGTGTGGATTGACTGGCTGTTATTTATGGATAGATTTTTGTTAAGTTTACCGTTTAAACAATAATCAATATGTTGGCTGGAGAACAGTTACATTCACAAGTTCTTGGCAAATAAGAAATACTTATTTCTACCACTTACTTGGATGAATCACCAGATAGAGATGAGACCGGCCCTCATGGCTGGCCTATTCCTAGCTACCTGTAATACACTTTGTGGTCGCCAAATTGACACTATGATATTTCACCTTTTCAGATGAGCAGGACAGATTTGCTGCACATTTGCATATATCGCTTTTTCGTAAGTCCGTCATTAGCTGCCGTTAGGCGGAAGCATTGTTTCATCAATTTTCATAATGGACAGTCAGCTACCAACTAATTGTTTTGAAGTGACCTAGCAGCTTGCAGTGGCTCAAGCAGATTGTTTCCCCTTGTCTTGTAAACGTTTCGTTTGTTCCTCATGAGTAGCACTTTACAACACACAAGTACTCCTTTGGAAAAAAATCGTATTTCATAAACAAAGGAATTAATCCCTTCCATGAGCCGTTCGGTCCTACTACGTATAAGTTCTCTACCTTATTTTTACAATGTACAAGGGGGGTTATAAGAGGCCTGTCGATAAAAACCTCGTGCTTAACTAGGAAGGAATCCGTTATGTATTGCTCCCACTTTTTCTTCCGGGCTGTCGTCTATCAGTTCTGTCAGGCAGCCTGATTTTTCATTCGAATTCGAATATTCGAATCGAATCGAATACTCGAATCCAAATATTCAAAAAATTCCGTTTTTCGAATGTATTCGAATGTTCAAAAATCGCGTTTTTCGAATATATTCGATTTCGAATGCTCGAAAATTTTCGGTATTCGAAACCACTCGAATATTCGAAATTTTTGCGAGAGCATAAGTATAGTATGTTGTTAACCTTACTTTTAAAGAATTTATTAAAAGAGTAGTAGTTTGAGCCGTTTAGAGAGTTGAAGCTGTTGGGTAGAACACGACAAAAGTCTATGGAGGTTCTAAACCATAGACAGTGGGAAGAGGATTTTAGCAGGACTGCTGTAAGGTAGCGGTGACCTATAGTGAATGAATTTATAAAACGATGGTTAAGGAATGAAGATTCTAATGGAGGCGTACAAGCCGTCCCCCAGGTGCCGACTTAAAAAAGTGCCTATAGTCGATGCACAGTCTCTGTGAGCCATCTTTCTTTTTTACGAGAACCACTGGTGAATCCCGCTTTGACGAACTCGGCACTATTATGCCTCTCTTGACCAGATCCTTAATCATGGCTTTAAACTTCTTTCTTGTGCCCATCGGAATTGGCTTTGCTCGATGCGTTCCAAGAAGTCATCAAGGTTTACTCCAGCGTGGCCGAGACGTTTCAGAAGTCGCGCCGGGATGATAGAAATTTCCGAGCCGGTGTCCAGCAGCGCCATAACATGTCCGCCCACCATAACCACTGGTTTAAAACACTTATAGCCAAACAGAAGGCTTCGACAACGATGATCCTCCGCAATTGATGAGCACGTCCAGAAATCAACAATAGTTAAGTAAGAACTAGCACTGTGATCTCGGTAGCCTTGCTGATTGTTAGACGGATCATTAGCTAATGATCCTCTTCCACTGCTACCCTGGTTCTGGCGAGACTCTCTGCAGTCATTGGCCACGTGGCCCAATCTCTCGCAGTTGTAGCACCTACGAGGTTGCTCTTTTCGATCGCCCTGACTGCTATGCCCATGACTAACTGGAGTGTCCATTTTCTCGCCATTTCAAATTCTTTAAGAATTCAACGATCTTTAAAGACCGTATTGCTGGCATTCGGTTCAGGAATAATGTCGGCATTTTTGCCATCTACCGCTATTTACTTGTTCCTTCTGGGATTTATAAACATTAAGTCGGGACTTCTGAGAAGGGCTGTGCCTACTCATTTCTTCCGTTACCTTTCTGCTCCTTTCCAGGCGAAGGGCAGCTTCTTTAACCTTTTCATATACTTCGGACTCTACATTAGTTTCTAGCGCTTCAGCCAAACAGTAGATGCCTTCCCACCCTGCTAGACTTCTAAAAATTTCAGCCTTTTGTAATGAAACAGCCTCAAGCGAAGCATATGGGTAGACGCGACTAGCTAACTTTTCTAAAGTGAAGCAAAACTCAATGCCTGACTGTTTCTTACGTATAGTTAACGTTCGTTGCCATGACATTAATTCTAACGCTAGAGGCATCTACTCTAAGCCTTTTCTTCATATCGAGTACCATTTAGTCCACGCTGCTTTTTCTTACATGCTTTGGCAAGGTTTCGAAAATAGTGGACTCGTCTTTGCGCAAAAATCCCTCGAAAAGTTGCACTCGGCTAGTTTCATTCCAATGCGAGCGAGGGTACTTCATGTTAAATACGTTTACAAGTCTTTTAAAGCATGTTCACCGCTAAACGGTTGTATCTGAGGTAAAGACGTCGCGCGCCAATACTCAGCCACATTCATTTCATTTACAGTGTTCGAAGGGGTACCTGTGTCCTGCTGAGGTGGCCTTCGACTCGTTTCGCAACCGTTCCTCGGCGTAGGCAAGCAGGACTCGTGGATTCATTGACTCGATGTCGACGGATCCTGAAACAATTTTTCTTTTCGCCATCACTGTCCGATTTCAATAAATTTGCAAATCTCTGCAAAGCATCGTTAGCTTTACGTAGGATGAATTGGTTTTCGTCTTGGTAGTGCATGGTCGCCTTCGCCTTTGCCGCCTCTCCCATGGTCTCCATCCTCTCTCGGAGACTTTCAAGGCTCTGAGTACAGGTCTGTGAGAATTTCCGATTTCTCGACACGGAGTTCCCGGCCACGGAGACTCCGTCGATGAATTTAATTCCGATCAATCGATCAACTAATCTCAAGCGCCCGGCCACCAGGACTTGACAACGCTGCCTTTCCACCTCTCGATCGATGAAGAGGTCCTTCCGTCCGATCACTAAGACCTGACGACGCTGCTCCTTTGTGCTGTGAATTTGCAATACCCTGTCAATAAGACCTGCCCGTACCTGTCCTGCGAAAATCGATCGGTAATGCAATCTGTAGTACCGGACCGAGAGGCCTCACGGTACCCTTTTTCACACCCTTGGTCGGCTAAATACAAAGTTTGCAGTACCCGGTCAATAATGCCTGACAGTACCCGAATGCAAAAATCGATCGGTTACGTGATTTGTAGGACCGGACAAGAGACCTCACGATATTTACAAAGAAAGCGATCGGATAAACAAACTTAGCACAGTCGATCACTCAGACCTGACGCTGCGTATTCACCCTAGGACGTTGAAGGTGGGCTCATCAAAACTGCACCACCTGAAGCTAGCTACGGTCTAGTGTGCTGTGTTTTATCTCGCACCTGGTGCCTAGGTCGGATTGGTCCCCAAGTAAACAAAAATGTGTTGAGATAAAAAGTTTTAGATGGGGAACGAATTCCCGGTTTCCGACCTAGGCAATTCCCGGTTTCCGACCCTGCCGCGAAATAAACACAGTAAATAGGAAGAGCTTATCGATAAAACAAAAACGACAACGACATGTGCACACTACACCGTGGAACAAATAGGCACACAAGATAAAAACAACTCAGATGTGGGGCTCGACGCGGCTTAGGCAGACCCGAAGGAGGTGGAACTCGAAGTGAGGTGAAAACTGCCTCGATCCGGCGCGGGGCCTCCTCTCGATGAGTCGCGGGACAAAGGCCTTTGTCATACCAACGCTCACCCCTAGCGGCGCCTAATTATATGCACCCATATCGATCCCATCGCGCCCCCGATCGATGTGGGAGCATCATTAGGCGTCGCTGGGGTGAGCGATGGTATGACGAAGGCCAAAAGAAAAGAATACGAAACTCCACCTGCAAGAAAATCGGACCACCAAAAGACCCCGGGCTCTGCCGCCCTCTTCTGGCGCGCTTTTGTTTTCGCGCGCTCTCCGTCGATCGTGTCCAGCTGACCAACTACTGCCCTCTTTCTGAGTCCCGTTACAAAAAAATTCCTGATTATTTTTTAGCGTGCTTAGCGTCGTTACTTTCTACATTATACCTTTTAAGAAAGTGGATGAATTATTGATTCAATTACCTATTTTGGCTTTAGGCATGGCCTTTCTTCCTAAACTAAACATAACAAAGCGCTCACAATTTGTGCAACACCAATGGATAATATCATGCTTGTGCGGTATGATAGTTGCGGAGGGGGTCACCATCCAAAAGCTCCATTAACACGGACTAAGGGGGCGTTCAGAGCATCATCGTCACGCGACGCGACGTAATGGTAATCACCCATATCGATCGAGCGACGTCGCATCGCCCCATCGCGAGGTGTTCATGGCTGTTCTGCAGCGAACACCTTACCGGTCGGCGATATCTTCATCGCCCCTCGATGAAGATATCGTTCCATTTCAAGCATCGATGAACTCATCGCGGGGCGATGCAGTTCTTTCTCTCTTCACCGACAGCTTGCAGCAGTCTATGCGAGCGTGAGCAGGTATACAACTTTATAAACTAATTTTTTAATTTCAGGTATCTGCAGCTGAGATCGAGGCATCACAGAACCTCCAGTAACGGTAATTTCTGGTAAGTTTTTTTTTCTAAATTTTCTACTAATTCGGTTCAGAAGTAATCTAATTTGTTTTAAGATTTTTTTCTAGCTTTATAATATACTTTGTTATCAATTGTGTTCTATACAAGGGGCTTGTGGGGGAAGCCCCCAACCAGACGTTCGGCGGCCGCTAGGCCGCTGAACGTCAGGTTAAATTTATAATAGGAGTCATGCGGAAATTTCTGTTTGAAATTGTTTTTTGTTTTGTTCGAAATTTTCAGATTCAAAACTTTTTTTCATGTTTAGCTGACGTGACGAAGGAGGGAAACCCTGATACCTGCATTTTAGGCCCGAAAAGAAACCGGTAAGCATTTATGATTAGATTTTTTAAATATATAGTCACTTACTTGTATATGTTGTGCACGTTATAGTTGGTCTCAAATACACCTTTGTTGAGTTAGTAAGGTGTTCTTTTCATGTTAAAGTGGCTTTGCTTCGGACTGAGTGCTATCGCTGAAGCCAGAGAGGAACAACATAAAAACTTCGAAAGCTTTTGACGATTCTTATTGCATGCATGTCCGATTTCTATACGAAGTTGTTTTCGAATGTTCTCCAACGGCAATGCAGACTCTCTAAGTACAAAGGGTGAGTAAATTATTCTCATAGTTTTGTGTGCAATAATCTGGCTGTTTAAAGGATTATGGCTCCAGGCACCAAAAAAGTAATGGACGTAAATTATATAAGAGAAGGAACTCAAATTGTGATGAACAATTCTTTCACAAATTTGTCCAACTCTAGTTTTACATTAGGAACTTCTAACATTACAGGCGAAACATAAAAGCAGAATGTAAACTCGCTATAGAACTGAAAATTAAAGAAGCTGTAATCAGTATAAAAGGTACTGAGATTCATGATGGATCATCATCCTAATAAGAACTGAAAATGTAAAAATAATAAAAATTGAAAAACGGAAAGATCAAGTGAAACACTGCAATGCGGCTCTCATTATATATATAATATTATACTTTCATTATATTATATTATTATCTCATTATGCAACTCTGGCACTTAAATTGAACATTGGCATGGATATCATTCTGTGTACTAATTAAGGATTCGACGATGTGCTCATTCGCTAGTTCATTGTTTGAAGCTAGCGATGAAAATGTCCCAAAACAAGCTGCGTCTATATATGAAACCGGAACACGAAAGAAGGATAAACATCCGCTTCATAACTTTCGATGACTACTTGGCAACGTTAAATCCGTCCAGTTTCATAACATTCACAAGAACAACGCCGCAGGAATTCGAAGAAATCTTGAGCTGTATTATAACGAAGCTGTCACATATGAACTCCAACAGGGCGCCTATAACAGCTAGACATCGGTTGAGTGTATGTATCCAGTGAGTAGTTTCCACTGTTGAAGAGTGTTCTATAACGTCTCGTAAACATAAATGTTTCCCATTTCTAGTTATTTAGGGCACGGAATGTCCTATACATGTCTCGCTCAGCACACTAAGTTAGGCAAATCAACTGTTGCAAGTATCGTGAGAGAATGCTGCAAAGTAATCATAAGTGGTGAGTTAGGAAAAATCTAACGGTGTAACCTTCTAAAAACCAGCTCATATGGTTTAAGTGATGGCATCCGATCAATTGCCTCTACCTACGCAAGATACGTGGAAAAGAAGTGCAATAAGTTTTGCCCGTAGATAGGCCTATCCCAGAGGAGTAGCAGCTATAGATGGCAAGCACTTTCGCTGCTTCGTGAGTGCAATTCCCAAACGAAGTTCTTAAGTTTAACAAAAATGACGCACACCGTTTTAAGTGTCCCAGTGGATCAGGCAGTGCATACTATAACTTCAAAGGATTTTTTCAATTGTATTATTAGCAGTCGTGGACAGCAACTATAAAGTATTATTAGTAGACTGCGGAGGAAAAGGCAGAATAAGTGACTAGGTATAGTGAAAATCTCATATTTTGTAGTTGTTGAATTAGTCAATTAATTGCATTATTTCAGGACTGTATCGGACCTCACCGATCAAACAATTTTCGGTGTCGGCGTCGCGATATTTCCCTCCACCAGATCATCTCGGACATCACGGAGTTGTCAATTATCACATACTGGCAGACGGAGGATTTGCCCAGGCAGTGCATATGCTGAGACCTTTTACGATTGCGCAGGCGGACACATGGTAACGTCAACATTTTAATAAGTGTTATAGCTCGTATGTTTTAATATGAACTAACAACACGTATGTAATCCGTAATAATGGTGAACTTATACTTGCCTCAGGCGCGATGCGTGAGGAGCGGAAGACAGCGCTCTCCTCTTCATCTTTTGCGCCGCTTGTGCTGGTTGGACGAGCGGCACGGCAGTACTCTATGCTACGACTACTCCCTCATGTATCATAGCGTCCAGTCCTCTACATTCTAACGGTTACCTTCGTAATTAGGCCTACGCTTGTACGTATTCGAAGACAAAAATTTTCCACTACTGTGTAGTAGTTACTGCATTAGCTCGGATACCCTTCGCCAGTTCTGTAACGAACATTGAGAGTCCGCAGAATTCCAAAAGGGTTAGACAGGGCGAGTGCGACATTCTCCATCACGCCGCAGGGGGGGGGGGGGGGAACGAGAGACCGAAACTGTCAAAGCCACCTCGTCTTTTTCTTTGAACTAATCCCAGGCTTGCATTTACAGCACTTTGAATAATCATTTGCTTCGCGCTTTGGCGTACAGTGTGAATTAATAGAAACATCTGTAATTTAATCTTTCCTTATGATATTGATAATTCTCTACACCCTGCTTCCAATCACGAACGATATTCCATCATAGCTTGCTTCGTTTGTGCTCGGGGGAGGGTTAGCATGAATCCTTTATGAAGAGTATGACCAGATGGTGGTCACCAAGCAGGACGTGAAGCATCAAATAGTCATCTCTTTTCTCAACAAAATAGCCTCGAATATCTTTCTCTGGGGAAAGTAGAATGAATGGAATATGCGCCTTGTTAGAAAGGGAGAAGTCCAATCTCCCAGTAAGCATTTTAGGAGTTTCGATGAAGTACTGCTGGAAAGCGATGAAGAGGGAGGCTTCGCCGCGGATAGAACTGCTGTTCAGAATTTGATTGCGCCTGTGGAATCATGATCATCCGATGATTAAGATGGTGATGAGTGACGATGCAGAAGAGGAAACGTGGACTGAAGATGCCTTCATCTACGACCGATTCACTTTCGATAAGGAATGTGGCACAGACGTCGAAGGTTGCAAGACCCCTATCGACAACTCTCTCTTCCTCTCTTCCTGAATGACCAGTTGCTAGACCTCATAGTGATAGAGACGAACAGGTATGGATAGCAGAAGATGGCGAAGAAGAATAGAATTTGGACCGAGACCTCCTCTCGTGAACTCATGCACTTCATGGGCATCTCTCGGTATATGGGAATTGTACGGCTTCCAACACTTCGGGGCTATTGGTCTACTGATCCCGTTCTTGTCACTCCTGTGGTGAGGAAAATTATGGTCAGAACCCGGTTCGAGACCTTGCTAACACCACTTCATCTTGTCGATAATGAAACCTTGGATAAGACGAATCTCAAAGACAAAGAAAAGAATCTCAAGGACAAAATCCAGTTGCTGTTGGATTTGTTGAATGCTTCCTTCCAACGCATGTACAACCCATGTAAGAAGCTCTGTGTTGATGAATCAATGGTGCCTTTCCGCGGGCGAATCATGTTCCGGCAGTTCAACCAGTCTAAGATTTACAAAATCTCTGTTCGAAAGGTGGATACACACAGAAAGTGAAGGTTTATGCTGGAAGGTAGATCAGAACGGCAGCAGTTGAGCTGCAAATGTGGTTTTGGAATTGATGGACGGTTATTTGACGAAGGTCGAGATCTCTGTACCGACAATTGGTACACAAGTCTGCCACTGGCTAGATCAATGCTCGCTAGAAGAACCAACCTTATTGAAACGGTTAGAAAGAAAAGTAGAAGTATCCCGCCAGCTGTGATGGACAAAAAACTGACAAAGGACAAACTGTATCTCCAGCAGAATAACTAAAGTGTACTTCTGCTGAAGTGGAAAGACAAGAGGAATATCTTCATGCTCTCGACGAAACACGAGGGGTCCGCTGTCCAAATGGAAAACCTCAGGTTGTAGAGTACTAAAACAAACTGAAAGGATTCGTAGATCATAGTGATCAAATGGCCGCATATACTCCATTCGTCAGAAAAACCACCAAGTGGTGTATAAGGTTGTTTCTCCATCGGTTGACGCAGGCTGCACTAATTTACTCTTGGATCCATTACTGTCATTCTAGAACAATGCCGTTTAACGACTTTGATGGAATTAGATGGGAACCTGTCAGATAATCAGGCAAAGAAGCGTGAGCTGATGGAAAGAGATCTCCAGAGCAATCAGCGAAGACAATGCCGGAGCTGCTACCGTAATATATCGGGCAAACACGGACGTCAATATGCCAAAACCAATTCCAGGAAGACCAGAACTTACTGCAGTGTGTGCCAAAACTTCATATGTTTGGACTGTTTCCAGGAAGACCACAAGTCATGTTCTGTTCCATAGGTTTTTTTCATTGTGTTGTATTGCTAGTTAGATGCGAAAAGTATCCAAAGGTTTTTTCATTGTATTGTATTGTTTGTTGATGTGAATAATCAATAACCAAAGAAGACTCTTGAGGGCAATACTAGATGTAGATACCAGTAAACTGCGTTTGTAATATTATGCCATCTAGTAATCAAAAACTGCCTATGAAGAATTTTTATAATCGCGTCATATTGCATTATTTGTTAGATATGAAAAAAAGTTACCAATGAAGTTTCACATGGACCATCTTGACCATAGATATAAGTGAACTCAGTGCTTAATTTTATGCTATTAAATTTTTGATAACTTTCTTCTTTTTGATAACTTTTTGATAATCTTTTGATGGTGTCCGACGACGTCGTCAGGACAATGCCACAGCACGATTTGAAGGCCTTCGTGGAAGCTATTCCACGGCAAACAGCCCGTGAGATTGCGGAAGGGAGTCAGCAAAACTGCTGTTACTGATAGTTTGAAACGCCTCGGAAGGGTGAAAAGCTCGAAAAGTGAGTGCTCCACGATTTGAGGGATTGCCAGAAATTGTCTTGTCTAATAATCTCGAAGATCGACGTTCTTGAAACCTGGGCATCTTGGGAGTAAGCTTTTTTTTCAACCCTCTTTGCCTACCAGGTTTGGTATGAAATCTTTATTGCGGCTGAAGTTTCGACGAACTCGTGTTTCTCAAGTCCTGAAAGTAGCTCGAAATGTTTTTGACTGTGTGAAATTCACTGGATCAAAAGCATTGCGTCCACCTGTATACCAGAACAACATGCTGCCAGCACTCTAACGGGCCGTACAATGTGAAATGGTACCGCAAGGGCAGCTCCAAGAATATCATCATCCACGCCAAATCGGCCCAGCTGTGAAACGTGTTGTGCTTCGTAATTTCTCTAGAACAACAACAAGAGTATGTAAGGGTGGCGAGGAGCGCGAAGAATCACGTATTTTGGCGTGTAAAATTGCCAACCTCAATGGGTATGGAGTGCGAGAAATCAGAGCACGACATGGGCCAAACAACGCGTTTAGCAGTAAAATCTGTCTTTCACTGCCTTTCATTTCGGAAAGTGTCACTTAAGCTGTGTGCTAATGTCTGATACGAGCAGGCTTCGATAGATGGATGTTGTACTGGTAAATATACCAAGAGACAACATTAAACGCCAGCTTGTTTGCAATCGGTTATATGACCGTGTCTACATCGTGCTAGACTGCGTGATTTGCCCGAATGGAAGGACAGGAGATTGCGCAGAAAAAGGCGTCATCTACCAGTTGTAGCGCTTGGCCTGCGGTCATTTATGCATTAGGGAAACTGGGAGGGTGCTAGGCACGCGCGTTAAGAAACACCTTGCTGGTAAGAGAAAGCAAAGCTTACTAACGCCGCTTGGTAAGCATCGAAGGGAAGCTCTCTCCGGGGATGACTGCAATGTAAAATGCACAGTGTTGTATCATGAAGGCGAAATAGGGACCAGAAAGGCTCTCGTGGCCCTCTGGATCCACGAACGAAACCCAACCATGAACAATAGAAACGAATGAATCTCCATTACCAGTGAATTCTTGCCTTTTATCCGTTTATGTGGGCTGCGAGATCGCGTATACTGCTTTGTGCACATTTTCGACTCTCCGGCAATGGGAGCAGTACGTTTGACCATAGCAGTAGATCTCACTTGTTTCATGGTGGCCAGTTGATCCAATTCTTCGCGCTGGAGGGATCGTGAATTCGAACGCACAGATGTGATAACGTTTCTCAGCACTCTTGGGAGCTTGTTGTTCTGGTAAAGAGGTGGACGCGGTGCTTCTGATTCAGTGAATTTCACAGAGTCAAAAACATTTCAAGTTTTTTTTTCAGGCCTTGAAAAGGACGAGTTCGTCGAAACGTCGGCTGCAGTAAAGATTTTATAGCAAGCCTGGTAGGCAAAGAGGATTGAAAAAATTGTCTCGTCTATTCTCCTCTGCTTCGCTGGATTCAAAACGACCCGCTTTTGGATCGAATCGTCGCATGTTAACAAAAGTGGGTCCTGTAAAATAACCGAAAGCGATCAGGGGCAGTGGGTTGATGTCGGCGAACCTCCAGGCACTTCCCAAAGCCGAAATCCAATCAGAAAAAGACGATGGTAACAGTGTTGCGGTCGTTGGCTGGCGTGACTCATAGCAACCTTCTGGAACCAAAAAAAAACCATCACAGCAGAGTCCTCCCTAAACGAAGTCGACGAGCTGTATTAGAATGGGGTGAGCTGCAGCCGTCACTGGTCAACAGAAGAGGTCCCATTCTTCTGTGCGACAACTCCCGCCCACACATTTCGCATGCGAAAATAAAACAAACTAGGAGCTGAACCTCAACCGTCGTACTCACCAGACCTTGTGACAATCGAGTACACCTTTTTTAAGCTCAGAACTTCCTCGCAAAAAATTTGCCTAAAGTCACCGTAAATCGTAAAATTGGAAATCGGAGGTGGTAATTACGCACATCCCTGGTATCAGATTGTCATGCCATGACTTAACCACAGTCGGTAGCAGAATAAACTATGATGGCAGAGAAGGACGGGTTTGTGTCTGTGTCTCATATAATAAGAGATCGTTCCACTGTATAGGAAAACGCTGATGCAGGTAGTAACCTGAGCACTTAGAAGATGCTTGGCATCCTGAGACAGGAAACAAGAAGGTCGTGACATCCCCTAGAAACGCGATCTTTGCCATACGTGTCGCAGAACTTATCTCGAAGCCACGAAAAACCATGACTGACATACGACTTCTTCTGCGGTTATTTATTTCTGCTGCTTGGCCCCAGAACTTTAGAATGTTGTGCCACAACCGGCGCCTACAGAGAAAACATTTTCCTCAAGAAAAATGTTGATACATTTTAAAATCGAATTTATTCACATTCATTTTTTCTACAGCAAAAGCGGCTCAACCGCGATTTACAATGCGAAGAACGGAAATTGCCTTCCATAGGCAAGCTGATTAAAAATTTACACAAGAGGCATAGTCTGTTATGCAAAGCTGACTAGTGTGAAGCTCTTGAAACGCGGACGCCCACTCACTACAGTATCCCGGATATCACTCTCCTACTTTTTGTGCCCTTACGTCTTGGGGAAAAAGTCGATTTCCGTTAGCGGGTTGATCTATAGGTTCCTTGTCAGGAAATATGTTCCTGCGATATCGGAAGATGCAGTTTGTAACGCCTTCATTAGTATGCAGCACTCTAGCAGTAGCACCGCCCCTCTTCAGAAACCCAGTTCATTCCCGTGCTCGTAGAGCTTGGAACTTGCTGTTTCCATGCCAACTGGAGTGCCTAATCTACATTTCTCACTCTTTTTTCCGGATCGTTTTCTCACACCGTAGAGATATACGAAGATAAGGGGCGAAATCATGCAATCATGTTCTACTCTGAAGCTGTGGCAGATTCACAGTCACGTTCTCATCGCGTGTGCCCAAAACACGACAAGTTTTTTTCTCGCACCAACCTCTAATCTACAGTTTTGTGTGCTCTGATCATTTGATTTTGACATTGTTGTGTATCATTGTGAAGCTTAATGGTGCAATCCCAAAGAGAGAGTCCACCTTATAACGGGATGTGCGTTCTACCTGTCGCCCTCTTGGCATGACCTCCTCCAAACCCCTGGGCTTCCTCGAGAGTCTAGTGGCTCCCTCACGTTGTACATATGTTGCATGTGTTTCCATTTCAACCATTATTTAAGTGTGTGTATAAGGTGGAACTCCTTATTAGGATTGCACCACGGTTGTTTAGTATATGGTTTTACATTCGATTCAAATTTGATTCCTCGGGAATTTCGAAGAAATGCTCAAGATGATCTCTAAAGTCCAAAGTCTCTAAAGTCCAGTCTCATTATGCTCCTTTATGAGTTCCTACTTGGACGAAACGTAATGGGGGCTCATGAAAATATTGTAAAAGCGTGAGGAGCAGATGCCTTCCCACTCCGTAGTAGCCAAAAATTCCGATTTGTAACGGAAGGCTTAAAAATGAACCAGTATGAAGAAGGATACTCGAAGTTGATGACGACTACCTGAAGTCGGTGAGGGGTCGCTTCGATGGAAAACTTCCGGGGAACACGCGGAAGCTCTTTTAGTGTCATTTTCGGTTTTGAAAAAACACGGAATAGTGAAAAAGGATACAGTAGGTACTCCACGAAATGAACGCGCATCAGATGTTCAAGCGCTATGAGATCTTATCGGCGTTGCTCTTGCGGAACAAGAACGAACCAATCTAATTGTCACCTTCGATGAGAAATGTAATCGTACAACAATAAGACACGTTTAGCGCAGTTGTTGGATAAAGATGAACTCCAGAAATTTTTCCGAAACAGAATTTGCGTGAAGAGAAGATCATGGTAACTGATGGGTGGAATTCTGCTATAGTCTTCCATACAGAGTTCGTAAAGCCGAATCGATAGACGCGAATGCCTACTACTTCGACAAGATCCATCAGGATCTGTGTCAGCACACCCACAAGAGGTCCGATCCTTTTTCACGATAATACCATGTCTTACGTCTCACAAAAACGCTCCAAAACTTTAACGACCTTGGCTGTGAAACACTGACCCAGTCAGCGCCATACCCGTCTCCAACAGATGACCATATTTTCCGGCCTCTACACAGCTTCATCAAGGGCAGGGTGTTCAAGAATCAGATCGACGAGAACACCGCTTTCGCAGATTTCAGCGCTTTTAGGTGGCCGAATTTCTCTTTCAAGGATATTTTTGATAACGTATAATGTAGGCAGAAACGTGCAAATTCGAACGGTTTTTAATTAGTTTAATCAAGTACTCTTTGAGCTGAGTTATGAATTTTTGAAATAGAGCATAAAAACGCAATATGTTTGTATACAAACTATTAGGTTGTAACGAATTAAATGGCACTGGCTCGCGCCATTTTTTGGCGCGTCTTACGCGTTTGATCAAGAACAAACCGTAACATGTGGCATATCGTTTAGAAGCGCAAACTTTGCTCTACCGGAGAGTACCAAATTTTCTATGTAAAAGTGGGAAAACTTTAGAGTTTTATTGACTTTTTTGCAGATGGACAAAAGGGTAATCAGAGGCATTTACTTGTATGAATTCAAGCTGGGCACTACAGCTAAGGGGCGGACGAGAAGATCAACGCCGCATTCGGTCAAGGATGTTCCACAATTCGGACGGCGTATCGTTGGTATCAGAAGTTCCGGAATGGAGATGAGAGCTTGGAAGAACATGAAGGTCGTGGGAGGCATAGTGATGTTGATGAGGACAAGCTGAGAGATGTGGTAGAGGAGGATCCACACAAAGGTACCAGGAAGATAGCGAAGGTTCTTGGCGTCAGTCACAACACAGCTGCCCGGCATCTGAAGGAAATTGGAAAGACCAAAAAGCTGGAAAGATGGATGCCTCACGAGCTGTCTGAGGAGCAAAGAAACCGACTATATGAGATCTCGTCCGCACTGCTTCTACGGAACGAAACGGACCCATTCCTTGATCGCATCGTAACCTGTGACGAGAAATGGATAATGTACGACAACAGGCGACGATCGGCACAGTGGGTGGACAGTGATGAGAGCCCCAAGGTTTTTGCGAAGCTGGAATTGCACCAAAAGAAAGTAATGGTGACAGTATGGTGGTGTTCGCTGGGAATTATTCACCACAGCTTCCTCCCTCCCGGAGAATCCATCACGCCAGAGAAGTACTGCATTGAAATTGAAGAAATGATGAAAAAGTTGAAGGATATCCGGCCGGGCTTGGTAAACCGAAGCGAGTTCTCCTTCTGGACGACAATGCTCGCCCCCATGTAGCACGAATGACGTTGCAGAAATTGAATGAGCTGAGCATTGAAACTCTACCACATCCTCCGTTTTCTCCCGACCTCTCCCCAACAGACTACCATTTCTTCAAGCATCTTGGCGACTTCTTGGTAGGGAAAATATTCAAATACTAACAGGATGCCGAAGGTGCCTTCGAAGATGTCGTCAATTCCAGAACTTCTGATTTTTACGCTACTGGGATAAAAAAGTTTGTGTCGTTGGCAAAGATGAGTAGAATCATAAAGTTTTTATTTCGATTAATAAACTTGCCAACAAGCCGAGATATTAACTGTTTAAATTTACAGTGGTTCAGTGCCATTTATTTCGTTACAACCTAATATTTGCATTCACACTCTGACTCACTCCTTTTCTCTATCCAACCGAGCCTCACTAGATTTTCTTGAGAAATCGAGGGAAAACCTTTTAAAATATGAAATCCTAAATCATAGCTCAGAATTTACTTAAAGATTAATGATTTACCAATTCGTCAGTTTTCATCATTTTTTAGAACTATGCTATTTAGGGCATTTGATGAAAAACATTAAAATATATCGGTAATTTTTAACATATCTTCACCTTCATTGGTGTTGTTTTACACATCGACCAGAATATTGATGAACTCCAGCCCTCTCATGCTGAAATCTGGGCACTGCTGTTAACATCCACAACACCCATTGTTCAACGCACAAATCTCAGAGCCTGATTTACCAACATTAACGATACGGTTTGGGCATTTAAATGCTTAGCTAATCGTAATGTTCTCATTTCACGCTCACGCCATACTTTTGTGGTACTACGGCCTCACAAATACCGTCCCCGCCAGCGCAATCAAGCTAAAGACAGTGAAACGAGAAGCTGTTGAAACGGAATGCGTTCGGCTGAGTAGAAAGGTGAACGTTAAGCAATATCGATGTTTTCCCTGGTTCTAAGCGGGCTGGTGCCCGCTCCGATTTTGCACATGGTCATGGAATACACAAAACACGGTTTCTGGGCCCTCCTCCGCGTGAGCTTAGGAGAGCACAGAACTAGGCAAGGGAAGGAACTTCGAGGTCTGGCTGGTCTAACTTACCCGTTTTAAGATACGATGCCGGTGTGCAGCGGGCACGTGCCGGTGTGAAGCGGGCACCAGCCCGGGTAAGTTAGACCAGCCAGACTTCGAAGTGCCGGTGTGCAGCGGGCGCCAGCTCGCTTAGTACCCAAAAAACATTGAAAGAATACATGAATTCCGCATTGTACATAAGGGTTTCACATTTTGCTTTTGCACACTACGTGTTTGGCAGGACTCCGTTTTATTGCTATTCAACCCCGAGACATTACAAAAGCAAGGCGGAAATTATTGGCGCTACTTGGACCTTCATGCATGTGCTTAGTCGTAGCCAGTGCTAGCCGACTAGATGTCGGCTGCCGCGTGCTCTCCCGATCGAGATTCTTGGTTCGGGCTCCGCCCAGGTCAGCCAAGCAATCTTCCCTCCGGGATCAGTGAATTGGTATCAAACTTGTTTGGGAAGACGAAAACACTAGGATGAGCAACTGATGGTGACTGCATTCAGTGGGCGAAATACGCGCGCAAACTGCTCCTCCGCAATGTACTTTTTGTCACGATGTGACAAAAAGTACATTTTTTTTCGATTTCGGTTGCGTGACATTGCTCGCGCCGTACTTCAATGGAATATCGTGACACTGTACGGGACAGAAACGCATTCAAGTTCCACCAACGACATCCCGCAGAAGATGATTGCATGGCGCATACCAAAATAGATTGAATAACGCCATCCTTTAACCTTTATCTTTTGTTTGGTTTATACAATGGCTGATGATTACTCGTTGAAAAGCACTGCTATTTATATCGTATAATATTCTATAAATAAATAAAACTGCGTTCAATTGTATTTTTCTTAAGTGTTCCTATTAACAATACCTCACTAACATTCAGAGCCTGTCGCTTCCATATTCCGTGACAAAGGGATTCGTTTCATAACGTTAGTTACGTTAGTTGCTTCTATTATAAAGTGAAGTCGATAGATGTTTTAGAGTCATCATATTTCAACGCGAAGATGAAGAGTGCAGGTACGTTTAAGAACATGGATTTCCTAATTGACGTCAACTAATGTCAATACAGAATATAAAAAGTCGTTTTCGGTAACTTGTTGTGGTTAGCAGGTTGAGGATACATTGATCCAATGGCCAAAATTAAGGGTACTGATGTAGTTCCATATTTTAGGTAATCATACAAAATTGAAAAATTTTCACCGAATCACAATCCGTGGAGCAGCGGTGCTTCTTTCCTCCAATGAGCACTGAATACAGCTATGTATATCCTGTATATCGTTAGTTGATGAATGGAGACGAATCAAAAACCGTCATAGTTGGGAATCCTTTGGCTTTCCCAGCGACATAGCGCAGAACGATAGTTGCGCGTTGAGTTGACGTCGTTCTTCGTGAAAAAGGGTGAGAAAAAAAACTCCCAAATCTACTTGGAAGATGTTTTGAAAAAGACTTTGTCCCCTGGAGCAGCGCCATCTCCACGGAGAAGCCGTTCATCTTGCAACAGATTCGACACCTGCTTAAGAATGGAAGATCGTGCAGGAGTGGTGCCGCGACAAGCTTCCTGACTTTGTCAGCCCAGAAGAATAGCCTCCCTATAGCCCCAATCTCAACCCTATAGATCTCCCTATTTGGTCCTTCTTGGAGACCTGGGCTGCCTCTGAAAAAACATCACTCAGTCGACTCGCTGAAAGAGAACCCTCTAATGGTATGGGAAGAAATGTCGTGGTATACGTATACAACGGATGGTGGCGATGTCCGTTCCTCCACGTGGTGCCACTGGAAACTGCTTGCTTTTGCGAGCCGAGCCAATCACGGACAATCGAATGCAGGCGACAGGCCCTAGTGACAGGCCGGCCTACGAACATCCTGTGTCACATCATATGGTCGATGACGTTTCAGAGTTCTCGAGATAGTGCTACGGCGTCCGCGGGAACCGACGCGCACTCGCAAAGCCCGGCGTGTGTGAGAAGTATGCGAGGGTCCCTGATGCGAGGACGGCATCGGGGGGCAACTGAGCTAGTCCGAAAGTCCCGTAACGTAGGCAAGACCCGCGTAGCAACGTTGAATGTGGGTACGTTGACGGGCCGCTCGTGCGAGTTGGTAGAAGCACTGGAGCGAAGAAAGATAGATTTCTGTGCGGTGCAGGAGACGAGGTGGTCCTGCAGCAAGTCAAGGGACATAGGACGTGGCTTCAAGGCCGTTCTATGTGGAAGTCCCAGGACCACCAGTGGTGTCGGTATGATCGTCTCCGAGCGTTTCCGTGACGCGATTGCAAGCGTAGAACGTTTCGATGACCGCTTGATGAAGATTGTTGTCGCCGTAGAAGAGCGACGATGTCATTTCTTTTCCGCGTATGCTCCGCAGACAGGTTGCTCCGAGCAAACCAAGGACGAGTTCTGGTCCCTGCTTGATGAGAAGACAGCGGAAGTGCCGTCACAAGACATGATTGTTGTGGCAGGTGACCTTAATGGTCACGTCGGAGCAGCGAAAGATGGTTACAGCTGTCATGGTGGTTTTGGCTATGGGTCACGCAACGCCGATGGTGAGCGTATACTTGAGTATGCAGACTCACACGACCTCATCATCGTGAACACCAAGTTTCGAAAGCGTGACTCCCACCTCATCTCGTTTTATAGCGGGAACGCCAAAACGCAGATTGACTATGTCCTTGTTAGGCGTCGCGACCAAGGTCTTGTCACAGACGCGAAGACCGTGCCGTATGAGACGGTTGCCACGCAACACCGTCCACTTATCTGCTCGCTGAAGATCACACCTCCGAGGTGTAAACGTATTGAGCGATGCGGGACGGCTAGAATCAAATGGTGGCGACTGAAAGAGAAGGAAGCAGCTGTTATTTCTCGCATTCGGTTGCCGACGGTAACAACTGTCGACGAAACCTGGAAGGACGCTACCGATGCGATAACTCGGGCTGCACGCCTTGAACTCGGCACAACGAAGCCTGGACGACGCTGGGTCGACAAGCAGGCTTGGCTGTGGACTGACGATGTCAGAGAGAAGGTCAGGGAAAAGAAACGGCTATATCACGTATTTATCGGTGATAAAACAGTCGATAATTGGCGGAATTATCGAGAAGCGAAGAAAGCGGCAAAGAAGGCTGTGGCCGGTGCTAAAGCCGCACACTACGCTGATGTGAGTGAGAAACTGGAGACGCGCGATGGCGAGCGTTATCTTTACCGCCTCGTCAAAGCTCGCTGTCGCCAAGCAGAAGACATCGAGAAGTTCTTTGGCATTAACGACAAGAACGGTCATCTTCTGATGGATCGTAAAAGGGCTGTGAAGAGATGGCGCGAGTACTTCGAGGAAATCTCGAATGTAGAATTTGAACATCCTGCTGTTCCTTTTGCATCACCTGTATACGGTCCCGTTCAGAAGATCACAGTGAGCGAAACTGAAGCAGCCCTGAGGAAGATGAAGTCAGGCAAAGCCACTGGTCCCGATGACCTGCCAGCTGACCTGTGGAAGTCGAAGGGCTGGTGCCCTGCTGACTGGCTGACTGAGTTTTTCAATCAGGTTGTTGCTGAGAAGAAAGTGCCTGAGGGTTGGCAGCAAAGCACGACTATTCCGATTTGGAAGAAGAAGGGCAGTCCTGCAGACTGTGCTAGTTACCGTCCAATTCGCCTTCTTTCGCACACCATGAAAATCTTTGAGCGAATTGTCGACGGACGTATCCGGGATGTCGTACAGCTTTCCACGAATCAGTGTGGTTTCGTATCTGGCTGTGGCACCGTTGATGCCATTCACGCCGTTCGTCTTCTGCTAGAGAAGCACCGCGAGAAACAGAAACCGGTGCATTTTGCCTTCCTGGACTTGGAGAAGGCCTTCGACCGCGTTCCGCGGGAAGTGATATGGTACGCGTTGCGACGACATGGTATCCCTGAAGAGCTTATTGAGTGGGTGCGCATCCTCTACTCGTGCCCAATAAGCCGAGTGCGAGCACCAGCGGGCACCTCGATGGAGTTTCCAATATCTGTCGGAGTGCACCAGGGATCTGCGCTCTCCCCACTGCTCTTCGTGATCGCCATGGATGCAATTACACGCGATCTCCAAAGGGCAGCTCCTTGGACGCTGCTGTATGCCGATGACGTCATGCTTGCATGCGAAGACAAAGCAGAGCTCGAGCGACAGGCACAGGCGTGGTGCGATCGCTTAGCATTGTTCGGACTCAAGCTAAACGTCAAAAAGACGGAATACTTGACGACGGATGTGAATGAGCATGGATCCATTAAGATCAATGGTACTGAGCTCTCACGAGTTACATCTTTCAAGTATCTTGGATCAACAGTCACGTCCGATGGCAGTCTAAAGTTGGAGGTGAACGCACGTGTGAGTGCAGCCTGGTCCAAATGGCGTTCGTTGACTGGGGTGCTTTGCGACAAGACAATTCCTGAGTACCTCAAATCAAAGGTGTATAGAGCAGTCGTCCGCCCAGTAGCGACGTACGGTGCTGAGTGCTGGCCCGTGACGAAGGAAATCGAAAGCCGCCTCAGTGTAATGGAGACGAAAATGCTAAGGTGGACGGCTGGAGTAACGCGATTGGACCGCGTTTGCAATGAAACCATGCGACAAAGGTTCGGTGTCGCCTCGATAGCTGACAAGTTGCGCGAAGCACGCCTACGATGGTATGGCCACGTCCTTCGCGCTAACGACGACACCGTGTGTAAGATTGGCCTGAATCTTGAAGTCCCTGGAAAACGGCCCAGAGGACGTCCGAAACAACGTTGGCTAGATACGTTGCATATGGACTTGAAGTTAGCTGGTGTCCATCCCGACCAAGCGTTTGATCGGGAGAAGTGGCGTCACCAGACCAGAAGAGCGGACCCCGCCACCAAGCGGGACAAACGCTATTGAAAATGATGATGACGTATACAACGGATGCCTTTTACGTCGTCTGAAAACATCTGTCCGTGCCAAAGGAAGTCGTTTTGGGAACTGACCATTTAATTGTGTTTGTAAATGTTTGCAAAGGTTAAGGCTTGCTAAAATTTTTCCTCCAATCTCTCTTTTCGTTCGTTTTCATAGCGGTGAATATTGGGACGTAATTTTAGTACACCCTGTTAATTCATGCATGCAGGTGCTCTTCATCGGTGCCGCCACCTATTCCATTCGGACACAGGAAGCCCGGAGAATGGGCAGCCGAAGGTAGTGGTGTTATCCGTGAAAGAGTGGGAACTCTTCCTGATGTGGAACTCTAGGAGATGGAATGTTCTGCTGTCGGTTAAGGATGTTTATAACATTACTAGGCACTTGGGACAGGCTAAGGTTCTTTCTATGCAGCCAGTACTTGCAGCTGAATATGGCAATCATCCTCATCGATACAATAGCCGCCTTCCTTATGTCATCTAATGTTCCAGGATTGATAGAAATTCGTGCTGTCCATCCGCCAAAATCGTATTCACGATTCAACGACGTTTAGTGACCATTTGAATTTCCGTGAGAAGAAGATGAGCATAGCCATCCTTCAGTTGCAGCATGAACATATTTCATCCCATAGCCTTTAGTTTGCACATGCGATTCGTGTACATGCGATTTTAGCATCAACCATGTGGTTTTGCGTTGCAAACTGTGGGAATCAAGAGAAAGACACCTTGTATCAGCTCGACTCGAAATTCAAGTTGTGGTTCACCTGAATCACCTTTTGTCCGTTGGTTGCTGAGTTGCTTGAGCGGATGCCAGCAGCGCCATTCGTCCCTGCCAAAGTGCTTTGCCAAAGAATGGATTCTCCGCACCGTAGAGACACGGAGAGCGTCATATCGTCCGTTCGGGGCTTTCACGGCTTTCACGAAGAATTCCGACCAACTTGTTGGTGGCCGTCCTGGTGTTTTGTTGACATCCCTCCGAAGGCCAGTCTGTGACGGCTCTCGTCCAGAGGATGTGTGCGAAGCGCATTACGTGGCTGACCCACCTAATCATTGACGAATTGGCCAATACGACAACATCTCGAAAGTCGACGAAGCTCGAAACCCCGAAGGCCTTCTCTCAGCTGCGTGAGTCGTTTCGCTCCGAGCATCGTCCTCCAGATTCTTTGCTGCGCGACGCCTTCGTATGGCCCAGGTCGCTGAGGCGTATGTTAGACATGAAGAACGGTAGAGTCGAATAGGTGGACACGGAACTGGACGTTCTTCGTCTTCTTCGCGACCTCTTCGACGCTCTTAAAAGCTCCCTTTCACTTTTGCTCTTTTCTCTTTTCCTCCTGCTCGGCTCTGGCGCTAGCTTGTTCGCCATGTTGACCAGATACACGTAGCTGGAACAATCGGAGATGTTCGTTCCGTTGAACGAGAATGGGATCCGGGTAACTCGTCCATTCCTCCAAACAGTTGAGTGAAATTATTTACAAGTACCCCGAAGTAGAGAGTTCCATACGTTATATGAGTGCACAGTTTTATCTCAGCTCAGGCGGCAGAAATGTTTTACCGTGAGTGCGTTTTAAAACTGAAAAAGAAATTGAACAAACATTTGTGTAATTATGATGGTACCTTGATAAGCTGCTGACCACGAATTTGTAAAGCCTTATTTTGGCTGACATTTCGGCAGCTTTGCCTCATTGGGAGTCTAGAAAAGTCGGAGATATTCACTGCACAACTTCTTCCTGCAGAGTCTGCCCTATTGGGAAATGTGGGTTGGCACAACATTTGATATGGTTTACCTCATGCCCTGAAATCGGTGGCCCACACATTGAAACGGTCATTGTGCGTGGATTGAAAAGCACTTGGATGTCCCTAGAAACGGTTGAGTGCTTGGGGAAAATAGAGAGTACGTTGCCATGCAGACGCCACGCTGCAGGTGTTCGCGTGGATCTTAACCTCTTCGAGCGACACCTCGGCGCACAGGACACATGATATAGAGCTAGGAATCCAGGTGAACGAGAAGGAGTAGTGTCCAGCGGTGCCTCAAGAACTAGCGCCCTTCTTGGAGCTCTGCATATTTCAATCTATTTGATCCGATCTAGGGTAGCAAGTGGTCTCAGTCTGAAACTCATTCACTCTCTTTGCTTTCGGCCACAGGTGAACGGTGGCTCTATATGACAACGAGCTGTCTGGTCAGTCGTCCTTTGCAACTCTCATCATTTTCAGTAGCGTTTGTCCCGCTTGGTGGCGGGGTCCACTCTTCTGGTGTGGTGACGCCATTTCTCCCGATCAAATCCTTGATCAGGGTGCACACCAGCTATCTTTAGGTCCAAGCGCAACGTATCTAGCCAACGCTGCTTCGGGCGTCCTCTGGGCCGTTTTCCGGGGACTTTGAGGTTCAGGCCAATCTTACAGACGGTGCCGTCGTTAGCGCGAAGCACGTGGCCATACCATCGTAGACGAGCTTCACGCAACTTGTGGGCTATCGGGACGACACCGAACCTCTGTCGTATGGTGTCATTGCGAACGCGGTGCAATCGCGTTACTACGGCCGTCCACCTTAACATCTTCGTCTCGATCTCTTTTGCAACTCTCATCACTGATCCTTTTTCTCTATTTTTCTTAAGGCAATTGCTCTGAAAGATTTAGTGATGTTTGGGTTGTGGATTGTGGCGTTGCCGACTTTTCCGAAGAAGGCAGTGTTGCAGAAACGCCGGACGGAATAAAGTCGTTGCATATGAAATGACCGATTTTGCTACCTCAATTTCTGATCGATTTTTCATAGCTACGAATGTTTCCGTTTAGGATATCGTTTCTCAAAACGCAGAAACTCCGTTTTCTAACCGTTTATATAGTTTTTGACATAATCGCCTTCGACTTTTCGACGTCGTTTTACAGTTTGGATCAACGTGATATTGGGGTGCTCTACTTGTATGAATGGAAAAGTGAACACAACGCCGCTGCCGCTGCTATCATCAGCGCAGCATTTAGGGAGGATTTCGCTGAGGAATGCGGCTGGTTCGAAAGGTTTCGAGCTGAAGATGAAAGTCGAAGATCAAGACTGAGGTATGTACATACAATACCGCTCGCGCCGCACGGTCAAAAGTCGGCGAAAAAACGCCAACATGGCGTCGCAAAGCGTCGCACGCTCATAACTCCTTCAGATTTAGGTTTCTTGAATAAAGGTTGGCACCATTCGATTCGCCTCTTTGAGATCTACACAAGCATGTGTAAAACTTTACCGGAGCGCCCGTATTCTCGACGTGGGTGGTCCAAAATTGGCTGGACGGGCGATTAGAGCAGCTTATTTCCCAGGATATGCGTGCTTTCGGAGTATCTCAAAGATGGCGTACGTCGCCAGCGCCCTGTCATACCAGGAATGCCCGAGAGTGCGCCGTGCACAATGCACACAGAACCTAACCTATCAATCGAGTGGGCGAGCGCATGTCCGCTGCGCTTCTACCTACTCTCACTGGGAACTGCGACGTTTTCAAGACTATTTCGAGCCGTTTGGAGAATGTTATCAGAAATTCCCCGCCACCCCAGTCAGGATTAGCTCCAATCTGTCCCAGCGAAACTTTGGTGTGCGCCGTGAACAATGCATAAAGAATCGAACCTTTCAATCGAGGGGGGGGGGGAAGCTCGTAGACTGAGCGTTTAGGCACTTTTATCAGAAATTTCTTGCTACCCTACTTAGGAATTGCTCCAAGGCTGTCCAGCGAGCCTTTGGAGTGCCCCATGAACAATGCATACAGAATAGAACCTTTCAATCGAGGGGGGGGACAGCTTGTAGACTGAGCGTTTGGGGAGTTTTATCAGAAATTTCTTGCCGCCCTACTCAGGATTTGCTTCAAGGCTGTCCAGCGAGCCTTTGGAGTGCGCCATGAACAATGCATACAGAATCGAACCTTTCAATCGAGGGGGGCGACCGCTCGCAAATTGCACGCGCGGGCGTCTTCGGAGCACAATAGCTCTGTCAAGTTGGAACCTTTCAGGTTGCAGCTTGTAGGTCTTGTAGGCAGTCGGACGGTCTGCTAGCACGCCAAAGCAGAATGGTTTAGCATAGGAGGGGGCAATGCTATAGGGGTGCGAAGAGGCAGGTGAGGCTTGTGTGAAGCATTTTTTTCCGATTTCCGTGGACCACTGCGAGAAGACGCCACAAGCTAACGGCCTTAAAATGCGTACGCGAACAGAGCGCTTAGGATACTTTGCGACGACGTGCTCATAGCTCCTCAGCTGCCCAAACTGCCTAGCCTCAGCTGCCGTTTTAGAGCGGCGAAACCTAGCGGTTAGAGTTTCTTGCGCTCCTACTCGTCCAGACTTGAGTCTTCGAAACTCGCAATGGCACCGTTCCGTTCAGCATGGAAAGCGCTATCGAGCGGTATCAATTTCGACCGATTTTGGAATCATCAATTTTTGACTGTTTCGCATCGAAGACGAGGTAGCGGCGGAAGGACGATGACGTCGATCGAAAAAATCGATGTCTTCGAGTTGGGCCATGCTTGATACCATTCGATAGAGCTTCTCATGCCGAATTGAATGGTGTCATTTAGACTGGGAAAGCTGTAATCTGGACGAGCAACAGCGCGGAGAACATCTACCGTTGTTGCGCTAAATTGCACTCACGGGCGTGTTCGGAGCGCAATAGCTCTGTCAAGTTGGAACCTTTCAGGTTGCAGCAAGAAAGTTTGTAGGCAGTCGAGCGATCTGTTAGTACGCTAAAGTAGAATGGTTTAGCTTGGGAGTGGGCAATGTTATAGGGGTGCGGAAAATGCAGGTGAAGCCTGTGTGAAGCATTTTTTCCGATTTCCGTGGAACACTGCGAGAAGACTGGGCGAGCTAACGGCAACAGAATCCATATTTGAACAGAGCACTTAAGGTACTTTACGGCGCCGCGATCAGAACTTCTCAGCTGCCTAAACTGCCTTAGCGCCATCTGCCGTTTTAGGGCGGCGGGCTTAGCGGTTGCAGTTTCCTGCCCTCTTACTCGCCCATATTTGGGTTTCCGACACTCCCGGTAACACCGTTTTATTCATAACGAAAAGCTCTATCGAATGGTGTCACTATCGACTAATTAAAAAAAAATCGATTTTTCGACAATATCGAGGACGTGGGTGCTTTAGGCCGACCCGCGCCGACGATGACGTCATCGAGAACCGGTATTTTCGAAATTGGCCAGATATCTTCGTGCAAACCTCGTCCAAAATTATCTAGGGGTTATTTGGGGCGCTGATTACGAATCCGACGTTCGTTTTTGAAAATTCCGCGGACTTGAGCAGGTTACTTCCCGTTTGAAGGTAGTCGGGTCAGGATCACCGATCACCCTCAGTTATCGGTATGAGCGGTCCCCTTCCGTAACCGTCCAAATGTACTTCGGCATCGTGTTTGGCACCCCGAATAAGTCCCCGACCCTGTACGAATTTCGAGCAAAATCGATAACCCTGACCTGACCACCATCAGTTATCCATAAAAAATCCAAAACCTACTGAATTCGACGGAATTTTCAAAAACGGACGTCGGATTCGTAATCAGCGCCCCAAATGACCCCTAGACGATTTTGGACGCAGTTTGCACGAGGAAATTTGGCCAATTTCGAAAATATCGGTTTTCGATGACGTCATCACCCGCGCAGCTCGGCCTAGCGCTCCCACGTCCTCGATGGGATATTGTCAAAAAATCGATATTGCCTAAATCGGTCGAAATTGATAGCATTCGATAGAGATGTTCAAGCAGAACAGAAAGGTGTTATTGGGAGTGTCGAAAACCCAAATATGGGCGAGTAAGAGGGCAGGAAACTTCAACCGCTAAAGGCCCCCACAGAGCTCTGCGGCAGCGCCGCGGCCCTATGCTTAACCATAGGGCAGAGACGCAGAGCTCGCCGCCGGCGGCGTTCTGATCCCGTCACCGTAAAGTACCTTAAGTGCTCTGTTCGTACACGCATTCTGATGCCGTTAGCTCCCCGCGTCTTCTCGCAGTGGTCCACCGAAATCGGAAAAAAATGCGTCACGCAAGCCTCACCTGCATTTTCGCACCCTATAACATTGCCCCCTCCTACGCTAAGCCATTCTGCTTTGAATTGCTAGCAGAAGGTTCGACTGCCTACAAGACACACAAGTTGCAGCCGAAACTATTCAAAATTGACAGAGTTATTGTGCTCCGAACACGTCCGCGCGTGCAATTTGCGAGCGGTCGCCCCCCCCCCCTCGAGTGAAAGGTTCGATTCTGTATGCATTGTTCATGGCGCACTCCAAAGGCTTGCTGAACAGCCTTGAAGCAATTCCTGAGTAGGGCGGCAAGAAATTTTTGATAAAACTCCCCAAACGCTCAGTCTACAAGCTGTCCCCCCCCTCGATTGAAAGGTTCTATTCTGTATGCATTGTTCATGGCGCACTCCAAAGGCTTGCTGAACAGCCTTGAAGCAATTCCTGAGTAGGGCGGCAAGAAATTTCTGATAAAACTCCCCAAACGCTCAGTCTACAAGCTGTCCCCCCCCCTCGATTGAAAGGTTCTATTCTGTATGCATTGTTCATGGCGCACTCCAAAGGCTTGCTGAACAGCCTTGAAGCAATTCCTGAGTAGGGCGGCAAGAAATTTTTGATAAAACTCCCCAAACGCTCAGTCTACAAGCTGTCCCCCCCCCTCGATTGAAAGGTTCTATTCTGTATGCATTGTTCATGGCGCACTCCAAAGGCTTGCTGAACAGCCTTGAAGCAATTCCTGAGTAGGGCGGCAAGAAATTTCTGATAAAACTCCCCAAACGCTCAGTCTACAAGCTGTCCCCCCCTCGATTGAAAGGTTCTATTCTGTATGCATTGTTCATGGCGCACTCCAAAGGCTCGCTGGACAGCCTTGGAGCAATTCCTGAATAGGGCAGCAAGAAATTTCTGTTAAAAGTGCCCAAACGCTCAGTCTACAAGCTGTCCCCCCCCTCGATTGAAAGGTTCTATTCTGTATGCATTGTTCACGGCGCACTCCAAAGGCTCGCTGGACAGCTTTGGAGCAATTCCTGAGTAGGGCAGCAAAAAATTTCTGTTAAAAGTGCCCAAACGCTCAGTCTACAAGCTGTCCCCCCCCCCTCGATTGAAAGGTTCTATTCTGTATGCATTGTTCATGGCGCACTCCAAAGGCTTGCTGAACAGCCTTGAAGCAATTCCTGAGTAGGGCGGCAAGAAATTTCTGATAAAACTCCCCAAACGCTCAGTCTACAAGCTGTCCCCCCCTCGATTGAAAGGTTCTATTCTGTATGCATTGTTCATGGCGCACTCCAAAGGCTCGCTGGACAGCCTTGGAGCAATTCCTGAGTAGGGCGGCAAGAAATTTCTGATAAAACTCCCCAAACGCTCAGTCTACAAGCTGTCCCCCCCCTCGATTGAAAGGTTCTATTCTGTATGCATTGTTCATGGCGCACTCCAAAGGCTTGCTGAACAGCCTTGAAGCAATTTCTGAGTAGGGCGGCAAGAAATTTTTGGTAAAACTCCCCAAACGCTCAGTCTACAAGCTGTCCCCCCCCCCCTCGATTGAAAGGTTCTATTCTGTATGCATTGTTCATGGCGCACTCCAAAGGCTTGCTGAACAGCCTTGAAGCAATTCCTGAGTAGGGCGGCAAGAAATTTCTGATAAAACTCCCCAAACGCTCAGTCTACAAGCTGTCCCCCCCTCGATTGAAAGGTTCTATTCTGTATGCATTGTTCATGGCGCACTCCAAAGGCTCGCTGGACAGCCTTGGAGCAATTCCTGAATAGGGCAGCAAGAAATTTCTGTTAAAAGTGCCCAAACGCTCAGTCTACAAGCTGTCCCCCCCCTCGATTGAAAGGTTCTATTCTGTATGCATTGTTCACGGCGCACTCCAAAGGCTCGCTGGACAGCCTTGGAGCAATTCCTGAGTAGGGCAGCAAAAAATTTCTGTTAAAAGTGCCCAAACGCTCAGTCTACAAGCTGTCCCCCCTCGATTGAAAGGTTCTATTCTGTATGCATTGTTCACGGCGCACTCCAAAGGCTCGCTGGGCAGCCTTGGAGCAATTCCTGAGTAGGGCAGCAAGAAATTTCTGTTAAAAGTGCCCAAACGCTCAGTCTACAAGCTGTCCCCCCCCCTCGATTGAAAGGTTCTATTCTGTATGCATTGTTCATGGCGCACTCCAAAGGCTCGCTGGACAGCCTTGGAGCAATTCCTGAGTAGGACAGCAAGAAATTTCTGTTAAAAGTGCCCAAACGCTCAGTCTACAAGCTGTCCCCCCCCCTCGATTGAAAGGTTCGATTCTGTATGCATTGTTCACGGCGCACACCAAAGTTTGAGTGGGATGGCGGGGAATTTTTGATAACATTCTCCAAACGGCTAAAAATAGTCTTGAAAACGTCGCAGTTCCCAGTGAGAGAAGATAGAAGCGCAGGGAACATGCGCTCGCCCACTCGATTGATAGGTTAGGTTCTGTGTACATTGTGCACGGCGCACTCTCGGGGTATTCCTGGCATGACAGAGCACTGGCGACGTATGCCATCTTTGAGATACTGCGAAAGCACGCATATCCTGGGAAATAAGCTGTTCTAATCGCCCGTCCAGCCAATTTCGGACCACCCACGGCGAAAATACGGGTGTTCCGGTAAAGTTTTACATATGCTTGTGTAGATCTCGAAGGGGCGAATCGAATGGTACCAACCTTTATTCAAGAAACCTAAAACTGAAGGAGTTATGAGCGTGCGACGCTTTGCGACGCTATATTGGCGTTTTTTCGCCCACTTTTGACCGTGCGGCGCGAGTGGTATTGTAGGCCGTCACTCCCTAACGACGACCAACTCAGAGCCATGGTGGAAGCGGATCTGTGAGAGGACCGGCACAGCATTACGGAGTTGATGGCAGCACTATCAATCACCACTCAAATAGGATCGGAAAAGTAAAGAAATTGGATGAAACTCTACCCCGCACGAACTAACCGTCGGGCAGATGCTGTGTTTCCACGACACCTGTGTTTCGTTAGGGCTGCGCAATCTAAGGTAGAATTTCTTGGATAGGACACATGCGTGACATGCGACGAAAATTGGATCCTTTATGACATTCGCCATCGCTCGGCCCAATGGCTGGACAAGAATGAGAGTCCCAACGAGATGCCGAAACCAGGACTCTATCCAAAGAAGACCATTGTGGTCGTACGGTGGACAATGGCTGGTATAGTCCATTACAAGCTCTTCAAGACTGGAGAGATTATCACAGCGGAGAAGTACTGTGCCGAAGCTGAAATGGTGCGCCAGAACTTGATTGAAAAACAGCCCGCTTTTGGTCAGCCGAAGAGGTCCAATCCTACACCTTGACCATGCGCGTCCGCACGTTTGAAAGTGTGTTCAAGAGAATGGATGAATTGAGATACGAAACTCCTCCACATCCAACCTATTCACCAGATCTGTTCCCTACCGATTATCATTTTTGGAAGCATTTTGATCATCAGGTGAAGGACAAGAAAATTCAATAAATAAGATATGAGGTCGAAAATGACTTCTTATATGTTTCATTAATTCTCGTAGTTCCGATTTTTAAAAATATGGAATGTCTAAAATATTGTCGCCCTGTGAAAAGTGTACTAATTGTAGTGGTGCTTATATCGATTAATAGTATTGCTTCCAAGCAAAGTTATGATCTGTCAAAGTTTTCAGTCAAAATCGGTTATTTCATAAGCAACGGCCTAATACTTTAAAAGGGAGGAAATGATCAACCAATCCGAAAATTTCTGTGGATAACCGATGCACGAACTACTTGGACGTAGCATAGACTGCCTGAAAAGGAGGGCTTCTTTAGTGCAGGACTCCTGCTTTCTGAAATTGGTTGAATGTTCGAATTCAGAAGTAAAGCAGCTGCTCGATCCTCTTTACGATGCGCTTGAAAAGCACCTCCATAGCGGCGACATGGAGAAAGCTGTCGAAGCATATCACAGCGATGGAGTGGTCGTTGAGAGAGGAGTGTCGGTCGCCTACGGAAGAGCCCGTAAGTGAATAGGATACGAAACTTAAAGCTGAAGGGGGTGCTCTGTTCCATCCTGCATCCGATTCACTTTAATCATATGGTTCTCCAGCAGGTCCATTATGTGTAGTTTTACCCAGGCAGTGTTGAAGATTTTTCAGTAAAACTTGAAAAACAATAAACGCATCTACGAGATTACAGGGAACTTGACCATGTAAGAATGAGCGCCACGTTACGAATTCACAAGGAACTGTTGTCTGAAAACTCTGGTCTCACCGCGGTTCGTGTCCCGAAAGTGGACAGCATTGGGAAGTGAGAACGCCAGTCAATCATTACCAGGCAGAAACACCGACAAAGCACACATCAGTCAATCAGGCTAATGACGATACACACCCTGTTTGGATGGTACACCCGTTCGATGCTGTCTGACATGCTGGCACGTTCCTACCTCCAAATGCTGGGACCTTGGCGGCAGGCCCGTAGTGTAAAACTGGATTATGTGTTAAAAAACGACGCTGAAGAAAGTAAGCGACTTATGAAAGCCAAAGAATCAATCATGAGCACATTCCAAATCTGCTTGTGGAACAATTATAAAAGATCTAAATCGCGGACAAAGTCGAATAGCTTCACGATGAAGATTTTTAGAAATTCAAGAAGGTCTTCAAAAACTTTGGAACCAGACCGGGCCGCAGACATTTTCGGTGAGTCGAACTTTTTCAATCTAATATTATTATATAAAAGTACAATGAAAGCTAAAGGCTAGGATGCAACATAATTGCAGTAGATAGGCAGAGTGTTTTTATTCTAATAACAAAAGTTAGGTCACCGTTATGGTACCAGTGGTTTGAAGAAGCTTGTCCTAATCGAAGACGTGGCCTGCATCGGGAAGTGGGAACACAGGCAAATCTGACCGTAAGACTAGGTTCTGGATTCATGCAGCCGGAGCCGAGATGTAGAGCCAAAGCACCTGAAGCACCGATTAATGCGAGGTGCATCCCTTTAAATGGGGTGAGGGAGTGAAATCGGCGATAAAGGTAATTTTAAAGTAGGAGCTCAGATCCTTCCATCTCCCCCCCCCCCCCCAAACATACAGCCGACACGGTTCTGCATTTTAGCCCTGAACTTTCAAACGTGTAAACCGCATCGAGAAAGATGTGCGGTCGACTTTCTTAGGCTGGATTCAATAATGACTTTACCCAGGGTTGTGTTGGAATATAAATTAGAAATTGGGGTCTTATCTGGCATTCACAAGAGGTTGAAGTTGATGAGTGATGGAGTAGAAATATCACAATTCATCGAATTATATCATGTCATGAATACCAAACTTGTTGGCGAATTTACCCATCACCATTAACCCATTACCCATCTAATCGTGAATCCGGCCTCTGATTGGCTGTTGCATGCCCACGTCCCCATACAGGCCACAATGCCACCAGAAAACTTGTCTATTCATTTCTACGTTGATGTTGCGCAGTAGAAAACAACAGCATTTGCCGTCTTCACATATGCAAACGCGTTCTCACTCTCCCCACAACTTCCTGCTTTCAGAAATTCAACGAGAAGTATGAGGGCAGCGAAAATTTCCTCATCCTGACGTGCGATAGTACGATGAACTCGGCAAAAACTGGCTCGGCGACAGCGAAGGTTATCCAGATATGGAAAAAGGACCACGACGGCAAGTGGACCATCTATCACGAGGAGTACGAAGTGAAGAAGTAGCCTCCAAATGTGACTCCTTCGAGCAATAAAGCTACCTGTTGTTGATACATGCAATATTACAGGAAAAAGAGGAGCAAGGCGAGAAGAGGTGAACGAACTCCCTTAAGGTAGATTGTACACAGAATAGGAATTGCAGGCAAATCTCTACTTCTGAGGTTATGAACGTGAGATGCGATAGAGAATGAAAGAAGTTCCAAAGTAGAGAGGATAGTTATAAAGACTATCAGCATAGAAGAAACGCTTGACATGATGAAGGCTATAAAGAGCAGAATGGAGGGAAAGGCTGGCTAAACCAAGTGATGTTGCTCGAGGTTCCTCACCGTTTTGCTTACATGCTTTATCTGACGGTTCTTCCAACTCATATTAGCACAAATATGACCCAACACAAAAGACTACATAGAAAAGTAGGTTTCCTTCAACTTTCCTGTCTCATGCACATTTTCAGTCATATCCATAAGTCATTCGCAAGTTTTCTTCATACTAGATACTTTCATATCCTTCATAATCATATTATTGTTCTTCTACTCAATCGTAAAACATTGCTCTTCGTCCGCATCCTAATTTCCGAAGTCAGGAAACAGAAATTAGGAAGGAGCGGGAGCATTAAGAACATGCGACGCACACCGTCTGGTCGAAGAGTGCATTAATCCTCACGTTCTTCTCCCAACTGCCTTCTAATGTCTAGTCCAAATGTGCTGGCTTATAAAGTTGAAATGCGGACATCATTCCAAATATCCGCATGAGCGCAAGTTGCGCAATTGACTGGAACTTCTATCCTCATTCTAATGATCGATTCCCTTGATTACCAGCCCAACTAAATGCCATCCCTTTGGGGTTGAGAAAACAGCAATGATTCTGTAAAGAACCATTAAAACGGGGCGACCTGTAGCTGTAATGAATATATTTGTCGAACGTGTGAATCAAAAAGCAGTCAACGTACATGTATCAGTATCGCTACGAGTTATAATATTTTATCGTCAAATTTGACGCTTTTCAAATCAAACTGAACGTCTTCCAACAGCGCCAGAGGTAAATGTGATGGCGTAGAGCATTCCCGCCTGGGGTGTGCGTAAGTGCGATTTACGATTTACGATTTTAGGTCATAAATAGTAAATTTTCGTAAATGAGATCTTTGATCACCAGACACTCACACTACATAGTGTGGTCCAGTTTGAGTACACTTTTTCCTAATTTTTGGCAATAGACACCTCCCACAAGTCTCCGGTATCCGCGTGTGAAGAATTTTGCGGTCTTGCTTTTATCATGTTTTTGGAGGTTAGATGAGTGGAACTGAATCTACACGCTCGAGCAAGGTAGAACTCGATTCCCTGGATGGCTCAACAAAGACCCATTTTAACCATCTCTAGGTCATTTAATGCCAGATTTGCCTACAACGGAAAAGGAATAACGTGTTTTCAAGTGCTGCGAGAAAATGCATTAGCAGGCCGAAAAGGCATTCGATTACCACCAAAGTAAATGCTCAAATGTAGGAAGTGAGAATTCTATGGCGCATCTCGAATCGACGATCGCTACCTTGTGATGACTCCGTGAAAATGTGGAAACTCTTCATGGGGCCTCGCAAAGCCAGCTCTGATACGCTTCAAGATTTAGTTGCGATTGGTAGGTATTACTCTACGCGTATTGCTTGCAAAATACGTGTCTATTAGATTGAAGGCATGGGTTAAAGGCAAGGCAGGGAGTTATTTGATCGCTAATAATTCATGATTCTTTACCGCGGTTTAAGCTCTGAGTTGGCTTGAGATAAAAAAGGAAAACATTCCGATCAAAAAAATTGCAAATCTGGTGAATTTCTACTTTTTCATCAAAGCCGTCCATTGTTCAACGCCTTGTAAGCATACATTAGCATACATTTTGTCTTTCTATTTTTAAAAGTGAGCCATAAGGTAGTGACGACATTTAATGGGACATTCTGTATTTCTAGGTCAATACAGATTGCAATACATCTTTTAGCTACACTTCTCAGTATCAAAACTTTTTGCTATCCAGAACATTGACGACTGCCGATTCTTCATTTTTTCTTACGGATTCCCCCCCCCCCACATTGAATTTTGCTTTTGCATCATGGCCAGTTGCGTCAAGTAACGTCTGGTTTTACACTTTTTGCAGAACTTGACTTTTTATTTGTACCAGAAAATTGGCCTTGACATTGAGCTCAAGCGAGTGGTACTCGCGTAATTTATCAGCGAGAAAGTGTCGAAAAGAGAGGACAGCCGAATCTCAGGATAAAAATGTGCAATTACATACTACAGAACCTTTTTGTGATGCGCTAAATATTCTATGTTTTAACTTATGATTCTTTTGATTCACAAGTTTAACTTATGAGTAGCGTAATTCCTATTTTGGTATGCACTCACTATGAGCGGTACTATGTGAAAAAACATCCAAACGTGAGCTTAGATCAACACCTATTTAGTTTGTAGCATCTCCCCCACTTCACTGATGAGCTACATTGAAGGTGCTACAACATAAAAAAGGTTCGTATGAAGATTTATATGGCAAAACGAAGTGAGTTTTAGTTTTCGCAACAAAACAGTAGCAGCTTTGGAGGTCTTCCAAATCAAAACGAAGCGAGCGTCTCCCAGAGCTAGAGGCTCTACGAGAAGTTTACAACACTTTTTGTTTAAGAAAATTAAGAAAAATTTGAAAAAATTAAGAAAAAATTGAAACTTTTGATTCAGCAATTTACGCTGCTGGGCGGGTGCTGCTTCGGCAGAGGTGGCTTAATTGTGAAGAGCATTCCTGCCCGGTTAGCAGATGGTGCGAGTTCGAGACTCACGCAGAGGAGTTTTGGGAGTTTTGATCGCACCAAAACATCGTCATGAGATTTGATTTTGCTTTAAACACACAAGGGCAACAATCATTTACTGTATTAAAAGAAGTGGGTAAGCCAGACACTCTGCTCGTTCATCGAGGTTTTTATCAAACTGATTGCAATGTTGCGTGGAGTAACACACATGTAAACTGTACATTAAAAGCTTATATAAAAACACTCATAGCCTCACATTCCTGTTTCAAGTAGGCATCGTTCACTACCAATCAAATAAAATTGCAGAGATCTAGTCAGGTGCGGTGGCGACCTCTTTTTTTGCTACCGTAAATGACTGTGTCCAATTGGACTTGAATGTGTCCAGTCTGAGGTGCTGGAAACTTTGAACAAATGTGACCCGTGAAGCAGATTAGGTCCTCACAATTTCGGCTGGTGTGTTCGAAGTTAGCTACCGCATAACTGATCCTCGTGGCAGTTATTACAGCACAAGTGCTCCGTCACGCCTATCGGCGTGCCTCGCACTTGCGCGCTTCGCGCGATGTTGCAGTATCTCTAAGCTAAGGACAATGACATCAAGCTAGCTGGTCTACTTGTACAGCTTTTTCCCTACCTAGGAGTAGAAAAGGCTCTCAGTACGTGCAGTATATAGTATGATAGGGCGATCTATTGGTTCCACGCTACTGGTTCTCCTTAGTGAAACGTTCCCCCATTACTGGTACTGGTTCCCCTCAATGATCCCCCTTAGCTGACGACGTCTTCGGCACGTCTTCTGAATCCCCAGGCATATTGGACGATGCCTTCGGCACGTCCACCTGAATCCCCAAACACGTTGAGCGACGTCTTTGAAACGTCATGCGACGTACTGCGCACGTCTTCTGAATCCCCTGGCACGAAGAAGACGCTCGGGTATTTTCTGCTTTTTTTGCTCCCCATAATTTGATCAGTATCAATTGACGGCGATCGAAGTTCTGAAAACGAACTTCGACCTCGCCAACACTCCCAAAAACTTCGCCCACACTTCCCCTAGGGGGGGGGGGTGGATTAGTTAGCGTGCTGATCACGAATCTAACATCCTTCTTTGAAATTTCAGACGATTATGGTAGGGTACGGTAGGTAACGGTGACAAAGGCTGTCGATGTCATCATCACCGATTCTCCCCAGTGCTAAGGGGGCTATTTGGGGTGACAAACACGAATCCTGCAGCAATTTCTCGTATTACGCTGCAGCACGGTAGCTACTGATTAGGATCGCCATAGCATATTGGACGACAAACTCCTCGAGATAGAAACAGAATCCGTCGAAGACGCCAGGAGACGCGAGCCTAACATCAGAAACGATCAAAAACAAAAGAAGACACTCACGCTCGAACTTCTAACCATTTCACTCGGATTTTCTCAACAGTTTGATTTCTTCGGAGCGATTTCGCTGATAAAATGACTCAGCCTCTGACTGAAACGAATCATCGAGCCGTTGTCTCACCCCCCCCCCCCTTCATCAGCGATATCACGATGCCTCCTTCCGCTGTTCACCGGATCGCAGCGTAATCAATGAGGCTAATCAAAAGCGAAACACCCAAAAAGCAAGTCAAACTCCTCGAAATAGAAAATGAATCCGTCGAAGACGTCAGAAGACGCGAGCCGAACATCAGAAACGATCAAAAACAAAAGAAGACACTCACGCTCGAACTTCTAACTATTTCACCCGGACTTTTTCAACAGTTTGATTTCTTCGGAGCGATTTCGCTGATAAAATGACTCAGCCTCTGACTGAAACGAATCATCGAGCCGTTGTCTCACCCCCCACCCCCTTCATCAGCGATATCACGATGCCTCCTTCCGCTGTTCACCGGATCGCAGCGTAATCAATGAGGCTAATCAAAAGCGAAACACCCAAAAAGCAAGTCAAACTCCTCGAAATAGAAATTGAATCCGTCGAAAACGTCAGAAGACGCGAACCGAACATCAGAAACGATCAAAAACAAAAGAAGACACTCACGCTCGAACTTCTAACCATTTCACTCGGACTTTTTCAACAGTTTGATTTCTTCGGAGCGATTTCGCTGATAAAATGACTCAGCCTCTGACTGAAACGAATCATCGAGCCGTTGTCTCACCCCCCCCCCTTCATCAGCGATATCACGATGCTTCCTTCCGCTGTTCACCGGATCGCAGCGTAATCAATGAGGCTAATCAAAAGCGAAACACCCAAAAAGCAAGTCGAACTCCTCGAAATAGAAAATGAATCCGTCGAAGACGTCAGAGAGCGCCACTGCGCTTCGGTTAGGTCCCGCCTAGATTCAAAACACCCGCGTAATTTTAAATTCAAAACGTCAAGTCAATAATTCTTGAGAAAAAGCACTGAAGGGAAGTAGAGTGCAGTGTCTGCACCCTCCTGCTTAGAGATCGCTCACTACAGAGGTAGAGTAGAGCTACGAAAAAAACTTCGCCCACACTTCGCCTAGGGGGGGGGGTGGTTAATTAGCGTGCTGATCACGAATCTAACATCCTTCTTTGAAATTTCAGCCGATTATGGTAGGGTACGGTAGGTAACGGTGACTAAGGCTGTCGATGTCATCGTCACCGATTTTCCCCTCACACTTCCCTCGCACTCCTCCAACACCGGATAGAGGCATATCGTTACTGGACCCCTCCTGGACAGACAGGACAAACACGTCGCCCTGGACTGACACGGCATCCCGTACAGACTGACAGAAGTTACACTCCCCTTAGCGGCTTATTATATAGAAGGAAGAAGGATGATGATGACCTCCACCACCTACACGCCTTAAATTTCACACCGCTTGAATGGCATCCACAAAAGATCGATAATATCGACCGATATCGATTGATCAACTTCAGATTCGTGTTCAGCGACCTCGATTACCCCCAAGGCTAAAGTTTCGGACCGCTTGGACGAAATACACGAAAAATCGATATTATCGATCGATATCGATTGATCAACTTCAGATTCGTGTTCAGCGACCTCGATTACCCCCAAGGCTAAAGTTTCGGACCGCTTGGACGAAATACACGAAAAATCGATATTATCGATCGATATCGATTGATCAACTTCAGATTCGTGTTCAGCGACCTCGATTACCCCCAAGGCTAAAGTTTCGGACCGCTTGAACGAAATACACGAAAAATCGATATTATCGATCGATATCGATTGATCAACTTCAGATTCGTGTTCAGCGACCTCGATTACCCCCAAGGCTAAAGTTTCGGACCGCTTGAACGAAATACACGAAAAATCGATATTATCGATCGATATCGATTGATCAACTTTAGATTCGTGTTCAGCGACCTCGATTACCCCCAAGGCAAAAGTTTCGGACCGCTTGAACGAAATACACGAAAAATCGATATTATCGATCGATATCGATTGATCAACTTCAGATTCGTGTTCAGCGACCTCGATTACCCCCAA
This sequence comes from Heligmosomoides polygyrus polygyrus, assembly GCA_947396885.1. Classification (NCBI taxonomy): domain Eukaryota; kingdom Metazoa; phylum Nematoda; class Chromadorea; order Rhabditida; family Heligmosomidae; genus Heligmosomoides; species Heligmosomoides polygyrus. Next base: position 70,167,355 of record OX377204.1, on the reverse strand, counting down.
GGCTAAAGTTTCGGACCGCTTGGACGAAATACACGAAAAATCGATATTATCGATCGATATCGATTGATCAACTTCAGATTCGTGTTCAGCGACCTCGATTACCCCCAAGGCTAAAGTTTCGGACCGCTTTAACGAAATACACGAAAAATCGATATTATCGATCGATATCGATTGATCAACTTCAGATTCGTGTTCAGCGACCTCGATTACCCCCAAGGCTAAAGTTTCGGACCGCTTTAACGAAATACACGAAAAATCGATATTATCGATCGATATCGATTGATCAACTTCAGATTCGTGTTCAGCGACCTCGATTACCCCCAAGGCTAAAGTTTCGGACCGCTTGGACGAAATACACGAAAAATCGATATTATCGATCGATATCGATTGATCAACTTCAGATTCGTGTTCAGCGACCTCGATTACCCCCAAGGCTAAAGTTTCGGACCGCTTGAACGAAATACACCCCCCCCCCTACACCCCCCCTCTCTCTACTCCAACACCGCATCTCCAGGCACGTTTGGCAGCGTGTTCGGCACGTCTACTGACTCGCCAGGCACGTTGGGCAACGTGTTCGGCACGTCTACTGAGTCGCCAGGCACGTTGCACAACTGCAACCCCCCTCCTCCGACGATTCCCCCTTACAGGACTCCAGCACCGCATCTCCAGGCACGTTTGGCAGCGTGTTCGGCACGTCTACTGACTCGCCAGGCACGTTGGGCAACGTGTTCGGCACGTCTACTGAGTCGCCAGGCACGTTGCACAACTGCAACCCCCCTCCTCCGACGATTCCCCCTTACAGGACTCCAGCACCGCATCTCCAGGCACGTTTGGCAGCGTGTTCGGCACGTCTACTGACTCGCCAGGCACGTTGGGCAACGTGTTCGGCACGTCTACTGAGTCGCCAGGCACGTTGCACAACTGCAACCCCCCTCCTCCGACGATTCCCCCTTACAGGACTCCAGCACCGCATCTCCAGGCACGTTTGGCAGCGTGTTCGGCACGTCTACTGACTCGCCAGGCACGTTGGGCAACGTGTTCGGCACGTCTACTGAGTCGCCAGGCACGTTGCACAACTGCAACACCCCTCCCCCCACGATTCCCCCTCACAGTTCAGCACCCAGATGGCCAGGCAGACCGTCACTGATCCCCCCCTGGACAGACACTCCGCCCCGTACAGACGCTCTCCCCCGTACAGACGCTCTCCCCCGTACAGACGCTCTCCCCCGTACAGACGCTCCGCCCCGTACAGACGCTCCGCCCCGTACAGACGTTAGCGGCTTATTATATAGAAGGATACTGAGACAAACTTTGCATAGAATCGCGGCCAGATTAATTCGATGGCTGCGCCTCCCGATCAAGGATCGAGAGCTGAACAAACAAACCCTTCGCACTGCTTCATAGTTAGCCGATTCGCAGTTCAGCAACTGTGCAGCCTCACTCGCTCCCTCTTCAAACGCTCTTTAAGCGTCCGACCCCGTGGTGAAATTGGTGTCGGTAATTCTGCAGGAAGTGAAATGCACGACGATTAACTGACCGCGCTGATTAGGTTCCTGGTTCCGTCTCGCTCTGTTCCACTACGTCTCTTGTTCCTCCGCTACTGCCTGAGCGCTTCATCCTAGAAGTATGATTGCTATCTCTACACACTCCCTAAGCAGACCTTGTGCTTCTGCATTTCTTAATTGCAGCTCACTTACGCGTTTCCATGACAGCAGTGAAGATTTGCATCTAAAAATGTCTGTGCTTGGTGGCAGTACGGTCTCGACATTAACATTCATGGATATACGCATTCATATAAACATTCAAAAACTCTCCTTCCATGATGACGCCTCCTGATAAGAAGCGACTCCCGATTCAACGTAGATCTCTTCTGAAACCGGCTAGCCAACCTTTGCAATAATGCAGGGTGTCTCAAAAAATGTATACCCTGTTTAAAATGTGATAACTTAGTAAAGGTACTAAAAAAGTTTTAAAGACACTAAAAAGGTATTAAAAATATCATATGAAGCTTAAAGAATAGAAATTTTCTTACATATGAGCGGCATGGGCGCGTGTAGCGCAGTCGGAGGAGGCGCGACTGTCGCGTGCACCCGATACCAGGTTCCTGGTTCGGATTTCCCGCCCAGGCCAACCAACCCTTCCATCCCTCCAGAGTCGGTGAATTGGTACCAGACTTGTCTGGGAAGGATAAAGCGCTGACTTGTTCATCGGCTGGCCATCGCAAGTCATTGTATGGCCAAATACGCATTCATGTTGCCTCCTCGACATCCCTTAGAAGTAGAATGCGCTGGCGCATCCCAGAAGGGATTGAGTAACGCCGTCCTTTATCCTTTATCCTTTATGAGCGGCATGGAATGCGCCTTGCACTCGTCTGAAATTTTGCATTTCATACTCGATTGATTGTGTTTTGCTGGAATACTTGTTGTAATTTCTCCACCAAGTTTTCAATCAAGCTCCGATTGATTTGTGCTTTTTTTAGATTCAAAATATAAAAAACACGCTTACGTTCACGAAAAATGCAGGACATTCTAAAAAATGCAGGTACTGTTTGAAAGGTTCTAACATTGCTGGTTGTGAAGCTTTTGAAGATGTTTGAAACTCATATAAAAGCACATGGTAGCGAAATTTCTGTGAATTATAATAATGCAAGATTGCACCATGCTCCCTCCTGAAACCTTGCATTTCAGACTCGCCTGATTGGGCATGGGCTGTGCCTGTTACAGTCTTGTCACTACTTGGCCTGATTAACCTGTGCTTTTTTAATGTTTAGAGCTTGATTATCATGTGAAGACATGTGACATACGAGTTTATTGAGTGCGCAATTTAAGTGTGAGCAGGAGTCCAATTTTCCACGACGGATTCTGTGGAGTGATGAAGCCACATTCAAGCTGAATGAAGAAGTTAATCAGCATAATTACAGCTACTGGACAAAGAAAAACTTTATAAGGAATACATCACAGGTTAATCTGGCTAAGTAGTAACAAGATTGTAACAAGCATTCGGCCCATGCACAGTCAATTAGGTCTGAAATGCAAGGTTTCTGGCGATGACATAGCGCAATCTTGTCTATTTACATGCCTTAGAAATTTTGTTACCCTGTGCTTTCATATGAGTCTCAAACGTCTTCGAAAGCTTCATTACCAGCAATGTTAGAACCTTTCAAACAGTACCTGCATTTCTTAGGATATCCTGCAGTTTTCGCAATCCGTAGTGTATTTTTAAGTATTAAACCTTAAAAAAAGAACAAATTGATTAAAACGGTCTCTTTGTGAAGAAATTATAACACGCATTCAAGCGAAACACGATCAATCGGTTGTAAAATGCCAACCTTCAGACAAGTGCATGGCGCATTCCATGCCGCTTATAAATTTCTATTTTCCTAAGCTTTCATAAGAGCCCTCAACTTTTTTAGTAGCCTGACTGTAAGCGAAGTTATCACCTTTCAAACAGTACATACATTTTTTTGAGAAACCCTATATAAGACAAGCCAACTCCAGATGAGACACTTAAGATATGACGCTACTCTTGTTATAGAGCCTTCTGTGAGGAGCTCTGCGTCTAAAAGTAACTCCTATTTCAAACCACTAGGGCCCAGTTCCAGCGCAGAAAATTAAGACGGTCAAAGCTGACTGCGATCATGATCAGACCTACACTTCCATGGCCTCATTAAAAGTCACCAGCGGCACCCGAGCGAAAATGTAGTGGATGCACATCGACTGTTTTCTGCGTTCGCGGCTCAGGCGTTCATAGTCGGCGATGCGACAAGCGCGGTGTAAGGCACCCGGTGCTCATTAGAAGTCGCGGTAAGTTGAAAGATTTATTCAATCAGGAACAACAGAAGATGTCGGATCGAACTCGAATTACTCAAAACAACGATGTGCAGATCAGATTAAATCTTAGGGCGGCAGCATAGAGCCTATAATCGAGACTTGTGCCGGACGGGACTCGAACCCTTTCTTCACTTTCTAGGGTACTAGCTACTACCACTGCGATGTTCAGTCGCAAGCAACATCCTGACATCATGGGTAGCCGATAGGCCGTTGCGACGAGGATTTCGCGGATGTTCCTCCATTGCAGAGCATCTCGTATGTAACTTTCCTGAAAACTCATCTTATTTCAAACTAAACCATCGGGGAAATTTAAAATACAAAAAGCTTGCAAAAAGGATTTAGAGTCATTCGAGACCGGAACTGAAGAACGTCTAGGTCATATCCACGTCCAACTTTCCACGAACCTTGTCATTGCTAACACTGATGTGATGAAGTTGGTTGCAGTTGTTAACCAAGATTAGCATCGACCTTTACTGTGGCAAACGTTTTGGCGTAGTCGCCTTCGTCAGAGATTGGAAAAGTCGAAGAAATATCTGGAAGCATCTGATATAGGTTTTGCGGTGCCTATTCTCATTGCAGTGGCACAGTATGTAGAGGCTTGTGACGCCAAGTCCTTTAGATATCAAAAAAGTTTCTATCTTCATTATCAAGTAGAGGGGCAGAACCAACAGGTTATACTGGATCGAGATATTTTCACCTCGTCTGAAAATACCAAATTCTTTCAGTTCCCGAAAAAAGCTTCCCACTCTCTGACCGTAGCCTTGTAATCAGTGTCGCTCGTCCTTTCGATAATCGTATGGATTTTTATATCACCACCCCATATCTTGCACTAAACGCGAAATCTCGACGGAGAGTTCATAATTATATACATGTACGTAACAACCAGCAATGGTGAAAAACTGCCTTTTGGCACCCCTTTGACATTTCCTTTTCGAAGCATCCATAAGAAACGGGGAACTCGGAGCAAAACCTTAGATCTTCAACCAAGGTAGTCTGCTGAAATTCATTCGAAGCATAAAGGCACGGTTCTCGGTTTTTGGAGAAGGTAACACCTGTAGAACGTGAAAGACAACAAATCTGTATGGGATCTCTCCTACGCTGTAGAAAGACATCCGGATTTGAATCGTGATGGTTTTCATACGCTTCAGTAACTATAATACTTATATAGATTTTAAATTCTATAATGTACTACCCAAACAAAGGACTTGGGTGCATTTTGCTTTTAGAGTACGCCGCACCTATCATAATGTTTTAAAAACTGTTGCAGCCGGGAGATCACGCCATGTACCAACTCTGTCATCTTCTTCGCCCACACTCTGTTACCCTCTCTCAGCCGCCTCCCATAAGCGTCACTCCTAGGCTGAATCCCCCACCCGTTGCTGTTTTTCTCTCTAGCTTTGGTTCTTTGTGCAGAATGCTCAACTAGAACTTTCCATATTCTCATACGTAATCCTTCAAGCGCTTACACGAACGTAATAAACCTAAGATCTAATATCTAGTACGAGCACCTCATGAAGTCCAATGATCACCTCATACCAAAAGGGGGCTTCTCACAAATGCATGGCTCTAATGTCGACTTGGTCAAGGTGACGTTATTTCCAGTAATTTGTTACTTTACTGTTATTCTTACAGCTACTGAATGTAGACAGCTAGTTCTCTTTGAAGATATTTCAAGAAAGCTGTCGCTTCACTTCTGTTGGCTCAATTTCTCTCCAACCGCGAAGTACCTCTTTGGCTTTCCCAAGATCTTTTTGATTTCTCGTGTAATACCAGGGAAAGACAGAGGTGACAAAAAATTTAGGTCAGGGACTTATGCGGTAGTCCATGCCATGTCTTATAGACATAAATCAGCAGTTATACATGCAATCTAGTGAAGTTCCGTCGAAAGGGACGATGTTGTCTGTGACTATGAGGACAGCGAGAAAAACGGAAGGGTGTTGTATAGAAGAGGTTGTGCACCATCATCATATCGAGCACGCTCCCTGATGCAAAACAATCCTTCCATCGTGGAGCATCTCGCCAATGTTGCAATTCCATTTTTCCCAGGGTTCCCCAGGGATCCAGAACGGCCTCATGCAGTGTTTTCTCGCTGATGTGCGGGGGTGGTGAGGGTGGCCGGGCTCGAAAAGAACGTCGATAATTAACTCAATTGCCAAGCGCGACTCCCACTCCACTGAATTCGAGGAACAATGGAAATAAGTCAACACACCACAGCTGAATTTGCTACGTTCTCAGTTTCTTGACGGCCTGCTGAATGGTGCCCAAACGTGAGCAGTGGCAGTGTAAGGTGCAGTAATGATGGAAGAGAGCAACTACTACTTCCAGTCGTACCATGCGTTCATTGTTCGGGATACTTCTATAAAATTACTTCATCGTGAGCAAAGTGTTATATAATAGCTTTCTATTGTGCGCAAAGAGGATTGCAATTGAATTATAGAGAAACAGACATACTAGCAGACCACAGGTTACTGTTTTTTTCAGGGAGATGATCCAGTTTCCACTGGTTCGTGAAGTCATGTTTCTTGGTCTCATTCTACCCACTCTTACAAAGGTCGCCTCTCGCTTAGAATAGGAAACATGCGTTAGTACATTACTTCGCTACCTTCGTTACCGCCTGCACCTGTACGCATCAAAATGCTTGATATCTCCCCGATAGCTCTTTGGAGAAAGATTTGCGACCTCGTCATTGCCTACAAAATCCCAAATTCAGCGATGGGTCTATCTGTGGGACCGTTTTACATGATTTTGCCTTCCACCACTAAAGGTTCACAGGCAAATCTTCATCTTCCAAATTTGAAGAGTTGTTTGCATGTCACGTTTTTTACACAAAGGGCTGGTTCCGAATTCATCGAATTAGCAAAACATCTCCAATTCCTTAGCGCGTGTAGCGCAGTTGGAGGAGGTAACGGCTGTCGCGTGCACACGATACTAGGTTCTTGGTTCGAATTTCTCACTCAGGCCAACCAAGACCTCCATCCCTTCGGGATCGGTAAAGTTACACCAGACTCGTCTGAGAAGGATAAAGCACTGACTTGTCAATCGGGTGGTTACCACAAGTCATTGCACGGCCAAATACATTCAAATTGCTTTCACGACATCCGTAGAAATGCCTGGCGCATCTACAAGTGATTGAGTAGCGCTGCCCCTTTCTCACCAACTCCTGACTCCTTAAGCAGGTTTAAGAGGCTTTTAGACTGCCATTTCCGAAACCCTTTATTGCTTGTCTTCTTCTGAGTGTAGGAATTTTTCAATTTATGTTCCACCGATCTTTTTTTCTCATTTATCCTCTTCTTTTTTGATGATTTGTATTGTTGATGTTTCTTGCAGTTTCTTCCACAAGTTCTTTAGGTTTTCCGTGCATTTATTATAGGTAGGTATTAGGTTATTAATATTAACGTATTAATTAATAAATTATAAAGCGCAGAGCTGCTTGCAGGTGACAGCTAGCTTATCCACCTCAAGCATATTTACTCTTTCATGATGATATGTACGCATCATAGAAGGAACAAATGGAAGGAAGATCATAGGAGGGACCTCTCCCTTCAGCGCTTTATTATTCAGCGCTTTCGACTTTTTCCTACCTGACCTCTACCCAAAATCAAACAAAGCGATTTGTTACCATTGCGATAAAACCAGATGCAAAATGCACACTATCTAAACGGAGAGTGGCGCTTTTTAAACCATGTGGAAACCTTTCATATAACAGTGAACAGCATAGAAATCAAAGCAGACGCACTTAAAAAGGAATTGGAGGCTTTTACGCCAAGTCTGAAAAAAGTTTCAAACCTGGTGAGCAGCTTTAGACGTTCTATGAATGTTTATTGAACACCTAGAAAGGGCGTCCAAGAAATAAATCGTACTGCTAAAGTCAACATAATGCTTGAACATTATTTGAATTCTTAGCTCTTTAACTAAAGCGAAAAGTATTTTTTAGAAAACGTCGCAATCTCAAGAACGTCGCATTTGGTGCCAATCTTCTTCTTCTTCAGCGTTTATCCCGCATCGTAGCGGGGTCCGCTATTCTGGTGTTATGACGCCACCAGCGCCAGATCAGGGTGAACACCAGTAATCTTCAAGTCCGTATGTAACGTATCTAACCAGCGCTGCTTCGGACGCCCTCTAGGCCGTTTTCCGAGCACATCTATGTTAAGGCCAATCTTGCGGACGCTGTCTTCTTCTCCACGCAGAACGTGGCCGTACCATCGTAAGCGAGCTTCGCGCATCTTGTCGGTTATCGGCGCGACACCGAACTTCTGCCGAATAGCATCGTTTCGGATGCGGTCCATGCGGGTGACTCCAGCCGTCCAGCGCAGCATCTTCGTCTCCATGACGCTACGGCGCGTTTCAACTTCCTTGGTCGCAGGCCAACACTCAGCTCCGTACATCGCTACCGGCCAGACGACGGCTCTGTATATCTTCGACTTCAAGCGCTCCGGTATCTTCCTATCGCAGAGCACGCCAGTCAACGAGCGCCACATGTTCCAGTCTGCACTCACGCGTGAGTTCACTTCAACCATCAGTTTGCCGTCAGACGCGACTGCTGATCCCAGGTACTTAAAGACCGAGGTGCGTGGGAGCTCGATGCCGTTGACCTTGATGGAGCTGGACTCAGTAACGTCCGTCGTTAGATATTCGGTCTTCTTCACGTTTAATCTGAGTCCAAACCGCTCCAAGCGATCACACCAAGCATGCACCTCTCGCTCGAGTTCATCTTTATCTTCGCTAGCGAGCAATACGTCATCAGCTTAAAGCAACGTCCAAGGAACGGGCTTCTGAAGATCTCGTGTGATGTCATCCATGACGACATCAAAGAGGAGTGGGGAAGGCGCAGAACCCTGGTGTACCCCGACAGAGATGGGAAACCAGATCGAGGTTCCAGCTGCAGCTTGCACTCGACTCTTTGGACAAGAGTAGAGAATTCGCACCCACTCTATGAGCTCTTCGGGAACTCCATGATGTCGCAAGGCGTACATATCACTTCACGCGGTACGCGGTCAAAGGCCTTCACCAAGTCGAGGAAGGCGATATGCACGGGCTTCTGTTTCTCGCGGTGCTTCTCTAACAGGAGGCGGGCGGCGTGTATGGCATCAATGGTGCCACCGCCAGCTACGAAGACGCACTGATTGCTGGAAAGCTGTACGATGTCACGAATTCGTCCGTCGACAATTCGCTCAAAGATCTTCATGCTGTGCGAAAGCAAACGAATTGGACGGTAGCTGGAGCAGTCTGCAGGACTGCCCTTCTTCTTCCAAATCGGAATCGTCGTGCTTTGGCGCCCACACTCAGGCATCTTCTTCTCCGCCACAACCTGGTTAAAGAACTTCGCCAATCACTCAGCAGGGTACCAAAACTTCGACTTCCACAGTTCTGCTGCCACGTCGGGCCCAGTCGCTTTGCCTGGCTTCATCTTCTTCAAAGCCGCTTCAGTCTCCTCCACGGTGATTTCCTGGACGGGGCCGTGGGTTGGAGCCGTTGAAGGGATGGCTGGATTGGGAAATTCTACTGTAGAGATTTCCTCAAAGTAGTCGCGTCATCGCTTCAATGCCTTCATGCGGTCCGTAAGAAGGCATTGAAGCGATGACGTGTTCTCATCATTGATGCCGAAAAACTTCTCAATATTCTCGGTCTGCCGATGGCGATTCTTGGCAAGTCGGTACAGATACCGCTCACAATCGCGCGACTCGAGCTTCTCGTTGACGTCTCCATAATGAGTGGCTTTTGCAACAGCCACGGCCTTCTTTGCAGCTTTCTTCGCTTCTTGGTACTTCCGCCAGTTATCGGCTGTCTTTTCGCCGACAAACACGTGATAAAGCGACTTCTTCTCTCGCACTTTTGCTTTCACGTCATCTGTCCACAGCCAGGCCTGCTTGTCGACCTTCCGTCGCCCAGGCTTCGTAATGCCGAGTTCCGACTGTGCAGCTTGACAAATCGCGTCGGTCGCCTTCTTCCAAGCTTCGTCGACCAACGTGACTGTCGGAAACCGTACGCGGGAAATCACAGATGCTTCCTTCTCTTTCATTCGCCACCACTTGATTCTTGGTGCACCGCATCGCTCGACCTGCTTCAGCCTCGGAGGGGCGATCTTAAAGTTACAGATCAGCGGTCGATGCTGTGGGGCGACCGTCTCATACGGCACGAACTTCGCGTCTGTGACGAGACTTCGGTCACGATCCTTCACAAGGACAAAGTCTATCTGAGTCCTGGTGCTTCCGCTATAGAACGAGATGAGGTGGGAGTCGCGTTTTCGGAAGACGGTGTTCACTATGGTGAGATTCCGCATAGTCAAGGATACGCTCACCATCTGCGTTACGCGACCCATAGCCGAAGGATACACTCACCATCTGCGTTAGGCGACCCATAGCCGAATCACCATGACAGCTGCACCCGTCTTTCGTTGCGCCGACGTGCCCGTTAAGGTCACCAGCGACTATGATGACATCTTTCGACGGTACCTCTGCTGTCTTCTCATCGAGCAAGTTCCAAAACTCATCCTTGGCTTGATCGGAGCAGCCAGTATGCGGAGCATACGCAGAAAAGAAGTGATAGAGTCGCTCCTTAGCGGCGACAACGACCTTCATCAATCAATCGTCAAACCGCTCGACGCTTACAATCGAGTCACGAAATCGTTCGAAGACGATTATTCCGACACCGCTGGTGGTCCTGGGACTTCCACATAGGACGGCCTTAAAGCCTCGTCCTATGTCCCTTGACTTGCGGCAGGGCCACCTCGTCTCCTGCACCGCACAGAAGTCAACTCTTCTACGCTCCAGTGCTTCAACCAACTCGCACGAGCGGCCCGTCAACGTACCCACATTCAGCGTTGCCACGCGGGTCCTGCTTACGTTGCGGGACTTTCGGACTAGCTCAGTTGCCCCCCGATGCCGTCCTCGCATCAGGGACCCTCGCATACTTTCCACACTCGCCGGGCTTTGCGAGTGCGCGTCGGCTCTCGCGGACGCCGTAGCACTATCTCGATATTCATGTAACGTCATCAACCATGTGATGTGGCATGGGTCTTCCTAGGCCGGCCTGTCACAAGGGCCTGTCGCCTGCAATCGAGTGTCCGTGATCGGCTTAGCTCGCAGAGCGAATCGTTTCCAGTGGCACCACGTGGAGGAACGGACACCGCCACAAAGAACGTCGCATTTGGTGCCAATACTATGTTTATGCTTGTTTCAAAGCACATGCAGGAGTTTGAGGATAGGCTACATAGAGGTTGTGCTATACACTCGTCTAGTCCAACATTATGTCTATGTGATTAATTGTGTAAACACTGTTCTAGTGGAAATTTATAAAATAACAATGCAGTAGAATATTAGAAAACGCAGTCATTTATTGGGGAACTTCACTTGAACGGCATCACTCTCTCGTCAGATCCGCATAAGGAAGAAGTGTAAGGGATGTCTTAGAAAGCTGCGATTTTTTGGCTTTATATACTCTAACCAAGGCACATTTATATACACAATACATTGGATCCGATCGAAAATCTTCGGATAATTGAATGACTCGGATAAGGATAAATTTGCAGAGCCGTGATTCTTGGATGATACGGATAACGGCGGTTTTGCATACTCCAGATTTTTGGACAATTCGGATCAGGACATGCGAATCGGGTATACGAAAATGACTCATTCGGATGCAATATATATTTTACACACACTTGAAAAATAATAGTTTTTTGTGAACAACTGAACAAGGCTCCACTTTTTTGGTCAAAACGATTGGAATATTTGCGAAATGACCTTTTATTTGGAGAATCATTCCATGACAGTCATTCCAGAATGTGTTCTTACTATGTTTAACTTTATGTGACATACATATTTATTCGAGCACAAATGAAGAAGAAGATAATTTACGAATTCTGAAAAGTGCTGCTGCTGGAGTTCAAAAAAAAAGAAAAACTCGAACATTACCTACCTTAAGGGAGAGACGGAGAACATAGCTAAAATTGAACGGAGGATAATGAGAAAGGTGATTTCATACTGAATGCGACATAATGATAAACGAAGAGGGGTTGTTGCTCATCAGCTGCTCGACCACATGTCCAGGCAGTTCATCTCTTGGATGTCATCAGTGGCATAAGCTGAGATCGAGTCACAGCTAGTTCCTCCCAACTTTTTACGAGTTTTTGTTTTTATCTCGATGGCTACATACATAGTTCTGGTCATAGTCAACTATTTTCTGTAAAATCATCCGCACGTGTTGTGTATAAGATGCTTCCTCAATGTGATGGGTATCTGTGCTGAAATTAGACCATCAATTAGAAATTTTCATTTTTTGCAAGATTGTAAAAGTCCTTCCTAATTCGAGTGGATTCTTCTCCCTTAGCACACCGTATTACTTTAGTGAAATTTATGCTTATTTAGGCTCTACAGTCACTGGTCAAACTTCAGTTTACTTCTATGTCAAAGAAACTTATGGCATTAGTTCGCCAGCTTATGTATTGATGTTGTCGCAACAATACGCTTACGTTTCGAAGATTGTATGTACAGAGTTGCATTTCGAGGGAGGTGCTATGTGACAACATTGGCTCCTTCCTTTTCGAGTTCTGCTGCGAAAGCAGGGTTTCAAAATCGCCCTCAAGTCCACAAGCTGCCCCGCGTGTGCCATTCGTGCCGAATTATCCAGATGAGAGCGCCGAACGTGCGTACGCTGCTGGCGGCTGGGCAAATCGCTTCCTGCTTCGGAGCCGACCGGCACAGCTGTGTGGCACGGCCGGCTCACGCTGCCTATGCTCGTTGTTTTCGTCGCTTACCCCCGGTAGGAATTCGCACATCTCCGATATAGCTCTCCATCTCCCTGACCACCCTGTGTGCGGCATGGGGGGCTTGTTCGCTGCAGGACCTCGTCGGATGTCGCCGTGCGGTCACGCGTAATATCAGCTGATTTGAGTCACAGCCCGCTGTATAACGGCACCATGTCCGTTTTTGCATTCCTCAGAAGCAGTCTCGGCAAGCAACCTTTGTGGTGTGCATCGTATTCTAGGTCACTATCTTTAGAGCTGGCAAACACGAAGTTACCATCGGAGCTCGCAAAGCGCAATTCGTAGTCATAGTTGGAGGGTAGCTGGCGGTAGATGTGAACGCCTCCACTTGACGCTGTGTCTGCTCACAATTTTGTAGCGAATCAGCGACAAAAAAGTTTTCTATATGAGGACAACTCCAAATTTATGCCATTTGATTGCATTTCATTTGGTTGCATAACAAGGCTTCCCAAAGCTTGCCATTAGAGTGCAACGTACCGAATTCTGAAAAACACAATGCTGTATTTGATTATTATTTTTAGTAGTTATTTAGTATTTTTAATCTATCTATGTATTAGGCGTGCATAGCGCAGTCACAGATCATTTCGGCTGCCACGTGTACCCGATACCAGATCCTTTGTTCGGATTTCCCGTCCAGGCCAACCACGTCTTCCATCCCTCTGAGGTCAGTGAATTGGTACCAGACTTGTCCGGGAAGGATAAAGCGCTGACTTGTTCATCGGCTGGACGCCGCAAGTCATTGAGTGGCTAAATATGCACTCAAATCGCTCTACAACATCCGGTTCGAGTTGGCTGGTTCAGGTCCTGCTCAGCCCAACGGAATGTTTTATCTCAAGCATGAGATGAATTGATGGCAGGCTTGTTTGTGAAGGATAAAACACTGATTTGTAACACTAAACTGGAGGCTAAAAGTGGGGTAATTGACCAGATTCGGTGCAGGGAGTGTAGTGAAATATACATTGGAGAGACTAATAGACCTCGAGGTGTACATATTAAGGAACACTTAGCGGGTAAACGACGTGCTAATTTACTAACACCACTCGGCGAACACATTCACAACGGTAACGACTTTGCCATAGAGTGCAAGATTTTGGCTTTAAGACTGAGATTTCTACGCGTAGTATGAACAAGAGAAATGAGTGGCTATCCATCAAAAGTGATCTGTTCTCGTTTGCACCACTCTGTGAGCAGAATGGCGATCCCAGCAATGAATGGGACTCCGATTGAGTCTCATTCACTTCTGGTCTACCAACCCCGAGTGGTAGCGACATCGCTACGCTCTGTGGTGGAAAGCCATGTGAGCTCATTTTGCACATTCCAGGTTTTCGCGTTGCGTTCCTGGCTTTATGTCAGAACGGCAACGCGGAGGAAGCATTTGGTCGGGTGGTAGTGTACAAATTAAAAAACATCGAACATCTGCAGGCCGCTGAAGACGACGAAGCGATAGAAACGTAAGGCCTAAAATAAATAATAAACACCCACCGCACAGAAGAAACAACGAAAGAAATCACTGATTTGTCAATCAGCTGTCCGTGGCAAGTCATTGTGGAGGCAAGATATGTACGCATATAGGGTCGACAACATCCGATAGAAGTAGAGTGCATGGCGGCATTCCAAGCGTGGATGCCGGCCCTTATCACTTTATACAGGGTGCGGCAAAATTACCCGTGCACCTAAACATTTTAAATTTTGAAAAATTTCTTAGGAATTTTCCCGCTTCATTCGCCTGATATAGGTTGAATGAACATTGTGGAATTCGTACGTACTTAAGTACAAAATGTTTGAGCGTTCCGACCGTCGAAGTGCTGTTATCAAACTTCATAAGGCCGGCAAGCAAACGAGGGATATTGTGAGGATCCTTTCCGTGCCCCGAAGAACGGTTCAGGATCCAGTAAAACGCTACAAGTAATTGAAAACCGAAGAGGATAGAAAAATTAGTGGGCGTCCCACGACAGCTACGAACCGGAACAATGTGAAACACGAGAGAGAAAAAATCCGGAGAAACGCCAGGAGATCGATGCGCCAGATGCAAAAGAAGTAGGAATAAGGTCAAAGAGGAGGATAGTCAGGGGAAAGCTTAAGAGTTTCCTTATGGTCTACAGAAATGCCAACTCCTGACGGACACTATGAAGAAGAGGAGATTGGAAAGATGCAAAGGGTTGCTACAACGATTCACAATGGCACCTGCTCGACACATCGTGTTTAGCGATGAAAAGGTTTTCACGCCTTCAATTCCCAAAATATGAGAGGATTATTGGGGACGCGCTCGCTGAGGCTACCGCCGAGGCACGACTTCAGGAAAGTGCGAAAAGCCTCAATCCATAATGGTTAGGGAGGAGTCACATTTTCAGGAAGAACTCCACTTGTTTTCGTCGAAGGTAGCGTGAAAATCAGCGCAGCGGTTTACAAGGAAATCCTGAAAAAAAGTTCTCAAGCCGTGGGCTGATTCCTACTTTGGAGAAGCCTACTGGTGCTTTCAACAAGATTCCGGCGCACAAAGCGAAGGTGGTCCAGGAATGGTTCGCCGAGCAGCTGATTGACCTCATCACACACGAGGAATGGCCCTCCAGTTCCCCGAACCTTAACCCGATGGATTATTCTGTGTGGACCGTCTTAGAGAAAAAAAGCCTGCTCTAGCAGGCACAAAAATGTGGACTCTCTTAAAGAAGCGCTTTTGAAATCCTGAGACGAAATTGATGAACCGTGCCTGCGTGCCAAATGCGAAGCCTTTGTCGACCGTCTGAAGGACTGTGTGAAGGCCGAAGGCGATCATTTTGAAAACTGTTAGCATGCTTTGAATTGCCATGTTTGTAGTAGATAATTCTGATAGTTAGCATTGATCTGCGAAGTTTGACTTCAAAATGCCATTGAATTTTCAGTGCACGGGTAATTTTGCCGCACCCTGTATTTTGTTAACCTTGAGCTGGATCGCATTGGCTACGTTGTGCGAAGTACCGCTCAGCACTACATAAGTTCAAAGAAAATCTATTGGCTATGGACTACACACAGTACATGAAATAAATGAAAAGCCGTATCGAACTACCAGCCTGCCAGTCAACGTTTCTGCAACACTTCCTGCTGGCGCTTGTGGCTGCCCACTGCAAGGGCAGTATTCCTTTCCAAGCTGTTGGTCAGTGGATACGAATCCTGTGTTCAATAAAGAGGAGGTAAAGCAAAAAACACGAAACTACAAACTTTTCCTCCGTCAAAATGGTTAGCTTCAATGATTTTATTTCATTTCTTGAAATCATATCATATATTGGGCTTCCTCAGGTCAAGTGCGTCAGAGTTTGCGAATCTCTGAAGAAATGAACCAAACAGGAAACCAATGAGAGACGTTTCATCACTTCCATGTGGAGCGGAGGCCAACCTTAAAATTGTCTCAAAATTGGATTTCTCCAATTCTTTTGCCCTTCCAAACAATATGCAGTGTCCTGCAACATAGACCCATTTCTTTGGTGAGCTATGGCACTGGAGGGAGTTCGGCTGAGCTCTACAAACAATGATTTATTCTCATGCATACGGCCGAACATGCCCGTCATGTGGCTCTCCGGCTCGTATAGTCCTGTTGTTGCTCCAGCGCTTATTCCCCACACGCGAACCATCGTGGCCTTTCCGACACTTTCAAGTCACTATGTGCTACACCACGTTGAAGTCTTTACGTGGAGTGCAGTATGGATGTCACGGTTTCTGGTCCACTTCGAACATCACCCCGTTGAGAATTAATTTTCAACGCAATTAATGGGAGGAGTGATGCTGAGATGAGCAGCTAAAGAAAAGGCATATGGGGTGGACCCTAATTGGACACTATACCAACATATGCATCTCAGGTGTTCATCAAGAAATAATGCTGAACTAGTACTGGAAGTTCAACGATTTCACAAGTGGTTATGAACAATGGAAAGAACCCTGGGGTTGTCAGACGTGAAAAAACTCTCATTGGCAGACACGAGAAAAGGATGCTCCCTGTGCAGAATTCATCGAGGAGGTCATATTTCATAAGGTTAAAAGTGGATGGACAAGTGTAAAGGTTGAAGACAAATGTCTCCCTCTCCCTACATTCACCACACTTCTGAAAGCAGTTTGCACGTGTTAGGGCCTTAGCTCAATTGATTGGCGTGGCCATTCAACAGGCGGTCCAAAGCTCGAACAATTGTAGGGGTGTTTTGAGATATATGTTCGAGCTCTGCTAATGCATAGTCAACGGGCGTAGAAATTTTCGCATATTTTTGGAATTCGAAAACGGAGAAGATGTATGTACTGCTTGTACCTTGGATAATCCTTTAATTATTTCGCAATGCACACATTCCCAATTATACGGGGGTGTCTCTGGAATTTCTCCGATTACCATTACGGCCTACTATGTATGCGTGCGGGTGTTAAGCTCCGCTACTTTTTTCAAGTGTCATAGGGAGCATGTCTCGCTTGCTGATGTCCAAGTTATCACCTTTATCAGCTGTTGTACCGCTGATCATCCAGTTGCGTAAGCGGGCGTAAGAAGCGTCTCCATTCGTCCCTGCCGCGTGCCAGAGTGCTCCAATGGATCCTCCTCGTTCGAATGGCACAAATAGCGTCATGCCGTTCGTTCAGGGCTTTCACGAAGAAGTCCGACCAACGAGTTGGTAGACCTCCTGGTGTTCTCTTGGTACCCCGTGGAATCCGGTCGGTGATCGCTCTGATCCAGCGGGCGCCTGCGAAGCGCTTCACGTGACCGGCCCACCTAATTTTCGGCGACTTAGCACAAGAAGCTAGGAACTCCTCCCATTTCTCCCACTTGTGTGAGTCGTGCAACTCCGAGCTTCTCCTTCTCGATCCCCCCTCCCCTGCGCAACGCTGATCGCGTGTTTATCTTGCCTTCGTGTGGTCCAGGTCTCTGAAGCGTATGTTAGGGCAGGAAGAACAGTGGAATCGAATAGGAGGACACGGAGTTGGACATTCTTTGAATTCTTCGCGTCCAAATGATGCCTACAGAAATTTATTCCTCCCATAGAAGTCAGCTTTAGGACTGGTTCAGGGCCTGATTCATCAAAAATCAAACCCGTGCGTATGCGGGGTATAAGGGGTGCAGATACGATAAGAATCAGGTAGAGATAAGGCAAGAGTCAGAGACGCAGGCCTCATCGTGGGTATCTCTACCCCCTATACTCGCGGGTTAGTCGTTAATGAATCCGCCCCCAGGACGTGCTTCTTCGTTGGCTGTTTTCGTGAACTCGTGCTGTTGGACACTCTCTGAGCTCTTGTTGGCAGAATAGATTGCTTATACCTCCGTACCGTTTTCTCTAATTTGAAATCTTACCCATGAGGTACTTTTTGAAATTATTTCAATTCGCACTTTTTGTTACCAGTGTTCAGTGACTTTCTTCCGGTGCCACGTCTGGTACTGGCACCAGCTCCAGTGTTTCCAAACAGTATTCAGTTTTTAGTGGTAGGGATTATGCTCGCTTCCGTTAAAGATCTAACACTCTGTGGTGTCTTAGCTTTCTGTCCTGTGCACTTTTTTACGTTTTACTTTCAGTTTTTCCCAGATGCTTCTTGAACACCACAGTAGGAATGAGGGGGTTTTCCTTTGGGTTTGGGTATGTCAAGAAAATTGGGGGAATTCTGTGTATTGTGCTTGAACGACAAATTCCTTTTCCACAGCTGAATAACCGGTGAAGTGTTTATTTCAAGGTTGCCTTACGACGACAGTGTAAGGCAACCCCTGAATAAAAAAATATGAATAGAAATAGAATACGAATGTAATCAGTGAATACCCCTGTATATATGAAAGATTCAATTATTTTATTTTAATTATTTATATTATTTAGTATTTATTTTTATTTCATATTTTATTATACTATACTATTATACTATGCATACTTTCTTTCATACAAAGCCGATATTCAAGCATTTGTTCGATTTTATGAGTGATAAACCCAAAATTGTGTTCTAGTTTCCCTGGTTTTTCACACCACCCAGCTTTGAGCTGAATATGTGTATTTGTGACACGAACAGGGTAGAATGACAGTAATGATTTTTAAAGATGCTCGCTTAGTGACACGGGTAAATCGTGCATGCGACTGGAATTGCCTGTGCAACTGCTGTACGAGTGAGGTGCTACGGAAATCGAACGCGATTATCCGTAGGATCCACCTAAATCTGCGGATGATATAGGACATCGGTGCTTATTCATTCGCTCCTAATAGAAAATGGGCGCTGTGCTTCTGTGTTGAATTTCTTCGAGACTTTCCTAAGAGTACTTCCAATCACTTTCAACGTTTGACAACCTATCAACATTCTCCAGCGCATCGCCATTCAGGGGATGAAATCATTCCACTCTCAATGGACATTTTCTCGCAGCTGTTTAAGAAGCCACATCTGCACCTTCTCTCTCATCCCTCCTCCCTCGCCGGAAATTTCCCTTTTGATGTCAAAATCGGGTTACGTGATCCTTCAATTCACTCGAACTAATCTTATTCGCGAAATCCGTAGAGCTCAGCTTTTGGAAGTAGATGCTTCCCATTCTGATTCTCGCACGGCTTAGCTTGCGCTTCACTGTGGTACTCCTTCGCGTATATTCCTCTAGTCAGTAACGAATTCGATTTTCACCGCAAAGATCTCTTGTGCTTGGACCTGGTGGACTAACATTCTCAATTTTTATCTAATAAAAATTTGGCATCGTCTGCTGAGCTGTGGAGGTTTCGTGAAGCTGTTCATCAACTGTGGCGACCATGATTAACAGTTTCTCGAAGTTTTTAACAAGAAAGCTCATCTTTGATTAATCATGCTTGTATGGCAAAGAAACCGGAAGGAATCTTCCTTTAGCCGTTCGTAAGCGGATGCACATTATCATTATGATTGGAATATTTCCTGGCAATGGAACGGATTGCAGATTCATGCGAATATCGTGGATTACAAAATTATCACTCGCGTAAAGAAGGCAAACAATAATATCACAGGAACGTTACGAGGAAGTACAACAACATACAATCTACAAAGGACTCTTTCGAGTCAAGACATCTAAAATGAGACGTAGACATGCTGGCCACATTTTCATCTTCGCCCATAAGTAGATTGAGTTCCAATAGATTTCGATACGTGAGGAAGCTTAACCTGAGACCTAGCAACCCTGGGATACAACCTTAATCTTCCTATTTTGTTGCTGGTCAGTGGCACACCAAAGAACTCTTTCGGATCTATTGAAAACTTCTTAGCAATAATTTTAAATAACATGATCAGAAAATATCACCATGGCTTGCATGTCTATGGAATCGTGCTCTTAACAAGCATTTATTTAGCAATTTCCATTGTGCTTCTCAATTTTTGCTACAGAAAAAATGCTGAACTAAACAATTATAAAGGATAAAGGACGGCGTTACTCAATCCCTTCTGGGATGCGCCAGCGCATTCTACTTCTACGGGATGTCGTGGAGGCGACATGAATGCGTATTTGGCCATACAATGACTTGCGGTGGCCAGCCGATGAACAAGTCAGCGCTCTATCCTTCCCAGACAAGTCTGGTACCAATTCACCGACCCCGGAGGGATGGAAGGCTTGGTTGGCCTGGGCGGGAAATCCGAACCAGGAACCTGGTATCGGGTGCAAGCGACAGTCGCGCCTCCTCCGACTGCGCTACACGCGCCTAAACAATTATGCTACGGAAAAATGCTGAAATAACTTTATGGTAATGAGTAACGTTTGTCACTTCCTATTATATTTCTCTCTCAAGGATATCGCTCTCTGCTCGGTCGCAAGAGACGCCGGCTGTCGCAGGTATCAAGAGTCGAGGTTCTTGGTTCGAGTCCACCAAGCCTTCTATCCCTCTGACGTTAAATATATTGGGGTCTGTCTCGTAAGGATAGAGCGCTGAATTTTCAAGAGGGCGCTGCAAGTTATCTGGTGAACTACGCGTCCAACCAGCGCTGCTGCCTTCACGATATTCCGCAGAAGCAGAAGTATGTGGGATCAGATGTGCTGTGAGGTTTAACTGCTTAGAACTGAGACGAAAAGAATGAACAGTGAGGTGGGTTCTTTCCTAAATGGGGGGAGGGGCACTTCACTATGGCTCTTTGACAACAGCAGAAAAACTGAAATCAGGCTTGTTTACAAAGAAAATACCCATGAAATGACCTTCGAGGGAACCACTCCTTGCAATTTCCTAACCACACTGTCACTATTGTTTTGCTTTTCTAGCGCTGCTCCCCTCCGACTAGAACCTCGAAACGAACCTGGAATTAAAACATTTTTATTTCATACATACGATGGGTGCTGGAGCGCAGTCGGAGGAGGCGCCGGCTGTCGTCTGCACCCGATACCAGATTCCTGGTTCGGATTTCCCGCCCAGGCCAACCAAGCCTTCCATCCCTCCGGGGTCGGTGAATTGGTACCAGACTTTTCTGGGAAGGATATAGCGCTGACTTGTTCATCGGCTGGCCACCGCAAGTGATTAAATGGCCAAATACGCATTCAACTGCCTCTACGACACCCCGTAGAAGTAGAATGCGTGGCGCATCCCAAAGGGGATTGAATAACGCCTTTATCCTTTATTCATAGGATCGATTCTTATAGTGTCGGAGAGAGCAGAGCCTCTCAAGAAGGCCATGCGAGAAGACAACGTGTGTAGCCAACTGTAGCCAACCATCCGTACAGAAAGTGTATTGGGTTAGTTGATAACGGTTTTCCATGCACTTTTTAGTTACAACGGAGCGCTCTCGAAATCAGCTGCAGTGATATGTCGTTAGCAAGCTCCACGCGTTATTGTTGTAAAAAAATATTTGCGTTTGCAGTTTTCGGCAGTATTAAAGCGCCACAAGTGAACTCCCTCTGTCACGGGATTTTCCTTTCAGGGTACCAAACTTCTATGCCAAGAAAGTATAGAGGTTAAGGTCGGATTTAGTCCGTCTCCTTGCAGATTACGCAACGCTTTCAACCTTTATGGGAATTAAGTGGTCATTTCAATATGAATTTTCGGTCTATAGCCTGTGACATGCGGCTGCCATCCGATGGTCAAGCCAGTGTTTTATCCTTCCCAAACACGTCTGCCAATTCACCGATCCTGGAGGGGTGCTAGGCTTAGTAACTGCAGATTTTCAGCGCTGTCCTGAAATGGATCTCTGCAGAAAACAACGAGTGTGGGGTGACTTCCATATTTCTGATTTCGGTTCATTGGCATTCGTCTGTGCTGGGAATGATTTCCAACACTCTTAACGCGCATACGGTGATTTATGTCGCCTAGTATTTAATGGTCCTACCGCTGTTAGAACGGCTCGAAGTAATTCTCTGTCAGGGTAACGTCTTGACTACTTACCTCTGTTGACGTCCAGTTCCCGTCTGGGCCAATTACACAATCAATTTGTTCCGCATCTACCGCCGCACGGAAAGCCAAGCCGAATAGACGTCAACGAACACTTCCTTTTCTCATCTACTCAACCATCTACTGCACTATTCGGCTTATTCCGCCCGTTGTGCTTCCTCTGTATAGGACCGCAAGCCATATATAAACAGAAGCTCCGAGACATTCATATTGGAAGCCTTTCAGGTGCGGGTTGAGCTTGCCATGAAATTGTACGGCTTTGATGGGGTAAAGTAAAGTAGGTATCACTTCCGTTCCACTTGCATGTTCTTTTCCTGACTTAATGATCAAGTTATTTGGTGCCACGGTCTGAGACCTTTGAGTTCAGCTGCCGTTCCAAATGCAGGTTACATTCATTACAAGAGAAATGCAACGAATAAGCTACTGTGCCAAATACACCCCCTCACGGATAAATTCACGTAAGCGATCATTTCGTTCTTCCATAGAAGTACGCTCATTCCATTTTTCTAGTTGTAGAGCTTCGCCTGTGATTTGTTAAGTCAACTGTTTTACTGTCTCTTATTGTTTAAGTGTAATACTAGTATGTAGGAGGGTTGCAACTCCAAAGAAGGAGAATATCATTTCAACGACCTAAATCATCTACCGTTGGGCTTCTATGATGAAGCGAAACTCGATCAGAAACTCGAAAACGTTCGCATCGAATGCCTCCGAGGGCTATGCAGCGGGGACTAGCCTGACAGAGCATGACCTTCAGGAGCGGAGCAGGGATGGGAGTGCCAGTTTCACGTTTGCTTTACATTTTCCTTAAGTCTGTAGGAACGTGGGTCATTGTTGCCTCAAGAGTTCGGAACGCTAAACCATGGTTCATCCTCGAACGCATCCTTCGGCAAGGATGACAGTGAAGATCTACCCCTTGGGATTGAAGTGCACTACGACTGCTAAGCGAGAAGTGAACTCTCCTCATCCCTTTGGCAAAATCGGCTCTGGTCTTAAGCGATATTCTATGAGCTGAACGCAAGCAAAGTAACCTTGAGCATCTGCCGTTGGAGGGCTTTGTCCTTGTTGACAATGCACTTGCGCTACGTATGCAAAAACACGATGTACAGAGAGTGGCCTGGAATTGCATGAAGTTTACTTTCGCACGACCACTTGAATCATGTCAAGAGACGTTTCTGAAAAAATCTGATCCGTGCTTCCCTGTTCTTAGATCCAGCCACACCTAGCTATAAAAATGCGGTTTCCAAACTGTTGCCTGGTGGAGGAAACCTGCGACAGAACGACTTTGTGATTCACTGACCCCTTTTCTTAGCTCTTTCCTATACATCTGTCTAAAGGGATTAATAATCGGATCAGCTTGCTGGACCTAACGATAGGCCTTGAGTTTTCACACGATCATTGACCACGTAGGCTTTGAAGCGCAACTATTCACATGTTGCTGCATACCCAACCCAACACCTCCTCAGCCACTAGATTCTTGAGATTCTTGACCGTCCGCACGATACCAATGGAACCGTCCAACTTTCAATAAATGGATCCTAATGTATTTCTGATCACCGTCACAACTGGGCACATGGCATCCATAAACCTGAACCTGAGAAGCTAATAACAACGGGGTCTAATTTAGCTAAAAATGCTGATCTCAGTTGTTGCTGCACTGTAGGTCTGCTAGTATCTTTTTTGGAAAAATTAACCTGTAGTTGGGTTTGTCTAATAAATTCTTATCGGCAAAGCTTTAGGTATGTATCCTTCATCTTTCACGAAATCATTACAAGGCCGATCAAAGGATCAGTTGAGAAAACGGCGAAGTCTCCCTTCGCGGTTCTGCCAGCCTCGCAACACTTTTCGTTCCTTTTTTCTTGAGATCTAAATGGTTCATCGAATGTTCGACGTCGCAATCCCCTTCGTGTCCGTCAATTTCCTTTATCGGCAGATAATTTCCGCCAGCGGACGAAATTTGTACGTACATCGGTGCACTTACCTGCCCTCCTGGTCAGTCTGTGGACTCGTGTGCTTCTACTGCATTAGAGCAGGTCGTCGCCGAAGCGGCGCACCACCAGTCGAGCAGGAGAGCGGTGCGTTCTTCCGGAAGAATCCGTCTTCCTGTGCGAGAATCCGCTGCTGCTGCCTGCAGAGCGGCCGCCATTGCCTGCCTGCAATACCGTTGCCCTTCGTTTTCGGTGCCAACTTCGCTTTTCAGAAGTTGTTCCTGCTCTCTAGCAAACGGTGCTAGTTGCTTGATCTAGCGATGAGCGCAGATGAAGAAAGCCCATACTCCGGTGTTGGTTCCAAACAGATTCCTGGTTCGAGTCTCTCGCAATTCAACAAACCATAAACTTCCTTAAACAAATTAGGTGCTAGACGAATATGGTTAGCACAAAACACTCCTTGTCCATCGAGTGCCTTCTCACTTCATTAAATATTGCACATTCTAATGCCACCACTGTATCAGGTAGGAGTGCATAGTGCATTCCACAGAGGAAAAATGAACGGGGAATCTTACTTTTTTACTAGCTTTCATTTTTGAGCCTATCAGAACAGGATAAAAGAACGAGAACACTAGCTCAGAAATCGTACTTCTACGCATCTCATAATCTTTCAAAGCGCATGTATTTTGCCGTTCTGCTCAAATTGTTGGTAGGCCATTTAACTATGGATTCCAGTGCACGTAATAGGGCAAGAAAGCTAGTGCAAGAAAATATTAGGTTGGCAGCTAGTTTCGTGAACTATCCAACAAAAGTGTTTAATAACAGGTAACAAATAGCAATTGCAGTCAAGGAAAGATCCGTTGGAAAGCAGGTTCGCCTACCATTTATCAGTTAGCCGGGTTATCCCACAGCTGTAGAATTCTTGAACTTTTGAGGCCAATCGTCCTCAGAGATGGGACACAGTTTGGGCAGTATGGTAGATGAGTTAGACGGTCCCGGCCAAGGTTTTGAAATTTTTGAAGCATCCGATTCGCGACGTGTGATATGGCAAAATTGCATCTATGCGCCATAGAAATTGAAGGTGCAACTACACGATCTCCTCTGCTCACTAAGCGAACTCTGTACTCATTCCTAGTATTTTCCACTTGACACTGTGCCCGTACATTGAAACTCAAGTCTTTTCCTAATCCAAGACGCAGCTTAACCTTGAATACCGATTCCAAAAAACCGATTGAATATCTCGACCTCCGCTCATTTTAGATCCTCTACCTTGCTATTACTAACGTTTATATGATAATTCTGCGTCACCGGCTTGAGAGGACTATTCATAAACGCTGCACTTTGGTCGCAATCTTCTGTTCTGAAAGCGGAACGCGCAGCTGAATTTCGTGAAGTATCGGGACAGAGTAAATGAAGTGGATCTATCCTAAGTCTACAAAAAAGTCGATTGGAGGAACCATGGAAGCCGTTAACAACTGAATGTGCTATTCTATTGCTTGCTTGTTTTTGTTCCCTTTTATACAGAGACCTTGAGGCTCCTTTAAATGAATTGCATTAGTGTGTCACCACGGTACCTTTTTAAACTCTCCCCTCTTCGACGAAAAGTCGGAATCAACACGATTCAGGTAACTCGAGGACTGCCGTGCCGCGGAACGAATTTCGAAATTGATTTTTTTTAATTCTGTCGTCATGATGCAACTACTGCTTAGCATCTCGATACCTCGATATTTTCATAGATGGCATGGAGTGACTATTCAAAAAAGAGAACCTCTGGAGAAGACCGTGGATTCTCAGAAGGCAAATAAAATCCGTGCTTGTTTCATGGAAAGGGTTTCCACTCGTAAACAGAATGCATTCTTCTAGCTTTTTGCTGTCATTCTTGAATTTGTTCAAAGTCACATTTCGAAGACGCCCATCCACATCGCGACAGAAATAAACACCGCACTTTTCAGCCAGTGGGCAGAGGATTCATTGCTGGAGATTTCGCAAGCTGCGTTGACATTTCTCAGCTATAGCAACTCATAACCACACTTGAATGAGGCGAAGGGGTAAACGCACAGAACTGCTTGATACCTGCCCCATTGTGATCCTTCGTCGCAAAGCTCAGCGCGTCAACTCTCTTCTCGTATCTGCTAATGCTTTTTCGCACGATCGTTGGGAATCTGAGCGAAAGGAATCTGCGGTAGCGCCATGGCATCAAAGATGCACGAGCGATCTCAAGGGGTTAAGGGAAAGGCTGCCCTGTTGGGAAAAGCGAAGTTCGAATCAAAGCACGATAGCTGAACTCCTTCTGCGTAATTCTTTCTGGATTTACCGGTTTCTTTTCTTCTTCTTTTTCCACCCTGCTGGCAGAGCACAGCATTAGTAACGGCCTGTCTTTTCAACTATTTGCAGTCACATAACACGCTAAAGGATTTCAGAATGAGCACTAAGTTTGGTTATTCATATGTCGCTCTTGCTTGCTTAGGGCTAGCATCAGATGCTTTGTTTTTGAGATATTTATTAGTGAACACGTAATGCTAAGACAATCCAGCTTTCCACGTCCAGGAGTGGTGAGAAGAACCGCTGACAACTGGTAATCGTATCTTTCGTGGATTATTTGAGCGCAACTCACACCAAACTCTAAGGTAAGAAGCATAAACGATAAAGTATAACGAACTGCGTTAGTGTAGTCCTGCTCTACACCATTCATTTTTCATACTCCAAACGAACATCGTGGGGGAGATTTGAATGCGTATTTGGCCTATAATATGACTACATTGAACAGCCGAGGGAAAAAATAGTAATTTCCCTTCCTTGACAAGTCAATCATTCTTTCACCGACCCCGAAGAGACGGCATCTTTGGTAGAACTTGGCAGGATACCAACCAATTCGGGTGCACGCGCTGCCGCCTTGCCTCGCTGCTCTACCGCGCGGCCGATGTCCAACATGTTCGCTACTTATTCTTCTTTTCTACCTAGCGCAAGGGTGCCTGCTGTAGTCAGCCCATGCGGTGCTGTATCGGAGAAGAAATGCATTGAGATCGAGATCTGTATCAGAGAAGAAATGTATTGAGATGTATTGAGACGACTACCGTAACCCAGTTCTGTAGTATATAAGATTTCCACGTAAAAGAAAGTTTAGTAAAACCAAATTAAACAATTTTTCAAATGAAATTGGGTACTCGTCTAAGCAAGCTTGAAGCTTTTCAACTCAAACTGAACACCTTGCAAATCGAAGCGATCTTTTTCTTCACTAAAATTCCTTCCAGCGGGTTAGTTTTTTTTCCTTTTAAGGAAAAATTTTGTTTGACTCTCTTTAAAATTTTCAATTCAACTTTCAGATTTGATAAGCACACTGTTTGAAATTATATAAATTTTTATTTTTAGCAATAAATAACTGATTAAGCTTTGTTTTAAAGCAAAGAAAAGTAGCAATCATTTATGCATTAAGAGAGAAGATCGCGGCATGTAATCAGATCGATGCAATATTTATTTAATTTATAGAAAAATTTTGTTAGTACAGTAGAATAGATGGAGTAACACAGATGTAAACCGTACCACAAAAACAATTATTAAAATGCGCACACGCTCTGCCTGAAATAAGCCGCATTTACGCTATCAATCAAATAAAGATTGCGACGACATAGTCAAGTGTCTGGTGCGATCTTTTTCTTTAATACACCCTATAGCTGCTGCTTTTCCGCGCTTTAAAACACAATTTAATTTATTAGTTTTTCTGCGAAAAAAAATTTATAAAATTTCAAACAGTGTATTCACTTATTGGGGCAAGTGAATAAAAATACCCTAAAAAACTCGCATTAATTATTCTTTGAGCAATTTTTTTCTAAATTCCAGTACAGTCTCTATTACGATGTTGAGAAAGCTGGTTTTAATTAGGAAGATGATTTCAAGAGCGTCAAGCTTGCTTAGAAGAATAGAATGCCTAGAAGAATCCTGTTCAATTAGATTTGAAAAAACGGGAGAAAAATTGCAATATTTACCTGATAATGGACATATGTATCGGCGATAGTAAGCTTGAGGCACTCAAGAAAATATAATTGTGCATGGTTTATACAACATATTCTGAAAGTGCAAATTCAGCCAATAAAATCACAAGCGAACCCCTTAGGGAACCTATGTAGCAAGAAAAGAAGTGGCGAGGGCGTCTCAAGTCGTGTTTTGTTGCTCATTGGGGATGCCTGAGTTTTGGTGGTTCCATAGTGACTCATAGAGCAGAGGTTCCCTGTTGCTCTTCCAAGCACATCGCAAATACTCCCAGCAAGAACTCGGCCGCTTTTTCCCGTCATGTGTTTCAATCATCTTGGCGCGAAGTTGAGTCGAAAGAGCAAGCTCTGAGTGGCACCCACGGCGCAAGTAAGCCGGAGCTTATCCAGCTCTCATCGGCGACCAGAGACGAGGCTCGTAGCTGGAGAGTTCAATGCTTCGAAGGTCAGATGCGCTTGCCCACACCAGTGACATCCGCTGGAATTTCCAGAGGTTCCAGGAAGACAATAACTTACCTAGCTGGTTGCGATTCTATGCGCAGATTTCAGCTCTGTCTTTGTTAGCGAAAACGATTTTTCACGACACGACGGCTCATCTAAGTTCTGCCAAAAGACTGGATCTTGTGAAAAGGCCGAACCGTCATGCCGCTGCTTTGCCACAAGTTTTTCGTAGAAAGTTACCCATTTTAGAAGACAGGCGCACACCAAGGCGGCGCCAAGGTCGTTGAAGACTTGACATGCCGCGTGGTCCCCCAAGGCTTTGGGTGTCGTCCCCATCCCCAGGCCTCTTCTCGCATCCCTCCCTTCACACTGGCTTCTTGCCGTTTTTTGTTTACGATGCGGTTTTTGCTATTTTTCAGCCGTTTGTGAGATCTGATCTCCTGGCGAACACGCTCGCCGGGAAATGATGCGTGGAAAGACGAGAGGAACGGGTAGGGAAAGAACAGCGTCGGCGACGGCGATGAGATCCGTAACTAAGCGTCCCCTCATTATGAACAGCTGAGTGCCATGGGAATCGTCCCTGCACCGTCACCACGAGAGTCCGAGCAGCGTTCTCACTAAGTTCCAGGAAAATTTGCGGCGAGTCTTCTATTTTGGCCAAAGTATGCATTCAAGTTGTCTCCACGATATCCAGCAGAATGCAGATAATGCATTCATCACTTTACGTTCAGGTAGAAGCCATGGCGCACCCAAGGCGAATTGATCATCCCTGGCCTTCGTCATTAATTTGTCGGAAAAGGGATTACCTTTTGGGATGCAGAAAACACTGGCAGGGAGACAAAGCCCTTGAGCCGGAGATTACGAGGCCAAATGCGCCATCGTTCTGTAGCTCTGAAACCCCCTCAATGCCAAACTGTCGCCGATACTTTAGAGGGCAGGTGACATTGTGTTCTTCACGACGCTTAATCGCCAAAAAAGTTTTAACTCATGCTCTAGAGATGGGCCAACTTTTATGCTCACAACTAGCGCCGGTTCTAAACACCCAAGAGCTTCTCTAAAAGTGTGACTGTGCTCTATTGTTTATTCACTATGCTGGACGCGGAAATAATCACAATCACACGCAGTGAAAACAAAACAACACTGAGAGATATCTGTCAATGAGCCTCTTCAACAGCTATAAATAATTAGGAAGCACGTATCCTTCCGAGAATATTAGAACTCAGAGCCGGAATTCAATTGTTGAAGTTTCCAAATGTGATTGCAGCTGACTAATGTGTTATAGCGTTCTGTTCTTGTTTTTGTTTGCTTTGTGTTTATATGCATGAATCATGTTTGCGCTTTGAATAAATAAATTTATTTGAGAAAGAGGACATCTATAGAGCTTCTCACCTTGGAGAAATAGATTTTCTGCTAGCTGCCTCTTGGGTTAGAACCTTGCAACGTGTAAAACTCATCAACTGGTAGTCCTACCAGTTGAAGAGTTTTACACGTTGCAGTTTTCCTACCAATAATTACAGGGTATCTCAAAGAAATGTATACACTCTTTAAAAGGTGATAACTTTGGTCACAGTAATAGAACTGAAAAGGATAAAGGCATATAGAAAAGCCTGAAAAAATAGACATTTTCTTACGTATGAGCGGCATGGAATGCGCCGTGCACTCGTTTGAAAGCTTGCATTTACACGAGATTGATTGGGTTTCGTTCGAATTTTTTTTACAATTTATTATTTTTTTACAATTTATAATTTCTTCACAAAGTGGCCGTTTCGATTAAGCTGCTTTTCCTTTAAGATTTAAAACTTAAACACACTATGGTTTGCGGAAAAATTGCAGGTACTGTTTGAAACGTACTAACATTGCTGCGTAAACCATTTGAAGACGTTTGGGCTCATATGAAAGCACAGAATAACGGGATTCCTGAGACGTGCAAATAGGCAAGATTACCTTCTGCGCTCGCCAGAAACCTTGCTTTTCAGGCTCGATTGACTGTGCATGGGCTGAATGCGTGTTATAATCTTGTTACTACTTGGCCACTTTAACCTGTGATTTGCTTCTTTTAACGTTATGCGTCGTCCAGTAGCTGCCATTATGCCCATTAACCTCTTCATTCAGCTGAATGTTTCTTTGTCAGTCCACAGAGTGTGTCATGTGAAATGGGGCTCCTGCTCACATTTAAATCGTGCGATCTATAAACTTGCATGTCACGTGTCTTTCGCATGATTGTCAAGTTGTAAACGTTAAAGA
This sequence comes from Heligmosomoides polygyrus polygyrus, assembly GCA_947396885.1. NCBI lineage: Eukaryota > Metazoa > Nematoda > Chromadorea > Rhabditida > Heligmosomidae > Heligmosomoides > Heligmosomoides polygyrus. The sequence goes on along the minus strand of OX377204.1, from coordinate 70,136,872 downwards.
AGCACAGCACAGGTTAATCTGGCCAAGAAGTAACAAGATTGTAACAGGCATTCAGCCCAAACACAATCAATCGAGTCTAAATTGCAAGGTTTCGGCGGGAGCATGGCGCAATCTTGACTACTTGCACGCCTCAGTAATCTCGTTACCGTGCGCCTTCACGCGAGTCTCAAACATCTTCAAATGCTTCACAAGCAACAATGTTAGAACGCTTCAAATGCTACCCGCATTTTTTGGACACCCTGCACTTTTAGGGCAAGCCATAGTGTGTTTTTAAGTGTTATACCCTAAAAGAAACGCAAATCAATTGAAACGGCTATTTTGTGAAGGAATTATAACAAGTATTCAAGCGAAACACTATCAATCGTGTGTAAAATGCAAAGTTTCAAACGAGTGCATGGAGCGTTCCATGCCGCTCATATGTCAGAAAAAAATTTCTAATGCTTTCATATGAGCTCTTGACTTCTTCAGTACCATTACTGTGCGCAAAGTTATCAAATTTCAAACAGTGTATGCATTTTTTGAGATGCACTGTATTTTGAACACTCAAGAAATCATTCCGTTTCCTACGAGTCTCAGAACAGGAGAATTTGCAATGTTTGTTGCTAGAGGCTGAAGATATGGTGGCGTAATTACAACCACACAAAGCGTACCGAGGGCTTTCTAGGAGACCCATTTTGCACTGCACGATTGCTTTGTTGTGCATAAAGTGCATAAATAACGCTAACTTCGAAAATTGACTTCTATTTCTTATGTACATGAAACAGTTGAAAAAATACAGTTTTTTGACTATTCGCAAATTTTTGTAAAATTTGAGGCTTAAAATGAACAAATTACTATTCTTACATGAAATTAATTTTGATCTTGATTTTCACGATTTTCACAACGTTGCTGCTTCCAAAATGACAATATTTAAATGTGCCTGAGAGGGCCCAAAAGAGGTGGTTTTATTCCTACAGATCGTATGCTCTTTGTCCCAGTTTGAGTGTTCGTGCTTTCCATCTGAGCACACTCTGTGTCGACTGTGGAATAAGTAAATAAATAAATAAATAAGAATGATGTGATCACGAAGAATACTAGGGACCCTCATCGCTAGCGCAGTAGCACTGAAGGCTTCAACTAGCTGGTGGTAGCCATTCTACCATGTGACCGATCCCATAAATCCGTGCCATTCCTCTTCCACTAAATGCCATTCGGACGTGGTTCATGGAATCGCTCTACACAGAAGGTCGTTCAGGCAGTCGTGGACATTGCTTATCTGCAATTTACGACTACCGCTGCGAGAGCTGCTGCCTTCAGTCCCTTCCAGAATGTGAATTGCTGCAGGTGGAAATTCAAGCTGAGTCGGCATTTCAGAATAGGAATCTCTGCAGACTGGTCTGGGAGGGGTGCTCGACACTGTGGGTGGAAATGGATGAGCATGGGTTGCTTCAGGCGAAATAACAGAGGCAGAAACTCTCTAAGGAGAGGAGCTCCTGGGGCATGTACCGTACGAAGCAACGAGCAGTCAACTCCCGCGTTGAATAGTCTCAAAAATGGGATTTTCGGGACGGGGCTTCTTTGTCGCACTGTCTCTCCTTTCGTTTGGACGTGAAGCTGCGTGTTCAGCGGAAACTGCACATAGTCTTCATCTGAATGACATTCGTTGACGGCCATTTTACGCTGAAGCTTATACATGGTGCTCTGTACTGTATTCAACCTCGCTTTGTCTGCAAGGCTGTTGACATTCTCCTGAAAGGGCCCGATATAATTCACGGAATACCTCAACGGACTAGTCGCTATTAAATGTCAGTCTGCTTTTAGGAATAAAAGGCAATCAGACTGACAGAGGTGTTGAATAGAGTAATTACAGGATTTGGTGATTTCCCCTCCTCTTCTGTAGTGCTTTGCCATCATCGCCACTGCACTAGCGTTGACTTCTCCGGGGTTTAGCCGAATCTGTACTATTTGCTGTTGTCAATGTTCTACTGAAGCTTTAAAGATTTTAGTTTTTTAACGTTTTCATCAGTTTTATATTTGACGAAACCCAACATCGAAACCCAACAGTATGACTAACACGATACATTTTGGGCAGGTTAGTTGGGAGAGCTTCTCAGCAGAGAACAGCTGCCTGTTTTGAGAGAGAGCGGATTAATCTGCCTAAGCGGAAGAGCCTGGAGGTCGTGCGTTAGGATTTTCATATTGAATCCCTAACAATCATATTTCAGAAGAAGATCTTTCTTCGGTCATAGTAGTCTCTTTACTTATTTTGTTTTTTATTTGTGGCGCGAATATTACCACGTATTAAAATATACATCACATGGCCTTAATTCACGCCAGCAGAACGTACATTTGAAAAAAGAAACAGCACGACACTATATAAAGGAGCGCACTAGCAACAAAAACAACTACGGCAACACTCTATAAGGCAGTAGTTTCTTAAAGGAGTACGCCGGTAAGCCTAATAGGTTTTCCTTTTCAGAAAGCAACATATTGAACTCATTTGAGCAGCAGTTTGTCAAAAATAACGATCCGGTAGCTGTTCTCCTGCCATCCACCTGTTCTAGTTTGTTCTGTTCGATAGTGTTTCTGTAGCGAAAGTGAACCTGCAATGAGAAGCGTGCAAACACTTGGGTAAACTTTCTAAAAGAACGACCGCAGTTCCAAACGCCTGCGAATAGCAGCTCCAAAGTTTATCTTACAGTGACACGGATTAGTTCTTCCCCTAACCACTCGACTCCCGTGAGCCGTGCTTAATTCTTCAGAACTTTGAAAACAAAACCCCAGAAAGGACGGCGATTTCTTCCAAATAAAAACAGGAAACCACAAACCTCCATTTCCACCAGATCATACATAGTGCTCTCGATGTAGGCATGTTCTTTTCTAATGCGGGGTTTATAACGGTATCTTTACCTAGCATATGTTTTGGTTAAATCTGTCGGGGACACTCTGCGCCTGCCTCCTTTGCTCGGCTGTTTAGAACAGTTACCGCAGATAGTCTCACTAGCTTTCTAAGACCCAATTTTCTCCAAGCTTTGTGCAATTTGCGATTTTTTTTCCAGATGGAGCACCGCTAGAGTGCGGGCGAGGGGCCCAGGAATCTGGAGTTCTAAACCTTGTCAAATTCCCTTCACAAAACAAACACCTGCGTTTACAGCCGGTGCTTATTCGTGGTAACGATTTCAAATTGGTTTGCGGCATTGTCAGCAGTAGAAGTTGGAGAACAGCGCGAAAATTTTCTTTTCTAAGATTATGGGAGCTTTTGTAGCGGCACGGAGAGTTACGTCTCAGGTAGCATGAGGAAATTGAGCTCTTTTAGTGCATTTGGAAAAATAGGTGTAGGCAAAAACAATGACAAAAGCTCGGACCACGGCCCTTCTCTTCCTTATTCACTGCAATTTCGAGCGCCCCTAACCCACCTCATTCCAGGGGCCAGATTAATCAACCACTTACAGCCCTCTAACGCTGAAAATACCGCCGAACCTCCTGATATGACGTCCATCAGCATCGGTATTTGGCGGTATTTTCACCGTTAGAGGGTGGTTCGTGAATCTGGCTACAGGATTAGGCGAACACAGAACGATATTTGTTACTCCCTGATGAAGAGAATTATCTTCGTGGATGAATGGCTTCCGCCGTTCCGACATAGCATTCGGACAGTCCCCTCAGTGTCATTCACCGAGCCGTGGCTTCTAGCAGATGCCTCAATATCGTAAAAGCGTGTTCCGTACGTGCGGTACAGGTGTCATTCTGGGAATTTAACAGCTCTTCTGGACCAACGACTCCGAGCAAGTAAGAGTCCGCAAAGTGCTTCTCGTCGCACTAGCCGGCGCGGCGCATGCGAGGCTCTTCAGCGGACCCTTTTCGGGCTCCTTGTGGCTCCGAACAGAATGGTCCTCCGGCGGACGACGACGACGGATCGACGCCGGGGTTCACTCTAATTGCGGGTGTTTGTGTTTGTGACTCTCCCTCCCTCCGTCGCCCCCGCCCAGGAGATGTGCGCGGCGGGCGGACGGGAAGCGTGGTGGCGCCGGCCGACGACGACGACGAGCAGCGAAGAAGAAGAGGAGGGCCTACGAGGGAGGGGAGCCCCGGCCGGCCAGATCTATTGATCCCACGCGTTATGAATTCTTCACTGACTAGTAGCCGAAGCTGTTGCGCCCCACTCTCTCTTCAACCCTCCCTCTCTCCCGGTGAGTGAGCCCCTCCCGCGCTCGCTCGGTACTTCGCCTCTTTTTGCGCCACCGTCCACGGTGACTAGACGTTTTTTCTCGTGGCGACTCTCCGGAATCGATCTACTACTCGTAATGGAGCCACTTAATACGCGATTGAGCCGCTCTTAAGCGAGGCCACGGGGCGCCAGAGGAAGAAACGAGCTTTTTTTGCGAGGTGCAGGCGCGTGGCATGAGGAAATTCGACGAAAACTGAACCCGGTTCGCGGAAGTGACGTGCTCCTCCATTTGCACTATTGAACAAATGCACTTTTTGTTGAGAGATCTGAAGGAAGAACGGCGGGTGCACCATTTCGCTTTCTCGCGAGCTTTTCCACCTGCACTGCGTGACCGAAACTTCCCTTGTTCGGAAGTGCGAAGAGTTCCCTGGAAGCTAAGTGGGAACAGCTGGTTTTTGTTCACTGAAAATACCGTATGTTTCCTGTGTTATACGGTTTGCGGACGAGCCGCTATTCAGCGAGAACAGCTGCTGGTTCGTGATGTTCAAGTTCTAGTTTTTTTTAACTGCTGTACACATTTATGTTATTCACAATTTTGAGGTGCGGATATTAATTGCTCCATCTCCTTTTCCCTCACTGAAATTTCGATATTTTTTAAAACTTTGTCCTCGGTCTTCTGAAAAAATCTAGAAAATATATCTTTATTCAAGGTGCAGCTGTGTATCCAAGTTGCTCACAACTTGTTGGTGTTGGCTCTTTAAAGCTGGACACTGGTACTTTATTGCCACTTTCTTCTTTTTGTGTTTTTCTTCAAAGGCGCAATTCGGGTGCAGGAACGAATGAATGAATAAATAAATGAAATTTATTTAGATTTTGTAGCCGTCACTTCCCTTTGTGGGCGCTGATCACTGTCAAAAACCAATCAAAAAACATTGCCCAGTTTTGAGAGGTAAGATGTGTGATCACTCTTTCATTACATAGTGTAAGGAATATTCCTGACGTCAAAGTTTACTCTGAAGCGTCACATAGCCATAAAAGGTCCTTTGACCCTTTCACTAAGCGTAATCCATTTGTGCTCGGAGAATTTGCCTTGCTTTCAAGGAATTCACAAGCGGATCTCTTATCTCTCTCCATCTCTAATTCTAATTTATCTCTTCTCCATCTTTAATTCGCAAAGCTCTTTTTTGTTGCATTAATACAGTGCGCTTCGAAAGTATGTATCCGCTTGTGACAAACAAGCTTTTTATTAAATTGGAAAGTCGATCAGTTCACCATTATTTCTTATAACGTCATACATGGTACTGTTCATGCTACTGACAAGGTTCTCGATGATTTTGTCTTCGCTGGTGACCCTTGTAATCAAAATCGCTATCACGTCATTGTACTGTCGGGTATTCGCGTAGACTCGTCGAATCACCATCCCCCATGTTCTCCATTAGGTTGCTGTCAGTAGAACAGACCGGCCTGTCCGTTACTTGAATGTTGTGATGGAGGAGCCAATCTTTGGTTGAGCTAGACTCATGGACTTCAGCGCTGCCCTGCTGTAAAACATGTATTTCCCGTCATCTGCCTCTCAAGAAGGGCAGAAGGGTATGCTCCAGTACACCTTGACACTCCAGGCTGATCATGCGACACGACGGAAGGCTAATCTTCAGCTTTTCGCTGCTGCAGAAGCCGGCCCATGTCACTAATGAACAGCCTCCCAAGTTGAGACATCGTGAGCTTCTCGCAGATCTCTGGTAATGTCGGTATCCATCGAAACCATCCAGATTAGACTCTCGTCTTTACCAGCGGTAAATATGTAATCTGGATGGTCCCGGTGGATAGCGACATTACTGGATAAATAATGGTAGTCCGATCGACTTTTGAACTCAATGAAAAGTTTGTTTTTCACAAGTGGATACATACTTTTGAAACACCAATTTTCAACCAGTTTTCTTCAAAAAAGTCTGGGTTTCGTGTGAGACGAAAAAATTTTCTGAAAGTGAATGGTTACCTGTTTTCTACTCCGAGGAATCTAGTGAATCTAGTACGGGTCTGAAAAGAAATGAACGCGAAACGAGTTGGGCAAATTATGGGGTGGTTACATGTTTTTGAAAGAACACTATTCCGTTAGCTGTTATCCTGTTTCTTCAAAAACGAATAGTGTCCATTTTCAAAGTAGAGTCTTCGAGCTCAAGAGGTTCCAAAAGCTGTTCACAAACTTTTATAGGCTGCGGACATAAGGCCGTTAGACTCATCTGTTTCCTCCCACTATCCCTCCGGATAGCCTAGTGCTTAATTACTTTTTCTGAAGTTTCGAAATGGACAGGAATGGCCCAACCAGCAGGTGACGCTGGCACTCGTGTGCATCTAACAGGTACTTCAGGCACTACTCGCTCCCAGGTTAAGCAAGCACTCCAGTCGATTATTGGAAAGGCCTGTCTGGGCAAGATGATGCTGTGAATTGTGCATCAACTGGGCATGCGAGGTCTACCCTAGCGGAAGATATAGGGTAGAGAACGGCGTTAATTCTGTTTGGGGTGTGTCATGCATTTTGATTCTTAGGGATACCGTGCGGCCAATTTGAATGCATATTTGGCCTATACTATGGCTACCGGAGACCAACCGATAGACAGGCTGTTGCTTTTATATACCCCATACTAGCTTGGGATCAGTTCGTCGAGCTCGAAAATACGGGATTCTGGAAGGCCCGTGCAAAGACGAGCAACCTGGATTTGTGGTGTCCAGAGTCTGCTCCGACAGCGCTACCGCACGCTCACAGGACAAATATATATTCAGTCTCACTTCATATCACGTATAGGAAGAACGCCTGGCGCATCCCAAACGTACATCGTTTCCAGTTCCGTCGAAATACAATACCCACTCCTCGCTATGTATTGTTCGAGCACTACAGCAAATAAATGACTCACCGACATCGTGGGCGGCCCCCACCGCTGACAAAAGTCGCATATCAGTGAAAAAGTTAACAACGAAGTGCAATGGAGTCCCAGATTTTTCTAACCTATTATGAAGAATTTTTATTTAGAGAGAAGGTGAGTCGTTCGCCATTCGTTATTAAATGCAGTAATTTCTCTCCAGTATTGCGTCTATTCCGCTGAAAATACTGCAAGTGTGCATGCATATATGGTCGGAGATAATTATAGGGGGAACTCTATTCTCAAGAGAAGGCTGTAATCTGGCCAACTTATCCTCTTGGTCAGATTACGTGCTAATGGGTTTTGCGCGATGATGTCATGCCCGCCGAATGCGTCAAAAACAAGTGTGCCGCTGTATTCGCGAAAATACGCCCTCACCAGACTTCACGTGGAAGTTCGAACATCGTCCCTGAACGGAAGTTTTCCTCGAACGCCAATGTGCAAGTGACAGGAAGGAACACTCGCCGCTGCCATACTTCGTATTTTGGACGGTGCTCTAGCGGCTCCGTTGCCACTCCCACCGCTGTTCAGTTCCTACCACAATAGATTCGACCGGCGCCCAATCCCGTCGAAGTCCATCTCTTAGACGCTGTGCTTATCCTTCATTAGTAGTGCCTTGTTTGTCTTTCATGCAGATTAGATCTACGCCATAGATGCACTTCAACACTTTCTTTCGAACTTGTGTTGATAACGTACAAAATCACTGCGAGTTCAGTAGACACCAAGAAAGAACTGTGCTTGGATTCCTTCCTCAGCAATTTCCACACTAAATGGACTCTGGACGCAACAGTGAAGTCGCAATAGTGGATCTTTTTGGTTGCCTAACTCGTCACGATACTCTTAAGACTAGTCTCCTTAACTGAGCTGCTTGTGGATAGAAGCTCAGACTCAGAATAGCTCTCTTGGACTGCACTTGTCAATCTTCAGCTCATCGCTGTTAGCATATCTTCGCAAAAGGATGTGGTTCTCTATATGAATTGTATATGGGTTGTACATGCACAAGCTACTGTTCCGGTCTTGGTTCGGGTCCTTCCAGTTCAGTGAAGCTACAGCTACATCAGTGGAGTGTTAGCAGACCTTTTTGGGAAAGATAAGGAAAACTGATTTACATGGGCCAAATGCGGGTTTAGGTCGCCTCTATAATATTTGTCCAAATTCGGATTGATTAGATCAAACTTCTCTACCTACAGAAACCTTAAGGAGTTGAATTCATTCCTAGGTTGTAATAAAATGTTGCTGGGCTTATCTGTCCAAGCCTTACGGAAACTCTTCGAGAAAACTCTGCTGGGGAGTATATGTCTGTTATGTTTGCCGTTGTTTTTTTTTTGTCTTGTTGTGTCTTTCAGAATGATCATCCGCAAACAGCAACTATTGTTCAAGAACTTATATTGATGGCTTTCCGTTCACATTTAATCCTTCTTTTCCTTGTGTTCACACGTGTGGTTTGTTCCCGCGTCTTTAAATAAATATTATAAATAAATAAATACATAAGATTAGTGCCGTGCATTATCCTTTACTCTCAGCTCTATTGATGTTTGGGAAATGCTTTTATGATTCTTTTAATGACTGTGCTCACCCTAAATGTTAAGAGAAAAACGCAGTCAACACACTGAGTTTTTAGTGGAACTATTCTAAATAACACGGAAGGCGCATGGCAACGCAGTCAGAGGAGACGCCGGCTTCTGTCGCGTGCACCTTTCACATTTCTGTTTCTGGTTCGATATCCACATAACCAAACCATGTCTTCCATCCCTTCGGGGTCGGTGAATTGGTACCAGGCTCGTCTGGGAAGGATAATGCACTGATTTCTCCATCAAGTGGACAAAAGAAGTCATTGTGTACCACAAAATTCATCCCAATTTTTTACCGTATGCTTGAAAATTCTTACATTTGTTACATTTGCGGCTTTAATTGTGTTTCCTTCCTCAAAACATAACTGTTACATTATATAGTTTTTCCAATTATCACCAACCAATATTTGCTTGTTTTCAATTTCTTTTCACGAATTCAAGTATTTTCATAGTTCTTCCAGTTAAAGCCTAAAAACGACGAACGGATCTGCAAATATCGACGGCGAGAGTCTACGGGCTGACGCACTCTCACCCAACCTATTCAGTTTTATTGCCGTGCCGCTCTACGCGGTAGCACTTCGCATGATGATGTTCTTGGAATATAACAGCTCAGGCCATGAGAAGGTAGAAAAACAACAGGACTGGCGTGGAAACGTACTTCAGCTGCCAACGTTCGGCAGTTCAATATTTGCGTGCGGATTTTCACATGACAGTGGAATGCTGTCATTTCGCATTTCGACAGAAGAGCGACGTTCAGGTGACAGTCAGCTAACTATGTACATTTTAACAGCCGGGGTGGTCCTCACATCGAAATCCTCCATTTACAACTTGATATTGATTCTATCGACTTTCACCAACACAACAATTATCAACTCTGGCTTTTTCTACTTTATTTAGACACTTTTTCTTCTTCATGTCTATGCATAATCAAAGTCAGACTGGTTATGCAAACAAAGGTTGGGGTCTCACTATCCGCCCGGTTTCTAAACCGTTTCTGAAGTCTGTCACGGAATCCGCACTTTTGCCTGCAGTGCTTATGGGCGTTCGGTTACGTGCCCGCTATCGTGTAGGCTCCGAGACGTGTTTTGTGATTCGAGTCTCGCCGAGGCCAACAGAGCCTTTCAACCTTCCGATGCCAGCAAACCGGCTACCGAATTCTCTTGGCAGTCGATGGCACGTCCATCGGCTGGCCAGCGCAAGTCATTGCATAGGCCAGATAAGCATTTATAACGCCTCTTCGATATCGCGTGGAAGTGGAATGCAGGGTCTATCGACCTGCTCAGATGGGCTCTAGCCTCCACTCGTGTTCGACGGGTGCCAGAGTTGCCCAGTTACGCTCGATCAAGCGATAAAAGAAGCCTGGAGCGTATCCTTCACACACTTTACGATGAAGTACGAGTAGCGCTCTAGAAGGTGTCCGGGTATCCCTTTGGCATAAGGGAAGTGTTTGAGTGGCTGAAGCAGATAATTCTTGCAAGGCATAAGTGAGAAGAATGAAGGTCAGCGTTGCTGAATCGTTTGCGGAGCAAGCCTCATTTTATCTCACAGCGGCGCGGCCCTTTATATAAATATTAGAGAAGTAATCAGGCTAGCGATGGCCAACTGATGGAGATGTCAGTGTTTGAGGCTTCCCAGGCGGATCTTCTGCCAAAGTGTACGATTCCGGAAGTGCGACCGTTAGGTTCGTTCAGATTTCGTAATCACAGCCTTAAGTCGATCCTCGTTCTTGCGAGGGCCGAGTAATCATCGAATGCATCATTCCTTAAGGTGTTCTATATAAAGAGATAGTCACTTCTAGATGTTACAAGTTGCACGTTTTTTGTTGTTGAAAAACGTTCTGCTTTTCACATTAGCTTCGATTTCTACCAGTCCACCTGTGTTTGTGCAATCGTAGTTAAAATGCTGTTTTAAGGCCTTTGCACTAAGATCCGCGGCTCATTCAGCCAAGCCGCTGCGAGCAATGACCGGGATTTCTCTCTAGAAATATGGTCAATAAAGACCCCGCAATTATTTGGGCGCCCTGCCTATATTGGATTACAAACGACCCCGTTCTGAATTCACTGGAGAATTCGTCGCTCCTATGGGCAGCCACCGGTTTAAGAAGCGAACGACTTCTAACAAGACGCTGGGCTAAAAATTCCGCTTGTTCTGCCCCTGATCGGCTGTTTCTTCTGCCGTTCTTGTTCACTTGCAACGATTCTACCCACACCGACTCACTTGTTCGACTCATCTTCGTTACTCGACCATTTCTTGGGAAATTACCCATTTATGAGAGGTGCTGGAGATCGGCAACAACTACTGTGTGGCAGCAATTATTGTGTGGTGATTCTTTTAGGTTGCGTCAGCACTTCTTCAACAATCCCCTATGCAGCGCAAAAGCTTGCCCCTATATCCTTTGTAATCGCTGCAATTTCTATCTCGCTGCGAATATGCAGTGGTTAAAGATCTTTTCTTCTATTATTTTTTCCCCAACTGAAGGTATATGGAACTAATTGGATTCTAATTAGAAGCTCTTTACACTGTCCGAAGAAAACGTTAAACCTAGTCTTATTGCACATTCGCCCCTTCTGAAGATTAGCTTGCTTTTTGAAGCGGCCAAAGGTTTCGGCGTAATTGCCTTCTCTAGGAGCGTCAAAGTGCTTCGGTATTCGAGATATTACTATCAATCTCCGTACATAATAGTGTGGTGACCTTGCTTTTTTGATGTAATTAGACACATTTTTGTTGCATTCTGTCATTCTTTTGTAGTGTAGTCTAACATTTTCCACAGAAACTCTGGCTACCTAGAAAACACAGCTTCTTCGCAAATCGTGTCCATAGTGACACATTATATTCTATCTGCCATTTCGCTACTGCTAATTTTGAAAGATCTGCAAGATGCTCTTGATTGCTACGGTTTCCTTGTAGCATAAGCGCACTTCTGGTGCAGTTGAAAATGAACGTGTGAATAAATCAGATCAAGCACATCGACTCCTGGTTTTTGCGCATCGAATTAAACGCTAGCCTTTTTTGGGAAGCAATCTATCTTGGGCCTTAATGGAGCCATTCAGATTAAAATATGGAAGATCTTGTTCAATGCTTACTGACCAGGTATGGCTCTGTTAACCTTTTTCCATGTCTAGAAACATTGCTTGCAGTATTTTACAGTTCATAAATGAACATTTACTTATTAAGTCAAAAAATTAATTTAATTACTTATTCTGTAAAATCGTTGGCTCTCTAGCGTTGTGGTTGTAACTTCGGCTTTGTAATTGTGAAGCTCGATTCAGTCTGGTCTAAAGACAACAACAATGATGTAGATCTTATACAACAACATACAGATATGCAGCTTATTATAGAGGTTAAATCCGTGGGGTAGGAGGAGTGGAGACCAAGGTATTTCAGCGACGGCGTTTGGCCGTCAATGAAGAGCAGTGTTCTTTCTGGTGCTTATATACATTGGCGAATAGTGACCGCTCTCTCACGTCTCCATGTCTCCATCATTGTCAGCCGGTCTTCGCGTGCCCTTATAGGGTCATAAGTCTCATCGCGCACTTCGTTTCATCCCTCCTAGTGATGGATTATTCCCGGCGCTTATCTACTGTGCTTTCTTAATCTTCCTCTCCACCAGACCGGCCAGATTCCTGTGGAGAATCGAGACTCGCAGCTGTGGAAGTGGACCACGTGTATGTCTGAGGGTACGATGTCTAGAGAATGGATTATCTGCGTAGCTCTGGGGGCTCTATAATGTTCATCCATTCTCATATAAAGCGGTCTCGCTGTTTCGCCTGTGTATAGTTCTTCACGTGACAAACAGTTCCGTTTGTACACAACACACCTCATTTGGCAGATTTGGTTATCCTCTTCACAGATAAAAAACCTGAACTTTCACACTGATTCTCGTATGGACGCGACGCTGTAAGCAGACGCCGCAGAAATGGATCTGGTCGAAACACGGGGTTTATAGGGAGCTCCGATCGTTTTACGACGCGGTTGACGTCTAAAGCAAAGTAATCGGTGATGAAGGAAAGCCCCCAGGTGATCGTTGATGATTCCAAGAACTACATCCTCTTGAGCAACATCGGTTAACCGCAGAATTTCTCACATATATGGAATCTCCGATGCTAGTTTAATCGTCTGAATTCAGATGTGCAAGTGTATGCCTAGTGTTGTCGGCGGTTTTCTCACAACGATGATGCCGTCGATATATCGCCGAAAATACGGCACTCTTGAAGACAAGGCTGGCTATAAATATGAAGGCGAGCAGTGGTGCGGATCTGCTTCGTATTGCAAGTCCTGCGTTTCCTTATAATAGAACACATTTCGGAAACGGAATGCACTCACTTGGACCACGCTTCCTTGTAGTCCCTCCACAAATTCTCTTGTTAACCCGAAAAGAAGGAGGTTTTGGTAATGTGGACGTAAAGCTACAGGTGCTCCTCAGAAGCTCTTCGAGCATAAACGTTTGTGTAGTGTGCGACCACATCGAAGCCTTAATAATCTAGTAGTCGTCATTCCTCATGAGAGCTGCACTGTCCCAGCCTGTCTATCTCATACTCTTTGTTGACAACCCGAAACATTGTCATTAGAACATTGACTAAAACGGGCTTCACGATTACAAAGCCGAAGCTGAGTTATTTATATAAATATTCATTTAACATTAGCAGTGAAAACTAAGCACCACGGGATCGAAGTGCGAAGTCGTGAAGCTATAGTGAAATTAATTACATAAGCGTTACTGTAACTACTCTTTTTGCCATCCCGCCCTCTGCATTGTATCTAGCGAATTTGTTAAGCTCTTCTGCAACAAGGGATATTGAGTGCTAATTCCTAAATTAATAATAAGTTTTATAAGCCCAAATCTAAAAGTAGCATGTTCTCAAACATCTGTTTTTTGTACGCACCAACTCTAACATTTGAAGCACTTTGAAATTGTATGCGAAGTATATGCCCTATTCATACCATGGCTGAGAAAGCTTCGTATTCTGCCACGCCTTTAGAATTTAATTGAGTCTGGCTTCAGAATGGGGTATTGTTCGCTATAGTTTGGCGCAAAGTGAGAGTTACCAGTCTTGGATATGAGAAACATTCATTGTCCTGTCTAGACCTTGAAGAGGTATTGCCAAGAATTCCTAGAAGTGAGCAGGCTCCATACTCGGTTATGCTTAATCAACCCGGTTGATTCACTCCTCGACGGGGCAGGTGTTTGAAGCCGCGGCAAACAACTGAATGCATTGTTAAGTGATGCTGTTTTGATTCCAGCATTTGCTAAACAAGCATCGTGATTCCTTCCTAAATCTTTTTGTCGGAATACCGTTCAGCGCTGCATTCAGCAGGACCTCTTTCCAAATTTCCGATAATTTTTAAATTGGGTGAGCTCCATCTTTTGTCCCATTCTGCATTAGTTAGGGCACGGGAAGCGCAGTCGGAGGAGTTGCCGGCTGTCGCTTGCACTCGGTAACAGGTGGCTAGTGTTCAGATTTCCATTCCGTAACAACCAAGCCTTCCATTTTTCCCTTGATACCAGATGTGTCTGGGATAGACGGCACTGAGTTGTTCATCGGCTGGCCATCTGAAAGTTGTTGTATGATCAAATATGTACGCATTCAAATCACCTCCACGACATCCCTTAAATGTAGAATGCGTGGCGCATTCCAAACAGGATTAAATGAGCCGTCCTTTATTCTTTTTATCATTTTTTATCTACAACAGCTCATGTTTGAGCCGGCATCAGTCAATATTAAACTACCGTAAAATTAATCGCCGAAACGGTCCGCTTACTTCAAGCTACCATAACTCAGCTCGAACACAACATTATTAATTATTAATCGAAGTAGAAGTCGCCAGAATCTGTGCATTTTGTCAACGAACAGGTAATGAAATCTAACCCTCTACATTAAAAACTGAGATCAAAGGTTGCAGCAGATGAATAGGTTGTGCAGCGTAGGCAAGATTGGTATGCAAGTCTTGTCTCAAGTCTAGACAATGGACACCTTTTGTCCACATCTAAGGTTGGCCATGTTTTCGGCTTCTTACGGTATTGTTTTCGTAGTCTCCTAGCCTTTTGAATGGACTCCGGCGAAATAAAATGGCATTTGGGAGGGTAGTTTCCCAAATGACTTCGACTTTTCCAGGCTCTGAAGAGGGCGACGACTTCGAAACGTAAGCCGCAATAAAGACTTGCATACCAATCTTGTCTACGCTGCACAACCCACTCATCTGTTGCAACATCAACGATGCCAAGGTTTATCGATGTCGAACACGGAATGAGATCAAAGGAATTAACGAAAACAAGGAGGAGGAGGGAGGGAGGACAAGGAGGGCACATTCAACATCGCCCAAATTAGTGAATTGTTTCTGACGCAAATGGGAATCAAGAGCCCGGAAAGGAAATAGACAGTGGGGAAGGGTCGGGAGAATATGGTGGATGAGGGAGAAATTCGGTACCTGAATGTGTCAATATTCGCCGAGTGATTTGTAAGGTGCGTGGCCCTGCGTTGTCCCGCAACAGGAGCGCCGTCTATCCACCACTGCCGGCCACAATTTTTGCAACTTCTCATACGTTTGGTCACAGTAACAGCAGTAAAATCACAGCAGTAAGATTCTGTTGCGACTGTCTGACTAGGGTGTAAAAAGGATGGATTGCACCTCTACAACATCACCACAAATTAAACACAGCTTTTTTTTACAGAGAAGGTCGAGATTAGGAAAGGACGTTGGAGGAGTATCGTCATATACATAGACCGCTTTAGGTTATCGTAAAGGACCCATTTCTCATCTACAGTTATAAAACGGCTCTCAAAAGGCTCTTTTTTGAATGCGAACTAGCAGGTTGGAGCAGGTGTCGAACGTGCCAGACGCTGCTCATCGTTCAGCTCATGAGGCTCCCGTTTCGACATCTTCACCTTGTCAAATCTCGCCATATGTCTTGCTACCGTACTTACCTACTTATATATTATGTGGTTAAGCTGAAGTACGTGTTTTCGCCTCCGGATTTGCTTGGAGGGCTCTACTCAAACTCCATTGTCAAGCCACGTCCTAAACCCGCGACCCGGTTTTCCTTCGAGACCAAAACCGCCAGAAGCGAATTTTTCGAAGCAGAGCTTCACCATTCGTTCGCAAGGATTGTCCGTTCCAAAACCGCTGCTAAGGCTACGGGATGCCTCTGCCGCAAAATGTTCCAATTTAAATTCGTAAAGCATGATGACTCGATAGTCGCGTCTCTTCATGATTTTGTGGAGCCCTGAAAAATGTCGGCTAGAAAAAATAGAGCGAAACCCACATTTTTTTTTTGAAAGAGCAGGAAAAAAACTACCGAAGGTTTGTGTGGCTCTTCTTGAAATGGAGTGGTTCTGGGAAAAACCTTTTTTATTTAAACATACTCGAAACGGAGATTAATTTAGGGGCTTCTGGGATACGCCAAGCACTTTGCCTCGAGAGGAGACGCTTCGAATGGTGAGCCGGCATACTTGCCTTCTTCAGAAAGGAATGATTGGAATTATGTTTAAAGTTCTCTACAGTTGCTGCAACAGCGGACAATTCAATTCCTCACCGTGCCCGTCGTGCCGTCTGAATCCCGTTCGGAGAAGAGCCACCGACGACGCCGAAAGCCGACCTGCACCCGCTGAAGATCATGCTCTGCTGCTGGTGGGACGCCATAGGCATGCTGTACTTCGAGCTGCTCCCGCAAGGCAGGACGGTCACCGCCTCCATCTACACCGATCAGCTCGAGAAACTAGCCGCCGCCATCCGAGAAAAGCGTCCCCGACGGGTCTCGGTCCACCTGCTGCACGACAACGCGCGCCCCCACGTGGCGAAGGAGACCCAGCAGAAGTTGGCGACGCTCGGCTGGGAAACGGTTGCCCATCCGCCGTATTCTCCGAACCTCGCCCCCTCCGACTACCACTTGTTCCGCCCGCTGAAGCACCATTTGGCCGGAAGAGAATTCACCAACTACGACAACCTCAGATTCGACATCGCGGACTTCTTGGAGTCGCAGCCCACGAAGTTCTGGGCGAAGGGCATCGGCGACCTACCCAATCGATGGGCTACTGTTGTGGATAACTGTGGTGATTATATTGTTGATTAGACTTGTTTTTCAATAAAGCTGCAAAAAAATTAAAAATGGTGAAATTTTCGGACAAGAATTATTGGACAGCCTGGTACATAGATTGATCTGAGAGATGTCGGAACGCGTTCTTCTTCTAATGAGACACCATTTGTGGAAAAGCACTAAGCGTGTGGCTTTTTGGTTTACTCTCTAAAGCAGAAAAAATGTAGTTTCTTGTGCCTTCTTTTCACACTTCCGTATTCAACTTCTTTGGTTCTGCAGGAACTCGCGGAAGCAGTATCATCGCAAACCAAATTGAGAGCAGTGGTGTGGAGACTGACTATGTTACTGCGTTCCTGTTCTATACTTAATTATACCCTAGGGTTGACGTACGAAAATACATAACTTGTGCTTACCCTTCATTTGTAGTCACTTGTCGTTCAGAGGTCGAAAACCACTAGACTGTGATGACAATTACGTGGAAAAACTTCATCAAGCAAATTCATACTCGTTATTACGACGAGTGAGAGCTCAAATTTCGTTGAAAGATAACTATGCTAAAGCGTAGAGCCGTTATGAGCCAGCTTGAGGACATATGTCGTATATCAGTCACAGGCAGAACATCCAGAAGACTGCACGTGAAATCAGCGGGGGAACGGCAGAGTCACGGACTATCTTGTGGATGGATCTTCCCAACAGCCCCGGAAAAAAAATCAACAACAACAAAAAGACGAAGACAACTCGGGAGATGTTGTTTTGAAGAGCTTATTCTGTTAGACGTTGTTTTTCGTCAGGAATAAAACTTCCACTTTTCAATGTTAGAAATGTTATTTAAAAACACGAGGTAGTAGTGGTATTATGCTGGTAGATAATAATAATAAAGAATAAAGGACGGCGTTACTCAATCCCTTCTGGGATTGTGCCAGCGCATTCTACTTCTACGGGATGTCGTGGAGGCGACATGAATGCGTATTTGGCCATACAAAGACTTGCGGTGGCCAGCTGATGAACAAGTCAGCGCTCTATCCTTCCCAGACAAGTCTGGTACCAATTCACCGACCCCGGAGGGATGGAAGGCTTGGTCGGCCTGAGCGGAAACCAGGAACCTGGTATCGGGTGCACGCGACAGTCGCGCCTCCTCCGACTGCGCTACACGCGCCCTCTATGCTGGTAGAAAGGATAAACATTCCCACGTTGAGGAACTCATTATATACCTTACCCATCCATTCGTGTGTATGATATACCATACTAGGTGGAGGATATTCGCCGATCCTTGTGGGTATCTCCGTCTGCCCACAGGGACATTTTTACCCTTCCTCCGAGAATGGCGAATCCGGCACCGGATGAGAAAGGAAAATTCCCCCGACTCCACTACAGTTGGGGCCTAGTCGCCCTCTCGTCAGTAGACCAGCAGGAGCGACTGAGTCATACTGTGCAGTCACCGCGTAATGAAGGCTTCTATGACACGTACATACCTCGCCGACCACCTGTGTCAGTCGGGAACTCATTTCGGCTGTGCATTGCTGGATTCTTTGTGAGAGTCCTGAATGCCCCTAATGCCTTCCTCGCAATGTCTTCCTCCCCCACGAGCAGGCTTATGCACTTCACTCCGTTCATAACTGATGGTTAATTCTGCTATGCACCATATGGTATTGTTATGTTTGTTTCGTAAGTTTTCTCACCACATCGATCAGTTTTCTGGGAAAAATGAATAGGACAATTTTTCTCGTAAAGTTGGACTGAAAACTGGCAGTTCTAGATGTACTAGCCCACTTGGCTTGGAAAACAGGAATCAAGAGTTCGTGTCTAATACAACAGCTACCGTCACAAGTGACCTGTTAGCTTTTTGACGAAGACATGCGGACGTCTTCTTTTAGTCCAACTTTTGTACTATGTTTCTCGGAATTGTTTCAAGAGTATTTTAAAGGCTTATTGCTGTAAGTTTTTCGATTAAATTTCTAAAAAGAGCAAGCTGCTTTGCTTCTAGTGTGGAGCATTATGTAGAGCTAGACGTATAGTAAGATTCTCTGCATCAGGCGCATTGCTTCTAAATGACTATTACGTTCCTATCGGCTCCACTCTAGTAATTCAGACGATTTCACATGCTTGTGCTGCTTGTTGGCACAGTTGCATGTTCCTATCCGGGTGTTATTGGGAGTTGTTCCATAAGACCGTTGTCATAATCAGCTTAAATAAAGTAAATAATCACGATTCGTGTTCTTTCCAGATCAATCTTATCTGCGGATAGTCGCACTTTGTTGCACTTCTGCACAAGGTGAGGGCAAACCTTCCCCGAAGACGAACTCATAGCCAACGCTCACCTTGCTCGCACTGAGCATTACTCATGATCATCACGAATTGCCACTTTTTGAACAGGGGTGTGCGTTTAGCGGTTAACGATTCACCGGTTTAACGGATTTATCGGCATTTTCGAGATATACTCTCTTAACGGAATTTTCGGTAAATTCCCGAATTTACCGGAAAATTTAACGAATTTTTTTATACAAAATAATGCTTTTATCTATCGAATGACGGAAAGGAAACATACTACCGATCTTTAGAGGTGATTGCTTCTATCTTCTCTTCTATTAGCGTTCGTGGTCCTGAACCTCATTAAAAGGTCCATGTCCACATAACGAGAGTGGAGGTGGCACGCCCCAGTGTTACTCCACTGGGATAGTACCTCGCGCTGAGATTCCCCACACGACGTGAGACAATTTGAACTAGAGATATAGAAGCTCTCTGAATAGACGATCGCCAGAGGAATAGAGAGAAGATACGCTCATGTCTTGTTCCCGCAATTTAGTCCAAGATGAAAGGCATCGGAATGTACTAGTCCACCTCTGTCCTGGTGGACTCTTAAGCTGTCTCCCGTATAAGAAGAGAAAAGGTCGTTATCATGTAACACTTCGTTGTTTTTTTCTGAAGTGTCTGGCTCTGCACCAAAGTACAGCTTAATAGTTTAAAAAAGTAGTAGTGTAAGATGTAAATCATTCTTTCATTGAATGAAATGATGATAATTGTGATAATTTTAAAAAGCAGTTAGAATGTTAATCCAAAAGAAATATTGCAATATTCGATTGAATGTCGGATGTTCCAGAAAGGTTTTTATCGAGTTTCAATTAAGCACGCACAATATACATCGCTATACTTGTGCGTTGTTAGGCTTCCGCTTGCTTTGTTTGTTGTAGGACGCTCGTTGCTTTCAGGGCGTCGTTTGCTGTAGGATGACGTATGCGTGATAAAACAAAGATGATATGTTTTTTCTGAAAGTGATGAAGTTTCGGTGAAAATACGCTTTTTACATCACCGCCGCTCAAAACTAGTTGTTTTTGAGGGAATATTAAATTTTAAGACAATTAACGGATTTACCGAATTTGCCGTAATTTACCGGCGAATTTCTGCATTAAAGATATGCGGTAAAAAAATTTATCGGCAGCAACTCAGCGCACACCCCCGTTCCTGAGCACACTCCATCTTGCAACCAAAGCCCTTCAGAAAGTGCGTTGCATCTCCAACAGAGCACGCGTGTTCGCCCTCTGGTGTTGAGTTCCTTTGTTTCCGTAACGAGCACCTCGTTGAATCGCAGTCAGTGAGGCCTTTTCAGCACGCACTCTTCTTTCTTCCCTTTTCTGGTTCCTTTCACTATATCCTGCAAGGATAAGGTGCGTGGTGAATTCCAAACAAAGAACGTCAAACGAAGTCCTTTGTCTTTTTTCTGGTTAAGTAAAAAGGCAGAGGACGTCGTTTGACATTTTTTGTTTAGGATTCACCACGCATCTTACCGTTGCGGGATAAAGTGAAGGGATCTACATGTAGTGGCTACGGGTGAATCTTGTTCGTGATGTATCCTTCTCACAATCAGACAGGCTCAGTAACAGTTCATGTATTTGGCCCGTACAGATCTGTTTTTTCTTTGTTGAAGTGGTCTGGTGCAGTGTTCATTGACACCGGAAGGATGAAGCTTAGTCGGCCTGTGCAGAACTGAAATCAGGATCATCGACTCACGATGCCCGTTATAGCCAACTGTCCCTCCCTTCGACTGCGCTAGCATATCATGTTCAAGATAGTTGATTTCAAAGTGTTCTTGTTAGCGGCAGAACAAGCTGCGTGACCCAAGGTGTCTTCCACTTAGTGGGTAGCCGTTTCATGCTTATAGAACTAATGTTTAGAATAGTGGTCTTTAAAAAAAGGTCTTTTATTTGGAGCGAATTTAGAGAGTAACCCAGAATTTGTCAGCATTTTTATTTACAATTCAATACCTGAATGAACGGCGCTTAATTTAGGTCTAGATGCACGGTAGTCTCCATTTTAGTCCAGGCAGCGGAGAGTGCAACTACCAGTAGAACGAGCAGATTTCGCATCAAGAGCACTTCCTTCGTTATTCTTTACTAAGTAACAGGCGACAGGTTTTTGTTAAAGTTTTAGGGCATATGTTATCGTAAGTCTAGATTCAGCGTCACTGCTCTTATTGAACTAATGTTTAAATTTCTAAGTCCTACCTCATTTCATGTTAACAGTTTCCTCAACAGTTTGATCAAATATTTGGGTGTAACATAAGTTCTGTCCACCTCCCTCGACAAAACTTGGCTCAGCTTCTCCTGAGCGGCGCGAATTATGAGAATTTTCTGGGGTGTTCTTGGTCTACTGTACACATAAGAGTGAAATTTCCACAAGGCCACATTTGCAGCTAGTTATGGCTTGTGACTGCAGCCAGGCGGTTCTATATGTGCTTCGAAAACCGGAACCATGTGGTAGGGTAGTATTAGGCTGAGAAGCTATGCTTGGGTGTTGTCGTGTTTCTACAATCTTTCCTGGGCGGTCTTTGGTACCTCCCAAGGCGTTCACTCTCCGTTTGTGATGTTCGAATTGCTCTTGATGATACCCTGTTGCCCTTGCATGGCTGGTCTACACTTTTTCTATGGCATATTCTTCTATGTGGAATAAGTTGCGGTGGTGGGGTATGCAACGACAACTCATTTTCTCATGTCTTACAAGGGAGGCCCATGAACTTCCCCCAAAGATTCTCAACGTGACCTATGTGGTCTATCGGTAGTGTGCTGTATTATTGGATAGTGGCAAATAAGTGTGACGACGTCATCACAACCGATTTCGCCCATACTTGTGTGTTACAGAGGGGTGTGATTGTGCAGAAACTGCGACCAACATCTTCTATTGAGTTCGTTTTCACACACATTTTCTTCCAAAGTGTATGCGCTCGATATGCACCTACGACCATCCACAATGTGTTTACAATTGATGTGCCATTACCGCATGTTTCTTCTTGCGAAGGCTCAAAACCATGTTTGAAGACGGCTCAGCACGGAAACGATTCATGTTCCAGTAAAACTACTGTTAAACAGATATTCAACAGGGATAACAGCAATCAATGAATAATAAAAATGGCAATAAAACGAATACAACCCCACTAATGATGAGGGAAAAAATGAGGGGGAATGAACTACCGATCAATATGCGACAATCTTTCGTTTGGGTTCTCTAACTTTAATTCGAGCTCCACACCTTTTGTAAGTTAAGTTCAAAGCACGGCAGCGCCATTACTGGTATCACTTTTGCCTTATCGGCCGCCCTGAAGTGATGCCATTTTTTGCCATTTTTGGACCACCAAGTGGCCCGTAGCAAAAACAAAAAACAGTTCTGTGATCCTCGTCCGATGCTCTACAAGACCATATATGTCTCGTTGAGAATTTTTGGGGAAGTTCATGGGCCTCCCATGTTAGTTATAGTTCTAAAGTTGGGTCCATTTATTGTGTGGAAAATTGGCATAAATCTATACACATTTCTTAAATCATGACGCTATGCAGTACCCTACAAGTGCCACAAACATTATGTCCTGTTATCATGGGTTAGCACTTTTACAGCCCCATTTGCCTCATTCTTACATGGCCTACTTCAATGCTACCTTCTTTGAACATTCTTCTTCGTTGGCACTCCCTGCAAGCTCCTAGAACTAATGGTCATGGAATCTTGTGTAGCGATACATCCCGCTGCCTCCTGCGCCCTATTTTGGCTCGTATTGGTGGCATCCAGCTTTCACCTACTAATCTTCTCAGATCTTACTCCGTTGCAATACCCCACATTGCAGTTTATCTCCCGGAGTTTGGTGTTCGCCCATTTTCCTCTATAATTTGCAGTTGAGATACGGCGAGGGGGCGGTCTCTACAACCTGCAAGAAAGGTTCTCCCGCTTTAAGTCAGGCGACCGCAACTTGGAAGGTGACATGAGGTTGGGACGTCCAGTGGAGATGAATGATGAGACTCTCAGAGACCTCGTCGAAGCCGATCCCACAACAAGTACCAGGGTTGTGGCGTGAAGGTTGGGCTGCAGCCACGGGACGTTGGACCGCCTTGTTCGAGAGCTCGGAAAAGTTGCAAGGTTCGGCAAATGGGTACCGCACGAACTGACGGATGACCAAAGACTATCGCGAGTAGATGTCCCTACTTCCTTGACCTCCAGAAAGCGCCATTTCGAATGGCTCAGAAACATAATCAAGAGGGACGAAAAGGCATTGTTCTTGGTTAACCACAGTGGACGTGAGAAACGGGTGAGCGTAGAGAAGGACGCGGAACCGGAGGTCAAAAGAAAAGTTCACGGGAAGAAAGTTGTCTACTGGGAACTTCTCCCACATGATGTCACAGTGACCGCCGACATCTACAGCATCCAGCTGGAACGTATTAAGGCTGCGATGGATCGGAGACGCGAGCAACCAAAAAGCCTTCCCTTCTACACGACAACACCCACCGGCGTGTTGCTTTCCAGACGTGCAGCAAATCGGTTGAACTGGTATGGGAGGTCCTACCACACCTCCCTCCCTATTCATCTGATCTAGCTCCATCCGACTTCCACCTTTTCGCACTCTGAACATTTCTTAGATGGTACAATATACGATGACAGAAGGACCTGTTCCAGGTCAGGATTCATCTCGTCGAAACCTCCAGATTTCCACAGGCGCGGCATTGAACAGTTGCCAAGAATATGACAGCAAGTGATCCATAATATGTACTGGTGACTATATTGTTGACTGATTGCAGGCTGTTTCTTAGAAAAGTAAAAAATAAAAAAATTCAAAAGTGGACGGAACTTGTGCTACCACCTAATATAATAGATCAGGGTAAGATGGGTGGCAGGATGAAGCCGAGTGCGGCTAAAAATTGGCTTTCCACAGTTATGCAAAACAGATTCGAATTCATACTCATACATTACCAGATTTGTACGGGAAGAACAAAGCACTGACTTGTTCATCGGCTGGCGACCTCGAGGCATTGTATAGTCCAAATATGCATTCAAGTTGCCTTGACGATATTCCGTGGAAGTAGAGGGCGTGGCGCATTCCGCAAAGGGAATGCACAACGTTATCCTATATCTTTATCCCTTTAAGACACCCATGGTGGAGCTGATGGACTTCTCAGCCTTGTCTCGAGCCCGAGGTCACCTGTGCAACTCAGTGCCCTCATGTGTGCTCGGAAGGGCAGCTCGTCTGCCGCCTTGCCCGCGTCCGAGCCCTGCTCGTCGCCGCAGCCCGGCCAGCATTGTTCGAGCGTTGTCGAGCAGAACTCCAGCGGCTTTTTGGCCGTTCTGCGGCGGGGTCTCTGAATTGCGCCCATTAGAGGACTCGTCCTCTGCACTGTGATTTTCGCCTCCACTTTTTCGGCAGTCGCCAGCAATAGCAGCCGCGCGGTCCAGGAATAGGGTCGTTCGGGACTTCCTCTTCCCGATGCCAGTCCTCATCACTACCAACTTGTCGTGTCACGCGTGGCGACCGTTTCGTTTCGTTTTTGCGCTCGTGAGTGTTTATAATTTATAGAACTCTGCCGCACGCTCGTCTCTCACAAAGGACTTCCGCCGAGCCGAGCGAGCACAGAACGGCAGCCGTGCCAGTCATCGAAGGTAACACCTTGTTGAACCTTCTTTCACAAACCTCAGGATGGATTCCCCAAATCACTCATGCTTGTGCAATGTAATACTATGTAATACTTACTGGGACATAGGGCGGTAATACCATCTTCATTCGTCATCATACATCTAAGATGTGTTTTCAGCTCTGACGATTGTGATAAATTTTATTACGACTGAGGTTTTGGCATCGTCGCCTTCTTCAAAGCCTATAAATGTCGGAGACACTTGTAGAATTGTTCCCCCAAAAACATTTTCTTTCTAAGGAATGGTGCTTCTAAGAGAAATAGAGGCAAGATCCGATATCTGATATCCGAGAATATTCCCATATACAACTGACCTTCGGGGTGGACGAGAATGGGCACCCTTACATGGAAGGAATTCCTTCGCCGAAATGTCAGCTGTAATATTATTGGTGACAATATTCCAAGATATATTGAATGCCGTACTTGGACAGGTAATCCTTTAATTGCACCTCAGTTGTTCCGTCTCATGGACCTGACACTCGTTATCGATGTGGCTCCTACATAGATTTCTGGGCATGAACCCTATACCGAGCTGCCTTCTGAGCTGTTTTCATTCATGAATCGTTCGAAATTTTTACCATTTTCTCAATTTTTTTCGTAAAACCAGGCGGTACAACGGAAAGCGAGGAAAGATTGGAGACTTTTCCTTCCAAGGCAACCTATCTCTTCATATTCTAATGGTAAAATCCACCTATGGACACTCAATGGTTTACAGACTTTTCAAAGATCCTCACTATTCGGCACAAGAACAGTTTGCTGTAGTATTGTCGTACGCAAAAAACATTTTTCTTTGGCGAGTGTCTAGAAAGTCTCTATTTGACCTTGTCGCGTGCCAGGATAGCCCAATGAGTTGCCCCTACTCTAAGGGCACGAACCGATTCACTTCTTTCGCTCAGCATTGTCGCGGAAGAAGTCGGACCAGTACGTTCTTCTGCGCTCTGACGTTCCTTTTACTCTTATGTTTTGCAGCTTCTGATCAAGTTTCTTTTTTCACATAAGAGTGTGGACAAAGACGCGACTCGGGTGGTTGAATAGGATGTTCGCCGTAATTTGAGGAGTGATGCGTCTGGTAGGAGACCATCAGAATGCTAAATAACAACACGCGCGAAGAGCAACCGGAGTGCACAAATAGATATAGATAAGCCTTGCATCAAGAAATTATCACCCCTTTAGCCCGTTTTACCTATAGTCCCGTTGATCATCTAGTTGGTCTTGGTAACGCCGGCAACAATCCATCCGTCGCTGTGGCGTGCTAAAGCAGCCCAGTTATTCCTCCTCGGTTTAGGACCACGAAAATCATAAAAACCTTTGATAGATTTTCTTGAAGAAGCCAATTCAACACGCTGCTCGGGCGTTTCTTTCACCATTTACGGATTCCGGCAGATTACGGCTATCGTTGATAATACATTAGCTAGAGATCACGAGGAAGGCCCACCTAATTTTCGACGACCTGGCGCATGCGACAGCGTCTCTGATTCTCGAGCACCGACGAAGCTTGGAGCTTCGGAAACCTTCCCTGCCTGAATCGTCCTTGCTGCATGACGAAAAACGAATCCTCATCCTGCTCAGGGGTAGGAACCTGGTTTCTGAGGCCCGCGCTGGTGACGTTCGTCACATCATCTTCACTTAAGTTCGCTCGCTGGCTCACTGAGCTTCATGTTTGTATATTCTTCGTCGTCTAATAGAGAAACTCAAGATAGCCTACTATTTATTGAGAGCGTTTCGGTCCTGAAGCTCTTCTTCAGGTTTGAAATAACACAATGCTTGTATAACACTTATATGAACAGAATGGCTATTTTTCATTTTAGACGTGAAGAACAGCTTAAGAGACGAAACGTTGTCAATAATTAGTTGGCTATTTCGAGCTTCACTACTAAAACAACGTACATATTAGGTTGTCCCATAAGTCCCGCCGTTTTTTTCAAATGATTCATTGCGGGTTTCGCCGTCGGTCTCTTGCATAGCGCTATGCAGCTTTCGAAAGAGAATGATTTCCTCTATCAGAACTTATATTGCATTTTTTTCATCCTGAATTTTGCTAATTTTTACGTTGTTAAAGTGGAAATTGAAAAAGTTAAAAAGTGGCCATCTGCGCAGTTGTTCTCTCATCTTAAGTTTGGATTTTTTTGCGCAGTTTTTTATAGCATTTGGAAGACAATGTTCTGTACTGCAAGAATATGTGTTGGTCCTATTTGCTCACTTATTTTAGGCTATCATATCGGGTCGTCCGAAGGAGAAGATTTATTTTTACCGACAGCTCTGCTCTGTGGTAGGTCTTTTTTGCTCGATGCTATCGTCGGTCGAATGAGAATGTCTTGCGCTATAAGAATTTGTGTTACGTCTGTTGGCACATGCTGATTTCTGTCGAATATCAACAAAATGCCAAAAAGAGAAAAATCATCTTCACCAACAACTCCTTCTCCTTGTTCAGTTGTCGATATTCGTTGTTGATATTTATTATACACAAATTCTTACTGCGCAAGACATTCTCTTTCGACCGACATATAACACCGAGCAAAAAAGTCCAACCACAGAGCAGGAGCTGTCGGTAAAAATAAATCTCCTCCTTCGGGCGTCCCAATTTGATGATTTAAAAATCAATAAAGAACAAATGAGCAAAGAGGACCAACACGTATTCTTGTAGTACAGAACATTGTCTTCCAAATGCTATAAAAACTGCGCAAAAAATTACAAACCTAAGCGGAGAGAACAAGTGCGCAGATGGCCACTTTCTCACTTTTTTCACTTTTCAATTTAACGACCTAAAAATTGAGAAAATTCAGGATATAAAAAGAAATGCAACACATCTCCTGATAGAGCAGCATTCTCTTTCGAAAGCTGTATAGCGCTATGCAAGAGACCGCCGGCGAAATTCGCAATGAATCGTTGACAAAAACGGCGGGGACTTATGGGACAACCTATTAGAACCGCCTGGCGCTAGAGTTCTGATCGCAACCATTATTAGACCTTATTCTTCCTAGGTCTTGGAGGATAGCCTATATCGGTGCTGGTCAACCCTCTTTTGGAGATGCCACGCATTCAGGTGATTTAAGTACCTCTACGATGTGACAACTTAGCCGAATAAAAACTGCTAGAATAGAGCACACGCGATACTATACAATACCGTTCCTGTCTTTTGGTTTTTGGGGGAACAGGCGGAAAACCTGCCGTTTTCGCCGTTTTCCCGTTACGCTTTTTGAAGCGACCTCTTCAAAAAACAAAAGTTACCATGCGAATCCAATCTGGGTGATCTATAAAATGCTGTTTGTATCATCCAGTGGTTTTGGAGAAAAAAAAATAGATTTGAGACCTATAAAACCTGGACTCTGTTAGTGCAATTATCTTAACCAATAGAAGGATTGCTGCCGTCAGGTTTCAAAGATTACCAATGCTGGCGAAAGGATAAGGATAAAGGACAGAACTACTCAATCCCTTTTTGGGATGCGCCACGCATTCTACTTCAACGAGATGCCGTGAAGGCGATTTGAATGCCTATATTTGCGGTAGACAGCCGATAAATAAATCAGCACTCTATCGTTCCCAGACAAGTTTGGTATCAAATCACCGATCTTGGACAGATGGGAAGGCCCGGTTGGCCTGGGCGGGAAATCCGAACCAGGAACCTGGTAACGGGTGCGCGCGAC
Source organism: Heligmosomoides polygyrus polygyrus (assembly GCA_947396885.1). Taxonomy (NCBI): domain Eukaryota; kingdom Metazoa; phylum Nematoda; class Chromadorea; order Rhabditida; family Heligmosomidae; genus Heligmosomoides; species Heligmosomoides polygyrus. Next base: position 70,108,623 of record OX377204.1, on the reverse strand, counting down.
AGTCGGCACCTCCTCCGACTGCGTTACCCGCGCCCACCAGAACTATATCTTTCTGAAACCACTGGATGATACCTACATCATTGGATAGACTACCTACATTGGATTCGGATGGTATCATTAACTTTATGAATGATCCACTTCAAGGGAGTTATGGGAGAACGGCGAAAACAGCGGTTTTTTGCGTTTATTCCGCCACAAACCAAGAGACAGGAGCGGTATTGTATGTGAAGCACTGTTTCCGTGCACAATGGGAACACGGCTGAGTACATTGTACCACTTAAAACCTCATTTTCGTTGTTTGTTCGGTTGACCGGCAGCCACTCCTTTCTACGCTATTTCGTTTCGTTGGCGGGAACGTCTTCGTGCTGCAGAATTTCTATTTCGCTTCGAAATAGCGGACTCGAGAGCGAGCGAGGAGCGTTTTTCTCGAGATGACCAGTTAATTGGTCGCACTTGTTTTCTCTTTTTTTTCAAAAACCAAGGCTCTGTCGCAAAACCTAAGCATGATGCCATGCCACTTCCCCGATGTCGTTGCCTTCCTCAGAAGGAGATAAAGGTGCCTGCTATTCTGAACCTGTTGGACTGCTCACATAGGAGAAATGTGGAGTCTTGAACAGGCTATCTCGAAATCAGGAAAAGGCTATTTCACGCAGTTCTGCCATCGTATTCTCTAATGCACTGTTGAATAGTAATTCAGATTGCGTCAATTTCGTTTCATTCTATCCTTTTTATATGAGTAAATAATACTCCAACAGATAATTATAGAAAAACTGCATGTATATACACACTAGATCCATTTCAACGAATATTTTCCATTGGATGGGATCGTTCCGTCGATGAGGGCCTGAATAATTACATTTTTCGGACAGTGACACATTTAAAATTTGAGGACAATAGGATGATTCAGAGAACGGGGACCTTGGTTTAAGCGGATTTTGAAGTGACTCAATTGACGTCGTTTTCCCTAGAGCCGGTTTTCCGTTATTTCGAAATCAAATAGAATTGATCCGATGTCCAGAAATTACGCTCTCGGGCTCCATATATGACATGGACCTTATTTTTGTAGAAATTCTCCTACCGACTGAGTTCATAGCCGTCAGTCACGCCTTATTTTACGTGGGCAGTTGTTCGGAACGAGATTCCCGCTTGGCATGAGTACGAGGCTCGCGAGTTGCATACATATGTGAACGTGCAGTAGAAAAAATCCGAAAAAGAACCGAATATCCAATTTGAAAGCCTGGAATGATGGCTGTTGCAGAAGCTGATTCGCTGTTTTCCGTTTCACTTTGGTTTTGTTGTCATTTCTAAAATTCTGTTTCTAAAATTCTGCAGCCATGTCTGTGTTTGTTAATAAGAAAAAGGTCCCAAGGTTGTTATTCTGGGTGAGCTGCTAATGGAAAATATACGACTTTTTTCGCTTCATTCTTGTAAAACTTTGATCTTACTTTATATCAGAGATCACCTAAAACTTTGAACCGTCTTTGGGTTCCTTCTTGTTCTCGCTTTAATCTTCCAATTTTTGTATGATTCTGGGAAGGTTTCCTAACTCAAGCTGCCTTCAAATGTGAGGCGTAGTAGAGATTCATGATTAGTCTCACGACTATCCGTGTAACCTTTACCATTCGTCGTATAATCATGTTTTCGATTCTGAAATGCAACTTATGTTCGATAAATTTAGAACACAAGTTTTGACAAAAAGTTACTATAAGGAAGTTCAGTTAATTGAATCTGCTTCTCTAAATAGTTTAACCAAAGCCGGATGTCGAGCATACTCTTACTTTTCAAATCTGCAAATGGGAATGAGATGCTCATTAAGAGAGCATCGCACTTAAACTGTCTCTTTGAAAGATACACCACGCCTTCTACTCCAGCGGAATATCATGGAACATTTTGAGTTGGTTGTTATGTCATATTTATCGCAATATTCACGATGGAGGCGTATATATTCTAAAATTCTACTGTGGCGTTTAATGGTCATTGAGATATATATGCTTTTCTGAAGTGCCCAGGAATATCATAGCTCTGAAACTCGTAAGAGCTGGAGCAGCTCCAACGGTCACTCCATCTCAACGCTTTTCGCCCCTTCCCCACCATTCCCTATTCCATGAACTCATCATCCGGGAACTTCCAAAAGCGCACTCGGTGGGCGAAGGCGCTCCTCCTGAGTGGTCGTATAGGAAATACTCCGGCGGGAACACACTCCCGTTCGTGTTCGTTAGCTCGACCGCGAAAACGAGCGCATCGATTGCAACACTCCCGGCTTCATTACGGCCGGTTCGCCGCTAATTTTTAAATTCCAAAAAACTGGGGCTCAAGCCGTTTCCCCATCTTAATGAACGTCCGCCGAGTGTGACAGCATGACAGCTCATCCGCGCTGCTTTTCAGAGAGGCTTAAGTAGTGGGTGTGGAATTGTGCATCGACCTCTGGCTTACGACCTGTGGCTTCTGCTTGTACACCTGGCCATGAGCTAGCCTACACATCTAAATAGATCGGGAGTGTTCAAATTGAAGTTGAACGGCGTTCCACTTAGAATGCACCACATGCTCCCCCGCTTGCCTTTCGGAAACTGTTCTATGTACGAATATAGTGCTAGTATGGACTGAGGGGAATTCCACACCTTAGGCCTATGGTATACTCCCGCGTCGCTCCAGCGACGGGCGCGGGGCAACTGTCAACGGCGCGCATTCGCTGCAGTGGCGGACGGCGCAGTGGGGCGTGGTTGTCAGTTGACACGCCATCGCTCCCGCGATGCGTCGCAAAGGGGTGTTATACCTCGCGTGCACTCCCGCGTCGCGGCAGCGGACGGGAGTATACCATAGGCCTTACGGGCAGTCTAACGGGGCACTGTCGAAAATAGCGGCTTCGTTCATTGGAGCGTTGAGCAGCCGTTCTCCTCTGCTCTACCCCTGTAACCACGGCTACCTCCATCGATGCAGACTCCATTATATTATACTTTCTATTCACTCTTCTTCACTCCTTCGTTTTTCCAATTTTTTTAACCATTTACTATTGGTCTGAAAGGCCATGGGTGGAGAATAAAGGTTCTTCTGAATACAGTTGTGAAGCGAATCCCTACCGTTTTCTTTTGCTGATTCCATGTAGATTCATTTCTTTGTCTTGCTATGGGACTCAACTTCTTCTCAAAGATGCTTCCGAAGAAGGAACTTGTAGCACTAATCCGTAAAAGCAAGGTATGACGAATTCGGACCAAAGCGACAGTGCAAGAAGCTTTCTGAAGTAGCAGTAAGATCTCGCTGAGCCTCAGCGATACCGACAGGGATTGAAGTACAAGGATAGTTCTCGGCGCTACTCAATCTACTTTCGGCTGCGCTATGAACCCTTCTTCTACCCGACACTATGCGCGTAATTTCGAAATACATTGCCATGGTGGCGAGTCTGCGAACAATTTTCTCAGGACTTTATACTTTTGAAGCGATTCGCCGATCCAGAGCAATGGAAGGCTTAAATATCAGGAGCGGGACCCGAACCCAATTTCAATCCTTGATTCGGCATAAGTGCCGGAGTATGTGCCTTCTCCAAGCGTGTCACATGTGCCCAACTGCTTTATCCGAGCCGACCGAGGGGCTTCAATTATTATAATTCTAAATATAGTGTTTTACAGTACACCGTTTTGAGGGTGGACGTTCGATATTTTCTCCAAAAACTAGTCATGCGCCTCCACTGAAGGAACGAATAAAATTTTGCATATAGCTCGTACAAAAGGTCCGCGATTGGTTTGTATTGCGATAAACTTGAGTATCGTTGGGAACACACATATTGAGCCACCAGAGCGTACTTATATTTCGAACAGTTTTAGTTGCTTGTGCTCTTGAGAACCTTTTGAGAGGTAACGTTTTCGAGGATGGTTATTCAGGAATCGTAACTCTTTTTAAATACTTACACCACAATCTGAACATAGATGTATGTTACCTTTTCCTTGAAGTGACCTCCAGTTAAAGAAACGAGCAATTCCCATGTACCCCACTTGAGAGGAATAAAAGTTCTCCAATACATTTGGAGTTTAGCAGTTTGTATAAGTGGCGAGATGAAGTGAAGGCTCAGCTGTGATCAGTCCAGAATCCACATCTCTACCTTTCCAGGGACGCTCCGTCCCAAGCATGGAGCTTCACGAAGAGCCCAGCGTGCTTCTATAATAAACAGCTCCCGATCGATGTGCTTTTTGTGGTTCTTACAAACATCGCGCGACTGCTCGCAACGGCGAACAATGAGTAGTTATCCCGTGCTCGGAATTGACCGCGTTCGTGGGCTACTTCAGCGGAGTTTGACGACCTGCAGCAGTTGGACAGCAGCTTACTAGTCAACGCAGTCGGAGAACGGACCCCCCCCCCTTCTTGACTTCTGCTCAGGCTCGCGCTTTCCCATGCTTATCGCGTGTCCAATATGGATATCGGTGAGCCAGTAATCTATGCTCCTAAGCCAGAACACATCCTTATCGGCTTCACCTCTTCCGGTTCTGGGCTTTCTCCCGTGCTTGACCTCTCCTGCTCTAGGCCGAGACCAACAAACTGAGAGATATATACTGATGGTTCATAGCGTGAGATTACTGAGCTTACCGTCATCGTTTCTGATCAACATAGATTACTGAAAATTGGATTTCTTAATTTTTCGAATTTTTCGAATATTTCGAACCTTTTGGAAACGGTAATTGCGCTGATGAAGATCCTGTCCTGTTGGCGATGGACTGTCCGATGCCCAAAGCCGTTGCATTATGTGCGTGTCTTTAGAAGGCTTTGAAGTGCTGGGGCGACAGTCTGCTCTCCATTGAACCAGGCTTGACATGCAGCATACCGTTAAACTTTTCTTATACTGTTCATCACCCTATTGCTCCCAGAATTGTTTGGAACGAGCTCCGCCTTACTACATATTTGGTGTTTATGCTGCCCTAATTGTATTGGAATCAGGAACTGTCACGGAGCAATCCATGAAGTGTAATGGAGGTAACAACTACAATTTCTGTTGACTAAGTATCGAGACGGGAGCAACAATGTAGGTCTCTCTTAGTCTTAAAAATCCAAGCGGAGGGCAAGGCATCCTCCACTCACTTATCGTGCCACCCCTGAAGCAGAATGGGGCGAGCACTTCGTTTGGTCGGGGTGTCGTACAGCAAAGAATATACTGAGTGGCTCAACATAATTCCTGCCTAGGACCAAAGCGCCATGCTTTAAAAGAGTAGATCCGATGCAGCTGAAACTCAATGTTATGTCTAGGACAATTCCATGCAAACATTTGTTGCGTCTTTAGCAGTTTCCTGTGGTTCTCCTTTTTCGTTTTGCTGCTTTTATCCCAGTATTATTTTTTGAGGTTTTCCCTAAGTAGCGTAGTGAGAGGCTCTCATTTCTCAGATAGCATAGTAAAAGGGCGCACAAACGGGTCCCCCCCCCCCATCCCAACGAAGCTTTCCCAGGCATGGTGGCTGCTTTAAATTGGCACCTTCCTTCCTGGGAAGGATAAAACAGTGTCTTATTCATCAGCAGCCTTCTGCAAGTCGTCATATAATGAAAGGCCAAATATGAGGAAGGATAAGAATAAAAGAATGCGTTGGTCAAAACCTCTTTTGGACGCCACGCATCCTACAGCAGGCCGATGGCTTAGCCCATTTGCTATTCTTCCCAGAGAAGTCTGGCATTAATTATCCCACCTCGGAGGGACGAAAGGATGGGTTAGCCTACTCGTAAACTGGCCAACCGTGAATCGATTTTGGGAACCTGCGTGAGCTGGCTCCTCGCTATATGCTCCCATGATAGGTCAGATGATTCGAAATTTCCTTTCCGGTATCCCTCAGAAGGCGAGTGACTAGCGCCTCCTAGTAGGGGATAGGCGCTTGTCTTCTTCATCGGTTAACAATTGCTTTGGATGCAATTTTAATTTCTATTAGGGCTAGGTTATACTTCGGCGACAACCGAACTATAACGTAGGCCTTACTGTTTCTTTTCACCGAACTTACAACTTGTCAGTTTTTTAAAGGAAGCAGAAAACAGGTGTGTATTCTAGTCTTGCATGGCAAAAAGATCACAGTGGAGACTTCATGTAGCAGCTTGAGTGTGGCTGCACTACGTCATTTGGTTTTGTGATATGAAAATTGGGAGAACTTCGTTGAATGAAATATGTTCTATGCTTATGACCAGCACGTAATGAGGAGCCCTGGGAACTGCAATTATTGGTCTGTCTTTGGTCAACCACAAATAGCAAAAGCCACGTATGTAACAATATTTACCGCTCTACTTTGACAATTACAATTTTTCTACCACAGTTGTGAGTTTGTGGAAGCACCATAACGTCTGCGGTGAGCGAGAAGTGTTGACAAGTGCCTATATGTTCATATAAAAAACAGTTTAGCTTTCAGGACGATGGCGGTTTTCAAGAAATTGAAAAAGAGCAAGGACAAAGGAGCTCCGTTGCCGGAACCGGAGCCGGTGAAACAGCTTGACAAGCGAGTAGGAATGGAGAATTATAGGTGAGCAACAATCAGAAGAAACCTGTTGTTGTTCGCTTAGAATTTTTTATATTTTTTATTGTGGTTAAAGAAGAAGTTGGAGAAATTATTTCTACCGAATTTTATACAAATGAAATCCCTCAGCTGGCGAACTTGCATACGTGAACAGGGCCAGCCAACCCTCGTTCTCTGTATTCTCTCTGTGTCCGATTTTGAGGAGAGAGGTAGCGATTCCTAAAGGCAGTCGCTGTTTTTTCTTCCGTTTGTTTTTTATTGTAGTTGCAACAAATATAGTAGTCAAATGGTCATTAAGGAAAACAATTAGAAATCATTTGAAATAAGGGCAGAAAGTGGAAGTGTCTGCTTGTATTGTTTGATTTATCAGAACGTTTATCTACTTCGTACAACGTGTTTAGGGATTTTTTCACTTTAAAAAACTACTGGAAGGCGATCGATCGAAAGAGGCAGGACTCGGCTCAGATGTTTTTCAGCAGGTTAGTCAGCCGTCAGTTTTTCTAGTCGGCGGCGAAACGGTCATTGTTGCCCTGATTTTCTCGCATATTTGATTTGAACCTTTCTATGTCTCGTTGTTACTCGAACTCTGAAGATGTTCTTCACTATTGAATGGCCCTTGAATATGAATCTAGCATCACTAGGAAGAATCGGGGGTTTCATATACAAAAACGCTCTTTGTTCAAACCTATCAGGTGTGACATCCTGGCTAAAGGAAGGCAAGGACACATAGGTCGATGCGGGATAAGAGCATAATCCCTTCGATGGTGTGTCTATTCCTGGTGAATTGTTGAATGCACTTATCATTGCTATTGCTATCAGGGGATTTATGGGAGAAATGTCGAACGCATTAAGGGACTGAAGGTTGCGAAGAGGTTTTCAGCAATAACGACAGATTCTCCTGTAATCTGAAGTTTTCGCGCGAACTGGCTTTATTCGTCATCGAAAAAATTCGTAAACTATTCTTCAATCTCAAATGTCGGTTCTCCGAGCTTCGTTAAACTAGACTTCGCCGTGATGATTAAAACGCCATAGCCAGAAACTATTGCTAACTTTTCTTAAAGTCGTTATTTCCCTGAGATTCGCGAGATTCGCTGCAGTAACTTTAATTTTCAGTTGTAAAAAAATCCACTCGAATTTCTTCAGATCTATGTTCTAACATGTAATGTAGCATTGTAAGTAATGTAGCAATAGAGGATGTGTTGAGAGCCAACGTCTCCTTGCTGTACTTCGCAGATCTGATTTTTCAACCAACATTTTTAGCCGTTTTCTTCACGAGAACCTACAATAGGAAAAGGCTTCCAATATCCACCATACATCCAAAAGCAAGGCATCTTCAAGACCGAAACCGGGACGAGGCTTTACCCGCTTTTCTATTCACTACATTTCTAAGTTCCGTTGCACCACGCAACATCTCAATTGGAGAAAAACTGAAGTATCACCTATCACCCGTCGTTCCGTTGATCATGGAGTACATAGCTCGAGCGGGCGCCAGCAGCGTCTCCATTCGTCCCTATCGTGTGCCAGAGTGCTCCAATGTATCCTCCTCGCTCAAGGGCACGAAGAGCGCCATATCGTTCGTTGAGGGCTTTCACTAAGGAGCCGACCAACGCGTAGGTCGTAGTCCTGCGCTGGCGAGATAGCATTAACCTCAAAACTTACCGCTGATTTTCCCCGCCGCGCGTTCATGAATCGCGGGTAAGTGGCGAGTGGCGGTAGATTTTACACTTACCGAGAAGTAAGTCGTTTGTGAATCCGGGCCCATCGCGTTGAATCCAGTCGATCATGGCTTTTGTCCAACGGGTGTCTGCGAAGCGCATGACGTGGCCAGCCAGCCTAATTTTCGACGAAACCGAAGTGTTGTAGTTTTGGACAAATTCATTTTTACAGCTCTGTCATCCTTTTCGAGAAAAGTGCAAGGCTATGTGCCAAAGAATGTGTGGCGCAAAAATACTATGTCCCAGGAAATGTGTGCACCATTTGGTAGGACATGACGCCGCTGTTAAAAAAAGTTTTTACCAGTGAAGGGTACTGCACGTGAAAACTCTTTATCCAGTATGAAGGAAGACAAAAACGGATTCCAGTTTAGTAAGCAACCCTCCAAATAAGCTCCATATACAAAATTCAACCAAAATCTGTGATCCTGAGCCCACCAATCTCAACCTCCCTTGCTGCTCCTCCACGCAACCCACCAATAGCTGTCCTTCGAGAGCGAGATGTGGAGATGCTGCAGGGAACCAATCTCGTTTGCAACGTGGAAAAGTGAAACACGTATCCAGAGCAGTTAGAAATGAAAGATAAGTAGGAAGGAGCCGTTGCCTTACATATATGTTACACCTACACATTACGCTTCCTATATGCAGCCGTTAGATGGGCGCATGTAGCGCAATGTACTGTATTCTAAAAATAGAATGTTCTATTTTATTATTTTAAATAATTGTTCAATATTTTTAGTCTATTTGTTGGACGCGTGAAGCGCAGTCAAAGGAGGTTCGGCTGTCACTTACACCCTATACCAGGTTCATGGTTAGAATTTCCCGCCCAGGCCAACCAAGCCTTCCATCTCTCCGGGTCGTTGAGTTGGTTTCAGACTTGGCTGGGAAGGATGAAGCGCTGACTTTATGGCCAAATACACGTTCAAATCGCTTCCACGACTTCCTGTAAAAGTATAATGCGTGGCGCATCCCAAAAGGGATTGAGTAGCGCTGTCCTTTATCTTTACCCTTATCTACAGCCGATATGAAACAGTGCAGCCTAACAAAACAGAGGAAATGTTTGGGAGGAGTAAGAGACTTAATTTGCACCAATGCACTCTGCCCTATACCTTTGATATTTCAAAAGTTTGAGCACCTTCGGACATTAATACTTCGTTGCCACTGCTGTTCTTGACGACTTCCGATGCCTAGAAAGCTGTCATCTATGGACTACGTGTAGGAATGAGTGTGCAGTGGTGAAGGAGTTCGGCTTAAGGTAATCGATCTCACCCAAATGTTGTCTTTGGGGGTTACTTATGGTGCTGATCACGAATCCGAGATCCGCGTTTGAAATTTCGGCCCACTTGCGCAGGGGTAAGGTACGCATAGATGTGTAGCGTGGCGGAAGCAGCTTCACTGGTTTCTTTCAAATTCTGTAAATCGGGGTCTTTGGTGTGCTGGTCTCGCATTCGGCACGCGATTTTAGCTCCGTTTTTGTTGAAATTAATTTTCTTCAGCCAAAGGAGCCATCCAGCAATTGACACGGTAAACACTAACAGGTCATGACTAATGCAAATGGTGCATTTTGCAGTTTTAAACCACATTCTTGTAATCAGCATCGCAGACTCCATCCAGCTATCTAGGTCTCCTTTCAGTGTTCCATGGGAGCTTAAAACGGACCCCTTTCTCCGTTAGAGACATTTATTTTAATGCATGTAATATGAAGGCGCAGGCGCACCTCGAACTTTGGGACATGTGAATGAGAAGAATTGCGCCATCCACATGAATCCAAATTATAAACAATAATGGTTTCATGTAGCAATCCTGTTTTCCCTGACTTTTTAATCTACACTTTCTTTCACATTAATCTTCGACACGTTAATTTTGTAGTTATAGTTGTTAGTACGGATTGATTCGTTCACTCCATTCATGCACGATTTTTTTTATTTTTTCTAGATACTTGATCCAAAATCCGGACAACAAAGCTCTCTATCCGAAGCTGAAGAATGTCGATCTTGCCACGTTGGACATGAACTGTAGTGACAGTGGATTTGAATCCACGGCCGCTATTTACCTGAAGGTTTGCAAATTTTCCATTGCTGTCAATAATTTATTGGATTGAAAATATTTCTCGAAACCCTCGAGAAACGATATTCGGCCGCATTCATTCATTCTATTCTGTAGCTATGTAAAGGCCACATCCACTTCGAATGCACACCACATAAAAAATGGAGATAACTGAGCACTGCTTCAGTTAACATTACCTCGATCTTCTAAGCGAGGACTTATTTTTGCCCCTTTTGAAGTGAGTCTGAAGCTGGAAGACACAAATTCCAGGTGTTCGACGAAGTGATATCGGCAGTGGAGGAGAAGCCATCCGACGTACAAAAGGCATGCGATCGGCTGACGTCGGTCGGTAAGATGCATCGAACGAAGGTAGGGTGACTGTAAGATATAACGTTCTGAATAAAATTAAAGTCCGGTGCGGATCATTACGGGGTCCGCTATCTATACCTTCCTAACTGGCAGACTTACGACTGCCGTAGAAAGCTTGCCACCAGACGTTATAAATTAGAGACGTGTCGTTAACCAGGGCTGTTTTATCTGCTTATGGACCTCATTGCTGACTCACGCTTATAACCATTCGTTCCTTTCGGCAGTACGCAATGATGGGAATGTCTCGAAGTTGGCAGGGTCTCCTATAAAAGCCCACCTCGCAAGCTTGGTGTCCATTGCGAAAGATCCGCTTTCGGACGATATTAGTTGATAGGCATGAAGGGGAGGTGGTCTGAAGTTCTGCCGACGTTTGGTTTTGGATAAAGGAAAAGCTACCTTTTGTGTTTGAAGAGAGGTGTGATCTGAATCTCAATTAGCGAAGGAACACACGATGGTTCAGGTGGTACATTCAGTTGCACCGATGGGGAATGCCTGTAGAACAAACGAAAAATAATTATTTCGAACTGGTTAATGAAAGTTACCAGGCAACATGTAATTAATGTGGTACAGCTCATATCCATGCCAAACGGACACCGGACGGATAACCGGAACTGGAGCATGGGAGCTGCTATCGGTGCACCCGGAAATTCCGGATTCCGCTGAACCCTCTAAAACTTCCATTCCTCCTGGGCGAGTTGACATCAGATTTGTCTGGGAGGGGTGAAATACTGACTTGTCCATCGGCTGGCCAACGCAAGTGGACCACATGCGCGCATCAATTACCTGGCCGGCTGAGTGTAGAAGTACCATGCGTGGCCGATCCCAAGCAGAGGTAAGCTAATCTAACCTTCCATTATCCTTTATCTTTAACCTGAATTGAAAAGAATTCGAAAGCATCTTTCCCATATGGTGGAGCTATCATTCATTACTGCCCTATCCGGAAGCCGGTTATCCGACAACTGATCCGAAGGAATTTGGCTGTTTCAATAATGTGCTTTTGAGGATTTTTAAAACGGCCACTATGCGAGTCTTTTGGGAACTAATAATTACGGGGTCCACCTCATATGTTTGTGGAAGAAATAACGTCCGACCAACGCACAGTGTTTCACAGAAACTACTGTAAAGGATAAGGATAGAGGACCGTTAATCAACCCTTTCGTGGGATGCGCTACGCATTAAACTTCTACTGGAACTGCAGGCAACAGGAATGCATGCTTGGCTTACACAGTATTTTGCAGTGGATATATGATTGGCATGCCAGTGTTTCACTCTTTCCAGACAAGAATGAAACCAATTCACCGCATCCAAATGGATGGAACCTTGGCTGATCTGGACGAGACCTAAACCGTGAACCCTTGGTGAACGTGAGAGCCGACGCATCTTGCAATTCCGCTTCCACGCACCCTAACAAGGGAAGGGTCTAGAGCGTATGTCTGAACGGGGGGAGCGAGTCACACAGGGAGAATCCTCACCCCTCAATTGGTTTGAAAATGTGTTTATTTTTTGCCAAGTCCGAAACCCAAGGAGTGGGGGCACAATGGGATACGGCGCAGCTCGTGTTTGGGGGTCTTGTAAGTTTTGAAGATCATCTCGTAATTTGATTGAGCAGCATGGGAAAGAGGCTCTATACCACACTACACACGGATTTTTTTCGATTTCGGATATTAAATTGATAAGAGAACATTGGACACTAAGGACAAAAGCGGAGCTATCCATTGTAACTACTAGTCGAAGGACGAGCTGTAGAACCAGCTTAGAAACGCAAGGGAATGTTTCAGGAAACTCGAAGAATCCCTGACGTAAGCGGCACAATTTCAGGTGTCGTCGATGAACTCGGGCTCATTTCAAGCGATGGAGGAGCCGTTCATTTATATGGTGCAGGAGATCCTGCAGGATCGTTTCAACGACAAAGCGGAAGGACTATTTCGGAAGTTCTTTCAGTTCTGCCTCAAGTACCTTGTGGAGGGCTTCGGCGGCTAGCCTACAAGCGCCCTCCTCTGCGCACCCCTGTCGATGTTGTCGATTTCCCTTCACTCAGTAGCATCAATTACCATCGATTACTGGAGACGCTCAATGCTGTCCTTCGGCTGGTCCCGCGCAGTAGTGAAATGCTGAGTCTACTCCGAGCTTCTTTCTCACCTACGAGCAGCTGCAGCTTTTCCTTAAAGTGTTTTTAGGTTGTTCATAAATTGCCTTCTCTTCTTTTCCCTAGTTTAGATTCTGAGATATCAAATTTAGTTAGAACGAAGGAAGTGTAAGGAAGATGCGCTGAAGGGAAATAAGGGGCACCCCTCTGCAACTGTGAAGTTCTAAGACCGTATTGTACACAAGTATGTAGCTTTACGAGAAATTTGCATCGAACCCAGGCAGTAGGTCTGAGGGTTCTAAAAAGATCTCCAGGAAGTGAAGTGCATGTAATGGAACTATATTATTCACTAGCACTGGTCAGATACAATAGCTAATGTATGGTAGCGAAACCGTGATCCTCGAGCGGTGGTATCGCCTCAAGATTCCCGAACTGTATTCTCTCATTCATTATGAAGCTACGCTCACATGTCTTCTTCTACGCTTTATAAATCACAGGCTATCTAGTTTTTGTGGTCAGCCAAAATAATCCAGCACGCATTTCTAACCATAAGTGATTACGCCTTCTGACGAATACGTTCAACAGACTGAAGACGTCAACCAACCAAATGTCTCTTAAATGGTACGTGGATAGACTAGGTACAAGTAGATAGGTTTTAATGTAGGTTGGGCTTAAACTACTGCGGAAAAGAATCAGCTATACAACGTTGATCAACACCCTCTTGGGATGCGCCTTGCATTCTGCTCGAGGAGGTACTTTGAACGTGTTTAGGCTATACAGTTACTAACCGTCTCCAACCCATGAACAAGTCGGTGCTTCTCAGAGAAGGCATGAATTTGCGGACTAAGAGAACGAAGAAGAGCTTGGTTAGCTTAGGCAGAAGCCCAATCAAGGACCGTCATGTCCGCTAGAGCTGACGCATCCTCCAACTGCGCTACTACGCCCCTACCTTCCGGCTGCTTGTTTTGGATTTTCAGTTATCCTAATGTGCCAGCTGTCATTTGAAGGAAGAGCGGTGGCAGGAGTTTCTCTTCAAAATCTTATTCATGTAGATGCTATAAACAGGAGAAAATATATTTTTAATATTTATTTGTGAATTTGTGATTTAACCTTTGACTGAACAACCCCTCTCCTTAAGTGATTTCGAAATCGTCGTTGTTTCAACATCGAACGTTTCGAAGGGTTGATACCGCTGGGATAAAATACTTATCAGATAGGCTCGGCTTGCTGTTGATCTTGATGTTGTCTGGTATTCCGCCTTGAAGGAAAACCATAATTTCCTCAGTCTATCCTTGCGATTTGAATAAGCAAAGTGAGACCGTATAGAAATAGAATGTGTGGTCCATCCCTGCAGTAACGCTGACCTTTCCCCCCATGGTCTCGTAGGTCTGAAATAAAGATAAGTTCTTTGTGTTGGTTACTCACGGCTCCCATGCTTCCTCACCATCAGTTTACTCCTTCACATATCGGTATTGTACAAGTTGTGAAGTTTAATTTAAGGATACAACTTTAGCCTCCCTTGCCATTATCTAGGCATTGATCATAAACATGTATGGAACAGATCGAACTGCGAAAGTAACTACTTCCATTAGTAAAACAAATAGCTCAGGCTTCAATGTGCCCTTATTCATGAGCTTGCCGAAATTATCTGTAAGACATTTTAATTCAAACGTCACGCCGATTTTTCTAGAAGTTCCAATTAAAATCCGGATCTGAAAAGTCAACCAGCGAGCAGTCGAAACGCAGCCGACTTCTGAACGAGTGGGCATCATAGGCGAGGGGTTGATGAATTATTCAAGTTCAAATAGCGGGTAAAAGTCACCGAGGCGACTTCTGGCCCGCAAAAGATCAGGGCCAAGTTGGGGGCTGAGCTCTGTTGCTTGAGAAGGCCTGCTTCGGTCTCCCTTCACGCATCGACCTGTCGTTCCGATCTATTGCACTTATACTTTTTTGAAAGAACTACTATGTACGGGCTTCTTGTTCATTTTCATCTCTTAAACAGTCCGCTCCTGAGTAACGCATCTATACATAGTATTGATGGGACCATGTTGACGTACGTGTTTTCGTCAGAGCTCTTCTAGATGAAAGACTTATTCACACAGCTCATTCGTATCGTAACTTTTGCGTACAATATTTGTATTGTTACGCAGTTTGCCCTGTGTTTCTATGTCATTTCGTGCTTCAGCGGCTCATCACCAGCGGCAAGTGTTGAGCTGCGACGTGCACCATATACAGTATGTGCATTCGAATTTATTGATCTCATCCAGAATCGATTATTGATCGATTCCCCACTACGCAATCGACTGCTCTGTATCAATTCATCCACGCCTCGAAGTGCTAAGGCCAGTGTCGGCTTCCATTTCCTCTGTTGCATCTCTGCTCTCGTCGATCACGTTTCCATAGTTGCATTCCATACACTGTCATGTTCGCCAACCGTCGCTGTTCTGGATGTCTTGATACATTGTTCTCCGAAATGCTCAATTAAATCTTTTCATTGAAAACCACTCAACCACGCAGAATTTTCAAAAGAGTCTCATTTCAAGTCTGCGCTTTGTGAAGGGAAATTTGGGTAGGTGAAATTAGGTGGGCCGAAAGGCACAGGCTATAGAGTTTTATAGATCGAAGACAGCTAGGATTAACACATCACTGTGAAGATGAAGGCATGCAAACTGAAGCTGCTGCTAGCCCATTATATAATTCGTGAGTGGCATCGCCATGGTGACTCCTTAGGAAGGGACAGCAGACAACACCTCCCAATAGTTTGTACCTTCAGATTAGCTCCAACGAAGGCAAGCTACCACGAGAGGATCACGATTACAAGGAGCAAAGAGAAGGAGGTCCGGGTTATATCACGAATTCAACTGTCAAACATCACAACTGTAGATCAAGAATTGAATGAGGCAACGAGCGCGATTCTCCGTGAAGATGGTCTGAACTTAGTAGTACAAGGAATGAAAAAGGTTGTTAGGCCCCGTTTATATTTCCGACGCCGAGCGACGCGATGAGATGCCTCGATCAATGTAGCCACCATACGTTACTTCGCGTCGCTCGACGTCTAAGGATAAATACCCCTTTGACAAGGAGAGGTAGCACCGCACAGAGTCAAGGCGAAGACTCGATTCAAGAAGCAACAGCTTCACAAATTCCTTATTTCGAAAACTCCCGTCAAATGGGTTGCATATATTGCCGAAAGTAAAGACGCAAAACGTGGAGCGGCGAATAGGAAAGCAGAGCGGTTTCAATTTCTCTACGAAAAGCTCGGCAATAGATATGGAGAAGAGAATTGATCACCTATATCGCTTGATGACACCGATAATAAGAAGACACAGGAAAGGCTGAATGGTTCATTAAAAGAAATCAGCTATCGCAGTGGATTAGTGCCGAAGAATAACGAGGAGGTATTAGCAATGTCGCGAAGACGCACAGCAAGGGAGCGTACAGTTGGGGTGCGGGAACGCGCTGTTGCTCCTACCGTAATCGCGGCAGCCAATCATCTGCCCTGTCTGTGCTGCTGAGACGGTGATCGATTGGCTGTCGAGTAGGAGCAACGGCGTTTTCAATCACCCCCGCGATGAGCCTTCGCGACATGTACAGAGGTGTTACGTTAATGGAAAGAAAACGTAAGAATACGAATGCTATAAAGGCATTCCACCTCATGCAAAATTATGAAAAAATCTATTAGGACAATTCATGGGCTCCAATTGCCTAACTGTACACAACTGGAAAACTATTATTTGCTAATTTCTTCGGCAAAGATATGTTTATCTAGAAAAGCCCAAGATTTAAATTCATTCCTCATCTATGTTTAGGCATTGATTCCGTAGAAGCCATTTCCATGCAACATTATGAGAAGATATATTATCTTTCCTCCTCACACTCAGTTTAACTACAATTAGACGTGTGTACTGTTGGAGGGCAAAAAAGAGCGGTTTTACAAAAACCAGTCAGGTCATAGCGTGAAATTCGTAAATTTCGTACCACTCTCGAGCAACATTCTTGGCAAGTCACCCTAAGCGTAAGGATATAGCCTTTCGAACTTAGGCAGGCCATGCCTCTTTCAATGACAGCCTTTGTCGCTTCCATAATTTCAGGCTGGTTGACCATAAAAACCAACTTCTGGTAGATTGATAAAAGTTTTCGGAATGTTTTTTGTCAATGTGTTGTTTTTTTTACCATCCAGCTTACCATTCAGTACACAGTAAATTGTATGACACTACTGAAAAAGGGGAGATGACTTCACGTATCAGGAGAGGAGAGATGAAAAATAACTGGATTCAGTCATATGTATTCTTATAACAAATACAATCCCTGGTCTTACCAGGATACTACATATCTCAACGGTAGGTCGGAACGCCGCAAACGTTGTATACGGGCAGAACCGCCTATATCTGGGTAGTAACAAACTGCAGGTATCTCAACCCCAATACAACTCTGCGCAGAGTTAGGGGCGACAGAAGTCGCGTGTTGGCGCCCTGTTGATTCACGTGCTCCACAGCTGACGGGCGCGAGGGCTCGTATCGCGACTCAGCGCAGTGCACAGGTAGCGTAGTAGGTAGTAGTAGCAGTTAGCTCAGACTATGCAGAATTTTAAAACAAGTGTGAAAAAACACAAAAACAATCTACATAACACAGGGTAAGGGAAAGAATACTATAATACGTTATTCGTTGAGAACGAGTACTGTACTTGCAGGATCACTACGGTAGAAAGATCCACCCTGTAAAGTCTCTATATAGACCTTTTTAAAGCTGGATATCCGACAAGACCCTACAGCATAATCTAGAGGTTCCTGAAATACTTGAGCTTATCTGCAAAAAAATTCTTGAGCAAACATTTAAAAAAATCCCCCTTGTCTGAGATATGACTCTAGCCTCTGGTTGAAGATAGCTGATGTTGGCGATGCAACTACATCGGTTGGCAAGCTATTCCACACTCTCGGAGCTTGTAAAAGAAACGATTCCAGAAAGTGCTGTGTCTGAGGTCTTTCAGTAGAAATTCACAGTGAATAGCTTCTTGTTCTATCGCTAAATTCCGAGAAGTTGAAAAATTCATCACTGTCAATATCCACAGCACAACGGACTATTTTAAATATTAACTTTTTGCCACATATTACTCTTCTCAGCTGAAGGGATGTACTACCAATAATAGTCAGTCTTTCTCGATAGCTGATATTGAACAAACCGTTTCTCATGAATATCTGTACCCTTTTTGCACCCTTTCAATTTTGTCGATGTAAGTCCGCCTAGATGGAGACCAGGTTGGTGTGCAGTACTCAAGCAACGGCCTTACATATACAGTGAAAAGGCGAAATAAAGTGGAATTGTCACGTGTTCGGAAAGCACGCAGAATGAAATGACATTTCCTGTATGCCTTACAGATGCTTTCAGATGAAAGGTATAAAGACGATAATACCTTGGCAATATTATCGTCTTTATACCTTTCAAAGGAGAGGGAGCAGGAGTGAACTACGCCTAGGTCTCGCTCCTCACTCGTAACTTGCAAGTCAATATTGCACATCTAAAAAGCTATTCCTCTTGGGTGGGTGCTTCCGTTACACATTACAGTAGTTTTTTCACGAGAAATGTCCAAAATCCACTTGTATGACCATGCATAAACAGAGTCGAGACCATGTTGCAAAATAACCGTGTTATCAAACGAAAATGTCTTCGAATCATCAGCATAAAAAGATCAGTGTATCCCAGAAGGAAGACAGTCTGAGAGGTCGTTGACAGGAATCAGGAACATGAGTGGACCCAAGCACGCTCCCTGGGGAACCCCTCTAGGGATTTCGTACGTGTCAGACGCAGCATTGTTAACTAGAACAGCCTGCGTTCGTCCACTTAAAAAAGATTGTAAACATTTTAGAAGACGGTCTTTAACGCCATAAGCTCGCAGCTTTACACACAAAAGATGCAGATTAATAGAATCAAAAGCTTTGGCGTAATCAAGGAAGCCTGCGGTAACGTACCCACGAGTATCCATTAATTTTGCCAAAGTGGAACAGTAGAAGCGAGAGCTGTTGCAGTAGACTTCCGTTTAAAAAAACCATGCCGTGACTTTGCAAGAAAAATATTTTCTCGCAAATAACCATTGAATTGACTGCGCACAATTCTCCCCAAGACGTAAGACAGACAGGTCTATAATTTCTGTAGTTGGTCCTGTCTCCTTTTTTTATTATTGGTCTAACAAATATTTTCTTCCAAATCGATTGAACCTCACCGCAAAGAAGGCAGCAGTTTAACAAAAGCGTGAGCACGGGGACTATATTAATTGCTACCTTCTTTAGGAAGACGTAAGGTATATAATCAGGCGATATAGAACAGCGCTCAAACAAGACAGTAAAAGTTTTGTAAACCAGTTCAATAATGATATCAAAGAAATCTATTTTGGAGGAAGTAAAAGCCGGACAATCAGTATCCACTTTTGGATGTGTTTTATAAACAGACTTGAAGATTGGTGCAAACACCCTGACCTTATCCACATCAGACTCACAGAGCTCAACATTATCAAAGAATATAGATCCAATGTTATTTTTCAACTTAAGCCGACTGTTCACGAACTTGTCTCGGGTTTTCTGAGAGAGCTATTTTCTCTTCTGTTTGAAAGTTCAAATTAGCCAACTCTTTTTTGAGCTTCCTAGAAAACCGGATATATTTCTTTAAGCATACACGTGCTTGAGCATAGTATAAATTCCTTACCTTGGTAGTAAGCTTTCATAATTTTACAGGATAGCGCATTTCTTTTTAAGCCATCTTTTTATTGGAACAAATTCTTTGAGCAGCCGATAACTATTCTCCAAATAATCAAAATAACATTGGTCTGCAGAGCAACAATGGCACATCACATTGCGCCAGATAATTTTCAGCAGGTTGTCACAAATCGCAGAATAATCACTTTTGAAAAGTCGAATTCAGAATATTTATACATCCGTCTTGCTTTTCGTCGTTCGAAATAAAAAGACACCATTCTGTGGAAGTGGAAAATGGAGGCAAGGTGTTTAGATCATAAACAATGTCCTCGATATTCGTTAAAACTATGTCTTGAATATTAGACCACAGTGTTGAAACAGTAACAGGTTGACTCAAAGCGTATTCATCACAGAATTCATAGAACTCAGGGGCTGATCCATAAATTCTGTATGATTTTCGTGTGTGTGTCCAATCAATTGTAGGGAAATTCATGTCCCCTAAAATTACGCAGTCCGATGTATCATCGAGTATCTCGGAGACGTAAGTTAAGGCGTCATGAAAGAATGAAGACTCGCAGACAGGACTTCGGTTCAGCAAGATGAAGCATGTGGCCTGCTGATCTCAAGTAATGCGTAAAATAAGACATTGACAATATGGGGAAAAGCTACGCGAACCAAGCAAGAGGTGAGGTAGTCGCTCCATCACTAGGGCCAATACTCCACCTCCGCGTATACTATTCTCTCTATCACATCTGTAGACGGTGAACAATGAATGTGGACATAATGTCTCGTCGTGAATGAGATCAAGCTTGCACCACGTTTCAGTGATAAACATCATAGGAGGACTTCTACTACATAGAAGATACTGAGGAGGATTTTATTACAAATCGAGCGCGCATTAAAAAGAAAAACACTACCGGAGACATTGTCGTCATCATCGTATACGCCACTCGTTCTACAGGTCGCAAATTTCAGAGCTAAAAATATTCCGTCGGAAATCGTTAAATGTCCATGGCCTAGGCAGGTGAGGGGGACAACATATAGGGCGAATCCAGCGTTCGGGATCTGTTGAGAGCATTGAAAGCTCCTCCACTCTCAACTGGACCGAACGTGAAAGCCGTCGCAGAAGCGACAACCCGGCGTCTGGGCAGTTCACGTGTGGACCCAATCTTTACAATGACAAAGTCGCGAACGACATAAACCAGCCTACCTTCTCTGGCGTTAAGGTCCTCCGCTTCCTTACGCAGCTCTCTGTCCAGTTCGAGCTCTTCGGTCGTGTAATCCTATCGAGCAAACGAGTGCGTAATGCTCTTCCTGCCACAGCGCATTTGGGCTAGAAGGACGTCTCTGAGGCTTTGATTAGGTAAGCATATTTTGATGATTCGCACTCGGCTACCATTATTACGAGATTTACTATGAGGTTTACTAGGAGGTGACGATGATCAAATATGTGACTAGCCTCAAACTCCCGAATTAGCACCTCGTTGCCTGATGTGAGCACTTCCTCCTTAAGAATTTCACGATCAAAGCGACGAGTGGCCTCTTTGTTTGACTGCTCTCAATACCTACCCAAGCGCTTAACTTCACAATAGTTGATTAAAGAAGGCTCTTCTGAATAGAAGGCCTTGTATTAAGAGAGCTAAATTTAGCCTATAGTTCTGACAGTTTGGCTAGAATATTGTTTTGTGTAGTCTGAACGTCGCCAATAAGAGCAAAAAACAATCGAATGACGATGTCAGCACACTCTGTAGGCTACTCGAGTACAAATCAAAACGATCAATTAACTTACTGGCCCATAAGGGCATATCAGACTCCACATCATCGGATCCTTTTCTTTTCTTCGTAGTATATCGGTCCACTATCAAATCCGAAGACGACGTGTGCAGAGAATACCAGCGCCGCGACGTCGCACGCGGCTAGGGCGACGTCGCGGCGCTGGTATTCTCTGCACACGTCGTCTTCGGATTTGATTTCTTTTCTGAAACGAAACGCGCACGTTTCGTTTCAGAAAAGATTCATTCTGAAACGCGCACGTGCGCTCGGTGACGCATGGTTAGCCGCGGAGCACGAAATGTTCTCAGTGCTTAAGCTCCCAGGCCACACTTCTAGCAAGGAACTTGAGATCTCACAGAATGTGGTAAGCAACAGTCTGCACTAGGACAATTGATCCGAGAGTGGGTGATAGTGACCTTTTCCCGTAGTATAACCAGAATCACGGGCAGAAATTGACCGAAGAAGTTGTAGATGGCAAATACTGACGCTAGAAACCATCCACATGACCAGGATTCCTGTATAAAGTCGCTGATCGTCGTATTGAAACCACATTCATATTCATATACCATCTCCAAGAAACGTTGAAATAAGGCAAAGGCGTGCCGCGTGTTCCTGTAAAAGCGTTTCTAGCCGTCAGAAGCATCGAACCGCGACAACTCGTCCAATTTCGTCGCGCACCGTGCGCCACGCCGGGGGGTTCGCGCGGCGTAGCAGTTATGTATGCCCCCGGCCGCCGCTCGCAGTGGATGAATATTGGCGAATATGCAAAGTATAATAATTTTTACACTAATTAAAACAGCTTATTATGAGTGAAGCTATGATCATTAAAAATTTGAAGCCGAAAAGGGCGAAACTTTCGGTTCGTACCTAATATTAATAAAATGTGCAAGGAGAGCAGATTATAGTTTAGAGCTGCGAATCAGGGGTCATCGGTGTGGCAAAGTGTACAGGTTAGGTAATGAGCCAACAGACCTACAGTCAAGCATCACCACCTCAAGAAAGGAAATGAAGCAGTGGGCTGCCCATATCTGCAAAAAAGCGGCACAAGTGGCCTTCTCAAATCGTTGAGGCTATCACCTTATGGACCTTAACCCCGGAAAAAATATTGACATTGGGGTCAGCTCATCGGACCATCGAGGAACAGCCGATGTAGATTTAGGTGATAAAGATGGAGCGTTCTTGGCAATTCCTTCTCATACAACCGTAGTATGCGCCCAAAAGCAGACACGTTGTGGCCCTAAGAATCCTTTAGCTTAATGGTCACCTACCCGGAAAACGTTAGTTTTTTTTTCTAAAAACTGTACTACTCGTAGTAATGGTTATCGGAATCTGCTGCCTTCCATTGAGCAACGGCGTGTTTTCCTGTTCTTTTAATCCCCCTTGCTTCATTAAAGGATGGTGCGTTAGAACTGAAGCTCTTAATTACCGCAAATTATTACATGCTGAACGTGCTGGGATAAAACCTATGGAGAATTTTCTGACAATGAGCATATTCAATTTAAAAGCTTTCCGATACCAACGTAATTACAAAGGCAAAGGAGGCAACTAGATCTGGGTTACACTATAACGAGCGACCTTTGCTTTTCTAAGCATTGCAGGATGTTGGTGAGAAAGGCGAGTTATCGTTTATATAATATCTTCAGAGTTTTAAATCTAATATCCCCGAGGTTTACATAAGGGCCTTTAAAACCTATGTACGTCCTATCGTGGAAGCTGGCACAACTGTCTTCAATCCAACTAAGAAAAAAGATAGTGACCTTTTAGAAAGTATACAAAATAGCTTCACCAGAAAGATGCGGTGTTTCTCGATGGATTACAGTTCAATTCCATGCGGACATCAACAGGCGATTTACTTTCGTCTTTCATCACTAACGCTAGGCGAAAATTTGCAGATCTTATTATGCTGTATAAAATTTTAGCTAAAAAGCTGGCTATCGATCCAGTAGATTTTATCGATGGTGAACTGACACGTTCTGTAAAGGCTCGTGCACAGTTTCACTGCGCTGTGGCACCGCGCTGAGAGGTTCATTTTTTGCCACATCCCCCACGTCGGCGCGGTGCGGTAGCGCTGCGTAGCTGGAAGGCTGCCAGCAGAGGGGCGCATGGTACGCAATCCCGTGAGCCACACGCCACACCACGGCACAGCGCGGTGAAAATGGGAGCTCCAATTCCCTCAGCGCAGTGACATCGCGCGGTGCCACTGCGCGGTGAGTGTGCACGGCCCCTCACCGCGCGGTGGCTCCGCGCTGTGGCACAGCGCAGTGAACCGCCTATGCTACAACAGCTGGGTGGTTCACTGCGCTGTCGAACTGTGCACGAGCCTCAAGAGGAAAGGTCATTCTTCGACTCCCAATTGCTAGATCATGAGTCAGATCAGATTTCCTTACTTATCGGATTCTCAAGGATTCCAATTTGCTACTTGGTAAGTACGAGGACTTGACGAGGTTGTCTGCTCAAACCTGTAGGAGTTATGCCAAATAGTAAATGTTGTTGACGCCTTGCAGTTATTATATGTTTAAGTGTTAACAAGAAGATGTGGTTAGTAAGCATTTGTTCCTCAAGTGTCGTTTTGTTCATTTTTACGCTAGACATCCGTTCTATGCCCATAAATGAATAAATGAATAAATAAACTACACACAATTTGGTTGTTTTCGATTTGTTTCCTGATAAAACGATCTACGGAATCTACGGAAAAACGATCAAGGACCTGATATCAGGTGCACGCGATATCCGGTATCTCCTCCGACTGAGCTCCTCGTTCCCTTGGACACACACGTTTTTTATTAATTTTCATTTAAAATTTTCTGTAATAGATGGCATCGAAGGCGATAAAGAAGTTGCAGTCGATCCGCGCAGTCGACCAGATTGCAGCTTCTTATTCGTTGTTGCCTTCTCTGGAAAGCGCGGATATTAATCATTTCTTGGTGCTTTTCATGAATTCAAACCCAGTACCTGTAAAGGCAAACAACTGTCATGCTGCGAGGTTTCTCCTTCTCATTGTACACTCCACCACATCCATACTTTGTTCCCGGAGTCAGCACTTTGATCTAAAGAACCAGACAGAAAAATCGCCTTACCACTTGCTCAAGAAAACTTTTTTTTTCAAATCACAGATACGGTTTAGTCACATTAGTTGTCAAGCGTCCTTCAGTACCCTTTTTCTTAGTGAAACTAGTTTAAACTATCAGAGACAACAGAAAGAGCATTCTCTTACGAAGCGATTGTATTATAATGCACAGTCGTCAGATAGCTTGCATGCTGCCTCAGTAATTCGGAGAATGAGGACCCTACACGTACCGTTCGCGCGAAAAATGGAAATGAATTGATTTCTTCATGTTGCCCACAGTAGAGCGGTTTTCCGTAATTTTCATGAGTGCTTTAGTGTGTCGACTATCTCTCGCTGTGTTTGAACAGCCAACGTGGTTGAAAGTAAAGGATAAAAGGATAAAGGACGGCGTTATTCAATTCCTTTTGGGATGCGCCACGCATTCTACTTCTACGGGATGTCGTGGAGGCGAGTTGAATGCGTATTTGGCCATACAGTGACTTGCGGTGGTCAGCAGATAAACAATTCAACGCTTTATCTTTCCCAGACAAGTCCGGTACCAATTAACTGACCCCGGAGAGGTGGAAGGCTTGGCTGGCCTGAGCGGTAAATTCGAACCAGGAACCTGGTACGGGTGCAGGCGACAGCCGGCGCCTCCTCCGATTGTGCTCCACCCGCGTTGAAAGTAGTTGGAAACAATGCTAGAACATTGTGCAGTGGCAACGGCCTCAACGCGAGGTCAGCTTGCGAGAACGACGGTGCGTTCATCAGCTACGTACGAAGGAGAATGCTTTCTTGGCCACTCTTTCACGGGGCATTTTTGTCGTGATTACCTTAGTTAAAACAGTGCGAAAGCTGTAGCGGAGTGGTTTCCGAGATGTAGACGCTGGGGGTTCGAGTACTACGCAAGAGCGCAAGAGTTTTGATCGAAGCAGAGCACCTTTCTAACAGCTCCTAGCCTCCACAATAAAGCTATGGCCCAGGCAAAAACACAGAACATGGAGAAAGCAATTTCTCGACGTTATTCTAAAACTCGCAGTATTTTTTCATTCATCAAATTGAAAGTGAATCTAGATGGAGTGGGAGCAAATATAAATATTACACCAATTTTTAAGACAGCGTCTGCTGATGTTTCGCTTTCCCGGAATTGTGCGAAATTCTAGTCGCCTACGGTAAGTACCTCGGACAGGGTGCTAACAAAGGTGCTTAATGAAACTTTTTGTTGTTATAAAATCGAAAGCTAGTTTTACAAACGTTAATTTACATCAATGCTAATGCGCTTCTTAGTTTTGTTTTCCCTATAAAGAGAGCGATAGGAAGCGCATAGCAGCAAGTACTAGATGTCAGCCCAAATTTGTGAACGTCGTGCGCACATGCGTATTTTGCTATCAGATAGACCAGTTCTTCGAATGGCACAGCTAATGACAAACCCACTGTTGGACTTTGTGGGAGGTCTGTGAAGAATTTTGGTCAAAGAATTAAGAAAGAAATTTCCATGAAAAGGGGTACCTGCTGCACATGTTTCACTAGACCCATGAGAGCTATGCGTACTTTGGTGCGCATTGACCTCTTGTCGCCTTCCGAGAATGTCCTGGAAAAAAGCGTCTGCAGAATGAGAGGGCAGAGACCAGTGACCAAAATGAAACAATTCGAAGCAATGCAACAGGATGATATAGATCTAAGTACCTCGTGGTGGTAAGCTTCATTAGGTATGCTCCCTCTTCAAGGTTGCCAGGTTGTTGAGCTTCTGTTTCCGCCAGTTCCATCAGATCATCGTCCCAGTCCTAGATAACAAGCTGAAGTACTGCTTCACCATTCAGAAGTAATACCACAACAGAAACAAACGAACTACTTGTCTGCTATAGAAATGATGGAAATCCTTGCACTCCTCCTCTAAGGCTTTTTCAAACGAAACATCTTCCACTGAAATCACAAAGCTGTGATTTAATTTTCCACTTACTGGGATGTTCACCTAGCTTACCTTCTGCATTAAGCGTCGCAATGACACAGAGCAATGCCTAAAAATAACAGCGTGTGAGCGTGTTCAGCGTCGGAAGCAGGAGAAAAACCGTTGCAGCTGTGAAGAAACTTACGGTGATGATGGGCAGCATGCTGACCGTGGGTGACATCTGGTTCTTGGCTGCGCTTTTATAGCTTGTCATTTCCAAACCATTCACAAGGGCATTTTGAGAGAAACTGAAAAAAGGATTGTAGAGGAAGATTGTATGCACAGCTGAAAGCCGTTTTCTTTCGTCAATAGTTGAATCACCTGGCACCTCTCCTTGGTGGTGAGAAATCGGATGAGGATAGTCATCGAACGACAATTGCTGGAGAGCTGGAGCACGGTCTGTGCTAAAATGCTCTCAAGTTATTGCAAGCACGATAATTTGGCTGGAACTTACCAACTTGAAACAGCTTAAAGCAATGTAACAATGCAGCGCTTGAAAGTAACTTGAAAATAAGACCTGAACTTGAAAAAAAGTAAAACTTGAAAATAACTAGGATATCACCAAGGCCAAATACAAACCGGTGCATGTTGATATGAGCCCGTGTAGCGCAGTCGGAGGAGGAGCCAGCTGTCGTGTGCACCCGATACTAGGTTCCTGCTTTGGATTTCCCACCCATTCCAGCCAAAATATCCATCCCTCCAGGATCGGTGGATTGGTACCAGATTTATCTGGGAAGGATAAACCGATAACTTGTCCATCAGCTGGACACCGCAATCATTGTATGAATACGCATTCAAGTCTCCTCTACAACATCCGATAAGGTGGGATGCGTGGCGCATCCCAAAAACATTGAGCAACACCGTCCTTTATACTTTATCTTTATGTGTCGTTGTGGTATGTTTTGTCATTGAACTCTGTGTAAAGGGCTACCAATATAGCTATTTTATCGTACCTCACAAGGGTTGTACGTTAGTAGTGCATCGTCTTCAAGAGCGTAGTTCAAACAACATGCTCACCGAGCAATGGCTTTTCTGTTAGGGTGGGCCAAAAGTAATGATACTCTCCATGCCGTGCCCATCTATGTCGTGACTGGAGTCCGGTTTCGTGCTCATCGTAGTTGTATGTTTGTTTGCTACCTATTGAAGGCCACCTGAGAAGAGATCACTTTCCCCCTTTTCCAGAAGCATGCGAAAACCCCAGTCTGACGAGTCGACCTGCGCCGCGCAAATCTCGCCTAATTCCCAGTCCCGAGCAGCCTGGACTCAATAGTCACACAAGATGAGAAGTACGTCTTCTACCTTAACCTTGCCAAGCAGCAAGTTTGGGTGAGGACTGGTGACCCGTTAAAGACCTTCGTTCGGCGGGATGTTCACGGCGAGAAGCACCTTCTGAGCTTTTGAGTCTGCGCCCATAGAACGGTATATCGGAAGCTGTTTTCCAAAAGCATGACGATAAGCTCCAAGGCCATGGTGAACGAAGTAGAAGAAATGGACCGGCTACTCGCCCTTATTCGGTCTCAGCGCTTCAAGAAGTTCCTCCTATTCGACAACGCCGCACCCCATCGCGCAAAAGTGACCACGGATAAGCTTGCTCAGCTGGGCTGCCTCCCCCACCGAATTCGCCGGACATCTCTCCATGCGACTACCAATACTTCTTGAGCCTTCATGGGCGTAAGGGACACAAGAACCCAAGCAGACCTCGACAGCCATAACTAGCAGTGGATCAGCACCAGGCCTAAGCAGTTCTGGAAGGATGGGATCACGAAGTTGGCTGTTCGATGGCAGCAAGGTCATTGACCTTAATGGCGATTTCCTTAATTCCTCAGCACCGTTGAGTTGTAATTGAGTTATAAAGAGATAAAGAAATTTGTTGAATTTGTCTCATTACTTTTGACCTACCCTAATATTGGAATAGTGTAGCTTCTAGGGAATGGCTTAGTTCCGATCCACCTCGCAGCGATCACCAATCACCATCATCTCCGTCCCATTTCATCCATTCCACGCATTACATTCTGCAGCAGATGAGGGTTTTCCCAGCTCACTGATTTTCATGACCAAACATTAACGCCGCTTTGGAAGGAGATGACGTAACTGTGGTGTATTAGAAGATGCTTGAGCGTTTGGATATCAACAATGTTCATTAATGGTTCGAAAAATCTCGGTCTTGATCCATGACTGAAAATCATGGACTTATTGACAATAGAGCAACGACGAAATAAAACTGACGTTCCCAGAGGCTGAAAGCAGCACAACCGTTTGGACTCGTGACGCACATACCCGATCAGAACCTGTCTCCTACACTATAGTTGTTTCATTTTTCAGAATGCTTAAGGAGGTTGGCTCGCTGCCTGGGCTCATTCACCCATGTTCGAGTCCAGCTTTGGGTGACTGGGTGTCCTTTTCGGCAACCTGAGGTCAGTCAACCATTTCTTTGTAATTATCACGTCGGATCTTGCCTCACCTCCTTACGAATAGTACTCTTTAGGAAGAAATGGTATTGGGAAGAGAACGCACGCTCTTAGCTATTCTGAAGAGAACATATTAGGGTTCATTGAAAGACGGTCATCTTATGAACAGCTGGAGTAATTCTGAAGAGAGCCTTGATTCACTTTGAGGTTAAAAGCCAGTCGATTTACCAGCAAGCTTCGGTATGGCCACGTCCTGGAAGTTCTTTCTCGGAGTGGATAATTATGCAGCCAGAAAGTCCTTCTTGGTCTAGTGTTCGCCGGATGCTCGACACTCTGTGTGCTCTCCTCAACGGTTTCAATGAAGTGAAAACAGCTTTGTTTGTTTCCTGGTAATCTTTGTTACTGAACTATGTTGTCCTACGCATGATGCATAATACAGTTGTACCCTGCTCAGTGCGGCCGAAAATCTAGTACATTTAGCAAAATGACGCAGTAAGGATGGTTCCCCGTCTACCAGATGTGTGCTGCCATTTGTTTAGTTATTTGATTTCAAGGTGGTGCTTTGATCGAGATGGAATTTTTGCATTACGAGCATGATGAAATATTGTACATTCGAAAGTGACCTTATTTGCTATGTAGACAAGGACTGAAAAAGTCCCATAATGATGGGCCAAAAACGAAATTTTAGTTGGCGCACGTTTGATATCAAGCCACAATGAAAGCTGTTCAAACTGACCATGAAGTGTCATCATTCGATCTCTTCTACTACATCGGCAACATTCAGTCAATCATAATTATTGGATATGAAACGTATTGTAAGACTAGGTCAGTATCCTTGATTCGCTTCAAGCAGCAGATTACGAGTGTTGTTCTAAATAGGGAAGGGTTTCGACCTCTCATGGAACTTCAAGTTGAGACCAGAATCATTAGAAAGAGCTCGGAATACTGATTACGAATATGGGTGTCAAAATTGCAAAATGAAATCACTGGGCGAGTTATGGTCTGCAAAAATCGGGTGGCCTCATCACAGACTGGCCATGCGACACAGCTGGCGCGACTCGCCAGCTGCGGCGGTGGCGCAAGGGTAGCGCTCCTGCTCGTCGTCGTTGGTTCGGTTTCCACTGCTGTCGGCTTTTTGCAAATTCTAATTTATCTTCGAAATGACCTTTTATTCTGAATTTTGACACGTGTCTGATTAAATGGCCGGGAAAACCACCATACATGATTGTAAGAATGCTTGAAGGCAAAAAAACTGCTGTGGTGACATTTAGTTTACTATTTTACACAAATAGAGTCCAAATCTTATATTGAACAACTGGTGGTGTTTCTAACAACCTTGGCATTCGTGAAACAAAGCAAAAAATGTGTGAAGCAGACATGTTGCTCACATACTGCACATCTTGTACATGCGGCCTCTCTCCAACCAGCAACAAAACAGTCAATTGTAGCAAGACCAAACAAATATTCACCAGGAGTGACAACACATCTGGGTGATCATCACCGTAACCTGCCCTATGCCATGGGTACTTCAGAAAGTTTGAAAACCAGGGGCACAAAACATACGGTAAATCTGCGGCAGAACTTTCAGTAGGTTGTCTCTCTGAGTCACGTTGAACTCCACGCTATTTGCCATGGCAAACGACCTGGCCCTTTTCGTAACGTTTTTCATCTGGCCGAAGAAAAAACGTCTAGAGGTTGAATCAGCGATGTAGCCCCGGCAGAAATATTGCGCACAGTGATTTGGCAGCCTGCAAGGATACCCACAACTGAAAATCAGTGAGATTTTTCCATTAATCTGTTAAGGGATGGCTTTCACATCAATCAAAATTGCAGTGGATCAACGACATTTTGTTCTTCCTCATCATGCATACTACTTACCTTCTGCTTCACACATTTCTTTTCCTTTGTTCCATGAATGCCAAGGTTGTTAGAAGTAACTCTAGTTGTTCGATATACGATTTGGACTCTATTTGTGCAAAATAGTAAATAAGATATCACCGTAGCAGCCTTTTTGCCTTCAAGCATTTTTGCAAACGTGCATGGCAGTTTTCCCTGTTATTTAATCAGGCACGTTTCATAATTCAGAATAAAAGGTTATTTTGAAGATAATTTATGCTTTGCCAAAAGCCGGCTGCAATGGGAACCGAACCAACGACGTCGGACCTGACGAGCAGGAGCACTACCACGGCGCCACCGCCGCAGCCGGCGAGTCGTCCGCTGTTCATCAAGCGCACCAGCAGCGTCGCCGTTCGTCCCTTTCGCGTGCAAGAGGGCTCCAATGGATCCTCCTTGCTCGAGGGACACGAAGAGCGTTATATCGTATGTTCAGGCCTTTCACGAAGAAGTCCAACCAACATCTTGGTGGGTGTCTTGGTGTTCTTTTTGACATCCCGCATACCCATCCCCCATCCCCCTGATCGCTCTCGTTCAGCTGGTGTCTGCAAAGCGCAATACGTGGCCGGCCCACCTAATTTTTGACGACTTGGCCCATGCGACAGTGTCTCTGATCTTCGAACGTCGACGAAGCCCGGAACTCCGGAAGTCCTCTCTCACTTGCGTGAGTCATACCACTCCGAGCATCGTTCTCTCAATTCCACACTCTGCGATGCTGATCGCGTGTTCATACTGCTTTCTAGCCCAGGTCTCTGAGACGTTTGTCAGGGCTCGAAGAACAGAGGGGTCGAATAGGTGGCACGGAGCCGGACGTTCTCGTCTTCTTCACGACTTTGAATGCTTCTCAAGCCGCTCGTTTCCTTCCGCCCAGCTCCGGCGCTAGGTCGTTGGCCATGTTGACTTCGCGATCTATTATATAATAGGTACACGTTCCGTTGAGCGAGAATGGGGCATCGGAAACTCGTCTGTTCCTTATGAACGTCGTCTTCATAACATTCATCTGCAGTCCGTTGAGCGTTTGTAATACTTGGGGTAGTTCGAACCTAAAATCTGAACAAGGTGGGCGCAACACAGCTACATCCTGCTGCAGGCTGCACCAGATGCGCTCCTTCAAGTGAACTGCCCACGGTTAAAGGCCAAGGCTTTTGGGATCTATGACCACCTTGCCTGCTAATCGAAGCTGTCCTACCTTCCCTTTTCTATGTGGAGATTTTTCAAGAGCAATTATTTGCAGTGGGGCGGTTACTTCTGGCAGGATATCCATGCAAAGATGCAGCACTTGGCAACGTTTGGAGCCTTTTGCGATTTCAGAACAGCTGGCAGAAGAAAGCGCGATTCGTTGGCACCCCTAGGGATCTAGGTTCGGTTCGCAACCAGGTCAAGCGAAGTGTTTACAGTGTTATCACGACGTAAACAGGAAAGGAGAAGGTGAAAGGAGAACGTTCGCTACATAGAATAGAGTGCGTGGTGCACTGCAAGTAATCAAGAAGAGATAGTGGGGATCGATCGCTTCTCTTTTCACCTCCTAGTTCAAGACTAACGGAGTTTTTTCTGCGAGACCATGTCCTGTTGAGGAGCTCCTTTCTTCTCTTTTTTCACATAACCGACTGTGCTCGTTTGTTAAAGCATCAGTGTTCAGGAGTCCCATGTAACCCCGGAAGCGGCGAAAAAACTGATGGCTTTCCTGACTGAAAAGATGAGAGAGATAAAGGAAATGTCTTTGAACATCGAAGATACCAATCTCACATTCTTCAATTCTCTGGTGAATCAACTTATATCAAGCCGTGAGTGTGGAGGCTTCTACGGACTAACAAACAGGGGTACGAGGCCCAGGACCATTGTTGTTGCAGAGAATACGAAGCTGGAAGTGCTGCGAGTCAAGCGACGGAAAATAGCCAGACGATTCCGACGTAAGCGACGTGGTTGCTTGCCACGGCTTTATGTTCCTCCCTCATATTGACTGCTGGAGTTCTCTCTCCGGTTTGTCGAGACCTTCCTAGTTCTTTCTCGACGATCGTTTTGTGGGTAATTCCTCAGTCATTCTGGTGTCAGAGCTGATTGTGGCCAACGCCACGACCGCTCAGAATAATCGGCCGAACTGGTCTATCCGATGCGTTCGTTCTCAGTTCAACGGTAAGATGGTGAGGTTAACTTTCTCGGCCTTCAAAGTACCCTGGTGCTTCAGCGCTGTTGCTTCCGCAAGCGAGTTCCTTCTGTTGTATCCTGCTTGTCAAGAAGCGCTTAAAAAGTCCTAGATATCTTTCTTCTTTTCATCGATGACCTCGCATCCTCACACTTCAGACGCATTTGGAGAGAGACTCGCTGGTGACATTCGATCTGGGTTTCGACGCTTCGCTGTCTTCTATCCACGAACATCTCCTCGAGTTCGCCAGAAGCGGCGCTACCATCTCCTACACCAGCTTTGTCAGATTCGATCCAAGTGACGATATCGTGCAGATGCAGTGGGTGCTTCACTGATTTGACTGCTTGTTCGCTTCGATGCAGTGGAGGTTGTTCAATGGGAATCCAAAAGAAGACCGGCGTGATTCCCCAAGTGGAAGGAATGCCTTCCTTGATAGATTTCGTTGTTATCAGCAGCCTGAACTTCCAGTTTCCTGCAGAATGACCATGGAATTCGGGGTTTTGTTGGACGTTAATGTTGCACGTTCCATGAAACAGAGGAAACGGGCGGTATCCAGTTCTTACTGCTGCTTTTCCTCTGGCGCGTTGCTGGTTGTGGGGAGGAGGGAGGTGAGGATGATGGGTTTTGGTTGCCTTCTTTTCTTACTAGAAGTAACTATTCTGGTATAGTCCAAGCATGGAGCTGGACCAACGTCAGGGAAGCGAAATGCGTCTCGTACCGAGGCTGAATGTCGAAAGTAACCACGCCTGAGGAGTGATTCCCCTTCAACCCGTATTGTGCCTTCCTTTACATTGGTTAAAAAGTGGCCATAAATTAGATTTTTACTCTTCTTCAATGGTCTTTCAAAGTTCTGGAGTTAGTTAGACGCTAAAAGTTGGGTTCGCCTTGCTGGAGCTTTCAGAAGCTCAGGGTTTCGTTCAATTTTCTAGCTGTGGATCAAACATTCGAGCACGGACAGCGCAGTATTGCTCATGTTTAGGCTACTCTTCGTGATTAGGAAATGAGGGTGAATCCTAGGCTGGACGGAGTCCAAGTCGGTAGCAAGTGCGGAATATGCGAACGAGATCAGCAAGCCAACTTAATCTACACGTCGATCCCGTCAGCTGAATCCTAATCGGATGGTGCAATTGAGTGCCCTACTTGCCTCATCGACTTCTGATCCCCTCCCACCACTGCATATTACTGCTCCATGGCTACGGGGTTTCGCCAGTACAGAGAGGCGAATGGTGTGGTCTGGAAGAAAATGTTTGACCGCTTGTTGGGCGTTCCGCCCCTCCAAATAAGGTGAATCTCAGCTTATTGCACTTTATTATCCGAGGACAGTCGACACCATGTGTGTAATCGAAGCACTTTCCTACTGGCGACCCAGAGTACGCTAGGGGTAGTGACCAGGGTGTGCGTAAATGAAATCCGAAATTTCGTAAATCGTAAATCGTAATTACGAAAAAATCGTCGTAAATCGTAAATCGTAAGAGGTGCTGACTTATAATGCATCTAATTTTCTTGCTTTTTCCTATTATGTTAAAGCTAATCGAATCTAACTATGCTTTTGAGACGTTTTCAGCTCGAGCTGACACTTTTCTAATTAAGATGGAAGCCATTAAAATCAACTAGCACCTTTCAAATCAAGCTAGACAAGTTTTTGAAGACCCAAAATAAACTGCTTGTTCAAAAACACTATCTTAAAAGGCGCCTATACAGGGTGCCCAAAAAGCTTACACTGCTTGGACGATCGAAAATTTTATCACTCTACTAGCCATTGGCTTGCAAATAAAACTATGACTTTGTAGAAACAACCGCAGCAACTCCAAATAAACCAACAAAAACAATTCCATCCAAAACCAAAAAATAATAATTTGATCGCTGGCCAACTCGACGAAAACAGTATTTGCACAAATAATCCAACAAGCATCCCCTACTGAGTGAACGCATGGCACATTTCTATGGTGTGACACAAATAAAGTTCTAAGCCTTCTCACATTTTGAATTGTACCCAACAGCATTTTTGTAGCAGACGGGAGAGAATTGTGGGACGATTGAAAGAGTATGATCACATTTTTGGTCACTCATCATAGTCGGACTTCTGAATTAAAATTATAAAAGATATTTTGTGGCATTCTTTAGAAGTAAAGTAGAGAAGCAAGGCGCAGCTTGAATTGAAAGTGGTTTAACTAACTCGTACCAGGTGCATTTCTGCAAGACTTGACTGCCCGTGGTAGGATCCTAATCAAGAACTATTATGGAGCACGCGATAGCCATCCTCCTCCGACTTCTTTACCATGTGTTTCCCCTATACGTTTATCAAATCTTTTGCAGCAATATTTTGTAATCAAATAATATTGTATCTCTTTTGGTACGATAACTGCTCTTCACTTTTGCTGGTGTTTGAGGAGCCAACTTTTGCAGTGCTTTTTGTGTTCAATTTGTTTTGCACCACTTTTGGCTCAATAAATGTTCTGTTCTGATCTGCATTTTAAAAATATAGTGGAAACCCATGGTAGAGAAGTCGGAGGAGGACCGCTATCGCGTGCCCCAGAATAGTTCTTGATTAGGATCCTACCACGGGCAGCAAAGTCTTCCATAACTGCTGGGTTGTGAACTGGCACCTGATTTATCTGGGGAGGATAAAGCACTGACCTCTACATCAGCGGCAATCGCAATTCATTCTGTAAGGCAAACCCACACTCAAATGACCCCTACGATATCCCACAGAGGTAGAAAGAATGGATGGCGCATCTCAAATAGGGACTGGTTAACGTCATGCTTTGTGTTTTATCATTTTTGAAGGCAACCACAACTTCTGGAATGAAAGGTCGTCGTTTGACGATACCAGGCAATTACTTTCGGCATTTACTTCGCTCGCAGGTTTGCTTGCACATTTTAAATTTCGGAAACTCCAAGATATTGCATTATTAATTAATAACACAAACGTTACCGTATCTTTCTCCCAGTGTTTAATCATTCTGAACGGATCACATAGGGCGAACGCAACAGCCCCAATCAAACCACTGAAACTTTTTCACTTTTATTATGAAAATGTCAGACGTTTTGCTTAAGGCGCACCTCATACGTAAATAGACACCGCGCCATGACGTGCATTGATAATCAGATTGAAACGTGAGTGTTTTACTCTTTCCAACACTTTAGCAGTTATTCCACAGCCTACGATTAAGTATAATATTCCTTGATGGCTTTGCATGAATTCTATTCGTGTGCATTAGAAAGAGTTGTCTTTGTGGTGAACAAGTGGTGAAAAAGTTACAAGTTGACGGTGGTTGCAGCACAGAATATGATTCAGCAGGTGATTCTCTTGATTCCAGTGCGAGGAGAATTTTCATTTTTTTTCTGTGGAGAGGAACTAAATGCTCTCTGGCCATTCGAATGTGAGATGTTATGCTAGAGTGTGACCAGAAAAAAAACTAGCCTAGTTCCATTGCCTGGAATTAACTAGAGCGACCTTTCCAGAAGGCTGAGTTGTTCTGTCACAGCGCCACAGCAGAACATAAAAAAGAGAATAGGAAATAGCAATGAGCTATGAGGGATGTCTTTAAAAGTGGGTACATCGCCATAATCCGAATCGTATCACGTTATGTGGACGTTCGTCATCCGTGGACCAAAGATCACATTTACGAAAATTTACGATTCACCACCCAAAATGTCGTAAATCGTAAATCGTAAAAAAATTTGCCAAAAATCACTGTAAATCGTAAAATCGTAAATCGTAATTACGCACACCCCTGGTGGTGACTAGACCACCTCCGCAGGCTCCTTGGAGCACTTCAGGAAAGTGTTCAGCCGTTGTTGCATCATTATATCTTTTTGGGCATATTTTGATGTCGGCTAAATCCTCACTTTCGTGCCTGCTGTCATGTGAATGCAAATCTAGAACCTATTTCAAGACATTCCTGGGTCGCTGTTAGAAGGGAAGTCTCCATCTGACAATGATGCGCTGTCCGTACACTCCTCCACAGTCAGATATACGGTAGGCAAGGTAAGTCAGCAAGAGTTCAGCCGTCCATCCCACCAACTCACCCGCCCTGAGTTTATGACTGCCGGCTCGATCACGTGAAGCTAGGAGAGGTTGTGGAAAAGCCCAACATCTTCAACTCCCTGGTCACATACGAGAGCGTCTTCAAAAAATGTTCCCGGACGTCCACGACATCCACTACTTCCAGCGCTGGTGAACCTCGAGTGGCTCGTCCGGTCGTACGAACCCTTCGGATTTTTTGGTTCCTCTCGGAACAAATCCCGACATTCCCTTTCCCCTTTAAGACTTTCTGGTTTTGACGGCGTATACGCGCTGCAGACCACATCGATCTCAGTTGCACATCCCACCAAATGTCCCCACTGTATATACCCTCCCGTATTTCTGCTGCTCTGCCATGCCTTCACACCCAAATACCGACAGATCACACATAGCCTGAACCCTGCGCTCTTCTCATCCTCTCCCACCAGCAGATTGTTGGTGCATTCACAATGAAGCTGTTAAAGGCTTTTATGTCATTAAATTATTCTCTCGTTGTATAAAACATGCATATCATCTGTACACCGTGAGATCTAAGATATTCGCAGTCTTACAGTTACAATGCAGGGTGGTTAAAAGCAAGTTCGGGGTCGAAGAAAGTCAACGTCGTCTAGTAACCGTGAATCTTCGGCGGTTCCTGGGCTGGATACTTCATTGGAACGTCCTGTGGTGGTAGAACTGGGACCGGCCTTGGAACCGGTCTTGGAACTGGCTTTGGAGGTTTCGTGGCTGTCGGGAACTTCATAGTGGCCCAGTACGCCCTAGCAGCTGCCTCGTTCAACACATACCTAAAACACCTTGTAGAGAGGGGACTGCACAGTAAAAGCTCGGGAAAAACTCACTTAAAGGTTGTCGTTGGTGGACTGGTGACCACCGGGACATCCTGAGCAACTCCCTGAAACTGATCGTGTACTTAGCCGAACAGGTCACGAAGAATAAACGGACCTACCCCATACAGCGCAGGCGGTTCGGTGGGAGGGACGTAAGGAGCGACTACTGGAGCATCCTCTGCAGGTGGTACATAGTCCGGCGTGACCGGTACTGGCGGCAGCGTGGTTGGAGCCTCAGTCGGCGGCACGTAAACCGGAGGCTTCACAGGAACATCGGGTGCGACAGGCGGAACATAGACTGGAGCATCCTGTGCAGGCGGCACATACTCCGGCGTGACCGGAACTGGCGGCAGCGTGGTTGGAGCCTCAGTCGGCGGCACGTAAACCGGAGGCTTCACAGGAACATCGGGTGCGACAGGCGGAACGTAGACTGGAGCATCCTCTGCAGGCGGCACATACTCCGGCATAACCGGAACTGACGGCAACGTGGTTGGAGCCTCAGTCGGCGGCACGTAAACTGGAGGCTTCACAGGAACATCGGGTGCGACAGGCGGAACGTAGACTGGAGCATCCTGTGCAGGCGGCACATAGACCGGCGTGACCGGAACTGGCGGCAGCGTGGTTGGAGCCTCAGTCGGCGGCACGTAAACTGGAGGCTTCACAGGGACATCGGGTGCGACAGGCGGAACGTAGACTGGAACATCCTGTGCAGGTGGCACATAGTCCGGCGTGACTGGAACTGGCGGCAGCGTGATTGGAGCCTCAGTTGGCGACTCAACCGGAACTTCTGGCGGTGGTACATACGCTGGAGTCACCGGATCCTGAGCTGGTGGTCCTACGGGCTCGTAGGGCTCCTTGGGTGGCTCGTGCGGTAAAAGCTCCTGAAGAATGATATTGCGGCTATGCTTTCCAGTGCACTAAGCGATAGACAGCAAACCTTCGGAACTTCTGGCACCGATGGCGGTGGTGGCGGTGGAGGAACGTCGTATCTTTCCTTCTTCAACTGCTCACCTAAGTGTGCGATTTCTTCAATCGCCTTAACCACGCCGGCATCCGCCGCAAACTCTTCCTTCGGAAAATGTAGTCGACTAGGATGCCGCTCCGGCCCGTAGTCTAAAAACATGCTCCATACTGAGACTGAAACAACGCCGACAGCCATCGTAGCCAAAATAGCCCGACTCACTAGTCGATGATGTTAGGCCTAATATTGCCAGAAGGACAGGA
Organism: Heligmosomoides polygyrus polygyrus; assembly: GCA_947396885.1. Lineage (NCBI taxonomy): Eukaryota > Metazoa > Nematoda > Chromadorea > Rhabditida > Heligmosomidae > Heligmosomoides > Heligmosomoides polygyrus. The sequence continues at coordinate 70,069,965 of OX377204.1, read as the reverse complement.
ACAGACGTTAATATTTGCATCTCTCCGACCTTAAAAGCAGGAATCTTCAGATAGCTGGATCTATTCAAAGAAATGAAGGGATTATGGAATACTGCCACCAGGAGCAGAAAGCGAAAAAACAGCGGACGAGTGTGCTCTGAGCAGATTTCGGACCCCTTTTATAGGCCCGCTCGGGGTGGTCTTGACCGCCACGCCTGGTCAACCGCGATTTTTTGACCTGGGAACCGACTGTTCTCAGGATATTCGTCCAGGGCTTCGAGCTTTGCAGCTGCTCACATTCCGTTGCTCATCGGGCCACTCGTTTACTCCTTCCCAGCTCTAGCGCTAGGTCGCTGATCTCAAATACTCGTAGCTGGAGCACTCAGAGATGTTTGCTCCGTTGAGCAAAAAGAGAGCATCAGATCAGAAACTCGTCCGTTCCTCATGCACATCGTCTTCTTAAGACTCATTGTCAGCTGCAGTGCAACGTTCCTAATGCACTATCGAAGTCGTTCAGCATTCGCTCCGCTTGGCTAATGCTCGGTGTTAGGAGCACGATGTCGTCAGCCAAACGAAGACGGTGCAGTTGCCGACAGCCTATCCTCACTCCCATTACTTTCCATGCTAGTTCATGCATGACGTTTTTGAATGCCTTTTCAGGTCGATGAACGCAAGACACTTGTACTCTCAAGACACGTCGATGAGCTTCGTAATGGCGTGTATTTTGTCCATAGTGCCTAATCCTCCCTGAAATCCAGCTGGTTTGAAGACTGTCCTTCTTCCAGACAGCTCTTAGATATTTATTATGTATTTATATAAGCGGACATTTTACCTTTTAAAAATCTCGTTTTGGCGAATTTGATCTTTAAAGTGTTCTATCTAGGTCGCGGATATCGGAATGCAATAGCGAGCAGCGATTCGAGGTTTGCTGCTTCTAAATCGCCAAAGAAATCTGATCCAAATGATTGCGACATGCGCGCATAGTATAATGCCGTAATCAACTTTGAGCCGCGACGTCATCGTCTAGAAGCCATGAAGGGCACAGCGTTTCATGCCTCCTCTATGAATAAGAGCTTAAATGCTTATTAAGACTTCTATTTATGTCGGAACCACCCTCAACAACTTCAGAATAGGATTCAATAATTTCCAACATAGATGGCATAAAACACGGTTTCTAGTGGTGGCTATCGGGAGCTTCAAGCAGCTTTCTCGGTGTTGATGATTCATGCGACCGCATCGACCCTGAGCGTGAAAGCGACATTTTAGAGGACACTAGGGGCACATTGGATTGCAACGAAGAATCCACAGCTCAATCGCAACGAAATGTGCACTGGGACTATCCACGAACTGGCACCCTTTGTAGAGCTCAGCTACAGTTTTGATGCGCTCGATCTGACCAACAGGGGCTAAAGCCTTGTGGTCCCTATGATCAAAGCTCTTTCACCCATGATTCTCCCTTCTAGCTACCGCTGTTTAGTGGTCCAACGTCATCCACCTTGAAGATTAGCTTTATCTTGAACCAGACGTCACAGCGGCCTCTCGGCCGCACTAACGGCTTCTTCACGGCTTGTCCGTAGTAATAGCTCCTCATCACAAGTTGCAGCTGCCACCAATGTCATGGTTTCCGCAGGAAGAACACCTCAACTACGTCGATTGGATGAAGTTAGAAAAAATGTAGAAAAAACGACATTCACAAAAATCGATAATCTGATCAATATTGATTGATGGTGGTCGATACTTCAAAACAAACTTCAGATTCGTGTTCAGCGACCTCGAATACCCACAGGGCTGAAGTGTTGGGCTACTGTCCTTTGCCATCTATCAGATGTGGCACCAAGCCTACGACTCCATCCACATGTGGCACGCACGACACGTCTGCGACACCAATGAACTCCATCAGATGTAGCACGACGTCTGTGACACTTCTTCTGAATCCGGCCGCACGTGGCACGATGCCTGCGGCACTACTGAACCCAAACACATGTGGTACGACCTCTGTGGCAGGTCTTCCAAGCCTCGACGGACGTGGTACGACATCTGCGTCAACAATTATAACTGAAGCCCCAATCCTTATGTAGGTTAATTTCTAAACACGACAGAACCATTCCGGGCGTCACCTCTGCCTTGTTTGCCCGCACTGAAGTGACATCGTTTTTTGCCATTTTGGCCCAGTCAGTAGCCCGCAGCAAAAGCGATCTGCGTGCTCCTTGTTAGATACCCTACAAGATACGTAGTGCGTAGCAACCCACGTAACACTGTCGCCGAAGTATAACATATACCTAAGGCTCGTGATGGACAATCATCCTTTCTGATCAGGGCTGTAACCGTTTCCTAAGAAACAGAACGCTTGGTTTGCCTCAGTAAACCAACCAAGCTTCTCGTGGTTCTGGGAATTTTCATTCTGGACGAAACACGGACCTTCAATCGACTCGGGTGTCACGACTCCGAAAGATCGCACGCACCAAATCATAGCTGTTTTAAATAGTTCTCAAAGCACAGTAGGATTTTTTCCAACTCTGAAACCTGCATTAATTTTGCAGTATTCCTATGTTTAGGCTTGAGGAGCTTCAAAAAGACCAGAACTCCTCTTGCGGTAGTGCACCAAATGTACCATCTGCAGACTGCGCAGGAATAATGATCGGTGAGGCCATAACGAGTGACACCTTTAGAATCTTCATTTCAGTCGATATGTACAACACAAAGATGAACACGTCCAGAGATCACAACTAAGGCTAAGCGCCTCGAGTTCAGATAAGGAACTTTAACTTCGCGCAGATCCGCTTCAGACACTTGTGGTACACTAGCACGTTGTCGCAGTTGTCTCCGCATGGGTTTGCGCACTGGCGAATGCAGTCGTCGTAGATAGTTCTAGCCTGAAATTGCCAACTCTTCGTCTTACCGTCAGCATCAGCATGACGTGTACAGCATTAAGGCCTTCTTTTAGGGCTCTAGAAAAGGAGTTTTCTCACTGATTGTTATTCTTCTGAGTTAGGCGAAATTTCAGGGTGGATCCTTTTGGTTGATTCATCTGCGCTTTCGGCCGCTGTTTCTGGAGACCTATTGAACCACAATTTGAGGCTAGCCACGATGCTTCTTCTTTTAAGCAGTGTATCAAACGGTTACATGGGAGAGGCGAAAACTTGTTCACTTCTTTGACAATAGACGCATCCTTTCTGCAAATCGTCAGCAAAAAGACGTCTCACTTGTCAGATGAGGCGGCCAGTTCATTGTTTTCACACTAGTGGCTTGCTTCCACATCACAGCATGTAGAACCTTGTTTTGAAAGCGCAAGAATTTCGTGTGACACCGAAGGGATTCTTTTATGTGGCTTGCTTCCGGTCCGGTCGAGCCCTTCACCTCCGCGAAAGCGGTGAGTAGGTGCTGTAGATTGGATCCTACACCAAATCTTCAGATAACTGGATAGCTGGACTCACGGTGCTTTTTCGACTTCTGGATAACTTGATGATTCTGATAGTGACGTTGAATTTCAGGCAATGGAATATCCGAATCTGTGTTACCATTAGAATCATAGAAAACATTCAGGATCCTCATAAATTATTCAATTAGTCACGCAATTTCTACAACTTTTCAGCATCGGCTTTTGTTGATGATTTAAATTTCATTGGATCTTTAGTTTAAAAATAATTTCCCTTTTTAGAAGCAATTTCTCAAATTACCAATCGCCATGCATCGCCCACACGAACTTACCGAGGGAAGATTGAAATTCAGGAATGGACGGAAATTTTGGAGACCCTTTTTTAGAAAGGAAAAGTCGCAAAAATGTCCCAAAATTTAGAGACCTTTACCTATCCAACGTAGAAAATGCCTAATCTTAATGAAATATATGTAATGTATATTGACAAGGACATCAAATGTCCCAAGCAGTTGTCGTCAGTAGCTTTAGTCATTAACGTAAATTGGAGTTACTAGTCACTAGATATTAGCAATCGTGAGGGTTATTATTTTAGAAGCGCTATCGTAATCCAAAATTGTACATAGAAGAATGACCGTCGAATTTTGACATGTGTTGCCTATAGAACTTCACAGCACATTCTCGAAACTTCCTTGAGCACACTCTATAAAGCCTCGACGATCAAGAAAGCACGGCTGCATTGAGCAACAGCATTCTACAACTTGCCACCTACTCTGGTTTCCTACAAGGCCATTCCGTGAGGACTACTGCCTTCAATATGTACGTAGCATTCAAGAAGGATGTTGTTCATTTCTTCGCAGTGACCCGTTAGTGCTAGCGATTTATGGTCAGAGATATCTCTTTCGATGGTAGACGTCGCTTTGAGCGGCCCCCTACTTTGGAAGAAAACAACCTGTGGGAATCCTAAGTGCCAAGCCCATTTCACCAACTCCTGAATTTACTGATTTGTACGCACTCACGATCAGACCACCATCGTGACTGATCGTGATCCTAGGTTAGCGCAGAGTTCGTCGTCTTGAGTAGAACTGGAGCTGCGGGGATGACAGAGGGTATGTCCAAGGCCGATTCTCTACATGAAGCACATCGCAGAAGCCCAGGCGACCTCAAGGAGAGCAGGCGGCAAGGCAGCCGAATGCTGGACTACAGGAAGAAAGGTTCTTCAGTATTACTGATGTGGCTCAAAAGTAATGCTTCATTGGAAGATCCTGGATGACGGGATCTATACATATAAGTAATAGGTTGGAAAAAAGTCTCTTCACACTTCGAAATTTTTTCACCGTTCTCCTTCTAAACGCACTAGCCAATGTTGATTGCTGATTTCGTATTCCTATTACAGTTGTCTACCGTTCGCATGCGGACACAGGTCAAGCCCCATTCTTGTACTTCGTTATCCATCCAATCTTCCGGACTCAATGCCAGATCTACCTCATGGCCATTTTCGGCACGGCATTCTTCATGAGTTCATTAAAGGATATACAGCACGTCAGGCAGGCGACCAAATTAACGACATATATGGTTTGGTGTCTATTACTCATCGCACCTGTTATGAGTGGTTCGGCAAGTTTTTAAAGGGAGGTTATTCACTCGAGGACAAAGCAAGGTCAGGAAGGCCAATGAATTGAATGACACTGAACTACTCCATCTTCTTCGTCGCGATAGTAGGCAAACGACACGTCTACTGGCAGAGAAGCTCAAAGTGTCTCAGAGGATAGTGGGAATCCATCTGAAGAATCTTGGCTTTGCATGGAAATTCGGAGCTTGGATTCCACATGCCCAGTCAGACACTCAGAAAGGTCGACGGCTCTCCATCGCTGCTACTCTTCTGTCCAGATAAAGAAAATCGTTTCTGCCGCGGATTGTGACAGGCGAAGGGTCCTGGGTTCCGTGTGCCAACCTCCGAAGAAAAGGCAATGGGTAGAAAAGGGAGAGAACCCTAAGCCTGATCTCAAGCCCAATAATCACGAAAGGAAGATTCTATTGAGTGTTTTTTTTTTTGGGATATCAGAGAAGTGATTTACTGGCAAACTCTCAGAAGTGGAGAGACACTTACTGCTGCCACATACTGTGACCAACTCCACAAAGTCGTCGCAACTCTCCAAGAAAACAGGCCGGGGAAGTCAAAGGTGATGATCCTACACTGACAATGCAAAACCACATGTTGCAAGACTCACAAGAGAAACAATAAAGGAGCTGGGCTAGGAGGTAATGCCACATCCACCGTACAGCCCTGACCTCGCCCCTACCCACTACCATTTCTTCCGTGTTCTCAAGCAAGAAATTGGAAAGAAATATTTCGAAGCAGATGAAGACCTCAAAAATTGGATTCAGCAATGGTTCGACTCCAGAACTGCAGTCTTTTAAGCGAGAGGTATTGGAAAATTACCCAGTCTTTGGAGAAGTGTAGTAGAACAAAATGGAGTTAATCTCAATTGATTTGACTTTGTAGTTGTAAAGTAATAAATCTTTGAAAAAAAATGAAAAGACTTTTTTCCAACCTAATAACAGCGTTCACCTTCGCTACCCAGGCCCTATCCGATGTCATGAACGAGGCATCGTGAATAAAATAGCTGTGCCACCAAATCGGTCCTGCAACCATTTCCACCTTCTCAGACATGCCCAGCATGAAATGGGCGAGGAAAGGAGGCATAGAACGCTTTGCTTGATTATGAGGGGCGCGAAATAAGGACCTAGATTCGAGAACAACGTGAAGTTGACTCGCCCTTTGAATACGTATCCACACGCTCAACTACTAATAGTTAACGACTAGAAAATCTTGATGCAGTAGATGGTGTTCGTGTCGCAAGAGCAAACCCTCCTCTATGACACAACGGATAAATGTGGGGGGGGGAGGGCTAATCATCGTGCGTACGTCAAAACGACAGTAGGACCCTGAGCCCATTCCCATACTTCCTCTGCGACGAGCACTAGAAACAAAAAGCGTGGCGATCTCAAGAAATGCTACATTAACCCTAAACTTTGAGTTAAGTAGGGAACTGTTCCTCTTATGCTTCAAATTAGTTTCGAGAATGGTAGCACAACTTTGAGCGGAGAACTTGTTCTGCTTTTCATTTAGCGATTTTTGGTTACCGTTTGAGAAGAAACACGTCTAATGAGGCGAAGTTTTCGTTTTTCGGCCCCATTGCCAAATTTGCGAAAAAAAAATCCTTTTGGTACGCGGCGATTAAGGTTGCGCGGTCGTTCTACGTGGGCGAATTAGCGGCGTAGAAATGTGGGTTAAAGCGGTTAGGAGAGCAGCGTGTTTCAATCTCGACCCATCGCGTGGAATGTCCTTGTTGCCCGCAAATGAACGATTGCACTTTGTTTGAGGAAAAGATGGCCAAAATGGACTTTCCTTTGCGCCATCGCCGTTTACACACTGACCCAGTGCTGGTTCGCTCTTCACGAAAATTGCTTTCAACCACACTATTATTTAGTTCTTCCTCAGAACCAGATGATCAGGAAGTGTTCCATCAAGACATTTGCAGCCACTTGACTAACCAGGTTAAGCGGTAAGGCTTGGTTACCTAATCTGACCACCATTATGTGTACAGTACCGCGCATGTCTTTTGGTCAATTCCCGAAAAAGCCGCTTTGGAGCGTTCCAAAGCGGCTTTTTTAAATAACTTTCCTTAAAATCAAGCGCTTGCAAAAAGAAACATATATTTGAGCTCAGCAGGCTAAACTCTATCTTCTGACTTATAAATCAATAGAGTTGAACAATGCTTATAGGCCGGACATAATCAATCGAGTGGGCGCGAGAGCCTGTAGAGTGACAGTTTGGGGAATTTTATTGAAATTCCCAGCCGCCCTACTCAGAAATTGCCTTAAGACTGTCCAGCTTGCCTTTGGAGTGCGCCGTGAACAATGCATATAGAATCGAACCTATCAATCGAGTGGGCGCGACCACTCGCAGAGTGAGGTGGAATGGGCGCGAGAACCTGTAGAGTGACCGTTTGAGAAGTTTTATCGAAATTTCCGGCCGTTCTACTTAGAAAATGCTTCTAGCCTGTCCAGCCTGCCTTTGGAGTGCGCCGTAAACAATGTATATAGAAACGAACCTATCAATCGAGTGGGCGCAAGAGCCTGTAGAGTGACCGTTTGAGAAGTTTTATCGAAATTCCCAGCCGCTCTGCTCAGAAATTGCCTTAGGACTGTCCAGCTTGCCGTTGGAGTACGCCGTAAACAATGCATACAGAATCGAACCTATCAATCGAGTAGGCGCAACCACTATTGCACGCGCGAGTATGTTCGGAGCGCAATAACTCTGTCGAGATCGAATCGTTCCGGCTGCGGCTCGTGGGTTTTGTAGGCAGTGCAAAGCTTTAATAGTCGGTGAAGGTTCAGCGTTATAGCTTATAAACATGCGAAATTATAGCGGCGCGAAAATGCAGATTAGCCGTGTGTGGCACGATTTTTTCCGACTTCAGTCGACTCCTGCAGGAAGACGCGGCGTGCTAACGGCATGCAAACGGGTGTGCTGACAGAACACTGAAGGCTCTTTACGACGACATGCTTACAACTCTTCAGCTCCCTGAACTGCCTTGGTCTCATCTGCCATTTCAGGGCGGTGGACTTAGCGTTAAAGTTTCCTGCGCCCTTACTCACCCACATTTGAGTTTTCGACACTCGCAATAACACCGTTAGCTCGAGCACGAAAAGCTCTATCGAATGGTATCACTCACGTCCAATTCTGGAAGAAGCGATTTTTTGACAATTTCCCATCGAGGACTTGGACCGAGCCTGCGTGGACGATGACGTCATAGAAAATCGATTTTTTCGAAAATGGCCAAGTTTTCTCGTTCAAAATCATCTAGTGGTTATTTTGTGCGCTGATTACGAATCCGACGTCCGTTTTTGAAAATTTCGCCGATTTCGGTAGGTTACCTGCCGTTTGAGGGTGGTCGGGTCAGGATCACCGATCACCCTCAGTCATCAGTATGGGTGTCTTCTCCCATAATCAGCCAAATGGACTTCTTCATCGTGTTAGACACCCCCGAATAACCCTTGCCCTTAGATGAAGTTTGAGCAAAATCGGTGACCCTGACACGACCACCCTCAGTTATCCAGAAGAAAATCCAAAACTTACCGAAATCGGTCAAATTTTCAAAAACGGACGTCGGATTCGTAATCAGCGCACAACATAATCCCCAGATGATTTTGGTCGAGAAAATTTCGCCAATTTCGAAAATATCGATTTTCTATGACATCATCGTCCGCGCAGGCTCGGTCCACGTCTTCAATGGGAAATTGTCAAAAAATCGCTTTTTCCAGAATTGGTCGAGAGTGACACCATTCGATAGAGCTTTTCGTGCTGAAGCCAACGATGTTGTTGCGAGTGTCGAAACTCAAATGTGGGTGAGTAAGGGCGCAGGAAACTTTAACGCTAAGTCCACCGCCCTAAAATGGCAGATGAGACCAAGGCAGTTCAGGGAGCTGAGGAGTTGTGAGCATGTCATCGTAAAGTACCTTAAGCGCTCTGCTCGCCCATGCATTTGTAGGCCGGTATCTCTCCGCGTCTGCCCATAGGGGTCGACTGAAATTGGAAGAAATCGTGTCACACAAGCTAACCTGCATTTTCGCAGCACCGTAACTTAGCCCAATCATAAGCCACATGGCTCTTTTTGAGCGCACTGTTAGAAAATTTTGTTCCCTACAAAAGCCACAAGCTGCAACCGGAAAGGTTCACACATGACAGAGTTATCTCGCTCAGAACACGGCCGCGCGTGCAATGCAATACAACAACGGTCCATGTTCTCCTCTCTCTTACTCGCCCAGATTACAGTTTTCCCTACTCCCAATAACACCATTCAATTCAGCATGAAAAGTTGGACCGAATGGTATCTAGCATGGCCCAATTGTAAGATATAGGTTTTCTATGACGTCATCGTCCGCGCAGGCTCGGCCTGGGCGTCCACGTCCTCGATGGGAAATCATCGAAAAATCCATTTTTCTGCAATTGGTCGAGAGTGACACCGTTCGATAGAGCTCTTCGAGCTGAAGAAAACGGTACCATTGCGAGAGTTGAAAGCTTAAATCTGGGTGAGTAAGAGCGCAAGAAACTCTAACCGCTATCTTACACCGCTCTAAACTGGCAGATGAGGCCAGGGCAGTTTAGGGAGCTGAGGAGTTGTAAGCATGTCGTCGTAAAGAGCCTTCAGTGTTCTGTCAGCACACCCGTTTGCATGCCGTTAGCACGCCGCGTCTTCCTGCAGGATTCGACTGAAGTCGGAAAAAATCGTGCCACACACGGCAAACCTGCATTTTCGCGCCGCTATAATTTCGCTTGTTTAGAAGCTATAAAGCTGCACTTTCGCGGACTACTAAAGCTTGCTACTGCCTACAAAACTCACGAGCCGCAGCCGGAACGATTCGATCCCTACAGAGTTATTGCGCTCCGAACACACTCGCGCGTGTAATTTGCGAGTGGTCGCGCCAACTCGATTGATAGCTTCGGTTCTATATGCATTGTTTACCGAGCACTCCATAAGCAAGCTGGACAGGCTAGGAGCATTTCCTAAGTAGAACGACAGGGAATTTCGATAAAACTCCCGAAACGGTCACTCTACAGGCTCTTGCGCCCACTCGTCCTCACTCTGCGAGTGGTCGCGCCGACTCGATTGATAGAATCGATTCTGTGTGCATTGTTTACGGCGCACTCCAAAGGCAAGCTGGACAGTCCTAAGGCAATTTCTAAGTAGGGCGGCTGGGTATTTCCGATAAAACTCCCGAAACGGTCACTCTACAGGCTCTCGCGCCCACTCGATTGATTATGTCCGGCCTATATGCATTGTTCAATTCTATTGATTTATATGTCAAAAGATAGAGCTTTGCCCGCTGAGCTCAAACATATGTCTCTTTTCACAAGTGCTTGACTTTAAAGAAAGTTATATAAAAAAGCCGCTTTGGAACGCTCCAAAGCGGCTTTTTCGGGAATTGACCAAAAGACATGCGCGGTACTGTAGTATCAGAAGAGAATGGAAGTGATGAAGGATCGAGACAATCGTCTATTTGGAAATGCGTTGTACACATTTGGTGCGTTTACATAAACTGCATATCCCTTGCATTTGCAGTTTAGCGACTCCTTGAGCTCCGTCAATGAAAATAAACTGAGAGGATGAGAGGAGCAAACAAGGAAGTGAGGTTTGGACTCCGAAAAAACTGCGTAGACTCTTACAATCAGAAGAGCCCATTATCGAGTTTGTCAGATTTATCCGCAGGAAAAATCGAAGCGATAGATAGGTCTGCGCTTACCTGAACTACTTCAACATGTCCTAGAAGAAAGACCATCACTGAGAACAGGACCATGCTTCTCAGCGCCGGCATCACAGATGAAATTCCTTAAATGAGATATCTGCCTTACATATTCTCTTCGAAGGTTACAAAACGAATGGAGCGGATAGGAGGGAAGCCTGCTTGTCACAGAAAGCACTCATCGGAGAGAACCTATTTTCGGTAAGTTCTGGGACCTATGCATAATACATGAAACTAAAAGAGTACATATACAAGGGAAGGGGTGCAGCTCTCATAGTTTTGGCACGAGGAAGTCTCTCCAGGCGCATGTCTCGTTTCGAACGACGAGGTTGTCGTCCGCTCAATCTCTAAAAATACCCTACAATAGATAAAGAACGTGTCAATCTCTTTTTCGAATGCGCCATGCATTGCACTCCTACGCGATATTCTGCCAGCAGTTTTAGGTGCATTTCACCAAAAAAAAATTTACAGAGGTGGTCAGCGGATAGAAACTCTGCGATAAGGTATCCTTGGCAGAAAAGCCGAAATCCAACCAGCATAACCCTGGGATATGGAATGTTTGGCTATCCAGAGTTGACCATAATTAAGTTCTTAGATTTGGGATCTACGCGACAACCGGCGTCTTCCTCGACTGCGCCTCCAAAGGCACAGAAAGAAGTCAAAGTACCGTTAGTACAACTTTGGCCACTTTTTGCTGAAGCAAGATGATCCTCTGACGAAGAGAAGCTTTCACAAATACAGAGGAACGCTAAGCTCTCTTGTGGAGAACAACATGTTAAAAGTTGAATGCAAATTCTTCACGCCATGTCAGGTTAAATGGAGAGGTGCAGCTGATGGTATTTCTCTTCCTACAAGTTCGACAAAAGTACGAAAGTTAGCAAGATCGTCAAAATACGCCTTAATCAAGGCAAGCTTTTAACCTACTACAGACAGCTGTTGAAATGCGCCAAAACTTTCATGGATAAGCTACAGTAAACGGAAGATACCGCTGAAGAGATTGTTTGAGGGCGGCTAACCCGATTGGATGTTAAATAAAGCGAGTCTAATAATATCCAATAAGATTTTTTGAAAGCTGCAGCGATCCCCTGAGGAGAAACATCGGCTGTCTTAACTCAGGCACGACAATATATGTAGGGGCAATGATGTAGAAACGAAAGATAAGCTCTCTTCTTTATATTAAAAGAGTCACCACTCAAGAGATATGGAGACATTTTCAATACAATAGACATAGTGATTGCCTCTAATGAATCTCAGTTAAAACGAAGACTCATTTTTACCGCCTTTAAACCACTTTAGAAATTTTGACTCAAACACCGCTTTCCAGATGACCTTCGGTTACGTTCACATTTAATTGCAGTTGTTTCTCTATTACTGAAGGTAGTGGAGGTAGTCTACAAAGCCGCTTACACTGGTTAGGCAAGAAGGCAATCGGAGTGTGGATTCCACATTTAAATTAAGCTATGTCAGTTCAAAAAATTATCGACCTATGTGGAACTCATCAGAATTTAGGCGCCGTCGTCAGCAAAGAGCTTTTCAGTGATTCTGCGCACAAGCAACTCAAATCTAGGAATCTCAATCTTCTAGGAAGCGACAGTCATCTGGAATTTGACTTTGCCCCAGTTTCTGTGTTAGAAGCGACGTCGGCTAGGAGCTGTAGAGAGCCACGGCAGGGATGTTGTTCAGTCAACGAGAGGACCGTTGAGTGCATTGAATAGATCGGGGCTCCATAGACTACTGATCTGTTCGCCTCGTCGACGGCCTTACCGTGTCAAGTCCTGGAGTGCGTCATCGTAATGGTAAAGGTTTTGAAATCGGGATAGGCTTTATCAGGGAGGCTTCTGTAGACGATTGCGGTAAAATGATCTCTTACAGCAACCAGCATGCTTACGAAGACTCCGAAATGCTTCCGCAAACAGGATTCGTGGAAAAGTGACCTTAAGGGCTTCTAGCTGCAAATTCTTTTTGAAAAGTAGAGATTCATCTATATTAGAAGAGGTATAGGTATGCATGGATATGAGTTTTTTCCCTGAAAATCTACTGTGTACGTACGGCGGGCTATAATGTCGCATTTTCACATCAAATTGTCCACTCTTCTAAGCAAAGTTAATGCTTCTGAAATCAAAACGAAATCTTCTTGCAAATCTCGCAAATCGAAACGAACTTCTTACAAGTGAAAGTATCTTATCATTCTCCAAATTAAAGAAGCCGAAGAAGAAGAAGACCATTCTCCAAATTAGTTAGAACTTGTTTGAGAAAATTTTGGTATAACTTTCTTTAAATTTTTTAGTTTGGCTGCGAGTGTAAGAGGATAAAAGGATAAAGGACGGCGTTACTCAATCCTATTTGGGATGCGCCAGCGCATTCTACTTCTACGGGATGTCGTGGAGGCGACATGAATGCGTATTTGGCCATACAATGACTTGCGGTGGCCAGCCGATGAACAAGTCAGCGCTCTATCCTTCCCAGACAAGTCTGGTACCAATTCACCGACCCCGGTGGGATGGAAGGCTTGGTTGGCCTGGGCGGGAAATCCGAACCAGGAACCTGGTATCGGGTGCACGCGACAGTCGCGCCTCCTCCGACTGCGCTACACGCGCCCGTCACGAGCGTAATAATTTTATAAAAATTTTATTTTTTGATAAAGGATGTCAACTGTATCTCCTGTAATCCAGTCGATCATCGAGTTGCTCGAGCGAGCGCCAGCAGGTCTTCATTCGTTCCTGTCACGTGCCAGAGTGCACCAATAGATCCTCCTCGCTCGAGAGACACGAAGGGCGTCACGACGTCACGTGCGTGCAAGGCTTTCACGAAGAAGTCTGTCCAACTCGTTGGTTGGGTTGCTGGTATTCTGGCGTCCCGCGGAACCCCGTTGGTGACGACCCTCGTCCACCGGATATCTGCGAAATGGCATAACTGATCTCTAGAACGTCCTCTATTCGTAAAACATCTGCCAACAGCTGGAAGTTCGGTGAGAAGTTGTGTCAGAAGCTGCGATAACCATAGTGGAACGTTGGTACATTCCACCAAGCACCCATAGTCCGTAGACGTAGAGCGTAGAATTTTCCGGAACAAATTAATTACCTAACAGACGTCATTCAAAGCCCCGGCTAATGATAAGGTTAATTATTACAGAACCAATGACGAAGACGAAGTTCACGAGCTCATAACTCCATAGGCTCCTTCCCGTGAAACAATAGCCTCTGCAGCATTATATCAGCGAACATGCGAACAGTTGAAATTTTTTGGATGTTCTGAAAAGCTGGTCTGTGAATGGAGATGTTTTAATCGTGGTGGCTCAAATCCGACATTGGCTTTGGTCCAACCAGTTGCTTACCAGAGTGTTGATTGTTGATCAGCTTTTTTCATTTCTCGTATTTCTAGCCCTGGATCGAGTACTGGATCCAGAATAATTCCTTTAGAACACCTCTGGCATTGTTTCTGTGTCGTGTTAATCTAAATGGTCAGAAATTGCGGTCTTGGAGCCCTGTATCAGAGGGAGCGTCGAATAAGGAGCTAGCTTCAATATCTTCTCTCTACTGCGCACAAACGAACTATGTATGTTGGAGCGACTTAATTGAGAGCGTGGAATTATCGAAGAAGACTATGCAGACGTTCGACCCCACACCCATGCTTATCGAAGATGTTACTGGCTTCAAAATGTTGGTCTGCCGCATTTATTGCTTAGTCTGCTGAGTTAAAATTACCCAAGTTTGAGAGATGACTGACGCTGAGAAAATCGCGGAAACCTGCGAAAAAAGCGAAGAACATCATGAGAGGGCTGAAGATCCAGAAGCTCTACATCAACAACTGTGTGGGAGGATTGATGAAAGGTTGACTCGGGCAGTAGAGCGTTGGAACAACTCACTGGTCATACCCCAGTGTTCTCAAAGGCGAGGTACACGGTGAGACCCTTTGGCATCTGAAGAAATAAGAAGATCGCAGAGTGCCTTTTCGAGAATCTCCTCACTGTCCGTGGACCGAAGGCCGAGGAGATTCTCGAAAAGGTCCTTAAAGTAAGGAATTCGAGTTGTGCAAGGAGAACTTCTCGGACTCAGGCAATGTCGGTTCCGGGAGCACATTGACCTCGCTATCAAGTACGACCCGGGAATCGGCATTCATGGCATAGATTTCTACGTTGTCCTCGATCGTGTAGGTCGTCGTGTAGCGAGAAGAAGACGCACTCCAGGGCGTGTTGGACCGTCTCACCGAGTATTCCGTAAAGAGTTGGTGAAGTGGTTCTAACAGAAGTTCGATGGTATCATCCTACATACTTCCGAAGCCCAAGGTGAAGCGAACACCGTCACAGTTAAATCTCTCCTGATTATCGTTGAATTCACAAATCGTTGTTACATAAATTCCTTCTCTAACAAAGTGCATTTATAGCATCCACATTCACGAAACTTGATCGGCTCTGGGAGTTTTCACTAAATAGGTTCGTACAACACTTTGTGTTTAGTTTAGTCTAACCATACCAGCACTAGCAACCTAATAGAATTCCGGAAAGCTTCGTGAAGATTTTCTAGAGTGTCGCCTAAACCTCGAAATTCCTTTTGTTGCTAAATTCTATTGCACCTTTGAGGCAGGATCTCAAGTAGCAACGTGAATTATTTCTGACAGAAAGAAGTCTCAACTATAGGACGCCTCCTGTTGCTCCGAAAAGGGCAGAGTCAATCAAATGACCAGGTCAGGTGAAAAACGCCAACCCAGTCGCCGCCGCCGACGAGGTCCACGTCACTCACACCCACCTAATGTTGACGCAAAGGTTCCGCGATTGCAGCAGCGTCGCTGTTCCTTAGCGCATGATGAGACTTCTGTCGACGATAAGCAGTCACTATCACCGAGGGACAAGTTATCGCTGTTCGAGTGAGCCGTGGGACCCGGTATGGCGGGGGAAGCGTCGCTTACACTCGCACCGCTAAGCAGCCAAAGAAAGAGAACCTTCCGGTAGCGGATTTCTAACAAACAGTTCACAAAAGAACATTTGTCGGTTCAGGTCAGCCACAGAGCACCGTTGGAACTTGAGGCATCTCATTTCCAGACCTGGTTCTGCTATAGTGCGTAACACAAATTGAAAATGTTCAAGATTTTTTGAACTCTCTGAACGCTTCTTCTGACGCAAAAAGTGCTGATCGACCATGCCTTCACAAACAGGTTCAAGATCGGCGATGTAACTTCCCTAACATGTCGAAGGCTCAACGAACAATTTCAGAGAACAGTTCTTGCAAACCTGCTGTGCGGCTCTGCCATCACTCGCTTCACAGGTAATGTTAGAGACTCCATTTATGTATGGTAAGCAGTTGCTTGGATGTCGTCCCGGAATCTGTTCGTAATCTGTCGATAAAGACCTGATCATCCTATTTGGATACTTGTACGAAGTTTATCCTGACCGCAGTCCCACCACTTTCACTCTGTAAATTCAAGGGAAACCGCGATAAAATGAGGAAAGCCATAACCATTGTCTCATACCATCCCCTTGTCACGAATGTTCCCTCATCTGTTTTTAGGTTTTAGGCCATTTTTATATCGTTTAAAAGTTCCTTCCAGATGTGAAGAATCGCGCGCAGCTGTATACGCATATGTTATGCACATGGAACTGAATGCTATGAAGTTTTGAATGCTGCTACTGTTGAAAAACAAAAGTTTTCCTGAAGCAGTCTTCGTATCAGTCACGACGAGTTCATTTTTGCGCATTTCTGCAAAATGACATGGCATGATACCTTCCATTTACGTTATATTTTATTGGGGCGTGTGTAGCGCAGTCGGAGGAGGCGCAGACTGTCGCCTGCACCCGATACCAGGCTCCCGGTTCGCACTTCCCGCCCAGGCCAACCAAGCCTTCCATCGCTCCGGGGACGGTGAATTGGTACCAGACTTGTCTGAGAAGGGTAAAGTGCTGACTTGTTCATCGGCTGGCCACCGCAAGTCACTGTATGGCCAAATACGCATTCAAATCGCCTCCACGACATCCCTAGAAGTAGAATGCGTGGCGCATTCCAGAGGGGATTGAGTAGCGCCGTCTTTTATCCTTTTGAACAATCAACACTCAAAACTTTATAGGATTGAATTCCATGTTCCTAACAGATCTCCTTCAGCAAACAATCGCTGCGCGCGATTCTCCGCAATGTTGAGACCACACCTGGAGGGAGCGCATTAAGTGAAACAAAGACAAAAATTACGAAATCATCCCTCTTAGAACGAAGACAGAGTACGACGTCCCTTCCTCGAAATGAAGCCAGAGTACGAATCTCCGTTGGATCTTCGAAGATCAGGCTTCACTTTGGTTGAAACTGCTTGCTTTCTTGTGAAGCGCATACGGCTACTAAAGTATACACATGTTTTTTGTCTCAGAGATTCCTCGCTGAATGGGCTCTTAATCTATTCCAATCTTTACAAGTTAAAAGATGAAAAGTACCAGTCACGAGAACGAGTTCTAGTCAATCAATTACGCATTCGTGTTCAAGAAGCTTCCCAATATGTATATGAGAAATAACAGGACACACTTTCGCGATTATTTCGACTCAAGGATAATAGTAAAAATTTTATGTCATCATTATGAAGCTGAGTGGGTAGAAGTGCTCTGGTCGCAGTTCTCACACTGATCACCCGCGAACGTTGAAACAAGGCAGCCTTTTGTCTGTGTTTACACGAATCTGTCTGATGTTATATCGCTCGAAAGTCGACTTCAGAAGGAAGAAACAAAGCAAGAAATTCGATGAACTTAGACATGGGACAGGCTAGTGCGCGTGGGTGCGGTATGACAAGCCTGTTCCGACTTATATACGGTCGGTGTGACGATGCGGTTTTTAAGAGTTCGCTGCGCTGAATTCGGCCCGCCTCCTCGGAGAAACATCAGAAGAAGCAGAACGCACTGTTGTTGATCTGAGTCGTCGGCAGAGGCGAGAGCAATATTCAGGGCATAATGTCGACACTCTAGCGGTGTTCGCATTTCTGGTCCCTGATCCAGCGCTAGGTCAGGATGAACTCCAGCAACCTTCAAGCCCATATGTAACGTACCAGATCAACGCTCCTTCTGGTGCCCTTATTGCAGTCTTCCAATTACCTCGAAGTTAAAGCCTGTCCTGCGGATGCTGTCATCTTTTCCTCGCAGAACGTGGCCGTGGCAGGCCAAAACCCAGCGCCGTACATTGATACTATTCCGTAGATCTTCGACTTGAGGGGCATTGTGTCTTCCTATCGCAGAGCACGCCAACCAACTATCGTCACCTGAACCACTCGCTGCACACACGCGTGAGTTCACTTCAACCATCAGACCGCCGTCAGACGATATTGCTGATCCCAAGTACTTAAAGACCGAAGTGCGTGGAAGCTCAATGCCATTAACCTTGATGGAGGTGGACTCGGTAACGTTCGTCGTTAGATCAAACCGCTCCAAGCGATCATACCAAGGTTCCACCTCACGCTCGTGTTCATCTTTGTCTTAGCAAGTGAACATCTCGCCATCAGCATAGAGCAACTTCCAAGGGACGGGCTCCTGATCATCTCGTGTGATGGCATCCATTACGACAACAAACAGAAGTGGCGAAAGGGCTCCGAAAAGTGGATTCACCATATCAGAAGAGCGGATCCCTCGAAGCGGGACAAGCGCTCAGGAAGAGGTGGAGTTACCTAAAAGTTTGCGATGATTCAATGAGACTCATTCCTTTCGACGCTTTTTGCAAACCGTTCTTTACTGTGCGCGACCTGCTCTTGACTACGGCTAGATACATATACTTTGAAAAACTTGGACTCTTTTCAATAAAGAAGGAGGCCAGAGGCTGCCGGCAGCGCCGCTACCTATTGAGACACCAGATCACAGCATATAAGTTGACTATTTTCCTCATTTTTCTAACGAAGCTTTCTATCGAAGCTGGTTTGGTAGCCGGTTAGAAAAATTCCCAAAATTTGGGAATGATCAGTTGTGCTTTACTTGCACTTGTTCCGTTGGAGGTCGTCTATTCTTAGCAGGTCCATCTTCTACCACCAGTTCAAGGCGTCAACTTCAGAGCAGGTTTATTACAAATTGCATCTTTATGCAGACTCCGAATTCTGATTTAGTGTTGACATAGAGTTGCTCTCCTGCTGTCGAAAAACGACTTGAATTCTTTTTAGGTTTTAGGAGAGCTATTAATATACGTGTTAAATATTAATATTAAATGGGCACGTTTTTCTATGCATATTGGTGCATAACTGCCGATACAGTCTTAAGTGTAAAAACGTTTGAAAAGTCGAGAACGTTCAAAATAATCACGGCGTAAACATTCGGTCCGATCAAATGTATACGAGTGGCATGCAGTAGTAGGATAACATCGGCAACGGCGCATTTCGTCCTCGAGTTCGAATAGAAGAAAAAAGTGTTCAACCACAGTACCAATTTCTGCAGATGTTGGCCAAAGTTTTAAAAACCGAAGTTGAGGAGAAATTAACTCGACCCTTGTGTGCTGAAAGTGCTGTCTTTAGTGTAGCCTTTGATAAGTGTCGTTTTTTATTTCTTAATCATTTAGTGTAGAGATTAAACAGTACAGCGTTAGTCACTCATCTCCAATTCTGGTGTCCGTAGTGCTCCTTTCCCTACTTTCCTTAGGAATAGTACTTTGTCCGATGAAATGGTGTTTGAGGTAAATATTTCCGACTTTTTCAAGTTCTGTAACGCCTTTGTTATACCACCGCTTAAGGCCGCCACAGACTTCTGCGGCGCCGCTCGGCGGCGCCGCTGCCCTATGCTTAACCATAGGGCAGAGACGCAGAGCTCGCCTCCAGCGGCGCCGGCGGCACCGGCGGCGTCGCTGGCGGAAATGACTTGAATCATTCCACCCGGCGGCGCCGCTCCAGCGTCTGTCTGTCTCCGCTCTGCGCTCTGCCCTTTCGCGGCGGGATCCAGAGACGGTCGATGCGGGCGCGCGATCGTCATCGGGGCGCGTTATTGTTAAGCACCAGTCGGTCCCGACTAGAAACAGTACAGTACCTCGCCGTCACCGCTCCCACTGATGATGAGTGCAGCCGCTGAGCGGCGCCGCAGAAGTCTGTGATGGCCTTTACCCCTGACGATGAGTGACGCTTAATGATATGCTCCCATATCGATCGGGATCAGGGGGTGCGCGCTTAACGATTAACGATTAACCGATTTACCGGATTTACCGGCATTTCTCGTTAAAGATTTTTAATGAAATTTAACGACGGAAATTTCCGTTAAATTGCACTAACGAGATTTTACTCGCCGTTTTTGAAATTTTACCTCTTCCTCATGTAAGTGAATTTTGGACGAATTTTTTGGATGAGCTTTCACAGTATCGTTACTATACCGAAGAAGCCTTCTACTTACTTATAGATAGGCAATCGATAACGTCCTCATATTTCAAGAATTGCTGGCAGTTTTCTTGCTCCTTTACCAATTTATTTGCCTGCGCCCCTACTTTTCTCTGTCGAAGTTTCGCATTTTGACCGCTTAGTCCGTTTCTCGCGTTAGAGTGCTACATACTAGTTCTTTATACTTACCAACGAGTCAGTTTTTTTCAGTTTTTATGATATTTGTTTCACAGGTGGGGTTGAAAAGGCATAAAATATGCGAAGAAAAAGGAAGGAAACACAAACGAACTTTTAGAGCGCGGTTGCTGGTACTGTCACTGCTTCGCTTTTATTGAATTTCATACTGTGCATGTCAACGATTCCGATTCTTCTTTTTGTCCTCTTGGAGAGCGCTCTTGGCAGTTACTTTTGGAAGGAGCACATACACGTGCGCGTGTCCCTAATGAATTGTGTCCCTGGAATACAGAGGAGAAGGAGGTTAACGATTTAAATACGATACTTGGGTAAAAGAAAAATAAATAAATAAATAAATAAGGAATACTCAATGCGGAAAAATTCGATTTTCTTAAAAATTTGTCAATTGTCTGTGACTCTTTGATTTTCTGCTTCCTTCTGACAAAAGGAACCATTCTGAGTTCACAGACAGATTTGTGAACTTCGTAAATATCTTCCAAAGACAAACTGTGCCAAAGAATTTGTGATCACTGCCTGACCTGAGTTCTTCTTCAAAACATTCTGTAATTTCCAAGGCAATTATGACAGTATAAAAGAATCTTGAGCTGTAAAAGTCGACTTAGCGAGCGCAAGTTCTATAAAAAATTTGTCAGGACAAATAAAAACGAACAGCCTTGCTAGTGCATAGCACTTTGGACCTTCCCAGGAACTGGACGACTTTCCGCCAGCTAATCGAACTACACATAGTAAGAAGTTTGTTACTCTAGAAGTGTTGTTGTTAGTGTTTGGTTTTAGAATCTTGACGATTTTTCTCGTTTAGCAATTTTATTGATGATAGGTGGACAGCTGCTGTTTGTTGTGAAGACGAGGTCATGTAAAATTGCCAAGGAGTCGAAAAAGTGAATAAAGAAAAAGATCTGACTTTTACATACTAAAATACCATTAAACTGACTTCAGCTAAGGGAAATTTCATTTAACGATTTTACCAAATTTACCGATTTTAACGCAAAGTTTTTTCGTTAAAAAATGGTCGTTAAAAGTTTAGCGAAAAAATTTAACGCACACCCCTGGATGGGATCGATATGGGAGCATATCATTAGGCGTCGCTCAGGGTGAGCGGTGGTATAACAAATGTCGAAGGCGAAGCTGAAATAAACCGTGTAACAATTTTGGTCAACAGCTCGAAGAAGACGTCGTATTTGCCAGAGACAGTGCCTCTCAATCGTCATGTCCTCTCACCCTGAAATATCGGTGATGAAAGGGCTGATTTTTATTTATTTATTTATAGGCATAGATCAGGGTCTATCGTAAAACAAGTTTAGAAACAGATCAATACAACAACTCAAACAGTCTAGAATTGCAACAACATCGTAACTCAAAGCATTGGCCGAATAAAACAGGCCATTATCATCATCAGCACGGCGACAGTCATATTGTGCACTCTACAATTTTCATCTTGAGAGACACCTTCTGCAGGCTTGAATAGAGAGCTTCCTCAGGTCGTCGTGCTTACCAAGCAAGAGAATGAATTCCTGGAAAGCTCTATAGGTAAGAAAGTCGGACGTGACACGTGATTTAGCAACCGATACCGAGTTTCAGCTTTCCTCTTACAGACCTTGTCAGTACCCCATCGAAGAAGTCCGTTGGATTTATGGATACCTTTTCAGCGAGAATTTGTACATCATTACAATATCAGCAATCTTTCTTCTATTCTTCGGCAAAGGAAGACTAAATAGCTCAGCTCGCTGCGGACCTCTTGGAATAATATTGTAATTCTTTGAAAAACATCTCATCATGAGCTTCCTAGTGATTCTATTTTAAATGCTCTCCAAAAGATCTATGTCCTTTTTCATTGCTGGGTTAAACACCGACGCCCCCGTTTCCACTATGGGTCGTACATAAACCTTGAACGCGCATATGTAAACCTCGGAGAGGTTAGATTTTAACGCCCTGAGGAGGTTGTAGATGCGGGAATTGGCTTTTGTTGCCAAACATCTACAGTGCTTGGAAAAGAACAGGTTGCTGGTTATAATGGGACCTAACTATTGGTTAGGTTCTATTATAACCAGCAACCTGTTCTTCCTAACCTCTAACCTCATCAACCCTATTTCTTCTTTGGTCACTGATTCTGTATTCCTGTATTCGAGCACAACATCTAGGTCCAACCACCAGATAGGGTGTCTTGTCAACTGCTACATAGTGGTAGCTCCCATTTTTCTGCCCTGCAACTAATGAAATCAATAGCTGAGTGGAGAGCCACTGAATCTTGTATATCATCGATTCTTTTGTAGATCTTTACATCATCAGCATAAACTTTACACAAAACACTCAAGCTGGTGATACAGTCTGGGAGTTCGTAGGTATAAAGCAGGAATAAGATTGGCGATAACACTCCACCTTGAGGAACGCCGCTTTTTACGGTGAAAACATTGGAGTATTCGCCTTTAATCGCAACCTGATATGGTCTGCTAGATAGAATTTGCCGAATCCAGTTTATAATCATAGGTTGTATTTCTAGCACCTCCATCTTGAATATCAACTTCTTTACAGGGACCTTGTCAAGTAAAAAAAACTGAAGAAACATGATACCGTCGTGGTTTACAGTGACCCTTTTCTGGCTGTTACCAAAGGAAATGAATACTTCATTAACAAGAGAATTAGGCGGTATTCGAAACGGCCGTTGAGGACAGAGGTCAACAACTTAAATTAGCCGCGGCTCTGTCATAACAAGTGATGATTACAAGATGTTCGAGCACGATAACGTTCAAATCCAAAATTATCAACCTCTGTCCGATAACGGCGAACAGATAACGCGCGCAGGTGTGAACAGCTTCTCAGACGAACACAGTTTAACATGATTCCGCTGAACTACTGTTTTTAGGCAATTTTGGAGAATGAGGTCTGGGCTACTTTTTACAGAAGTGACCAGTCGCAGAAAGCTACCCTGTTCGAAGCACCGGACGAATCCAAGCAGAGTATTCTACCGTGTTTGTAAGATCGTGCTCCATATTACTCAAGTGAATATTTTAAAACTTATTACTATTTCCACAACCGCCATTTACTGCTTCAATACTTTTTACGCACCCTGTATAAAGTCCATCGAAAAGGTCACTGTAGAGTGATAACTAGTTCCAATGGGAGGCCCTATCTGCACTTCACTTACAAATCCTATTCTGTTGCATAAAAGTAGCTCCAGCCCAGAACTTTGTCAGGTTGGTGCTAGCACCAGTTATTGTAAACCGTACGCCTCAACAACCTCCCAGAAGCTCTTCTACACGCTGCCGCGATAGTTGGACATCAGATCCAAGGTTGAAGCCTCCCATAAAAATGGTATATACGTTAGTAGACAAAAAATCACTTATAGCCTTGACTAAATGGAGTGATGCGGATACGCAGCAGTCAGGGGTTCTCTACACATATAACCCGAAATTCAGTTAAACCGCATTTTAGAGCACACACTAAAATCTCGCAACTATTCAGTACCGACCCTCTAAGGACTTCGTTCTATGAAAAAGACTTTTTCATTAGAAGGAGCACTCCACCACCTTCTTTGGATTGTCTGTCGCATCTAACTCCCACATGTTGGCCAGAGAGATTTCCGAGAAGAGGTTTTGTCTCATTCTGACTATTCAACCGCTTCTGTGAGTGCGACAAGGTCATAATTATAGATAGCCAGATTCATAACGAGGCTGATAGCATTTCTCACAACGGATCTGATATAGTTGTTGAAACTCTATAAAACCGGTAACCGTTCAATAGTTTCCCGCAGAATCACTATTGCACGATGGTGGAGTAGTGCGGCGAGCGACTATATTATCGCATGGAGCTTTCGTCTCCCACTCCACAGCTCATCCCTCTTGCTCGTTCTCTCCTCCAACGTTAACGAAGGGCGCAGATACAGATCTTTATGGTCAGGAGAGAAGCGAAGGCGCTGAGGGCGCTTCATCGCCTGCCGCAGGAACCCGCTGCTGGGAAGCACGACTTTTAAAACAAACAAACCGATGTCTTCTCTGATCCAATCTTCCCATACGATAAATCGATACAGAGTTACACTCCACACTTAGGTAACCAAGAAGCTCAGCAACACACGTATAATAAGAAGACGGTCAGAAGTCTTCGATGGCGGGGACTCCGAAGCATGCGACAGTACGATCGATCTTTCAATATATAGGTCCTCCTCTGCAGGACAGCATTGGACCTTATCTCCGATCTAAGTGCATCAGCTCTAGAATTCTCAAAGCTGGCTAATTTTTCTTTCAAGGAAGTGTTCTAATCCCTGAGCAATAGGAGATCCTCCAACAGCCCCTCATTCCATTTGCTCAGCGACTGCATCTCCATCCTCGTCTCTATCATCATCAGCTCAACGACCTGTTTGACGTAGACCGGCACCTTCGCTCAGCTCAGCGACTGAAGCAGGGTGATGTGGCCGAAGTGTCGACAGTCACAGATGATGATCTCAGTGACGCTTTAACAGAACGACCACGAGCCTCGGAGTTTGTCAATCGATCGGCCGCGTTTGTAGCCATAGCTATGTGCGACGGCGCCAACTTAACAGAAATATCTTTCGACGTGGCAAGTTCTGCACGAGATTATTTGCCCCTTGCCACTCGAGGCGACGATGGAAGCAGGAGTTTGGCGCAGAGTAGTAGGGAGGCGAACGGTATAGCGAAGTGAGTACGAATACTCAGAGCTGGGCGAACACAGCCGCACGCGATCGTTGTTGAGACGATGTTTCGACCGTATTCGTCCTCGGAGACCTCTGCCATTTCCTGAACATCTTGCGTCATATCTTCTCTGCAAAAAAAACGCCGTATAACGCGCTATTACTTGAACATGTTTAGAACATCAGCATATGCATATTCTAAGGCATGAAGTCTCTAAGAACGGCATCTTCGACAGCTATGAAAATAGAGATCCATCCTAGTTGTAAATTGCAAAAAAATGCCCCCTCTTAGTCTAGCCTTCTTTTTGAAATAATGCGCTTTCAACTCTATCGACGCTGTTCAAAAGAATGATGTGAGTCCGGCCCACCCCATTGGGAGAGATACAAAAATGCTTGCTGAATGCCATTTTCAATACACCGAAGACCTGCTGTAGAAATCCCCTGTTCTGAGAACGACTGCCACTATAACTCTCTTCCACTTAGACTATTTTTGCTGCATTCTTTAAAAGATTTATGTTTAAATATTGTGCTATTCTAGAGGACAACAATCTAACGATAGCATCAGCAAGCAACTTGTGTGGAATAGACTCTACGATAAGCAGTGCATAATAGATTGTTCTGTTGCTTACCTACGCACAAGAAATTCGGACTGTGCATTGTGTAGAGCTGTAGAGCTATAGGATTCATGGTGGGGAATATGACAAAAGGTAAAAGTATTTGTTTATTATTCATTTATTGATGTTGTAGGATCTCGTCTGAAGCTGTTGAGCCAAGACTGGTATACCTCTTTATTCAGCTTACGTTTCTGCGCAACCGCCTTCTTCAGAGCCTGGAAAAGACAAAAGGAGTTGGATAAATTACCCGCCCAAGGATCACATCAAGTTACAGAAGCTCCAGGAGTAAGTGATAAAATAAGACGAAAAGGGGAGTAAGGCAACCCAACTGACTTTATGAGACAGCCGAGAGACTGCTAAGTGACCCTCGGATGAAGAAGGACATGGATGAATGAGACTCTTCCTTCAGGCCGCATCTTCAGCGACCTTTTGGTTGCCTTCTCCTGGCCGCAGAGGTCGGCAAATAGGGCTAGCTCCTGGATAACGGTCATCCGCTCCTCTTTTCTGTCAATTACGGGTTCTTGAATGCAATCCACAGCGCATCTAGGGTCTTTCGCGCTGCGATATCGGACTCGCGTGCTAAGATCATCACCCCCACCCCCGCTGTGCTACTGTGGATTCGCCGTCTGTTTTCCCCCAAGGGATTAGAGACCTTGCACTTATTCAACCCATCCATGTGTTCTTTCACCCTGAACCTCATCCAATATTTTTTGATGAGTAAGACGAGATGAGTAGAAAATGCATAGGGTCAAAACCGAAAAGAGATGTGAGAAGCAAGGACGTCGGACGAACAGCAACACTTGGAGCAACCACAAATTAACCACATGAGGTAACTGAGAAGAAAATTAGCATGTATCAAAAAAGTAAACAACTATAACTCATTGTCAAGCAAATCTAAACAGCATAACATCCACCAAACTAGACCAGACACTTTGCGAACAATAAGATTTTTAAAGGCTTGTACAGACAGTCCTAAGATATGTTAATTTTCACTAGGTTATTCTTTAGGCTTCTGTAGGTCTTTGGATGTAAGGAAATTTGAAGTAGTTTAAGATTTTGCAATAGGGATATAAATCTGGGCCTTCCGCTTCTTCACATGGTTAGGGGCGCTACAAAGAAAGCTATGAATCAACAAGGGACTCTGTCCCACGCAGTGCCGTTTGGCTGGGCCTTGTAATCTTCTTCAAAATATCTTATGTATAGCTTCAGCCTAAAACTTTTCTAAAAGAACAGTTTCTAAAAGCTTAATACCTTTCTTTCAAAATGTGTTGTCTACCCAATATCCAAATTCCACTAATGGATGAACTCTTCAACAAAAATTGGCCTTATAGTTTGCTTTCATCATGAATGCGCTGAAGTTGTATTTAAAATCAAGCTTTGTGGTGCTAAAAAGCCTGGGTTGCGAACCTCCTTAACAGGAAGAAGAACAGATCCCCGTATGCTCTAGAAGATCTTGTGATCCTCGCGCTGCAAGTACCAGATATTCGGCCTTTCCGCATAAAGTGTTCAGTTCCCATCCCTTGGAAAATCTGTTCCTCTTATGTACTTCAGTTGGCCTCCGTTGACAGTAGGACTTGAACTCAATAGTCTCGTCCACACTGGATTCAACTGTTAAGTTTTTCTTTGCTCACTTGGTTTTACTACTAATTATAAACAATGCATTAGCGAACTCTCATCGATATATACAGGGTGGCTGAGAAGTTCGGGTAATTTTTAAAAGTATTTCAAAGTAGAACGAAAAAACTACATGAACGAAACAGATTTACAAACAGAAATAACAGCGACTTCATTAGATCAATAACAACAGAATACAACAAAAAAATTCACGACAAGTGCTCAAAATTGCCTCCTTCGGCTTCAATACATTTTCGCAGTCGCTTTGGGAAGTCGCTGACGATGGTCGCGCCCTGATCCGCTGTAATCTCGTCCCAGAATCGCGCCAACGTCACTTTCAGCTGCTTCCCAGTGGCGTATCTTGTAGTAGAAATCTGCTCCATGACTGACCACACCGAATAATCCATCGGGTTGACAGTTGAGAGCAGGCGAGCTAGATAGCCAGATGTCCTTGCTCCAAAAGTCTGGGAAGAGCTCCTTGCAACGGCAATCGTGGATTTGCGGTATGCGCAGCTGCCCAGTCCTGCTGAATAGAAAATCCAGTTTCGCCCAAATGGCACGTCGCCCACGGCTCCAGAACGTCGCGGAGGACATGTTCCTGGTAGCTGGCGGCGTTGATTTTGACGTTTGCGTTTGCTCCATGAAGACCAGTGGCGTCTTTTCGGTAGCGCATATCCAAGCCCACTCACGTATCCAAACCAAGGCTGGAAACCGGCGATGCTGACGTTTGAGCACTCGTTGTGGATTTTTCTGTTGTATTCTGTTGTTATTGATTTACTGGAGCTGCTGTTATTTTTGTTTGTAAATCTGTTTCGTTTATGCCCTTCTTTCGTACTCCTGAAATATTTTGAAAAATTGCCCGAACTTTTCAGTCACCCTGTATAAGGAGAGGATAAAGGATAAAAGAAAACGTTAAGTAATCCCTTTTAGGATGAGCCACGTATTCTTCTATTGCGGCATGACATTTGACCTACACAATGGCTTGCAATGTCCAGCCGGTTATAGAAACTAGGGCTAGTGTTTTAACTTTCCTATACAGGGTGACAAGGACAAGTACAGTCCATTCAGAGATACTGGAGGGTTGGAAGGATGGGTTGGTTGCCTGGACTGGAGGTCCGAACCAAGGACCTGAATTCGTGTGCACGAAACACAACAGGCGGCGCCTCCTCCGATTGCGATACTACGCGCACAGATATGTGGTATCACCTGTATCACCTGTTGTCCCGTTGATCATCGACTTGCTCGAGCAGGCGCCAGCAGCGTCTCCATTCGTTCCTGTCGCGTGCCAGAGTGCTCCAATGGATCCTACTCGCTCGAGGGACACGAAGAGCGTCATATCGGTCGTCCAGGGCTTTCACGAAGAAGTCCGACCAAGGCGTTTGTGGGAGCCCTGATGTTCTCTTCACATCCGCAGATTCCAGTCGGTGACGGCTCTCGTGCAGCAGGTGTCTGCGAAGCGCACTACGTGGCCGGCCCACCTAATTTTCGACCACTTGGCCCACGCGACAGCGTCTCTGATCTTCGAACGTCGGCGAAGCTCGGAACTCCGGAGGCCTTCTCTCACTTGCGTGAGTCGTTTCACTCCGAGCATCGTCCTCTCGATTCCACGCTGCGCGACGCTGATCGCGTGTTCATCCTGCTTTCGTATAGCCTAGGTGATGTGTGGTAATTAATGAATAATTATTTCAGGTAGTCAAAAGAGTACTACCGAACGCCCTAAAGAACATTTTTTGAGAAACTGGCATATTCCTGTACATTCCAACCGGTTTATCAACACCACCCGTATGCACCCGATACCAGCTTCCCCTCGGGCTCTTCTCTCTGGCTTCCGGCTCAAGCCAACCAAGCCTTCCATCCCTCGGTAGTTGGTTAATTGGGGCAGACTTTTTTGGTAGGGATAGAGTGCTAACTTGTCTATCGGCTAAAAATCCCAAATCATTGGACAGGCTAAAACCTCATTGAAATTACCTCCACAACATCCCATAGAAAGAGAATACATAGCGCATCCCAAAAGGGATTAACTAACGCCGTCCTTTATTCACGCTTTATTTCCTTTTTGTTACTTACCTCTTTATGCACACAAGCATTTGAGGCAATCTAGTGAATGAAAAGATCTTTATCTCTTTAAGATCTGAAAAGCCTGACGTCCGCCTTTTGTGCGTTCTGATAGACAGCAGGCAGGTCAGTAATGTTGCGAACGGGCGTTTCTGTGAAATACTTGCAGTTTTAAACCGACTCGTTGCGAAAAGCCAACCTAACGACTAACACACGAAACTCCCAGGAGGACTTACACGAAATATATCTGCTCCCTGAAACGGGATTAAAATCTTTAAACCAGCACATATTAGCCGTTTCCATGTTATATCCCCTCTACTAATCCGGAGGTGCCAACCACTCTGTGAAAGGCACACGTCCGTCTCTTCGTGTGGATGTGAGGTAGGGGATGCAATCCAGAACACTTCCACGTATACCATATAGCGATCACTCGAAACATTCCCGGCAGCCTTCAAAAAACTGTCACGGAGCGTACGGTGCAGAAGAAACGTTCAAAAAACGATCCTACTGCGCTTCCGCCTAGACAGCCTTCACACTATCAGACAGAAAAAAATCGAATTTCTTCTTCCGATACAACCATAACTTTCCTTTTCTTAACCTTGAACAAGCAGAACGTGTTTCAGCATCTAAAAGAATACGAATAACATCTTCAAACATTTTCATGTTAGCGAATAATTGAACAATGTACCTATTCATTCTTAGGAAAGATCTGTGCAGACGATTAAAAAGTTGGAAAGAAGCCAACACAACTTTTTCAGTTCAAAAATTTTCGACTTTCAGGACTTTCCCCCTGTTTGTTTAAATTCAGAGGCGTCCATATTGATTTGAAGGAGGTTCCGCCCATTTGGTGTCCAATCTAATGTGAGAACGGTGTGTCGTTACCCAAGGTCTTGCTCTATTCGCACAGAAGAGGCTATCCTCTGCTAACATACACCTCTGAATCCTGGGCCATACGAAGGCAGGAACGCCATCAGCGTCGCGCAGCGAAGAGTCGAGTGGCAATGCGGTGTGGGCTCGATCCAAGCGAGAAGGCCTCCGCACTTCGGAGCATCGTCGATTTTCATCAAGATCGGACACGTTGTCGCATAGGTCAAGTCATCGAAAATTAGGTGGGCCGGCCTGGGATTCCTGAAATAGATTAATTTTTTTAGACATAATAGATAGCTTTGCTAACTGCACTAAAGGATAAAGGATAAAGGACGGCGTTACTCAATCCCTTCTGGGATGCACCAGCGCATTCTACTTCTACGGGATGTCGTGGAGGCGACATGAATGCGTATTTGGCCATACAATGACTTGCGGTGGCCAGCCGATGAACAAGTTAGCGCTCTATCCTTCCCAGACAAGTCTGGTACCGATTCACCGACCCCGGAGGGATGGAAGCCTTGGTTGGCCTGGGCGGGAAATCCGAACCAGGAACCTGGTATCGGGTGCACGCGACAGTCGCGCCTCCTCCGACTGCGCTACACGCTCCCCTAAACTGCACTACTCTGAGATAAACGCTGTATGCTGGCTCGGGACTATGTTACCTATGTAGCACAATCATGAAAAAGGGACTCAAAGTACACAGAAGCTCCCAATGTGGAGCAGCGCTGTATTTTGTGCTCGAAGCGGTGACAGAAGGAAAGCAATTCTTCGTCCATACACTCTGCGCTCTGACACCCTTTTTCTAGCGGCCCCCAAGGAATATTCACGATCAGAGATGGATTAGAGAATTCACTCCCAGCTAAGGATCTATATATTGTGCTTCTTCATTAAATATTCCTTAGGACTGCATATGGGAAGGGTCAGAAGCAAACCAAAACCACAAGTTAATGCCTCATTTCTCTCTTATAAGGCTCTTTGGAGACTAAACGGCAACTTTGATTTTGTCAAATCTGGTAAATAAATTACAGAAAGCTCAAAAGGTGCTCTCCAAGACACTAATGAGAGGATTTTTTTTCCATCTTTGTCCTTATCTATGCCTGAAAAGAGGATGTGGATAAAGTACGGCGTTATTTAATCCTTCTGGGATGCGCCACGCATTCTATTAGGGGTGGGGCCAAAAGTAATGAGACAAATTGAAAAAAAATCTTTATCTCTTTATAACTCAATTACAACTCAACGATGCTAAGGAATGTATTTGTCATTAAGGGCAATGACCTTGCTGCCATCGCTTAGCCAACTTCCTAATCCCATCCTTTCAAAACTGCTTGGGCCTGGTGTTGATCAACTGCTCGATATGGTTGTCAAGGACTGCTTGGGTTTTTTTGTCCCTTCCGACCAGGAAGTCCTGTAGGCTCAAGAAGTAGTGGTAGTCGCATGGAGAGATGTCCGGCGAATACGGTGGGTGAGGCATGTGAACGTAGCCCAGCTGCCCAAGCTTATTCGTGGTTACTTGTTCCCGATGGGGTGCGGCGTTGTCGAAGAGGAGAACCTTCTTGAAGCGCTGCGAATGAATAAGAGCGAGTCGCAGGTCCATCTCTTCTGTTTCGTTCACCATGGCCTTGGAGTGCATCGTAGTGCTTTTGTTAAACAGCTTCCACTATACCGGTCCATGGGCGCAGACCCAAAAGCTCTGAAGCTGCTTCTCGCCGTGAACATCTCGCCGAACGAAGGTCGGTAACGGGTCACTAGGCCTCACCCAGACTCGCTGCTTGGCAGGGTTAAGGTAGAAGACGTACTTCTCATCTTGCGTGAATATTGAAGTGGGTTTCGGTTCACCCAGGCTGCTCGGGGTTGGGAATTGGGCGAGATTTGTGCGACACAGGTCGACTCGTCAGACTGGGGTTTCGGCATGAGACAGGCTGGGGTTTTGGCATGCTTCTAGAAAGGGCGGAAGTGGTAACTTCTCAGATGGGCTTCAGTAAGTAGCACACAAACATACAAATACGATAAGCACGAAACCAGACTCCAGCCACGAGACTTATGGACACGGCAAGTCAGCGCTTTATACTTTCCAGATATGTCTGGTGCTAATCCACGACCCCGAAGGGGTGGAAGGCTTGGGTGGCTTCGCTCCGAACCAAGAACCTGGTATCGTGTGCACGCGACAGTCGGCACCTCCTCCGAATGCGCACAGCAGGCGTTCATACTGGCAGTACAGCAAGGCTTAAATCAATAAAATCTTTAAAAAATCAAAATCAGTAAGTGGCCACTATCGTTTTCGAGATATCCATAAAGCTATTCCATATATATGCATATCAGTAGAATTGTATTTCTAAAGAGTAATTTGTCTCGTGGTCAGATCGATACGCCTTTTTTTCTTACAGTCATTTTCGGAAGGCTTTTACGTCTTTATTTCATCCAGCATCTTGTGCTGGATGAAATGAAGACGTGAAATTGCCCATTTGTTAAAGGACAGAGGGTAAAAGTCAGCGTTGGTAAAGAAGGTAGTTTGCGTATTTGGCGTATAAAATGACTTGCAGTGATCAGCCGATGGACAAGTCCATGTATTATCCACTCCGGAAGATCTGACATCAATTCAGCGACTTCAGAGAGAGGGATGAAAGGCTTGGTTGGCCTGGGCGGGAAACCCAAACCAAGAACCTAGTATCGAGTCACGCGACAGCCGATATCTCCTGCGACTGCGCTACACGAACCCATGCCTGAATATACTGAGCCAATGCGAATTTTAGGTCTTAAAAGTTTACAATGTCGTCGGGTGTTCTGTGACATAATAAGTTGTTTTAAGGTTCTCAAAGGCGATACAAAACTGAAGCCTAGTAAGTTCTGGGTCTTCAGACTTATTAACAGGCGCTCGACTCACTTCTCATTACAGAACGTAAGGTAAATGAACAGAGTTGTACAGAAGGTAAATAAGCAAAGTTTTTAACTGTCTTTTTCCTGAGGCAGTAGGTGGCTGTGAAAATTGTCGTCTAATGTGTTAGATTTTCCGATTGTTGAAAACTTTCGCCCAATACTTAGTAAACTTGCTTTTACTTCGAGTTCTTGATATACCTGGAATATGAAGCACTGTATTCGCTATTTATCTATGATGCTCAAAGAAAATAAGAAATCGCTGGAGGAAAAAAGTGTGTCTGAGGTGTTTTTTTCTCTTGCTCGGCTGGCAGTGTTCTTCGTGGACTCGGCGAGTTGCTGTTCTTCGGCAGGCGAGGGTCACTTCCTGCACTGCTGCACTCCAAACAAGTTCTCCGTGGAGCGACGTTTTAGGCAGTGAAGTCACACGCACGAATGACAAAAGAGCTCACACTGGGGGACGCGACCTTGTCCGACTACTGTAGGAATGCCGAAAGTTCTCCTTCCAAATTCGATCGAGATGTCCAGACGTGACGGTTAGCGGAACTGCGATCCTTCTGCGCAGTAAAGTTTTCTTCGTGATGTTACTGTGTGACTACAGAGAACGTCTCCGAACGCCACTGAAGGGAATGCTGTTGGAGGGCGAGAGAAACACCTCTTGTCAGCTCTTGCTGTGCTCGGCCGAACCGCACAACGTTTACCTTCAACCTCGTCCAACCCTTTACTTTGAACAGTCGTGAGCAAATCACTCTCGAGATTCAACGAACGAACGAACGCCACTGAAGGGAATGCTGTTGGAGGGCGAGAGAAACACCTCTTGTCAGCTCTTGCTGTGCTCGGCCGAACCGCACAACGTTTACCTTCAACCTCGTCCAACCCTTTACTTTGAACAGTCGTGAGCAAATCACTCTCGAGATTCAAGAACGAGCTGCGAAGGTTCAAACAAGCCACTCGTCCGTTGAAGTTTCCTCTGAGCACCCAATCGTTTTTTGTCGAGATCTTATCTACATCAGACGACGAAGGTTGGTTCGACCGTGTGGGCTTAACTTGTTTAAGGCCTCCACGTGGACGGTTGAACGCCTTACCTCCTTCGGAATGTCCACAGGTTTACTTTCCTCCAAAGACCGTTACTCTTGTTTAGGAATTGACCGGTATTGTACGAGCGGTGCTCGGCTGGGTCACGAAGATAAGACATTCTTCCCGACGGAGCTGCTATGGCCAGCCAACTGTTGAGTTCGTCTTTCCTCTTATGAATTGCTCGAAGTGCCTTTGAGTGACGACCCACTCCTCTACAGCAGAGAGAGGAAACCTTGGAGTCCATTATGTTAGCATGGAGACAGGAATCCGTCTAGTGGCCAGAGTCTTCCGGTAGGAATTCGAAATTGATCCGCGCAGCTGCTCACATCTGGTACTTTACATCACTGTTCACCTTCCTTGAACACTCAAAGTACACGAAAGATGAATTCGTCTAAGCCGGGACCTTTCCGTTTAACTTCTTACATATTACCCTACTAAGCCTGGCAAGAGTCACGTCTTCTTCTGTGCTACTCGCTGCCCTATCTTTTCTCCATTTCGCTTAGCGACCGGTTCCTCTCGAGAACATATGACGGCCCTCAGAACAATGATTTGAGATAGGTTTTACTGCTACACACTTTCTTCTAAGCCTGTCTTATTATTCAACTGTTTCGTTAGCCTGACTCTGTTACTTCTGCAAATTCTCTAATTTTGCTTGCTACTTTCTGATTGGAGAATTGAACAAATAAATATATGACTACACATATGCTATTATTAATTAATCATAGCAGCAGAGAAAAAGCAGCCTTTTTGCCAGCCTCTTTAACCTACAGGAAGCTGAAGAGGCTGGCAAAAACAGCTGTAGCGAAGGCAAAGAACGGCGGAAATGGATGCGGGAGAGAAGTTCGCCATCCGCCTGGCCAAGGCGCGTCATAGAGTTAGCCTCGACATTCGAGTAGTGAAGACTGTAAAGACTACTGACGGAAGGGTACTACGGAAGCCGGTCGAGGTCAAAGAGAGATGGGAGGGGTACTTCAAGGAACTCCAGAGCGAGGAGTTCCCTTGTCGGGAGGCGGAGGAAGAACAACCAACGGAAGGACCTATCCCACGCTGGACGCAAGAAGAGGTTCGCAAGGCCATAGGGAAGATGAAACTCGGAAAGGCAGCAGGGCCTAACGATGTGCCAGTAGAGGCTTGGAAGGTGCTCGGGGACCTCGGAATCAACTGGCTGACGCAGTTCCTCAACAGAATCACGAAAGAAGGTAAGATGCCGGAGACTGGAGGAACAGCACCATAGTCCCCATCTTAAAGCAGAAGGGAGACGCTTCCGAACGCTCCAACTACCGAGGGATCAAACTGATCTCACACACGATGAAGATCTACGAACCACTGGTCGACTCAAGGCTGAGAGGGATGGTACCCATCTCCCAGGTGCAGTGGGGCTTCATGCCTGAAAGGTCCACCACAGACGCCATCTTCATCGCTCGTCAGGTGATGGAGATGGCGTCTGAGGTGGACCTTTCAGTTTCTTTCAGGTAATATCGGGAGAAACGAAAACCCTACTACCTGGCATTCCTGGACCTGGAGAAGGCCTACGACAGGCTAGCTCGGGCTGTAATCTGGAATGCCCTTCGAGGGAGGGGTGTCCCAGAACGTCTGATCACGGTCATAAGGGACATGTACGAAGGCCCGAAAGAGGCGATACGAACTCCACACGGGGTGACAAGGAAAGTGGACATCACAGTGGGGGTACACCAAGGGCCGGCTCTGAGCCCATTCCTCTTTCTGCTGACACTTGACTCTCTAGTGAACCACCTTGAGGAAGGCCCTCTCAGAACATCCTCTACGCGGACGACATCGCCCTAGTAGCCGACAACCAGGAGGAGCTGGAGGAGAAGGTGCAGCTGTGGCAGAGAGCCCTCGCAGACAACGGCCTACGGCTGAACGTGAAGAACACGAAGTTCATCAGTTCTGAGCCTTCGCTGGATCGATCCTAGACTGCCAAGGGGAAACGATCGAGAAGGTGGAAGAATTCCGCTACCTCGGAAGTGACCTATCCGAGGAAGGAAGTGTGGACCAGGCGGTCAGGGGACGGATAAACGCAGCCTGGCTCAAGTGGAGGGAGTCCACAGGGATCCTGTGCGACCGTAGATGCTCCAGGACGCTCAAAGGCCAGCTCTGTAGAACAGTTGTGAGGTACGCCCTCCTCTACGGCAGTGAGTGCTGGGCCCTGGGTAAGGCGCAGGAGCGGCAACTGCACGCGGCGGAGATGAGGATGTTGAGGTGGGCATGTGGATGGACCCGTCGGGACAGGGTGCGAAACGAGGATGTTAGGGCAGTGATGAAGACAGCCCCGATCCAGCTGAAGATGAGAGAACAGCGCCTGAGGTGGTATGGACACGTCCTCAGAAGACCAGAGGATCACCCCACAATGTTGGCCCTAGATTTCGAGGCACCCGGAAAGCGTCCGAGAAGAGCCCCAAGGAAAAGATGGAAGGACGTCATCAAGAGAGATCTCGCCGAAGTCGGCGCCACGGCAGATGACGCCCTTGATAGGATGAGGTGGCGACAGATCACAAGAACAGCGGACGCTGCGACTACGCGGGACTAAGCGCTCAGGAGAAGAAGAAGAAGAAGAAGAAGAAGAGGCAGAGAAAAAGCAGAACACGATCTTCGATGGCAAAATGTTAGCAAAAGTTGTCTCTGAGACCGTGAAACGCGGATGCAAACCTCTTCCTTTCATCTTTACATCAAATATCTTCAGTGACCTACATATTTTATCCAACAAAAGGACGCTTCTGCGCAAAAATTTCGATTTCATGAAAAGTCAGTCAGAGGTCTGATGTCTGGTGTCTGTCGCGGAAAGATCAACGTGTGCCATCTCGATCAAGATGTAAGTGTAGGACGCCTTCTCTACACGGCAAAGCTCTACTACATTCTAACAACGTTTGGACCTTTTGTAATGACTTGCATGTCTTTCTTCAATCAGACTTTCAGGTGATAGGGAAATCTGCGTCATTCGTATGCTGACTTCATAATTCAATGTTTCAGTAATTCAATGAAAACAACACAGGGTAGAACCTTCATGGCAACTGGAGTGGTTTAAATTTCTCACATTTCCTGT
The DNA here is from genome assembly GCA_947396885.1 of Heligmosomoides polygyrus polygyrus. Classification (NCBI taxonomy): domain Eukaryota; kingdom Metazoa; phylum Nematoda; class Chromadorea; order Rhabditida; family Heligmosomidae; genus Heligmosomoides; species Heligmosomoides polygyrus. Next base: position 70,033,003 of record OX377204.1, on the reverse strand, counting down.
GATGATTTTCCAAGTATTGATGTGATCCCGGCTTTGAAACGTTGGATTGGTAGCGATAATGATGCGCAGTGCTTCGCTACGTCTTTCCATTCTGAGAATGCTCCTGAAAGTTACAAATAAATAAAAAAGGTGGAGGGCGTGTTCGAAATGTAATCGTAAGGCTATAGAAGGCTAAGGATGTCTTCTTTCTCTTCTTTTGACAATACAAAAAGAATGTAGCCGGGAGAAGTAAGGTAAATTGCAAACTGAGGCAAAATTTCGGATATTCCATACGGTTAGGAAAAGTGTTCACTTATATATACATATGTAAGGCTAACGGAAAGATGTTCTCACTTTTTGTCAAAAACTGCCGCCATTTGTTTCCTATGGCATAAATCTCCAGCCGTATTGGTAGGAAACGGTAAAACGGAAAGGCATCCACAGATCCTTCGTACCGGTTCACCTCTGCTAAACGAATTCTAGTATTCTCTTCCACGAGTGGAAACTAAGCTACTCGTACACAGGCCTTGCAGTGGAACTCAGCGCACCTCTCCCAGTTTTACGTACAGGAAACTTCGCCGCTTCGTCGTTCTCGACGATCCAGATTGTTGGACAGGAAAGGACGGTCAAATTTAAATTTTTAGATTTTTGAAAGCACCAACAAAATCCAATTTGATCTTTTTTAGCACTCCATTTCTTGCTCTCGGCTGGTGAGTTAGCACTGGGCTTGCCTAGGACCTATAAAATACTGACTTGTCCTCTTGTTAATAATGTGCTCTTGTTAATAAAAATTTTGAAGGTGGATCTTTATTCGGCCTGACGTTTTGACGGAGTCTTCATCCTCAGAGGCTTGAATGTGGTTCAAAGTTATTAGTAAAACTGTAGAATAAGGACCGGTGCTGGAACGCTCAAAGCTGAGGTATTGTAGATATATTGTTGAGTACTGCATCATAACCTCAACGCAGTTCGAAATGGATGGATGTTTTAGGCTATTGAATCAGCAGTCACACTGCATTAAGCTAACCAGAGAAACTCCACAGATTTGGCTTCCCTACCTAACACGCAAATAGAAGCGTTCCACGGAGTAGCTAGTGTGAAGTGGTACCGAAAACCAAGCTCTGCAAACATTTACGCGAGATCCGCACATCGCTCCCATTCCAGTCACACGGTTTCAGAAATATGCACGGGTCCAAAGGAACGTCAAGAATCAGTTCTGTCAACTTCGGCTAGATGTTAGCTTTGATTAGCTGTTTCAGATGGCTATCCGATACCACTTCGTCGTGGAAGACTTCATACTAACTTTCGTGAAAGATCACGCCAAACAAGACCTCCTGTTTCCCCTTCACAATAAGGTCACTGCCGCTCTTCAAAGAGCCATCGAAAACGCGCAGTTGCAGAATGATGTTGCTTTCGTGGATATTCCCAGTGTTGACATTAAGCGGAAGCTGATTCGAAACAGGCTCTGTTACAGGCAGTATCCTGCGTTGTATGTCTTAATGGCATTGGCAATACCGGAAGAATTTGCAGCTCGAGTATACAGCCTGTAAGGCAACTTCTATTGGGAAACCCGATAGAAGTTGCCTTACATTCTAGCAGTACGCGTAAAGGGACCCATTACCAGTAAAAGACGTGGATCATTAGGTAGCTCGTTTGGTAAACAAAGGGTAGATGTGCAGGGTGCTAATCACTCCGGGCGTCAAGTGTGAAAATGGTATATCTACGTTAAAACTGCTAGAGCAGACAAGTCGCTTTATGGAATGAACATCAATAGTGTAGCAAAGAGGAAATATCAGCGAGGAAAGCATTAGGAGTGTTCTAGTTTTTAGGAAAATTTCTAGCAATGAACAACCAAAATGGGTGCGTTTCCTTTACAAGCGAGCTCCTGGCTTTTCCTTCACACTGCGAACTGTAGAAAGACCAGTTAACCAATGTGCATGTCTGGGAATGTCTGGTTGCCAGATGACTGCACGATGAGTTTCATCCGCTCTTACTGGTCTACTAACAGAGGGCGATCGCGTATCGATAGTGGTGGATTTATGCTCATATACACCATTTTCATGTCGAATTGGGCACTTTTCAAACCAAATTGGACACTTAGAAGAGCGTCCAATTTGAGGCGAAAAGTGTCCAATTCGTGAAACGTGAAAATGGTATATCTACGTTAAAACTGCTAGAGCAGACAAGTCGCTTTATGGAATGAACATCAATAGTGTAGCACCACTTTAAGGCCTCTTGAGGCGACGATTCAGTCGAAACGTTAGGTCGAATAAAGGACGACCTTAAAAACCTCGTGCTGCGGCATTATTAACAAGAGAACTAAATTTGGCGAGGTTTCAAGACGAGAAAAGCTGGAGAGTGACTTGTTAGCTGGCCATCCCAGTAGGCCAAAGGCGAGTTCAACTTGCGTACACGATATACCGTCGAAATAAAATGCGTGGCGCTTCCCATAGAAGGACTTACTAACGCCGCTCTTCATCGCTTAACCTTTATACACGCATTATAGGCTGGCCTACTGTAAATGTGCCAATCACCCGTTTCAAACATTAAAACTGCTGTGCTTTGACGTTATAAAGTGATGGTTTAGGAATTGAGAGAGACCCCTAAACGATGGAGGGCGTGTTACGAATATACTCAGCGCGAGACATTCATTCCTTTTTACGTGGTAACATTGAAATGGTTGTACAAACCTGCATACACCTGCAGGAAAAAAAAACTAAACAGCGTCTTTGGTTGTGGTCAACTACCGAAGCGAAACGCACATTGTGGGAGAGCGACAGCTTCATTACTGGAATAGAAAGATCTAATAGCGGTTATCTGCTTCTCTGCCAACCTCGAACCTGCAAATGTGTAGCCATAAAATTCATCCAATTTTAGCTGTTTAGTCTTTCATTGTTAAATAACTTAAGGAACAAAGCCTGCGATATATAGTAAGGAATGGCAGAATAAGGAAAATTCTGATTTGAAAGGAGTTCGAAAAAAGTTTATTCAATTATTTATTGCATGTGGATGCCCACGCAGGCTGAAATATGTGCAATCAGCTTTCCAAAAAAACGCATAACGAAATCATATGTTCACGAAATCATGACAAGAAAAACCAAATCATATGTTTGCGTGATAGAACAATAAGAACTACGCCATCCTAATGGATCATCCTTTGATGTACTTATAAGAGCTTACTAACCACTAACTGATAAGTTGTGAAATGGACCTTGGTAGAGCATACTTTTTGGAGGATTTGAAAAAGCCCGAACCAGCTCCTGGGGTAAAAAAGGAATCCCGTAGCCAAGTTCTTGCCTTGTAAAAACGAATTTCGCTCCAGCAGCCACGTGTGTTCGGAGACGAAGTATGTAGAATTTGTCGAGACGCAAGCGTACTTTGTCAGCGATCATTTCGTAAATCATGAGCAAATAGTTTCTCTTCTATGAGAAAAATCTTGTTATGAACATTGGAAGGTGGAGCTGTAATCATAACCGTAAGGCCGCATCCAAAGTTTCCGAGTGAACTTAATCTCTACCGTTTCGAGCCTGGCTTGGTTGCACTTGGTAGGAGGACTGAACTCAGCTGTACTACCATGTTTGGGCACGTGACGGACGTAAGAGATGTAAGCCAATCTTAGGAGACTAACTGAGTTTGTGGACAAGCATCTGAATATACTGTGAATGGCTTTACCTGCGTTACTCGCTATTACATCGCAATGTTTGTTAGATCTAAGTTTAACGTTCAAAATTAAACCTAAGACGCGATACTGATCAGTTATATTTACCTGATTTCCATTGGAGTGATAGGCGTAATCATCTTCCACGCTTCCCAGTGGTGAATAAACCTCGCATTGGCAGTAGAGAAGGAAAGCTTCCAGGTAGCAGCCCAATCAGCAACGGCTGTAAACGTTCACTGGAGCGAGGAATAAAGTAATATTTGACTGTTATGAACAATATTGCCCCACCGCGACCTCCAATGTACACGTAAGTGCCGGCAACGGTGCTCTAAATCGAGTCAGATCTGGTCTACGAATCCAATTTGGCATACTGTAAACGTTTTTATACACCTAGGTTTTAGTTGCAGTATTTAAGGGTCATCCTGTGTTTTATGAATAAACGCAGCATACTGAACTAGCGCTCAAGCGATCTTTGTTTGCGAGTAACTGCCTAGCTAGGGAGAGGTCGCACTGATAGTGCTTGTTAAGTTTTCTGGTAGTGCACCCTCCGACTAGCGCAGATCCGATATTCCCCTTCCGGTTAGACCGTGCATTCTCTGGCCTCCTTGTTGCTAGGATAAAAGTTCAGTTTGAGGAAAAGGAGGAGCTTTGATTGTCTCCTGTTCTATGATACCATAGCATGGACCGCCAAGCGGTGGCTTTGAAGGCTTGTTGAAGTTCAAACCTCTGCGCATGAAACCAAAGGTGTTCTATATACTGGTGATGCTCGAGAGCGACCAGAGGAGCTCAAGCAATACGTTATTTTCGGTTTACAACCTGAGATATGAAGGGTTCTGCGGCCATGGTCTACCATCACTGCTTCCAAGGGTAGTTTGCAAGAGTAGAGCGACTTGTGGTATTTGAATCTCTATGCGAGCTATCCAAAAGAAAGCGCCTCCCATTGCTATCAAATATCTGCATCCACCGTCAAACAGTACTTTTCGTCCACGAAAGCTGTTTTCTCGTGGTCCTGATTGGTAAAGGCTTTACCATCGAGACAGATCTGAAAGTGTTTGAAAAGGTGGTAGTCGGTTGATGAGAGGTCTGGAGAATATGGCGGGTGAAGCAGAACTTCAACCCTTAATTCGTTCAATTTTCGAATCGTGATTTGTGAAACATGTGGGCGGGTGTTATCGTACAAAATAGTCGGGTCTCTTCTGTGAACCAATGCTGGCTGAAGTTCACGCAAATTTCTGGGCATTACAGACGACTCTGCTGTGATCGCTTGCCCTGGTGCCAAAAAGTTGTAATGGATCACACCAGCCGCCGACCACCACACAATGACCATTACCTTTTCTTTTGGTGGAGGTTCGCCTATGGAAAATGCCTAGGGGGTTCGTCGGCGTCCAACCACTATCCGGAACGTCTCTTGTTTTCACACAGAATCCACTTTTCATCACAAATGATGATTCGGTCCGAAAACGGGTCAGTTTTGTTGCGTAAAAGTGGAGAAGAACTAATCTCGAAACGCGACAATTTTTGCCGCTCACCCAACTCGTGGGGCACCCACTTTTCGAGGTTTTTCACCTTCGCAAGGCTTTTCGAAGCATCCGCAACAGCAGTTTTACTGACGTCTAGCTGTTCCCCCATCCCGCGAGCTGTTTGGGATAGTTTAGCTTCCACCAATCCCTTCAACTGGTCGTCCAGGATTGCTTTAGGTCGACGCTACGGGGGCCATCTTCGAGGCTGAAATCTCCGATCGAAATTTACTGGACCACTGACGCACAGTTCTTAGGACTATGCAGATTGTCAAAATTTGAGGTTAAAATAAAATATCGTTCGGAACTGCCCCTTCGCATTCTTCAATAAACCCTTCAAGAATAGATATATAAAGCAACGTGGAAACATGAATTATTTAGTCAGCTAAAGTCATAAAAATCCTGTACGGAAGGTAGCATTAAATGCGCGATGTAAGTTGAATTTTTACTTAAAAGACGTAATAGACGAATGAAAAATAATAACATAAAACGCTGAGAACCTTCCGGACAACCTAATACCCTAATTATGTTTAACAGGATAACGATACTCAATTGTCCTTTTGTCCCTTTATCACACGTGAACGTTGAAAAGTTAATACGAGATGTCGGGAATCTCATAAGTAGCGCAACCTAAAAGAACAAAGGATATCTGCTTGGATTCACTCACTAGTCGATGGACGTCAGGCACAGGTTTGACCATTGATGGAACGTATCTTGTAAACATCAAGGTGTTGCCAAACAAAGAAGTATGACACACACACACACAGCTTGGGACACTTGTGCAGCAAACATTTCGTTTCTCACACACTTGGACTTGGCTGCCTTTCACCTCCAAGATAGCAACTCTTCCACATGTGATTTAAATTCAGTCCTTTTTGTTTTCTGAACGGTTAATAATAAGCTGTTTTTGTCGGTCTAATTTATCTATTCTTCTCGTTTGATACACACCTACATGAATGATGAACATACCTTTATTAGAACTTCTAGTCTCCTGGACATCTTACTTACTTGCGCACTTGGCGTTCAAGTACTCGTGTTCTGAAGCTCTTACGAACTGGGGCAGGCAAACAGAACCGCTGAATGCCATCAATATTTCCGCGAAATCTGAAGAATGTAGGGAATGTGACAAATCAACGATTGCCATGACACTGCGTTGTTTTCGCCGTTTTCTGCTTTGTTCCAGCATTGTACAGGGTGCGCCAAAATTATGGCGACAAGGTTTTCAATTCGCCGAGAGAGAAAATGCGGTACTTTCGAGAATCCAACTATGAGATAATGTTTATCAGTCTATTGTGAACTATATGCAACATTGAGATTCGAAGATATCTCCATCGGCATCGATACAGACTTTGAGACGCTTCGGGAAGGCATCGACGGCGGCACGCAAGTAAGGCGCGTTGAGCTCATCCCACGCCTTTCTTCAAAGGATCCACTGGGCGGTGAGGTTTCCCGCAGGCTTTGGTTCCAGAGCTGGCCAGACAGTGTAATCCATTGGATTCAAATCCGGAGAGTTGGCCTGCCACTCGTAGAAGCTGATGAATTGCGGAAAGTTGCCTTTGCACCAGTCTTACAACATTCTTGCTCTGTAAGCTGGAACTCCTTCCTGTTTGAAGGTCCAGGAGGGTGAACGTGGGTCTTCTTGTAGGCCTTAAGTCCCAGTTTATGGAAGATTCTTCTCAATGACCTCTCCATTATGTCCATTTTCACGACAACCGGCGGACCGAACGCGCTGGCTTCCTGCGAATTCGTTCACGTACCTTCCTAATGTTGTCCGTAGTTGTCACAGATACGTGTCTTTCCCGTGCGGATCTATCATCCTCGGTTCCCAGGTCTTCTTAGCGTCTGATGGATCTATTCATAATACTTTGATGAACTCCAAGACGGTGGTGAATGTAGCGTGCCGAGAAGCCTTGACGGTAAAGCTCGATGATTTAGAAACGGTGGCACGAACGTTCCACTATCTTGAAAAACGACTTATTGTTATGCTTGACTGAGGTAAGCATAAACTAACTGACTCAATAAAAACAATAAGAGCACGAAAAAAAGCAGACGCTGCGAATAAAAGGTCAAATTGTTTGCGCATGTGCTGTCGCCATAATTTTGGCGCACCCTGTATACTGGGCAGCAGTTACAAAGGGTGTCTCAAAAATGTACAAACTGTTTGAAAGGTGATAACTTTGCTCACAGTAAAGGTACTGGAAAAGTTAAGGGCTCTTATAAAATCCTAAAAAATGTCAATTTTTTTACATGTGAGCAGTATGGATTGCGCCATGGAGTCGCCTGAAATTTTGCATTTTACACTCGATTGATTGCGTTTCGCTTGAACACTTGTTATAATTTCTTCACAAAGTGGCCGTAGCAATTAATTCGTGCTCCTTTTAAAGTTTAAAATTTAAGATCACAATTTAGCTTGCGAAACAATGCAGGGAATGTCAAAAATGCGGGTAAGGCTATAATATTGTTGTTCTTTGAAAGGCTATAATATTGTTGTTAGTGAAGGTTATGAGCATGTTTGTGAGTTATATGAAACCACTGGCTAACGATATTTCTGAGGCATGTAAACGGACAAGAATGTGCCATGCCGCCTGAAACCTTGCATTTCAGACTCGATTGATAGTGCATGGGCCGAATGCTTGTTACAACCTCGTTACTACTTGGCCAGACTGACCTGTGCTGTGCTTCTTCTAACGTTTTTTTTTTCTGTCGCCCAGTAGCTGTAATTATGCTGATTAACCTTTCCATTCAGCTTGAATGCTGCTTTATTAGCCCACAGAATCCCTCTTGGAAAATGGGTGTTCCTGTTCACATTTGAATTGTGCAATCAACAAACTCGCACGTAACGTGCCTTTCATGTAACTTTCAAGTTTAAAACGTTAAAAGAAACAAAGCACAGCACAGGTTAATCTGGGCAAGTAGTAACACGATTGTAACAGGCTTTCAGTACATACACAATCAATCGGGTCGGAAATGCAAGGTTTCAGGCGGAGGCATGGCGCAATCTTGACTACTGCCCGCTACAATAGTCTCATTACTCTGTTCTTTCATATGAGTCTCAAATGTTTTCAAAAGATTCACTAGCAGCAATGTTACAACCTTTCACATAGTACCATCATTTCCAAAACTACCCCATGTTTTTCGCAAGCCATGGGGTAGTTTAGAAATGAGCCAGTGGGTTTGTATGTTTTAGTTCTTGAAAGAAGCACAGATCAATCGAAACGGCCACTTTGTGAAGGAATTGTAACATGTATTCAAGCGAAACACAATCAATCAAGGGTAAAACGTAAGGTTTCAGACGACGCATTACGCATTCTTTACCGCTCATATGACACAAAACTTCTATTTTTTTAAACTCTGATATGAGCCCCTAACTTTTCTAGTACCTTTACTGTAAGCAAAGTTATCACCTTTCAAACAGTGTGTACATTTTTTGAGATACCCTGTAGTGCTTTACATACGGTTATATTTTCAATTCTTGTCCAGGAAGATTATCCAGAAGACGTAGCAGCGGCCAATTACAGGAGCTTCACATACCGTATTACAGTGTTCGGAACTCACTTCGTTCATTGCTCAGCAAAGAAGACATTGATGCATTCATCTGAATACACCTAGTGACAACTAAACATAAGTGTCAACAGACCCAGTTAAAGTTGGGAAACGTCTAGAGCAAAGTTAAGGGGAAAGTTACGCGTTTTCTAAAGTTTTCATGGCAAAACAGATGTCGAATGGCTTCCTTTTCAGGTATCAACATAGAGGTCTTCACTAACCTGTCAGCAGAATAGGAACGTTCAAAGTGGGTCGGTATTGTTCGTTTTTCTAGTATCCGGAGCGAAAGTTTCCACCGCAGCTAACCGTTTTAATTAAGGTAAGCATCACTACATTTGGAGTACCTTTTGCAATGAAGGCCACTAGTAAAGATTGTCTAATTGTAGACAATTGGGAGGGCGCGCCGAAGCCTCGCAGTTGTCGTCGAAGCCTCTACAGAGTTTGGCTCATAAACCTCTAGAAATTGAACAGCAACGATTTTCCTTATGGTTCGTCAGCTGTGTACGTTCTCGGTCAGAATCCTCGCAAGGTCGTGTTCGTTAACAATTGATCGTGAGATCTACGCTTTTGCTGTTCAGTTCCGGTTTAGCACCTTGAGTGATAGTTTGCTTGTGCACCTAATTCCGAGCTTTTCTCTCCCGTTGTAACGCTTTCGGATAAGACTGACACTCGATATAACGTACACTTTTTCGGAAACCGGCCAGCTTACCTTTACGCCAATACAATCCAACTCCGGTTAAGATGCATCGGATGTAACACTTGCGCTTATGCTGTTCTGACAGGAACTCTCCGTTCAGAATGACTTTCGCTTGAACGCGACAATGGCTCACTTGTGGTCCCACAAAGAACATGATGAAGAACAAGATGCTGACTGCGTTTGTGATCAGACCCCCTCTTTTATGGCCTCGTTCATGGTCACGAAAAGCACGACAATGTATTAGATAAAAAATTAACGTTTTTCGCGCACACGTGGCCCTCGTTCATAGTCAGTTCAGAACAATGTGAGAGTTCCGATAGTAACTAGAAGCTGCCGTATATTGAAAGCTCTGCTCTAGAACAGAAGATGTAGGTTCAAAAGCAGATTTCTCAGAACAATGATTTACAATTTTGTTCTAAGCTTAGAGAAGCTGTTATGGACGCACGAGGCCTTAGAGCGTGTTTTGTTGCGATCAAATTGATGGCCCCAGCCGAAACTCGAACCCACACTCTCTGCTTTCCGGACAGGATTGCAGGAACAGCGAACAGCGTTGTTTGATAACACGCAACATCCCGATACCACGGGTGAGTGCTGACAGGCCATTGCAAGAAGTACATGGCGGACGTAGCGCGCGATTTATCAACGCAGGTAGTGTAGTGGGCTAACATGCTGCACGGAAGGCAGAGAGTGCGGGTTCGAGACCCGTGTGACCCGTTTTTTCTCAACGAAAGATCCCGCAACATCAGGTGCACGGTTTCGTTGTTGTTCTTGACCACGTCCAACTATTCTCTTGTACTCGTTGTTTCTCATACATGATCCTCACACTTGTTACAGAGCAGATTACCATACAAAGAGTATCTCTGAAGACGGGGTGCCATTAATAACCTAAAATTGTTCTATGGATTCGAACACCCGTCAATGTTACATATTTCATTGCAATTTAGTTACTGTATGTGATTCTATATAAATCTGAGCAAAGGAGAGTGCAGAAAAGGTCAGTTCCGGTAGGGACGCGACTCCCTTTTAACGCGTATTTTCCTTGGTCCCTTCAAACGCGCTATAACGAGAGGGGAATGTAATGTCAGGTGAACGCTCTGCAACGACTACGGTTACGGTCGATTTATTAGGCTGTGACGTTTCTGCTAGAGTACCGTAGGGATGGTTGCCGATCATATTCGCCTAAAATTGGCCACATTTGCTTCGCGTGACAGTGAAGAAGTGCTGTTGATCGTGTTCGAGAATCACGTAGTGGCGTTGCGCTGTGATAGATGAAGAGGCGCGAGAAATACAAAGAGAACACCCTGGCACCCCGCAAGTTTTGATCCGTCTCACAGCGGCTTGTGAGAAAAGGTAGGGATAGGTGGGCAATGGAGAAGAATTGGTTTTGGTTGCGCAGCTTGTCACGTTTTTCGTTCTGTTTGCTAGAATGGAAGTGATTACATTCGAAGGAATGCTCCACTGAGAGATGTTGGTCGACAAGCGAAGAAGGATAACAAAACTCACTGGTTGCGAGACTAGAACCGGATGAAAATGTTTTCGTAGTGCCGCTGATGTTTCTCGAAGCGCTCCCTTTTTATTGTGTCTCAAGAAGTTTTTTGTTAGAGTTTGCCCTTGACCAAGTCATGTGAACTGGGCAGGTTGCCACGAACTTCTCTTATAGCACGGACAGATGACATCATTGAAGACAAGAGGAGGAGAGGCTCATTTTCAGCCATCATTCCTATAAAGCTGACACGTGAATTTGCTGCGCAAATTGGGTACATAAGCTCAGGGACTATAGAAAGGAGTGGACACAACCGGGAAAAAGGAAGGTACGACGGAGGCTCACTCTAACAAAATCCCTTTCATAATGCCGTTTGTCTCCGACCAGGGCAGTACTTCGACTAGAAAGTGACAGAAAAGCGGGATTAGACGAGTCGGTTATTCTTACGGAATTATCGCCCAGTATTCCGAAACAGTGGCTGGTAAGAAACCATATGTACGGCCGTTTTGTGTTACTCCTAACTGTGTGATCGGTCCGGCTGGCAAGGAGGGAAATTGCGCCGTTTCGGGTACAGTTTATAGGGCCACCTGTCATAGTTGTGGTGAGAACTATATCGGTGAAACTTCTCGCCCACTTCATGCGCACTTAGAGAACACTTGGAGGACAAGCGATGGTTGCGGATTTCCAACCCTACAGTACCGGACATGTCTTTTGACATGCCCAGATGACAGTTCTCGCCACAGCTGCGAGCATGTCATCGTAAAGTGCTTTCCGTCTTGTGCTCGCCCGTGCATTTGGATGCCATTAGCTCGCCTCGTCTTCCTGTAGTAGTCGACTAAACTCGGAAAAGATCGTGTGACACAAGGTTTGCCAGCATTCTCGCGCCGCTGTAACTTTGTCCAGTGTTAAGTTAGGTCGCTATGCTTTAGCGCGCTTCTTGAACTTTCTACTTCCTACAAAATCCACAACTTGCAGCCGGAAAGACTCGAAATTGACAGAGTTATTGCGCTCAGAACACCCCCACGGTGCAATTTGCGAGCTGACTCGCCCAGTCGATTGATAGGTTCGATCCTATATGCATCGTGCACAGCGCACTCCAAAGTCTCGCCGGAACAGAGTACAGCAATTCCTGAGTAGGGCGGCTGAGAGTCTCCCATAAAACTCCCTAAATGCTCACTCCACAAACTGTCCCCCCTCGATTGATAGGTCCAATTCTATATGCATTGTTCACGGCGCACTCCAAAGGCAAGCTGGACAGTCTTAGAACAATTCCTCAGTAAGACGGCTGGAATTTCTGAAAAAAAATCCCTAAACGCCCACTCTGCAAGCTGTCGCGCCCACTCGATTGATTCTGTCGGGCCTATATGCATTGTTCAACTCTACTAACATTTATATATCAAAAGATAGGGCTTGAGCTGCTAAGTTCAAATATATGTTTATTTTTGCAAGTACTCGATTGTTATTCAAAAAGGCCGCTTTGGAACGCTCCAAAGCGGCCTATGTTGGCCGGCGCGGCTTTTTTGGCCAATGACCAAAAGACATTACCGGTACTGTATTCTCCTGAGTGATTATGATTATCTTAGCTTCGACCTTGTGGTCTCTACAGCAGTTAAATAAAATGATATAAATATAAAAGTGTGTTTACCTCACAACATGTGGGTGAAATCGCTTCCGTCGTGAATTTTCTCGACCCGATAGCACAACTTCCTAACAAAAACTAGGCTTGTAGTTGGCTACAGCAATATTTTAAGATAAACACGCTAACGCTATAGCGTGATTGACCAGGAACCCGCAACCAAAACGTGAACGAAATTCATGTTAAGATACAATTCGTACCGTAGCGGAACTGCGGAACGATGAATTCGTAGTCGTTCTTCCTTGAGCTCTAGGCGGGGTTGTTATCAGCGTTTGTTATGTAGGCCTAGGTTTTGGATGGATCACCTTCTTCAGAGGCTAAAACGAAATAAACTTAAGTGTGACCACTTGACAAAAGATTATTCTAACCCTGGACTTTGAGACCAATTGGACGTACACAGGATGGAAAGGTGAGAGCAATCGACCTCACCTACACAGAATACAACGCGGAAGCCCTTCAGCGTGGCCTTGATGCTATTCCCTCGCGGTCAACGAAATGGAGGTTGAATATTTCCTACGAAAAAGCAATCATTATGCGTATTGGTTAAACACACCCACATGGTTTCTCATTTTGTCTGGGACAGAAAAAAGTTCAATGTTACAAATTCTGTGCGTAATATTGGCGTTGTATATTCTGATTCGCTCGCATTTGAAAAATATATTGAGGAAATAACAATGGCGGCAAACAGGAAGTGCAGTTTTATCCTGCACGCCTTCCAGACACGTAAGACATATGTTCTGTTCCGACTTTTCACAATATATGTTAAACCTCTTCTGGAATACTGCACACCGCTTTGATCGCCTTCTAAGGTGGTGTATATTGAAAAGGTCAAGAAGGTTCAAAAAAGTTTACGAAACAAATCCTCGGTAGAAATGGTATGTTCAATGTCAGCTATCGAGATAAGCACACCTTCCTAGAACTACTACTCTGCGATTAATAAACCATATATGATCAAAACCAAATATTCAAAATAGCGTTCGATCTTAAAGAAGTTGAAAAATGATTTTTTTTAATTTCTATGAATTTAGCAATAGAACAAGAGATCATGCGTTACGGATCTGCATTGGAAGAATCCGATCTCGACTGTTCTTTGAATCCTTTCTACTACATGCAGCGAAAACGTAGAACGAGTTGCCAAATGATCTAATCTTATCATCAACTCCAGCCAGCTTCAGCCACAGACTGGAGTCACATCTCAAAGAAAAGGGTTTTTTTGAATGTTTTAGTGGCTACAATTTTTGATTAATGTTCGAGGATTACACGCATTACGGTTAGACCGTCACATCGATCCACCTCCACACGGCAGCATCGACTTGTAGAATGATTTCAGGAGCACTTCTAGAAGCTATATTATAATGTATTACTACACCCGTTTTTATTCACTGTGTTATGTAGATTGTTTTTATATTTTCACATTTTATTTCTAGATTCTGCTTAGTCTGAGAAAACCCCATTCACGTTCTTTACTGTTATTCAGGATGTCGAACGAAAGTTGTTCACTTGTGTGCCGCTCTATTTTGTGCAACATTTTTCGCTACATGAAACATCTATTCTCTTTTCCTCAGTCGTATGATGCTATTTACTGGATACCGGATAAAACGTTGGATGATAAAAACGACAAAGCAAAAAAATTCTGAAAACCTTCTTTCGTCACTACACAAATTGCTACGATGTTGTGATCGACTAGTCTGCAGTTATAGAAGCAACAAAGGCGGTCAATGAAAAAAACACCTAAGTTCGAAAGGCTACTTCCTTACGCTTAAGTATCACCTACCACGATTGGTGCTCGAGAGCGGTGCGAAAT